>OY757018.1:97990553-98590553 GCA_963580285.1 Lucinisca nassula
TAAATAGGCTTTTTAAAGCAGAATAAAACTTAATTTTAGGTGGTCTTAGTAGCGGAATTTTACTGTATACCCCACTTACAGTGGATCCATAGCTTCCAACTTCCTGACCAACAGGGCTAACCAGATCAGGTCACAGGCTTGATTACCACGATTGCCCCAGCTGTATCCGGTGTCCCCCAAGGTGCCATGCTCAGACCTTTGTTGTTCTGCCCATGCATAAATGACCTGACACATGGAGTTCACCTCGTTGCTAATGACAGCCTTTTATATCACAGGGTCTCAATCATGACTGATACTGCATACTTCAGAGGGATCTTGACAGACTACAGCAATGCCTGTAATAGAATACGGACTGGCAAAAGTCTTCTCAGTCAAACCAAATGTGCGACAGACAGGATAATAAAACGGAGAAGTAGTATCCAGCAGCTCGAGACAGTGCAACGGCGAGCAGCTTGGTTTGTCAGAGATGACTACCACACAACCAGCATTTCCTCCCAAGTGATACAGCACCTTTGCCGGCAAACTTACCAGCATTGACATCAAGTTGTCAGTGCTGGGCATGATCTACATGTATCTCTGGGCTAAGTGGACAACCAATGCTTGCAGGTTCTCCGCCCTAAAAGCGGCGAACAGTAGGGGATACTCCCCGGAGTATATGGACCATCATCTTCTGTCAACTCTCCTTCATCGGCCGGGCATCAGACTTAATGGCCAACTTCCACAGAATATTGTCACTTCTGTGATCCTTGAGGGCTTCAAAGGGGATCTTCCCTGAACTACATAAAAACTGTTTTTTTTATAGAAGTTTTGATATGTTCTGTTGTGAGGCAAATGTGACGGGAGACCAACTGATATTGACTTACAGTTGGGTAAGGCCTGCTGTCCTTGCAGTAAGTAGGGGTAGAGAGGGGCGTTGTTACTTCTGTGCGTACACTTTTATTCATTTTCCACTTTCTTCCTCGCTCCCCCCACCCTGTCTCTTTCTCTGGGAGACGACCCAAAATGACCAATCAGGGTTGACGTGTCATTAAACCCAAAACTATTGTTTGAGCTTCACCACCGCTATGCACATAATCTTAGTGTGATGATGCTCCAGTGTTGGTCCTGTGTGCACTTCATGGGAGGAAAATTAGATAGGGTGACTCAGTAAGTTTGCAGCATGGACACTAAAGTATCCTGAAGCACTAGCGCTTTGGTTTTGGGGCTCATCATCATTTTGTGAATTCTGGGAAGATAGAAATCCACAGGTAGCCAGATAGTTCATTGTGTCTCTTTCTCCCAGGGCTTAATTCTACACCCCTTATTATAATTGCTTAGGCAGACGAGAAGAGCTTTCCTCCTTACCGAGAAGCTCCGGTAAATGCTTCGGTGAATGTTCCGGTAAATGATCCGGTAACTCGTGGGACCAATCGCGATGCTGGATTTTACCGGCTAACCTATCGGCTGAGTGCGGTACGTTTCATTTCATTTAAATGTGTGACGTACTTCCGAAACTTTCCCGCGACCAAACTTCAGCATTTGATGCAACGGTCTCTCGGAGTTTATGTAGAAATCCCCAGGTAGCCCAATAGTACTATTCCCAGGGCTTGATTTTATACCTGAATATTAATTTGTGAAAAGGTGTAATTGCTTTGCCAGACGAGAAGCGCCTTCCACCCAAACGAGAATCCCCGGTAACTGCTTCGGTAAATGCTGCGGTAACTCGGTGCTTGGCTTTAGCCGGTTGAAAATTTTCGGCTCTGAATGGTACGTTTCAGTTCATTTAGTTTCAAAACTTTCCCGCGATCAAACTTCAGCGTTTGCTGCAGCGGTCTTCGAAAAGAGCTTTTTAAAATTATTTCGTCGCTTTTTGTGTTTCTTTTGTAATGGGACTTGACACATCTTGGTTTTGAGAAGCAATTTTTGGATAAGAATACAATTCTCATGAACTCTGTAAAGATGGCGGATTATCGCGAGAAATCGAACGAGATTCCAGGCGAGATTTGGGTGCCTAAGTGTGTTGTTCCAGCCTGTCTACAGTAAAGCAAACACTTCGTGTGTTTTCTATAAGAAAAATAATGTATACCCCATAAACCCCAGATTTCTCTATATAAAGTGCGGATTAGGGGTGAGGATGTTCATTTCAGGGTTTTGTTCACGTGATGATTTGTTTGTTTTGTTTGATTTGAGGTTTAACGTCCCCGTCAACACTGTAAAGGTTATTTTGGAGACGTTGCTTCCAATTTTGAGGGACTTTTACCCGACATTGAGAGGTGAATAAGTAAACATAATATAATCGTTCACAGGAAAACTGTCATTTTTACAACTTTTATAGAAAGCATTTCACAACATTGTTATGGTATCATTATTTATTCACTAAAGCACAGGCTCAGAATCATTCCTTACAGTGTTCTTTTCTTCAATCTCAAATCCGCCTAATTATTTCTATGTCCTATAAATATACGAATGAAATCTCTCTCTCTTTCACGCACGTACACACGACCAAACACACGCATACACTCACGCACATGCACACATGGACTACTCTCATATGTTTACAGTGTAAGTTAGTACTATATACAGAAAGCTAAAAACGCACGTGTCAATCTTATATCCTGCTCTTATATGTACATGTACTGCATTGGACATGGATTTTCACTGATAAAAAATAAAATGAAGAATTTTTATTTTTCAACATAATCAGAGAATAATAATAACACGAATAAAGTCTCTTGCTCAAGGAAATAACACTTGGCGCTGGCGGGGAACGAAGCGTATACATGTACATTTCTTACATGCTTTTAAATGAAATATAGAGACTTCTCAGTGAAATAGAAAACGATATTGTCACTGTTTCAAACAGGGACTATTTCAATTTTATTTTTCACTGTTTGGGACTACTTTTTTCTCCAAATCTAATTCTGTGGTCAGTTTTTCCATCGTCAGATGATTGAAAATTAATGAACTGTATTAGAACTGACGCTAAGCCCGTTCACACCTCACGGGGACGTTAATGACGTCATTTTCGACGCTCACATCACATATTTTTTGGCGCGACGTTAGATCTGTCCCCGCCTTCTTTAGGAAACTAATATCTCAATTATTTCAGTAACCATTTTATTAAAATTGCCATCCAAGGCTATTTCTCAGGTGCAACTTCTGGTTTACACCCAATAGTATACCCAGTAAATACGCCGGGCACCACTTAATTGACGCGAAACGACCAGGAACAAAGTTAGTTTTCTCTGAGGGTTAGTGACGCGATTAGTGAAGCTTAATATTGCCGTTTTGAAGCATGTAAGAAACAGAAGATTTGATTTTTTTTTTCAGTGTAAGATCAAATTTTATTTCACTCATGAACACCAAAACTGGTATTTTCACGAGTGGCGTAGCCACGAGTGAAAATACTGGTTTTGGTGTTCATTCGATGAAATAAAATTCGATCTTACACTGAAAAAATCAAATATCCTCTATGTACCTCTCGATCTCAGATCCGATGCTTTAACGAGTGCAAATGTGGGATATGATACATGTACTTTACTTAGTGTGTACATATATAGCCTGATGGGCGCACATATCTAAAGACCTGTTTTGGTCGCGCAACCCAATTACACATGCACCGTATTTATCCTTAACCCTTTTTGTACCAAATGGAATCTTGCTCCTTAAATATATGTAAAATACCAGGAGTCCATTTCAAACGTAATGGGTGTCAGGTTGTGGTTTCTTCAATTTTTTTTTTTTTTTTTTTTTGGAAATCGACTTAACTTTTCGCAAACAGTGTAGACCCTGATCAGACGCCGGGTTCTGCGGCGTCTGATCTGGGCCTGGACTGTTTGCCATTTATCCGCTTTGGGGTCTCTGGTACAAAATAGGTTAATATCCGGACACCCTAATGCCTTAACATACAAGTAAATACAATTTACTATATTTGATGGTGTCTTTGTTTGTTTGATTGAGGTTTTACGTTTCTGTCAACGTCATAAGGTCATTTTGGAGACGTTACTTCTAATTTTTTGGGAATTTTAGCCGGCACTGAGATTATATGATATCGCGTGTCCTACCGCCAAAACAGTCCAATAGGGTTCATATGCATGGATGGTCCGACGCGCAATACTTTTCCTGTGCATGCTCAGGCCTTCTAAGCGGTTTACCAGTGGTTTCGGCTCTACGTGGAAGCACTATGCAGCCCTCCCCGATGGGCAGGGACCCACCGGATGATATGTTTAAATAACTGAATGAGTGGCAAACGATGTAGACCCTGAAGAGACGTCGTCACATCGCTTGCTCATGTCTATCTATCCGAATACATACGGTATTAAATTGCACATACAAAACTTCCCAAACCCGGCCAGTTCCAGATACATCTGCATTTTCTTACTTTAGTTAAAATAGATTTCAATTTATGCTTTCATTCATTGTGGGATAGATCAAGTTGCTAAAAATCGTGAAGCTTCTCTTCGGCTGCCCGCATGATTCGTAATAACAAGAGGCCCATGGGCCACAATGCTCACCAGAGCTCAGGGAGAACTGCCCGCTGGCAGCAATGTATTTTAATTAACCATGGAAGCCCTGTGCCCTAGGATGCTACTCAGATATGTGGCCTTTTGCGAGGTGGAGGGATGGTACATGGTCCCAGCACTACCCAGGATACCCACAGGTTGGTATCATTGAATGTGTCTTATCATAAGGAACAAGAATATATATGGTTTAGGGGTGGAAATCTGAACGGTTTCTCAGATATTAGACTATTTTTAAATAAAGGGGGTGGGGCTTGGCCCGAGCACACCCAAGGGACCCGCAAATTGTTGTCACTGAATGTGTCTGATCACAAGGAGCAACAATATATATGGTTTAGGGGGTGGGGATGTTAACTGTTTCTGAGATATTGGGCCATTTTTTAAATGGAAGGGTTGGGGTATGGTCTCAGCACAACGAAGGGACCCACATGTTGTTGTCACTGAATGCATCTTATCACAAGGAACAAACATATATATGGTTTGGGGGTGAGGATCTGAATGGTTTGTAAGATATATAACTTTTTATGAAATGAAGGGGGTGGAGCATGGCCCCTGCACAACCTAGGGGACCCTCAGAGCACCCAACACCCAAGGGACCCACAGGTTGGTGTCACTGAATACATCATATCGCAAGGAACAATAATATATATGGTTTAGGGGTGGGGATCTGAATGGCTTGCAAGATATATGGCCTTTTCTGAAATGAACGGGGTGGGGCATGGCCCCGGCATAACCTGGAGGACCCACATGTGGGTGTCACGGAATGCGTCTTATCACAAGGAACAAGAATATATATGGTTTGGGGGTGGGGATCTGAATGGTTTGCAAGATATATGACCTTTTCTGAAAAAAAAGGTGGTGGGGCATGGCCCCGGCACAACCTGGGGGACCCACAGGTTGGTGTCACTAAATGCGTCTTATCACAGGGAACAAGAATATATATGGTTTGAAGGTGGTGATCTGAACGGTTTGCAAGATATATGGCCTTTTCTGAAAAGAAGTGGGTGGGGCATGGCCCCAGCACAACCTGGGGCACCCTCAGGTTGGCATAAAAGCATATGGCTGAAAGAAGTTTACTCAAGGAACATTTCTATAAAAAATCGTCTAAATATCTGCAACGGCTTGGCAGTTAATGCCATGTTTCAATATTCCCCATTAAAAGTCAATGGAAACTCTTAAGTTGCCATAGCAACCAATCTAAAAAGCCGAATTCCATAAAAAACACAAAACCCGTTGATGCTAATATGGAGAATTTTTTCAGTAAGTCTCAGCCTCATAGAGCATATGGTTCGTGAGGAGATGATTTTTAAGTATTTTTTTTTTCTATTTTTTGCATTTTGGTTTCCATGGCAACCCTTAAAATTGAGCAGTAGGCCTAAAATCATATGGTAGATACTAGATTGCTTAAGGAACATTTCTATGAAAGTTTTGTTCCAATATCTGCAAAGGCTTGGCAGTTAATGCCATTTTTCAATTTTCCCCATTATAAGTCTATGTGAGCTCTAAGATGCTATAGCAACCAAACTAATGGGCCAATTTTCATAAAAAACACAAACTTTCAATCCCCCAGCCCAAGGATGCTACAGATGAAATTTGGACTCAATCGGCCCAGTGGCTTCAGAGGAGATGTCGTTTGAAAATGTTAACGCCAGACGACGACGACGACGACAACGACGACAACGACGGACAACTGCCTATCCTATAAGCTCCCCCGGAGCCTTTGGCTCTGGTGAGCTAAAAATAATGGACCCGTAATTTTCTC
Source organism: Lucinisca nassula (assembly GCA_963580285.1). NCBI lineage: Eukaryota > Metazoa > Mollusca > Bivalvia > Lucinida > Lucinidae > Lucinisca > Lucinisca nassula. Next base: position 97,996,815 of record OY757018.1, read on the forward strand.
AGCCCAAATAGGCCTAGCATTCCAAAAATGAGACTTAGGGAAACAGTGTCGCCCCAGAACGCGGCGTCTGATCAGGATCTGCACATTTTGTCTTAAGGGTGAGACGGAACAGTTTAAATGCTGATTCGCGACATTATTTCAGCCTTGAGTCAGGGACAATCGAACCGCTACTGCTCACAGCGCTTTGATTTTAGTCATCAGGTTATCTAGTCCGTGTAATGAACACCCCTCTTAACTCCATTTATGCAGAAAAAAATACTGGGGTTTACAGGTGTAAACATTTTCTGATTATGTCTCTGATTTCTGTTCTAAGACATAGGTTTTGGATGCGCGTTAGAACCGCCCCATTCATACGTTGTGGGTACTCGTTAGAACCGCCTCAATGAGGCGGTTCTAACGAGTACCCACAACCCATGTTTGGAGTAAAAATACGAAAAATATTACAAATTTTCACCAGAAAAGTCACCATTTTCGACATAGGAAAGAATTCTCTTTGTTGCACGGATATGTTAACGTAATGTGAGGCAACCTTTAAAAAAATCCTGGACCCGAGGTTATACAGCTCTTTTCATGCTCATTTTATTTGAGTGTGTAACTTTTACTGCTCATTTTTATAAACATATAAATGCATGAGTATTGTTATGCTCACATCATTGCGCAGGGCTTGGAATTATTGTTAGATGGGCATGATACTAGACACGAAGAGACAATTTCTGATAAGTGAGTCTGAAAGACGAACAATTGAGACTCACCAACAGCTCATCGTGTCATAAGCTTCTTGGACTCGCCTGTTTTGTTTGTTTTGGAGCTTTACGGCCCAGTCAACACTATTTTAGGTCATTTTTGAGCCGGTCAGTTTACCTATCAACACTTTCCTGGGCAGGCTTATACGTAAGCGGTTAACCAGTACAGTGCACATTCTTTCGCCAGAAACTGACAACTGCCCTTCTTGAATCAGCGGAAGGAAGAGAATGACCGTAGAAAAGATTTTATGATCAATCTCCACGAAAGAATGTTGCCGACCCCGGAGGGAGTCGAACCCGCGTCCTCCTGATCACCAGTCAGACGCGCATCCGACTGAGCCACTGAGGCCGGCGCCTCGCCTGTTAGAAATCGCCTCATGGGGCGTATTGATATGAATTTGTTTGTTTGTTTGATTTGAGGTTTAACGTCCCCGTCAACACTGTAAAGGTCATTTTGGAGACGTTGCTCCCAATTTTGTGGGACTTTTACCCAACATTGAGATGAAATGACATCTCACGCCATGTCGCCCAAGGAAATCAATAGGGTTTATAAGCATGGACGGGCCGACTCGCACCGCTTAGCCTGGGCAGGCTTAGATCCTCTAAGCGGTTGTCCAGTACTGTGTGTGGGTCGGTTTTAGCTCTGCGTGGAAGCATCATGCAGCCCATATATTTCTTCGTCCCGATGGCCGATTGAATTAAAATTCCTTTGATCCGTGAACAATATTTGCCCTGCTCATAAATATTAAAATGACCACAATTATTTATTATGCATGCATTTTAATATTTATGAGCATGAAAAATTTCCAGCTCCATCAGGAAAAAACGCATATATAATTTTGACCCCATTGAGTCCTACTTTTATACAGTAAAATTTGGGCTTACAGGGAACCCCTTTTTTGTTATTTCTGCTCTTAATATTTGTCGATGAGGCGGTTCTAACGAGTACCCACAATCTATATTTTGAGCAGAAATAAGATAAATATGACAATTTTTCATCTTAAAATTTTCGTGTTTTTTTTTTTTTTTCGGCGGTAAAGTTTACAGTGCATTTGTATAGGCGTGTTTTTGTAATGTAGATTGAGTTTGGCATGATTTTGTTTGAAATCGCGGGGTTTTAGAGTATCCATTGATATCACGTCGCCTAAAGAAGTTACAATCCGCTAAGACAATATTTATAAACTGTGCCCCTCGCGGAGTTTTCTAGTACAGCTGGGGATAGGGGTGGGGAGGGAGGTATGGGGCGAAGGTTTTTTTTCTCTTTTGCGTTGGGGGATGTGGGGGTCATTCATTTTACTCTTCACTTTTATCTCCTCTACTGTCTCTTTGCAGTATCTTATTCTCACAAAAGTAATATTTGAGAAAGAGAAAGAAAGAAAGGAAGAAAGAAAGAAAGAAAGAAAGAAAGAAAAGACCATACCTTGGGCCACTATAGTAACTATTATTATATTTTCCAGTTTCATTGTCTCTGGTTTCTTTGTTTTATTCAACTTCAAGACAGGAGTGAAACATGCATGTGCATCATGAATATTGTGGTGAGCTAGTGATCAATGAAAATAATCTGCTTTCCACGTGGTCTGTTTCATCTTCTTATCTGTTACCTTCAGTACTCTATCGCCCCCGCCCATAGGGGCTTGAAGAAATATATCGGCTGCATGATGCTTCCACGCAGAGCTGAATCCGGCCAGCACACTAGTACCGGTAAACCGCTTTGAGGATCTAAGCCTGTCCAGGAACCGCCCATGCTAATAAACCCTATTGGTTTCTTTGGGCGACAGGGCTTGAGATGTCATTTCATCTCAATGTCGAGTAAAAGTCCGAAAAATTGGAAACAACGTCTCCAAAATGAACTTTACAGTGTTGATGGGGACGTTAAACCTCAAATCAAACAAACAAAACCTTCAGTACTCCCCCTTCTGTTGATCATTACGATTACACACCCGTATGACATAGCGCATTCACCTTATTTGCATTATCTGCTGGTTCCTAGTCTGAAGGTTATCAGTGTTGGAAAAACAGGTAACCAGACCCCTCCCCCTGACCTTAAAAGGTCAGGGGGTCTGGTTACCTGCTTTTTGGTCTTGCTGTGCCACTATGGAGCAAGTCCGTGAGACCCTGGAGACGTAAAACACCAGAACATTACTATAACTACTAGGTTACCTGCTTTTCCAATATTGACAAAGTGCAAGTTGTGAGCCAGCAAATAATGCAAAATGGTGATTTCTTTCATATCTCCAAAATTGCTACTTTTCCAATGTTTTTTTTTTTTTTTTTCTTATTTATACTGCAAACATAGGCTGTGGGTGCTCGTTAGAACCGCCTCAACGAGAAGGTTCTAACGAGTACCTACAACCTATGTCTTGAATAAGGTACCAACAACCTATGTCTTGGAGCAGAAATAAGCAAATTCATGTAAACTCCCGTAAACCCCAGTTTTATCTATGTAAAGAGGGGTATAGATGGTGTTCATTTCCTGAACTTGTTCTCATTGTTCAAAAAGGGCAGTTGTCTGGCGAAAGAATGTGTTGATTTGGGGTTTAACGTCCCCGTCAACGTTATTTAGGTCACTTTGGAGACTGTTGGACTTTTACCCGACATTGAGATGAAATGACATCTCAAGCCCTACCGCTGAAAGAACCCGCTAGGGTTGAAGGAGCGGTCCGACTCGCATCACTTTTCCTGGACAGGCTTAGACCTAAGCTGTTACCAGTATATACTCAAGTTCGATCGGTAGCACCGTGCAGCCAAATCTATTTCTCCAGGCTCCGATGGGCGGTGGCGCTCTGCTGATCATTACGATAACACATCCGTGTGAAATAATGTATTCTTTCATTTCTCCAAAATGGCTACTTTTCCGATGAAAATTTGTGTGTTTTTTTTTTTTTTTTTTTTGTTGTTGTTGTTGTTGTTGTTTTACTGCAAATATAGGTTGTGGGTGCTCGTTAGAACCGCCTCATTGAGGCGGTTCTAACGAGTACCTACAACCTATGTCTTGGAGCAGAAATAAGCAAATTAATGTTTATCCCCGTAAACCCAGTTTTCTTTATTTTTGTTTGATTTGATGTTTAACGTCCCCGTCAACATTATTAAGGTCATTTTGGAGACACTGCTTCCGATTTTGTGGGACTTTTACTCGACATTGAGATGAAATGAAGCTCAATTCCTGTCGCCCAAAGAAATCAGTAGGGTTTATATGCATGGACGGTATAACTCGCACACAATTGCTTAGGCAGGCTTAGATCCTCTGAGCGGTTTACCAGTACGCGTGGGCGGCCAATTGCAGCTCTGCGTGGAAGCATCGTGCAGCCCATTTACAGGTTGTATTTCTTCAAGCCCCGATGGCGGGGCCGTCTCTTCTGCTAACACATCCGTGTGACATAGTGCATTCTTTCATATCTCCAAAATGGCTATTTTTCCGATGAAAATGTGTGACATTTTAATTATTTATTCTGCAAACATGGGTTGTAGGGCTGTTAAAACCGCATCGATGAGGCGGTTCTAACGAGTACCCACAACCTATGTTTTGGAGCAGATATAAGCAAATTAATGTTTATCCCCGTAAACCTCAGTTTTCTCTATATAAAGTGGGGTACAGGGGGTGTTCCTTTCACGGACTTGTTCACGTGGTGTTTAAAAAGGGCAGCTGTCTGTTCTGGCGAAAGAATGTGTAGTGTACTGCTTGACCATTACGCAAACACGCCTATACAAATACATTGCCACCTTTATCGCCGAAAAAATGAAAATTTTAAGATGAAAAATTGTGATATTTTTCTTCTTTCTGCTCAATATATAGATTGTGGACACTCGTTAGAACCGCCTCATGGGGCGTATTGGTATGAATTTGTTTGTTTGTTTGATTTGAGGTTTAGCGTCCCCGTCAACACTGTAAAGGTCATATTGGAGGCGGTGTTCCCATTTTTGTGGGACTTTTACCCAACATTGAGATGAAATGACATCTCACGCTCTGTCGCCCAAGGAAATCAATAGGGTTTATAAGCATGGACGGGCCGACTCGCACAGGCTTAGATCCTCTAAGCGGTTGTCCAGTACTCGTGTGTGGGTCGGTTTTAGCTCTGCGTGGAAGCATCATGCAGCCCATATATTTCTTCAAGCCCCGATGGCCGATTGAATTAAAATTCCTTTGATACGTGAACAATATTTGCCCTGCTCATAAATATTAAAATGACCACAATTATTTATTATGCATGCATTTTAATATTTATGAGCATGAAAAATTTCCAGCTCCATCAGGAAAAAACGCATATATAATTTTGACCCCATTGAGTCCTACTTTTATACAGTGAAATTTGGGCTTACAGGATAAACCCCTTTTTTGTTATTTCTGCCTTTAATATTTGTCGATGAGGCGGTTCTAACGAGTACCCACAATCTATATTTTGAGCAGAAATAAGAAAAATATGACAATTTTCATCTTAAAATTTTCGTTTTTTTTTTTTTTCGGTGGTAAAGTTTACAATGCATTTGTATAGGCGTTTTTTTTAGCAGAAATAAGAAGAAATCAGGTTTACCCCTGTAAACCCAAGTTTTACTATATAAAATTGGGGTTCGACGGGATCAAAATTATATAGGCGCGTTTTCGTGATGATCCCCGTAAACCTCAGTTTTCTCTATATAATGTAGGGTATAGGGGTGTTCATTTCACGGACTTGTTCACGTGGTGTTTAAAAAGGGCCGCTTTCTGTTCTGGCGAAAGAATGTGTAGTGTACTGCTTGACCGCTATTATAAGTCTGCCAAAGAAGTGTCATTACGCAAACACGCCTATACAAATACATTGTCGCCTTTATCGCCGAAAAAATGAAAATTTTTATGATGAAAAAAATGTGATATTTTTCTTATTTCTGCTGAAAATATAGATTGTGGGCACTCGTTAGAACCGCCTCGATGAGGCGGTTCTAACGAGTGCCCACAATCTATATTTTGAGCAGAAATAAGAAAAATCAGGTTTACCCCTGTAAACCCCAGTTTTACTATATAAAAGTGGGATTCAAGGGGGTCAAAATTATATAGGCGTGTTTCGTGATGCTGCTATTATAAGTCTGCCAAAGAAGTGTGGTTAGGAAAACTGACCGGCTCGGTAAACCTAAATAATGTTGGCTTGGCCGTTAACATACAGAAACCTTCTATATAGGCACACGTAACATACGGACAGAATCAGTTAACTGGCCGTCCATCAATCCGTCCGTCCATCAGCCCATCCATCCTACCTATCAGTCCTTCGTTACATCTGTCCGTCCGCCCCATCTGCATGTCCATCTTTATGCACTCTATTATCCCGGCCCCGCCCATAGGGGCTTGAAGAAATACATGGGCTGCATGATGCTTCCACGCAGAGCTGAATCCGGCCCGCACACTAGTACTGGAAAACCGCTTAGAGGATCTAAGCCTGTCCAGGAACCGCGGTGCGAGGCGGACCGGCCATGCTAATAAAACCTATTAGTTTCATTGGGCGACAGGGCTTGAGATGTCATTTCATCTCAGTGTCGGGTAAAAGTCCCACAAAATTGGAAGCACCGTCTCCATAATGACCTTTAAAATGTTGACGGGGACGTTAAACCTCAAATCAAACAAAACAAAAATGATTAGCCTTTGTATTCAGCAAAAGGATCTAACTACAGTGGTCTTCAGACATAACGCATCCCAAAGAAATGTCATTTATGTCTCCACGTTTTATTTATATTTCCTATGCGCTACGGTTACGCGCATATAATATACCAACGGAATTCCCAAGAAAACATTCGCGTAAGGCCTAGAAAATAGCCGTGTTTTCGCTAACCCGACCGACCCCGCTTCAGACCCACTCCTCCGACTCTACTAGTTGGACAAAATCAAAATTAAAACACCAACCATACCATTTTCAAGTTCCGACCCTACCCAGTGGTGTCTTTGCATTTTCCCATAGTAACTTCGCATTTTAAGTACATGTTTGTTGTTCTTGGTACTTTGTATCTTCCAAAATACAAAGCTGACTTTTTAGCATCTACAATGAATTATGATATACATGTACAGTGCAAGTCTCAACATGGCAATTTTATTAACAAAACATATACAAAAACAAAAACATTTGTTCGTATAGTAGTCGCAGATAATATTGACTAGGTGGAGCTATTCAGGTGTTGTCAATATAGGTTAAATTCGTTCAGTCCACCAAAATATTCGGTAGAGTGCCTTTCGCAGGCTTTTTACAAGCGGATCAAATAGCCATTTACATCACAGCTTTGTTTGTGTCGCAGTTGAATTCACACAATCCGATGACTTGGTTTACCTTTTTGTTAATAGAACATTCCGAAGGCAGGTGCAACCGATAGCTCCGCCTAGTCAATCTTATCTGCGACTACTATACAACATCTATCTATCTATCTATCTATCTACTGATACTGCATCACCCCCTCGCGGGGATTATGTGCAGGTGTCTGGTGTGCTTCAGACCGGGGGTCAGTGCAGTGAATGGTTAAAATAGAACAGAATGATAAAAACAGGTGAAGGTGAGATAAAGATGATAGGTTAAAATGTTAAAAGTCTGATGAAGACAAAGTGCAAAGATAAAAAGTTAAAAACAATGCTTCCGGTCTATGGCATGGAGTAGGACAGACTGCTGACTGCCAGTCTGAAAGATTCAAGATCTGGCAGTAATGCTACAGCTGGGGGCAGCCTGTTCCACTGGACAATGGCGAGGGGAAAAATGAGAACTTGTAGTAGTCAACAGCTGTGTGAATTTGGATAAATGCTGGAGGGTGTGAACTTGAACGTCGTGTAGTTACTCTTGGATGCACAACATATGGTGGCATTGGCACTGCAACAAGACCGTGCACTATCTTGTAAAATAGGCATAACCGTGCATCTGTGCGCCTGTCCTCAAGGGATCTCCATCCAAGCTGCCCAAGCATGCGGCTGACACTGTCATAAGTTGAATAGCGGCTAAGGGTCCAGCGAGCAGCACGCCTCTGAACCATTTCCACCTTATTGATTTGTGTTGTATGGTGGGGGGGACCAGACGGGAGAAGAGTATTCTATGACAGGGCGCACTAGTGTTTTTATAAGCAACTTCTATGATGCTAGGGTCTTTGGTGCGGATGTTTCGTCTGATGAAACCTAGGGTCTTGTTAGCAGAAGTAACAGTATTTTGGATGTGGTCATTCCAGGTAAGATGGTCATTGATCGTTACGCCTAGATACTTGGAGCTAGTAACAGATTCTAGGACATGGCCATAAAGGGTATATTGGGATGGGACTGGATCATTGCTACGTGTCACATGTATAACTGTGCACTTACTGGGGTTGAATTCCATGTCCCATTTTCGGGACCATGTCCCTAACCTGTCTAGGTCTTCTTGGAGCACCGTGGTATCTTTTAGGTTGGATACTGCAAGGTAGACTGCAGTGTCATCTGCAAACAATCTTACCTTTGAGCGTATGCTGTCAGGAAGGTCATTTCTATACACTAGAAATAGTATAGGCCCCAATACCGAGCCCTGCGCACTCCGGATGTAACTGCTACTTGGGAGGACTTTTCATTTTCTAAGACTACTGTCTGGAAGCGGTTTGAAAGAAAGGCTTTGATCCAGTGGAGGACATTTCCTCTAATGCCATACTGGTGGAGCTTAAGTAGCAACTTTTCATGACTGACCTTATCAAATGCCTTACTAAAGTCTAGCAAGACAAGGTCCGTCTGCTGACCCTTTATGGCATTTCGAGACATATCCTCCACTAGTGATACCAGCTGCGTCTCGCATGATCTCGTTGATCTGAAGCCATGCTGAAGATCATAAAGCAGATTATGGGAGTCTAGGTGGGTAACAAGGTTTGATGCAACTATATGTTCCAGGACTTTGCATAGTATGCAAGTCAGGGAAATAGGCCTGTAATTTGAGGCAATGGTCTTGTCCCCTTTTTTGAATAAGGGACATACATTTGCATCATTCCAGTCTTTTGGAACCCTCCCAGTCTCCATGGATCTCTGGAATATGATCCCCACCATGGGTGCAATTACCTCACGAAGCTCTTTGAGCACTAGGGGCTTTAGTTCATCTGGACCGGCTGCTTTGTTAGGGTTCAAGTCGTGAAGTAGCTTCAGTATTCCAGCCTCAGACAGAAGAATTTCAGGCATGACAGGCTGGTTATTCAAGCAGCCTACTTGGACAGATTTTAGGTCAATTTTACAGGGATCGATTTTACCAGCGTCAACTTGGTCCTGAACCTTCATCTGGGCCAGTTTACTGAGAGCCAGTGGGGTTTTCGGCGTGAAGACCGACTGAAATTGGTTGTTAAGGATATCAGCCTTATCCTTTGTGTTACTGTAAAGGTTTCCACCAGTACTAAGTGATGATATACCCTTAGTGTCATTTTTTGACCTGTTAAGAAGGGTATATAGTTTCTTTGTTGAGCAGGAGGGTTTACCTGGTTCGGCGTTATCTTGTGCGCAGAAAATAATAGATTGTTCGCCCAACTTAATATATTGCACAATATATTCCGTGTACAAATCGATGACTGTTTACTGAACACTACGTCATACGGACGGATCCACCAGAAACTACAAACTTTTCCTTCGCTTTATTCGCAAAATCTTTGCTGTATACTATTCCGATATGACATCGGTGCAGGAATACCATGTGGCGGTATTGGTAAGAAAGAAAACTTTCTTGACCCAGTTATCCAAATGTCGTAGGTTCGAACCCCAAATTTTGAATAACATTTCATTTCGGTTTTTTTTTTTTTTTTTTTTTTTCATTTAATACACAGTTTTATGCAGCCTGTGGTAAGAAATGCTCAAGCCTGAGCTTTTGGAACTTTGCAAACGAAATAAACCAACTCCCACTTATCGAGTTGACCAGCTTTTGAAGAGACACGGGCACACAGTTCTGCGACTACCAGCATATCATCCTGATCTGAATGCCACTGAGATTATATCGGGAAATTTGAAAGGTTATATTGGCCGACGAAATTTACAGCTTCGCATGACAGATATCAAGGCTCTGATCAAAAAAGGCATTTGGAAGGTTGAAAAAGAATGGTAGATGCTTGCTGCACACGTCGAAACGGCTGAACCAGTGACACCGCTGTTGAGGCTGAAATGGAGCCAATCATAAACCACGGAGACTCTGACAGTGACGTCAGAGATGCTAGCGACGAAGGTACAGAGAATGTTGAATCTACCGAGACTGCCGAAGAATCAAAACTGTTGTGGAAATGCAATTTTGAAATATGAAAAACTGAAAATGTGAAATTCAAGCTATTGTGATTCGCTGAATTTTGAAAATAATGAAATACATACTAATAAAAAGTCAAAGGAAAAAAATTAGAAAAAAAAAGAGAAAAAAATCTTAGAATAAAAACAATATAAAACAAAACAACAACAACAACAAAAAAAAAAAAAAAAAAAAAAAAAAAAAAAAAACAAATATATATTATATAAAACAAATTATCAAAACTATACGTAGAGTTGGAGCGAGGCTCAAAATATATGTGGTCGGCCCCCGCCCATAGGGGCTTGAAGAAATATATGGGCTGCATGATGCTTCCATGCAGAGCTGAATCCGGTCCGCACACTAGTACTGGCAACCGCTTAGAGGATCTAAGCAAGGGCGATAGGGTTCGAGATGTCATTTCATCTCAATGTCGGGTAAAAGTCCCGCAAATTGGTAGCAACGTCTCCAAAATAACAATATAAAAGCTCAGGCCAATATAACCTTTCAAATTTCCCGATATAATCTCAGGGGCATTCAGATCAGGATGATATGGTGGTAGTCGCAAAACTGTGTGCCCGTGTCTCTTCAAAAGCTGGTCAACTCGATAAGTGGGAGTTGGTTTATTTCGTTTGCAAAGTTCCAAAAGCTCAGGCTTGAGCATTTCTTACCACAGGCTGCATAAAACTGTGTATTAAATGAAAAAAAAAAAAAAAACAGAAATGAAATGTTATTCAAAATCTGGGGTTCGAACCTACGACATTTGGATAACTGGGTCAAAAAAGTTTTCTTGTCCGCACACTAGTACTGGTAACCGCTTAGTGGATCTCAGCCTATCCAGGAACCGCGGTGCGAGGCGGACCGTCCATGCTTATAAACCTATTTTTATTGGGCGATAGGGTTCGAGATGTCATTTCATCTCAATGTCGGGTAAAAGTCCCACAAAATTGGTAGCAACGTCTCCAAAATAACCTTAACAGTTTTGATGGGGACGTTAAACCTCAAATCAAACAAACAAACAAATTGTATATGGCACAATTTCATTATAATAATACAGAAAAAGAAAAGAAAAAAAAAGTAAAAAAAAATAATGTCTCTTCCATTCCTAGCCATCACCATACCGAGAACTTCAACGATTGCGAGCTGTAACTGGAACTATTCGGCTATTTGGTATTCACGAGCATTTCTGCGTACATACCTACATTCAAAACGATACCTGCCACTGAAGTATTACGTAAGGTATTTGTCTTTAAATTTTCGGTTCTTCTCGACATTTTTTGTTATCTTTTATAATTCAAACAATGTGTTCTATTGTTGTTTTAGCTTTTATTTCAGAAGATTGCCTTTACTAATGACATTGTCATCCCTAGATAACGGTATCAGATGGATCGGCCCGTGTGGCGTAATGTTCAGTAAACATTCATCGACCTATACCTTGTTTGCACAACATAGATCTTGTGCGGACAACATATTACTCATGTATCTTGTTCGCACAACATAATATCTTGTGCGCACTAGAGATTATCTTGTGCACACAACTGAGTTATTATCCTGTTCGCACAACATATTATTTTGTTCGCACAACATATTTTCTTGTTTGCACAACACAGATCTTGTGCAGACAAGATACTATCTTGTGCGCACAAGATATTATCTTGTTCGCACAACCTAATATCTTGTGCGGACAACATATCTAGGACGCACAAGATAATATCTTGTTCGCACAACTTAATATCTTGTTCGCACAACATATTATCTTGTTAGCACACCGTTGGGGCTAGAAGAAATAGATGGGCTGCACGATGCTTCCACGCAGAGCTGAAACCGGCCCGCACACGAGTACTGGTAAACTGCTTAGAGGATCTTAGCTTGTCCAGGCAAAGCGGTGCGAGTCGGCCCGTCCATGCTTATAAACCCTGTTGGTTTCATTGGGCGGCAGGGATTGAGATGTCATTTCATCACAATGCGGGTAAAAGTCCCACAAAATTGGAAGCAACGTCTCCAAAATGACCTTTACAGTGTTGACGGGGACGTTAAACCTCAAATCAAACAAACAAACAAATCTTGTTAGCACAATTAAATAAGACCCATAAGAAATTATGTTGTTCGCACAAGATCTATGTTGTGCAAACAAGATAATATCTTGTGCGCACAAGATATTAAGTTGTGGGAACAAGATATATCTTGTGCGCACAAGATATTTTGTTGTCCGCACAAATATAATTTTGTCTGCACAAGATAATATCTTGTGTGCACAACATATTATCTTGTGCTAACAAGATAATATCTTGTTCGCACAACGTAATACCTTGTTTGCACAACAATATATTGCATGTCCCTTCCCGGGTTCCGTACCTTTCCCTACGGAACCCGTTTGACACTGAATATGGTCTCAGTTGCAACGATCATATTGATTTGATTTCCTTTGATTTTGTTTTACGTCTCAACAAACGTTACTCCGGTCATTTTGAAGCTTCTGTGGCTTTCACCCACCATTGAGATGAAATGAAATGCCATATCACCCAATGAAACCAATCGGGCGGTGTCCGGCTCGCGCCGCTTTGCCCTGACTGGGTTAGAGCTTCTAAACAGTTTATCAGTACATATACTCATGTGCAGTCGATTTCAGCTCTGCGTTGAAGCATCGTGCAGTCCAATCTCTTACGCAAAGCTCCGGTTGGCGGGGCCTAACAATGTACAGAAGGTAACATATTAAATGTTAGTGCTGAAGTGTCAGAAAACCTTCATATGATTACTTTCTGCACATCTGAATTTCCCATTTCCATTACGGGAAATTCTCCGTGTAAAACGTACCCCTCGTTTCCTATATGTTATTCGGCCCACGCCCATCGACTTGAAGAAATAGATTGGGCTGCATGATGCTTCCACGCAGAGCTGAAACCGACCGTACATTAGAACTGGTAAACCACTTGGAGGTTCTAAGCCTGCCTAGGAAAAGTGGTGCGAGTCGTACCGTCCATGTATATAAACACTTGGTTTCACTGGGCGGCAGGGCTTGAGATCTCATTTTATCCCAATGTCGGGTAAAAGTCCCACGCAATTGGAAGCAACGTCTCCAAAATGACAATTTAACGCTCACAATTACGACCAATATTGATTAACGGTTAAACTTTTTATCGACTACTTATTGTGAGTGACCCTCCCTTCCACCACCATTTGCGAAAACTAATAGTTACTTCATATGCAAAAAGTTCAATGAAAATTGCATCCTATAATCTGTAGAATGATATAGTTATAAAACAACGCCCCTCCCCCCCCCCCAACACACACACATACACACACACCACCATCAACAACCCAACCGAACTCCATGGTTCCGTATTTTTGAAAACATGTACCCATTCCACTTGTTTAAGCTTGATCAACATATGTGCTAATGAATATGGAAGCAACAAATCCTTTCCTAAAGTAATTAATACAGTTTCCATTACGAGAACACGCCTATATAATTTTGACCCCGTCATACCCCACTTTTATATAGCTAAACTGGGGTTTAAGGGGGTAGTCATTATATTTCTTATTACTGCTCAAAAACATAGATTGTGGGTACTCGATAGAACCGCCTCGTCGAGGCGGTTCTATCGAGTACCCACAATCTATGGTTCTGAGCAGAAATAAGAAAAATATCACAATTTTTCATCTTAAAATTTCTAATTTTTTGCCCCCAAAAATTGGCAATATATTTGTATAGGCGTGTTTTCGTAATGGAAGGACAGGTGTCTCATTTCAGATGAGTTATGCAAACTGAAAGCGACCTCAGAATAATCTAAATAAATATAAATTCCATATGGATAGATGAACAGTCGGCTTCTCAGTAGAAGTGACTGCCACAGAACCAACTATATCTCTTATCATGCTATTCACGACAACCCCTGTCTTTGGAAACATTGGAGATCCAGATCAGATGACCATCTGATCAGGATCTACACTGTTTTACATTAAGTTCATGGTTTTGTAAGAACAAATTACATCAAGTAATCTGATTGGTTCAAGGTCAGAAATGGGTGTGGCTAACATGAATATTCAGCAAGAGAACGGGTAAATTCCTATTTGAAGAGTAACTGAGTGCCAAATAAAATCGTGTTTCTCATAGCATTCTGCCATATGATTCCATAAGACCAAGAATGTCTTAAACGTGCTAACTTTCTTAGCATTAACCCTTCTCTTGCTGAATATTCAGCTTAGCCACGCCCATTTCTGACTTTGAACCAATCAGATTACTAGTTGTAATTCATTCCTACAAATTCATAAATTGAATGTCAAACAGTGTAGATCCTGATCAGATGGCTTCTTCAGAAGCCATCTGATCTGGATCTACACTGTTTGCAAAGGAAAGGGTTGTCGTGAAAAGCAGGGTAAGAATTAAGCTCCTCCCTCCGGCAGGCTCTCAATTTAGGTGAGCGCCACAAGACCACCTAGGGTAGTGTCATATTAGGGTAAAGTGTGCAAGGTTCAGTCTCCCGCCACAGTGTTAGCCTATGTACACAAAATGCCAGTGAACATAGCATTAACTTCCGCAATTTGGCATCTTAAAGCATCCTTAATCTACCCCAAATAACCCGGACTAGACGGAGTTGACCAAATTTCAGTCGTCTATACTTCAGCTTTATATACGATAATTGCCGTTGTTATCCGTCTTTAAAATGGATGGAAGTATAAGTCGTCTCTCAAATATGTATGCAACAATACCAGCGATAAAGGTGGCAATGTATTTGTATAGGCGTGTTTGCGTAATGACCGAACGGGTTGAGCAGATTCATGTACATAACTTCATACAAACTTGACTTGAGATCAAAATTTATGTTTTCTTGCGTTATAGTTCAGTTATTGATGGTTCACAAAAATGGAAGAAGGCTGGAGACAGCCGAACTTCTATGGACCGTACACCTTTGGGAACATGAAAATTTGTTCGAGAGATGGGTAGTTAAGAGTCACGGATGGTTGATTTTAGAGCCAGGTCAGAAGGATATAGAACCTTTTTTCATGCTCAACTCAACTGAGCATGAAATTTGTAATGCCCATAACTATTAAAAACAAAGGAAAGATGCGAATTTCCAGCTCATATCAGCACAGAATGTTATTTGTCAAACTCATAAATTTTTAAAATGCCAACTCTTGTTGGCATTTTAAAATTTATGAGCAAGAGAAATTTCACACTTAACTGACTAAAAATGTTTCATAACCTCGGATCCAGGTCAGAAACCATAATATAATAAATATATATTGTATGTACTCATTTATGGGGCGCCGTTTTACTATTTAATCCGTATTTATAGATATCCATAAATCGAATTATGGATATCCATAATTCGATTTATGGATATCCATAAATCAGCCGAATAATGGATATCCATAATTCGAATTATGGATATCCATAATTCGATTTATGGATATCCATAATTCAGATTGATTTATGGATATTCATAATTCGATTTATGGATATCCATAAATCACGGCCAAAGCTTTTGGTTTAATGATTTCTCCCTAAGACACGTGATGGTTTATTGTAAAAATCTTCAAAATCTTCAAGGTCTTCGTCATCACTGGAAGATGATGGCCAATCAAATGGACCTCTCTGCCGTGCAGCCTTTTCAATCCGTAAGGCTTCCAAAGCAACGGGTGCCATATGCTGAACGCCCGCCATGTGTGCAGTTAAATATGGGAACCAGTCGTAAGATCTGGAAGTTCCGACCAACGCACCCGGTCCCTCTGGAATCACCTCTATGAGGAATGCGCACCTAAGGACACTGTGTGAGTGAATTTGAGTTTTACGTCTCACCGACAGCTAAGGTCATACGGAGACGGGACCTCAGGTGATTTCATCCGAAAGTCTGGAGAAGCCCGGGGTTCGATCCTTCGACCCCTGGTTTACTTGGCGAGTAGCATAACCACTACACCACGGAGTTTTACTAAGGATACTGAGAGTCGGACCTAAGATTATAATGATCCAAACAGGCATTCCGTGCATGCTTTCTGGAAAAAAAATGCACATTATTGTTATATATATTATTAACATATATCCATATAAAACCCTACTTGAGGTGTATTGAGTACCAGGCAGATTCAGATATATCTCCTGGCCCCCTCCCGTTGGGGCTTGGAGAAATAGATTTGGCTGCGCCGGCCTCGGCAGCTCAGTCGGATGCGCGTCTGACTGGTGATCAGGAGAACGCGGGTTCGATACCTGCCGGGGTCGGCAACTTTCACTCTTGGAGATTGATCATGAAATATTTTCTACGGTCATTCTCTCCCTTCCGCTAATACAAGAAGGGCAGTTGTCAGTTTCTGGCGAAAGAATTTGCAGTGTACTGGTTAACCGCTTACGTATAGGCCTGCCCAGAAAAAGTGTAGATAGGTAAACTGACCGGCTCAAAAATGACATAAAATAGTGTAAACCTCAACACAAACAAGCAAATAAACAAACAAAGATTTGCCTACATGAGCTGAGAGTACAGGTAAACCGTTTAGAAGGTCTAAGCCTGTCCAAACAAAGTCCTACGAGTCAATGAGCTACAGGGATTGAGATGTCATTTCATCTCAATGAAGGCTTAATGCCCAACGTAATCGGAAGCAACGTCTCCACTCGAAATAGTATTGAAGGGGGCGTTAAACCTCAAATTAAACAAAACATATCTCTCCCACAACTAGGCCTACCCTACATTACCGCCATCTCCATCCCGGTTTTTATTACACACCTAAATTGGAAACCTGACGGGAATAGTCGAAGCGAGCAGTCATTATACATTAGGTTTATTTTCAGCGGAGGAGTATGGATATCCATAATTCGAATCATGGATATCCATAAATCAGCCGAATAATGGATATCCATAATTCGAATTAAGGATATCCATAATTCGATTTATGGATATCCATATATTTCGATCTAAATTAAGGATATCCATAAATCGATGTATGGATGTCCATAATTCGAATTATGGATATCCATAAATAATTATGGATATCCATTACTAATAATAGATATCCATAAATCGAATTATGGATATCCATAATTCGAATTATGGATATCAATAAATATTTATGGATATCTATAAATACAGATTAAATAGTAAAACGGCGCCCCATACTCATTAGCATCACATCGAGGCGATTTTAATGGGTACACACAGCATACATTTTTAAGTTAATATAAGAAAATTAAGGCCAAATGTTTTTATATCTGTAGTTGTTGTATCAACGAGGTCAACATTAAATTTTAAGCAATCGTCACGTAAATACTTGCGAATCTTAACCCTTTTTGTACCAAATGGAATCTTCCTCCTTATATATAGCAGGAGTCCATTTCCAAATGTAGGGATGTCAGATTATGTTTTCTTCAAAATCTATATGGAAAATGGCTGAACTTTTTGCAAACTGTGTAGGTCCTTATCAGACGCCGCCTTCTAAGGCGTCTGGTTTGGGCCTACACTGTTTGCCAAGGTACCCGTTTGGAGGTTTCTGGTACTACATCACGAAAACACGCCTATATAATTTTGACCCCATAGAACTCCACTTTTATATAATAAAACTGGGGTTTCCGGGGGTATACCTTATTTTTATTATTTCTGCTCTAAAATATAGATTGTGGTTACCCCTTAGAACCGCCTCGATGAGGCGGTTCTAACCAGTGCCCACAATCTATATTTTGAGCAGAAATAAGAAAAAATCACAATTTTTCGTCTTAAAATTTTCATTTTTTCGGCGATAAAGGTGGCAATATAATTATATAGGCGTGTTTGCGTAATGAAATGGAAAACAAATCTTATCTTACATCTAATACTACCAATAATAAAAAATGCCAATGAGGCAAACGACCAAATAATAAATAAAAGTGTGCGCAATCATCAGGAATCGATACAATTAACCCACAGCTCCCATCAGAGACACCAAAGGGAAAGAAACACAAACAGGAAACAATAGACCCTTATGGAAACATCAATAGCGGAAAGCCGAAAGGACAGTTACTTTCTCACCAAATGGCCAATAGGCTATCCAAAATAAATAATATAAGCGACACAACACCCAAAGACAAACCTTAACAATCAAAGTACTGAAAGTACTAATAGAAGGTGATGGTAGAAATTTTCTAGCATATAGCTGGTCGAGCCAGTGTATTCAGAATCAGAAGTCCAATGATCAAGCCACTGAGCTATTGAGGACTGATGGGGTACATAAAGGAAAATGAACATAATTTTAAGTAAAAATATACTTGTTCTTTGTTTTAAAACATGTAAACATGCAGTTTTGTTATAGAAAGACTTCAAGTATTTATGGATAAAGTCATCATGTAATAAAATGATATACAAAGTACGTGTTATGGTCCTAAATCACTCACATGAGTTGGATGTTAACGCAATCTAACTGATCATAGCTGGAGTGTTTCATGGAAATAATTGAAACTAGGGCCACCAGAGGATCTTACTGTAGCCCGCCACAGCACGTTTGTTCGTAAAAGAACCCAAGTGTTGAAATATTTTGAAATCATGCTTACAAGATAACACAACTGAAAGACGATGTAAAACTGAACAAGGGATTTAACTCCATCACTTCTGGCCTCTAGGGTCTGATTCTGGTATACGCAACACAACAATCCACTGGTTTCAACTTTGTAGTTTTTGAGAATAGTGTGACTAATACTTTTCATAAAAGTCAAATTGTTAAAACTATGAAGGTATGTAGTCCCAAGAGTTATAGGACACTGACCCTGATTCTGGTATACATGATACATCAGCCCAGTGTTTATGTGTTTACTTTTTAACTTTAGGCTACAGCCAAGTGCCTGACACATCTTAGTAAAAAGCTCAAATACATGTAATATAAAATTATGGATTTAACATCAAAAGCTGCAGGCCTTTAGCCATGATACACACAATCCACGTGTGTGACAGGTTCAAATTTGAAACCCTAAGAGTTCTTCAGGAAGGAGTGCCAAAAAGTTTTCATGAATGGCAAATTGTAAAACCTATCAAGAGATATTACCACAAAGACCTTGGCACTGATTCCAGAACAAACATCAGTCCACTGCCCATGTGTTTATTTATTATGGTAAATTGTATCAATGGGTGTAACTCTGACTGTTACATGACTTTAGCCGTAGCTGGTGTACGCAATACATCAACCTACTACCGGCCCCCGCCTATCGAGGCTTGAAGACATAGATAGTCTGCAGGATGCTTCCACGCAGACCTGAAACCTACCGCACACGAGTACTGATTAACCGCTTAGAGGATCTAAGCCTGCCCTGGCAAAGCGGTGCGAGTCGGAACGTCCATGCTTATAGATGTCATTTCATCTCAATGTCGGGTGAAAGTTCCACAAAATTGGAAGTAACGCATCCAAAATGACCTATTGAGTGTTGACAGGGACGTTAAACCTCAGACCAAACAAAAATCACATGTGTGTGCCAAATTCCAACTTTGTAACCCTCACAGTTGTAGAGAAAAATATCACTAAAAAATCGGTGATTTTTTGTTCATATATGGTAAATTATAAAACATGCCAAGGGATGGTACTCAGTTTTGAACCCATTCTCCTGAAATAGAATATACTAATCAACTTCCCATGTGTGTACAGTTTTGCCTCACAGTGCTGAAGAAAGGATGACAACAAAATTTCATTTAGGTAAATTTTATAAACGATTAGGGGATGTAACTCCCAGGGGCCAGTTGTTCAAAACTAACGACGTCGTTAGTTAACGTATCGTTAAAATTTTGATCATTTGATATGGCAAATATACTAAAATTTTTGCTGAAAAAATGTGAGCAGCTTTTGCGGATCCAAAAGCTGCTCACATTTTTTCAGCAAAAATACCAAATTTTTCGATATTGTACTTGCTAGAACAGTTAACAATTTGACCACTAACGAGCTTGTTAAGCTAACGATGCTTTGAACAACTGGGCCCAGGAGTTATGGACTCTTACTATATTTACTCTCGTATGGATTCATGCTATAAAGACAATATCTTATAGTCTTTCAAAATGCAGTGAGACGTGACTGCACTTTTAATTTTGGACTAGTCCGTATTTTAGGTAAGTCGCCTTCAGTTGGGATTTTACATTGGGCGATATAGTTTTAATGAGGGTCGTAGTGCATCATACTTACCACTTGGACACCACTTCTACATAATGGCATTATCAAAAAAAAAAATATTTATAATTTTAAAATCCTGTGAAACAAGAAATCCGAAACCTGCTTCCCCTATAACATGGAATAGTCTGGCCACGCGTGAACGTTGAACTCTCAAAGGTCGTTGATAAACTATAGCATAAAGCATATAATATCAAAATATTAGAACTACTTTTCTCTAGAATGGGCTATTAAGTGAAGCGTCTGCTACACCGTATATTCTTACCAAAAAACCTATGCGTCAAACAATAGAATTCGCTGCACCCACCACCCAGCATGTACCACTTCATGTGCAAGCTTTGTTAATAAAAACTGTTGTCACTCTCATGGTTCTTAGTCATAACTGATATTCGAATTAAATTATAACAAGGTAACGCAAGCGTAGCCTGAATATCAGGGTGCTCAAGGAATGTGGTCTGATGGCCTGAATGCCAGAGTGCTCAAGGAAGGGGTATTGGAGGAGAGAAATCTGCAAAGGGAAATCTAGCCGTGTGCCTCGATTGGGGATCGAACCTAAGATCCGAGCGAGCGAAATAACATCTAGGCTAAAAGGTCCGGGCCAGTTATGCACTCTAGACTATATACATACGTGTATATATATATTTACTACGACAGAACATTCCTCCATCCTACAAAGAAACACAAATGTTTAGGGATTTTCCATATTATAATCATATCACATTTCCGGGTTCTTTTTGACTCCCCAGCCTTTAATTCGCCCTTGGGTTCCAACGGTAATCATCCTGGTACAAGGTACCAATGCAGTAGAAGGGGAAACATTTGTAAAGATAAATCCAGTCGAGTGCCCCGACTGGGGATGGATCCCACGAGCCTTGGGTCACAAAGCCAGCGACAAAACCGCTAGGCTAAAAGGTCCGGACCAGTTAGACTGGTCAATTATGCATTCTATATACATATTTACTATGGCCGCACTGCTACAAATGTATAGTGCTGAATTTTCTCCACTGCTGGCCTTTATCCTTATCGAATCACAAATTTACTATGGCCGTACTACTACCAATGTATAGTGCTGAATTTTCTCCACGGCTGGCCCTTATCTTTAGTGAATCACTTGCCCAGGGCACTGTACCAGATGACTGGCGACAGTCTAATGTTACCCCAGTCTATAAAAAGGTGAAAATACGATGTAGAAAACTACAGACCAGTTTCGCTAACATGCATTTGTTGGAGCATATATTAGTTAGCAGCATCACGTCTATTGTGACCTTGACATTTGACCTTGCAAATCAGTAGAATTCATCCTCTCTACATGGGGAACATTTGTGGAAGTTTTGATGCTTCTATGATGATAGTTTTGTCTTCAATCCTTTTCACAAGGTTTTGAATGTCCAGTTCACTGTGATCTTGATATTTGACCTTGGCCTTGAAAATCAAAAGTATTCGTCCTCTCTCCATGGGGAACGTTTGTGGAAGGTTGGATAATTCTGGGAAGCATCACGTGAACAAGTCCGTGAAATGAACACCCCCTTACACCCCACTTTATATAGAGAAAACTGGGGTTTACGGGGGTAAACAATATTTTTCTTATTTCTGCTCCAAGACATAGGTTGTGGGTACTCGTTAGAACCGCCTCAATGAGGCGGTTCTAACGAGCACCCACAACCTATATTTTGGGCATTTATAAGAAAAATATCGTGAATTTTCATCAGAAAAGTAGCCATTTTGGAGATGTAAAAATTGCACTATACCGCACGGGTATGTCATCGTAATGAAAGCTTTGTTCACAATGTTTTTAATGTTAAGTCCATTGTGACCAGGACATTTGACTACTGAGCTTGAAAATAATAGGGTTCGACCCTTCTCCATGGAGAACGTTTGTGGAATGTTTGATGCCTCTATGATAATATCTTCGTCTTCTGTCCTGTTCACAATGTTTTAATTTCAAGAACATTTATTTGACCTTGAACTTCGACCCTTGACTTGAAACCCAATAGGGTTCTCCACGGAGAACATTTTCTGGAAGGTTTGATGGTGTATCTTGATCACATGGTTTTATAATGCCAAGTCCATTGTAACATTGGCATTTGATCCTTGACCTGGAAACTCAATAGGGTTCAGCCTCTCTCCATAGAGGTTTGATGGTTATGTGATGTTAGCTTTGTCTTTTACCCTGTTCCCATCCTGCCCATAGATGCTTAAAGAAATAGATTTGCTGCATGATGTTTCCACGCAGAGCTGAATCTACATACCGCATAATGTATTGGTAAACCGCTTAGGGAATCTAAGCCTGCCCAGGCAAAGCGGTACGAGTCCATGCTTATAAACTCTATTGGTTTCATTGTGTGTCATTTCAACTCAATGTCGGGTAAAAGTCCCAGAAAATTGGAGGCGACGTCTCCAAAATTACCTATATACAGTTTCGACGGGGACGCTAACCTAAAATCAAACAAACAAACAAATCTATCCTATTCACAAGGTTCTAGACACACCCTGGCAAGCCCATGTGGTGTAGTGGATGAGCTACTCGCTTCATAAACCAGGGGTCGTGGGTTCGATCCCGGGCTTCTCGAGACTTTCACATTTATCTTTTAACCTAGGTACCGTCACCGTATGACCTTACCTGTTGATGGGACGTGAAATTCAACACACTACAACCTAGACGCACCCACACACAGCCCCATCGCAACTTTATAGGGAAGGTGGTCAGGGATAATATGGTGCAAAGAAAACAGACTGTCTTATTCATCCGCGATGTGAGCAAGTTCAGTTGACCAACTGGAGTTAACACTGCTGACGTCAAGAATCTGCTCTTGCTTAATGTCCAAAACCAATCGAGTTGACCCTCGAGTAAATCGAAAGAATAAACAACATGTTTTCAAGTTGGCCCCTAATCGACTGCAGCAATGCATATAGGGATCAACAATGAAAGTTTTGTCAAAATATCTGCAAAGGCTTGGCGGTAAATACCATTCTCCAATGTTCCCCTTTATACCTCAATGGAAATTCTTAGTTGCTATAGCAACCAAACTAAAGAGTCAAATTTCAATAAATAAAAAAAATGTTAATTTTGGAGTGGGGATCTGTATAGTTTCCGAGATATTGGGCCTTTTATGAAGTTCAGGGATGGAGCATGGCCCAGGGCACCCAAGGGGACCCCCATGTTGGTGTCACTGAATGTCCCTTATCATAAGGAACATGAAAATATAGCGCTTTTGGGTAGGGATCTGAACAGTTTCTCAGATATATGCCCTTTTGTGAAGTGGAGGGGTGGGATATTGCCCTTTTGCACCCGGCAGACCCCGAGGTATTTGTCACTGAATGTGTCTCATCCTAAGGAACAAGAGTATGTATGGTCTAGGGATGGGGATCTGTAAGGTTTCCGAGATATTAGGCCTTTGTATGGTGTGGAGGGGTTGGGGCAAGGCCCAAATGCCCCGGCGCATCCCGGGGGCCTCAAGGTTGTTGTCACAGAATGCTTCCTATCACTAGGAACAAGTATATATATGGTTTAGGGATGTGGATCTGTAAGGTTTCCGAGATATTCGGCCTTTGATGAAGTGGAGGGGGTGGGGCAAGGCTCCGACGCATCCCGGTGCCCCCAGGTTGTTGTCACTGAATGCGTCGTATTATAAGGAAGAAGAACATATATGGTTTAGGGATGGGGGTCTGAATGGTTTCTGAGATGTATGGCCTTTAATGAAGTGGAGGGGTAGGGCAGGGCCACAGCGCATCCCAGGGGGACCAAGCTTGCTGTCACCGAAAGTGTCTAATCATAAGGAACAAGAATACATATGGTTTAGGGGTGATGATCTGTAAGGTCTCCGAGATATTGAGCCTTTAATGAATTGGAAGGGTGGGACATGGCCCAGGGCACCCCAGGGGACCTCCATGTTGGTGTCACTGAATGTCCCTAATCATATGGAACATAAATATATATGGTTTAGGGGTGGGACTCTGAACAGTTTCTCGGATATATGACATTTTGTGAAGTTGAGGAGTGGGACATAGCCCCGGCGCAACCAAGCAGACCCCGAGAATGGTGTCACTGAATACGTCTTATCATAAGGAACAAAAACATATATGGCTAAGGGGTGGGGATCTTAATGGTTTCTGAGATATATGGCCTTTTATGAAGTAGAGGAGCTGGGGCAGTGCCCCGGTGCATCCCAGTGGGCTCCTAGGTTGGTGTCACTGAATGTGTCTTATCATAAGGAATAAGAATATATATGTTATGGGACGGAGATCTGTAAGGTTTCCGGGATATATGCCTTTTATGAAGTGGAGGGGTCGGGCAAGGCCTCGGCGCATCCCGGTGCCCCCAAGTTGGTGTAACTGAATGCGTCTTATAATAAGGAACAAGAATATATATGGTTTAGGGGTGGGGATCTGTAAGGTTTCCGAGATATTGTGCCTTTTTATGAAGTGGAGGGGGTGGGGTAATGCTCCTGCGCATCCCAGAGGCCCCCAGGTTGGTGTCACTGACTGCGTCTTATCATAAGGAACAAGAATATAGATAATTAAGGGACGGGATCTTAATGGTTTCTGAGATATATGACATTTTATGAAGTGGAGGGGGTGGGGCAGGGCCCCGGCGCATCCAAGGGGGCCCCCAGGTTGGTGTCACTGAATGTGTCTTAATATAAGGAACAAGAATATATATGTTAAGGGGTGGGGATCTTAATGGTTTCTGAGATATATGTCCTTTTATGAAGTGGCGGGGGTGGGCAGGGCCCAGGCGCATCCAAGGGGATTCACAGCTTGGTGTCACTGAATGGGTCTTATAATAAGGAACAAGAATATATATGGTTTAGGGGTGGGGATCTGTAAGGTTTCCAAGATAGTGGGCTCTTTTTGAAGTGGAGGGGATGGGGCAAGGCCCCGGTGCATCCCGAGGGCCCCAGTTTGGTGTCACTGAATGTGCCCTATCACAAGGAAAGTACTTTATATAGTTTAGGGGTGGGGATGTGAATAGTTTCTGAGACATGTGGCCTTCTATGAAGTGGAACCCCAGCACAACTCGGACCCTTCAGGTTGGCATAAAACCATATTGCTAAGAAAACTGTACTCAAGAAACATTTCTACAAAAGTTTTGTCAAAATATCTGCAAAGGCTTGGCAGAAAATGCCATTTTCCAATTTTCCCAATTTTTTGTCTATGGAAATCTAAGTTGCCATAGCAACCAAACTAATAAGCCGAATTTCGTAAAGAAATACAAACTTTCAATCCCCCAACCCAAGGATGCTACAGATGAAATTTGGACCCAATCGGCCCAACGGCTTCAGAGGAGATGTCGATTGAAAGTGTTGAAGACGATGTAGACGACGCAGACGCAGACGACGCAGAAGCAGACGGACAATGTTCATCCTATAAGCTCCCCCGGAGCCTTCGGCTCTGGTGAGCTAAAAAGGGGTAATTTATTTTACATTCAACGGATTATGAACAACATTGGGTCACGAGAAAAGTAAATGAAGCCCAAAGGGGTTCACTTCAGTACTTCTCTCGTGACCCTATGTTGTTAACGTTCAATAAATCACATTCATTGCTTAATGAAATTTCATAAACGAGCCTCCGGCGAGTTTGGGTTTTCTTTCGATGAAAGTTGAAACTGAAGGAACAAGTGACTCTTCAGAAAAACATAGTTTTATTATCACTTATGAATATATACATATATAACAAGTACTCCAGCAATAAACATATGAGCCCCGCCAAGCGAATTTGTGTCTTCGAGCATTCCGTCATGACAAATTTTAACTGCGCATGCCCAGCCATTCAGAGGGGCCAGAGATATGGCTTTCTGTCTGAAGGTTCCTTTTGATTCACTGCTTGTATGAGCGAGCAGCGAAGGATCTGGCGAGACTGCGCGAAAGCGCAGGCTCGCCTGAACCTTCGCTGCTCGCATAGGCGATAAGTACCAAAATCGCTTGACGGGGCCCATATCGTATATACACTAGGGGCAAGTTGTTCAAAATAGAAATAGAGGTAATGATCAGGAATCGATACAATTAACCCAAAGCCCCCACCAGAGACACCAAAGGGAAAGAAACACAAACAAAGCAACATACTCCAACGGAAACACCAACAGCGGAAAGCCAAAATGGCCAACAGGCTATCCAAAATAAAATAATATATTAAGCGACACAAACACCCAAAGACAAACCATAACAAAAATAAACCGCGACAGAAGAACCGCCCTGGAACGGCAAGCGGAAACGAATTCCACTGGGGGGGGGGGGTCTCAAATCGACCCCACGCGGCCACAATCCTCGCCCTAAGTTCCGTCGCGATTAAAACAAACAATTTGTTCAATCCGCATGGAAACCTCCTAACTCATCAGTGCAACATATCCGTGAACACAAAGATCAAACAACCACAGAGATGAAACAACGGTGAGGACTCGACAGCAAGAAACAACAGAAAGCTGGAGCAAAAGAAAACCATCAGTTAGACTCCGATGGGCTCGACCAGAGACAGAGCATCAGGTACCAACCAACATAAGCCTTTTGGTTGGAAGCATCATAGAATCTGAGGCCTGACCCACCGGCGTGCAATTAAAGAGGGAAGCAACGTTGTCAACCGTGATTGGGTTAACTACCATGCATGCAGTCTGTCGTATAACATTTATGTTGTAAGCCTCAAACAAGATGCAAACTGACATATCGTTTAAAAGTTGGGCCAATTGAGAGTGAGTGAGTGTTTAAGTTTTACATTCCACCCACAACTAAGGTCATACGGAGACGGGACCTCGGTTTAAGACTCATCCGAAAGTCTGGAGTTGGGCCAACGGATATCGCAAATGTGGTACATTTTTGCTGAACAAATGCGAGTAGCAAAACATACTCACATTTTTTCAGCACAAATACCAGTATATTAGGTATTGTACTTGCTATAACAGTTAACAACTACTAACGAGCTCGTTCAAGCTAAAAATGCTTAACCCTTTCTAGAACATATTTAACGTTACTACAGCTGGTGTCTGGGAATGTTTGGCGGCCGTAAAAAGTATCCCTGCCCTGCATCATTGTGTAGTTTTTTGGGATCATTGATTCCATTGTTGAATTTTGAAAATATTTGGGGGTCACTGGTGGGGCATAATTGGCCGAAACTAGCTTGTCTGGCCCAGAAAACATGTACACTTCATATTTTCCTGTTCTATGGTGTATTCCTTGCTTCCAAAGGATAACCCTTTCTATTACATACAGTAGAACTTCGATGGCTCGAACACCGATGGCTCGTTTACCATGGATGTGTGGAACCCATTCTTGAGCCCCTAGCGAAATCCTCTACATAAGAAATAGTGGGGGATAATTAAGGAGATTTTAGTCTTTTATCTTGCAAATGTATGCTGTGTGTACTCATTAGAATCGCCTCGATGAGGCGATTCTAATGAGTACTCACAGCATACATTTGTATTATAGAACACCGAAAAGATGTCTAAAAATATCTCGTTATGCCTCCTGACAGTAACCCCAGTGGCTCGAACTACCCCTGTCTCGAACAGATTCTCGAGGTCCCAAAGGTGTTCGAGCCATTGAAGTTCGACTGTATTTGAATAACTGGCACAGAAGAAAAAGGGAATAAAATCAGTATAATTATCATTACGATAACACACACCTGCAATCTATTCCTTTTTTACATCTCCAAAATGCCTACTTTTCTGATGAAAATCCGTGATTTTTTTTTTTTTTTTTCTTCTTTATACTGTAAACAAAGGTTGCGGATGATCGTTAGATCCGCCTCATTGAGGCGGTTCTAACGAGCACACACCACCTATATCTTGGAGCAGAAATAATAAAAAATGTGTACCTCCGTAAACTCCAGTTTTCATTATACATCGTGGGGTTAAACCCATTTAGTACCGGAAACTCCAAAACGGGTACCCTGGCAAACAGTGCAGCCCCAGGTCAGACCCCATAGATAGCGGCGTCTGACCAGGGCCTAGACTGCTTGCATAAAGTTCAGCCATTTTTAAAATAAAATTTGAAGAAAACACAACCTGACACCCCTAAAGTTTTAAATGGACTTGTACTATATAAAAGGTTGAGATTCCAGTACAAAAAGGGTTAAGGGATGTTCATTTCACTGACTGGTTCATGTCATGTTTAGTTCCTATTTTCTGCTGAAAAAAAAATGAATTTGGGTGCAAGACAGAAAGACCTCTACAATAGCTTCATAACCAATGTTTGGGTCCAAAACAGTAACTGTGTTAGTCATACACTGACCGTGTGTTTCTTTGGGCACTTGGGCTTGAGATGTCATTTCCTCTCACTGTCGGGTAAAAGTCCATACAATACCGGAAGCAACGTCTCCAAAATGACCTAAATAGTGGTGCTAGGCACGTAACACCTCGAACTCGAAACAAAGCAAAACAAACAACCGTGTTAAGTCCAAACAAATTGTATAGATTATGTAGAAAAAGTACCATTTCTGCTTATTTCCTGTTAATTATTAATTGACTATCCTGTATTGATCGGAGGTCATCATTATTAACACCAGGTCAACCAATATTAACTGAGGTCAAGTGAGGACAAAAATCAATAATCATGTTTTTTTGTTTTTTTTAATTGTGTCAATTAATAAAAGTGCCACTATTGATCAAGTAATTTCGCATTGACCCAGTTACAGGTCCTCTGTCAGCTGCATTGGCCATCGGCCTTCGTCGTCGGGCCAGTGCAGCAGACCTCGGACCTGTACCTGGGCCAATACAAAATTACTTGATTAATAACATTATAATATAAACATACTAGTATTTCGAATCCGTCTTTATACTGTGTTACAGCCCCATCTCTGTATGACCTTTGCTGTTTGTGGAACGTAAAACTGAAACACATCCACAAACCGTGATCCTAAACCGTGTTATAATGAGCAGTGTCATCAAGAGGTATTGTACTTATAGTGCCCAGGGTATGTAGACAATAAACACAGATTCCATGAAATGTGCTGTCGCAGCTGCATGACCATTTGAAGAAGGTAGCAAGCTTTGCATAATATGAGCCACGACATGGAAGAAAAACGCTGGCTGGTCCGCGCTTTAGTGTTCACTGCATAGATAGACATTACGATAACAATTATGTGTGAAATAGTGCATTCTTTCGGCACACGCCCATCGGGGTTTGAAGAAATAGATGGGCTGCACGATGCTTCCACGCAGAGCTTAAACCGAGCGCACACGAGTACTGGTAACCGCTTATAGGATCTTAGCTTTCCCAGGCAAAGCGGTACGAGACGGACCGTCCATGCTTTTAAATCCTATTGGTTTCATTGGGCGACAGGGCTTGAGATATCATTTCATGTCAATGTCGGGTAAAAGTCCCACACAATTCGAAACAACATCTCCAAAATGACCTATACAGTGTTGACGGGGACGTTAAACCTCAAATCAAACAAAGTGCATTCTTTCATATCTTCAAATGGTCATTTTTATGCCCCCCCCCCCCCCCGAGAATCTTTGATCGGGGGGGGGGGGGGCATATAGTATTTGCCCTGTCTTTCTGTTTGTCTGTCTGTCCGTCACGTCTGTTTGTTTGTCGGTCTGTTCGTCACAAAAACTTTAACCTGGATTATAAATTCAAAAGTATTTGACCTAGCCCCATGAAACGTCACACACTTATTCACAAACACAAGGGCTACATTCTGGGCCATAACTCTATTGTCATGTTTGGCTGAGTTATCTCCCCTTGAAATTTTGCAAACACTCAGAAATTGGCTCCCACGGGGGGCATTGGTCACCTATAGTGTCAGCTCTTGTTTTTCGGACAAAAATTGTAATAGTTGTCCTATGTATACTCCAAGTATTGAGTGTGAATACTCATTAGAACCGCCTCGACGAGGCGGTTCTAACGAGTACTCACAATCTATGTTTTTGAGCAAAAGTAAGAAAAATAACGAATACTCCCGTAAACTCCACCTCTCTATCTTAAGGTGTTCATTACGCGGATTATTTTAGCTGATGACAATACCCATAGTTTCTTTATAAAACAATCAAGATTCTTGCTAGTCTGTGCAGGTTGGTTAGTGGCTCTCCTGGTCGCAAACCGCGAAGTTAGTTTTTCTTCCTCAGAGGGCGTCAACATGTACAGCATGCCGACCATAACCATAACCCATCTATTCCGCATAATGAGATTGGTGTGGTACAATGGTGGCCCTAAGGAAAATTTTCATTTTCGTTTTACTTTCGGTATAACAGTATTTTTTTTTTTAATTTTCATAAAGAAGACTACCCGCCTTACATGATCCTGACAGGTGTCAGAGCTGCACCCCGGGCGTAACGATCTATTGACCGAATATATCTCTGACGTCATATTAAACCATAGATGATTCACAGTGTACTTACTTAAAGCTTTGGCGATTTCACACTAATTCTATTAAATAAACAGTAGAAATGCCAGACATAGAGACTTTTGAAAACGTTGTTTATGTCCCCGAATATTTCCGAATCAAAGATTCTGGGGGCAATAGTTTTTGGTCTGTCTGTCGCTTTGTTTGTCCGCAAAACATCACGAAAACACGCCTATATAATTTTGACCCCCTCGAACCCCACTTTTATATAGTAAAACTGGGGTTTACAGGGGTAAACATTATTGTTCTTATTTCTGCTCAAAAACATAGATTGTTGGTACTCGATAGAACCGCCTCGTCGAGGCGGTTCTATCGAGTCCCAGCAACCTATGTTTTGAGCAGAAATAAGAAAAATATCACAATTTTTCATATTAAAATTTCTAATTTTAGCCAAAAAAAAATTGGCAATGCATTTATATAGGCGTGTTTTCGTAATGATTGTGACATTGGGCATACCTTTTGAATGGTAACTGACATGGCTTTCATATTTCACATGTCCATTCTTTGTCACAAAACATTTCCAGTAGTACCATAGCTTTTGAACCCGTGACCTTGCCTTTGACGTATGACCTTCTTTTTAAAAACTTTAACATTGGCCATAACTTTCGATTGGTAAGCGATATGGCTTTCATAGTTTACGTGTGCATTTTATGTCACAAGAATTTCTTGTGGTATCAAATAGAGGTGGCAGCTTCTTTTTGCTGCCTAGGAGACATTGTCTCTGAAGCCGGTGGCTGTAATCTTTCGACCACAACATGTATGAAAACAGCCTGGAATAATTTCAAGGAGCTGCTACCATTTCTGTTTTCCCCGCCACCTCTCATTCAAGACATGTGGCCGTGTGTACAGCTCTTGTGTGCGGAGCTCTATGCTCTATGCCATCGAGACTTGGCCATCGACAAAACCATCACCGTCAGGTCCAGTGAGTGACTTGCGCGGCTTTGCAATAAGGACCTGGACCTCATCCTTGAGGCGAGAAGGCTGCACGGGTATGGACATGTGGAACGCTCCAACGGTGCAGTCAAGACAGCCTGTGACATAAAGGTGAATGGAAAACGTGGACCCAAGATGACCATAAAGCAGCCGCATTGAGTGGACGCTCTCATCTATCTATCCTTATGAAAGACATACCTTGAGATCTGGTGTGATATCTGCTATGGGTGCAGCAAGCCAGCTACCTCGGAGGTACCCTGTACCGGCACATTAAAACAATCCGATGATTATGATGATGAAAATATCTT
Organism: Lucinisca nassula; assembly: GCA_963580285.1. NCBI lineage: Eukaryota > Metazoa > Mollusca > Bivalvia > Lucinida > Lucinidae > Lucinisca > Lucinisca nassula. Next base: position 98,028,438 of record OY757018.1, read on the forward strand.
TGAGCATGTAAATGTTTGTATAAAATTATACATTGCAATTTGAGTAAGCAATTGACATTTTCTTATTTGTTTAGTTTGTAAACAATTTAAAAAGAAGACCCAGGGAGCGCCTCGATGACAAGACGCAACCCACACTCGACACCAAGAGGAAGAGGAAACATACACACACAAAAAAAGAAAAAATACGAGTGTTTATGAAATGGAACATTCAGCCCCTCTTCCCCTCACAGGGTGATCAGAGTATCAGAAAACACTAAACAATTACTCGCAACAAATTTGCAGACATTCAAAGAAAATAACAGCAAAAGACCAACACCAAAACTACCGCCTTATAACGGTCGGCAGCATATGCTTCGGGGGGGGGGGCTTACAAATCTTTTACCGGCCGAAGCTTTGCCCTAGGTTAGGGTGTTACTCCCAAAAATAAACATTAAATATTCGGTTTGAAAAATGATTTCCTAACTCAGTCAATGCATCATCACAGGGAATAAATCAAATTCAAAACTGAGATGAAGCAAAGATGAAGGCTGCTAGCCGATCCGCCTTACACTGTTGGCCAGAGCTAAAGAAAATCATTAGTTAAACCATGATGCCCAAGCGACAGACATAGCATCAGGTATCAGCCCTCTTTTAACAAAGTTGTATGCCGAAGCCGTAATTGAGTCTGAAGCCTGACCCGCCGCCATGCAATCAAAGAGTCCAGCATAGCTATCTACTGTGATTCGGTCGACAACTATACGTGCGGTAACATTGAAAAAAGTCTTCTTTTTACATGTAAATATGTGTAAATAGAAACTGGATGTAATTCCGATATGTAACAAACAGGTTGAAATTTCTGTGCTATGAGATAATTTTTGCATTGGTCATAGACAGACGATGTATATAAGCAATAAATATTCAACTGTGATAAATATAGTATATGAAATATCTATACAATTATTTTCAAAATGCATTCGATCACATTCTCTATGCTATAAATATAATTGCAACAAGGACATACTGAACTTTCAAAACATTAGATATCCAACTGTGATAAAAATATGATATATTTGTAAATAAATATTTGCAAATAATACATTGCAATTTGAGTAACTTCATTGCGAATTATTCAATTTTGCGAAGTTTGTATGAGGTATATTCTCTGTTCACTGTACATGTATTTTAGAATTAATTATTCAACTGTCGAAAGTATTTATAAAATGTCTGTATGTAACTATTTGTGGATAATAAAACACTATAAGTGGAATAAGCAAATTTTCAAATTGGTTTAAACAATATTTATTCATTTCATTTGACAAGTCAATTTTGACAGTACATATACAATTTACAATGACAGGATAACGCTTATACTAATCATCTCCTGTTAAGAATGGCATGCTGTATAAATTCAAACCATGAAGTACTTTTTTCATATAGCTCTGCTTGAGAAGGAAAAAAAGACTAATCAGCCAAAAGATAAAGGAAAAGAAAATGACATAGGGCGTAGAAAAGAATAGATATAAAAAAAATAAGAATTGGAAAATGTCCAGAGAGGGATTGTCAAAGTGCGACAAGAGTAAGACAAAAAAGAATGTTAAAAGATACGTCAACACCAATATTCATGCAGAGTAGAAGTAAAACAAAGATCAGGAATTGATACAATTAACTTACTCCATCCATAAAAGACACCAAAGGGAAAGAAATACAAACATTAAGCGACCAGACCATAATGGAAACCTAAACAAAGGAAGGCCATATGGACAGTTACTTTCCCACAAAATGGCCATATGGCCATCCAAAATTAAAAGACACAAGTGATACACACAGTAAGTAACAAACAACAACATAAATAAATCGCCTAGGAAGAGCACTGAAGTCGCCAACTAAGAGATATGGCGATGGAAGTTGGCTCAGCAATGAGTCAAGGTGTTCGGGCTTTAAAGAAAATGAGGGCGGGATATATAGAGAGCAAATTGTAGTTTCTTTATCCAAAGAAACCGATACTGCTACAGCTTGTAGGTCTGTTTTTAATTTGATCTCTCTTTGTGGTAAACATGATTTTATAAAAAATGAACTGCCACCAGATGGTTTGTTACCATCAGTATAGATATAGTTGTATGTATTGAAAACCCTGACATCAATGTTGTCATCAGTTTTTAAAAAAGTTTCTTGCAAACAAAAAACCGATGGGTTTAATAACGAAATAAGTAATAAGAGTTCATTATAATTTGATTTAAAACCACGACAATTCCATTGTATTATTTTGTGTTTTAAATCCATTTTATGAAGAGATTAAGACTAGAGACTATATTGGAGCTGCAATTGGTGATATAGATCTGCTACCACCAGCTCGTGGTGTTGCTGACCTCGATCTATTATTGCCGCTTGGTGATGATGGAGTTTCATTGAACTCCATATCACTGTCACTCAAAGATCCGAATCTGTTCCGGAATTTTATATTGTCTCTTTCCATTTTACGTTGTCTGTCTGTTAGTTTTTGAGACAAGTGTTGTTTCTTCGGGTCTTCTGATCCTTTATTAGTTCGACCTGAGTCGAGTTTCTCTTTTGCATGCGGCGCTGGCTTTGGTACGGTTGCTGTCGACCGATCCAAAGCAACCTGGATTGCGCCATTTGATAAACTGGTTGAACTTAGAGAGTCTGCCAAGAGTAACTCGTGTCTATGGGCATTTTTTGAAAAAAAAAAAAAAAAAAAAAAAAAAAAAAAGAAATTGAGTTTTAATGGAAAAGGATGTAATGCCAATTATCCCGCGCATTAATCAAAGAACAAAGCGATTGGTCTTTATAATAAAGGCATGTACGTCGTTGGAGATACTAGTGTTATTTTGGACAGAAATATTGATGTCACCTTGCAAAAGCAATCTTATGACGATAATGTCAAGCGGTATATACTGGTGTATTTTGGTTATCATTTCCATACGGATTACATATTGAATCGTGGGCAAGCCAAACGAAAATGGTCATTGCTTTCTACCTCGCCACATATACAATTCGGACTTGGTATGATATTTCTTTTGAATAGGTGCTGGTTTAATGCGCTACATTCAGTTCTTAAACGAGTGTGGAGAATCTGGGCTAATCTATCTCCGCAGTAAAAAAACTCGGGGATTTTTGCCATATTGTGTGCAAGCAATCGTTTAAACGAAGACAGCAAAGTGGCGTCCTTAGTTGCGTTTGGTAGGTTATTCCATGATCGGATAGTTGAGGGAAGAAACGAGTTAGCATAGGCGCTAGCATTAGCGTTGAGAGACAAGTAAAGATCAGAGTTTCGAAGGGGATAGGCAGAGACATCGCCTACACGCGAAGGAATTAGCTCCGTGAGATACAGAGGCGTCAGATTGTTTTCCATCTTCAAGAATTGGTATAGTTTATGCAAATTTCTTCACCCTGATAGCTTGAGCCAGCAAAGTTCTGCGTACAGCTTGTCTATCTCTACTAGCTCAGTCGTATCAGAGACAATTATACCAGCTTCCAGTTGTATTTTCTCAAGAGATGTGCATTGTTGCTGAGTACAGTTGTCCCAAACAACGTCTGCATATTCTAACAGAAAGCGAATGAAAGAAAAACATTTTGTTTGAAGAGATTTTCTGTCAAGCGTGAATTTCAGATTTCTGAGGAGATTCATTCGAGACCAAGCTTTTACTTGAATACAGTCAATATGGTTTTGCCAGTCACCGCGCTGGGAAAAGATCAGACCCAGATGCTTGTGTGATGTAACTCCATTTATTTGGCCATCGTTTAAGAAAAGTGCTGGATGTTTTATCCTGTTAATCTTACGCTTAGGAGCAATGATTCGGTTTTGTTTGGATTAAAGTTAACTAACCATCTATCAGTCCAGTTGCCTATTCTGAAAAGATCGACACTTATTATTTGAGCTGCCGAGTCTGGAAAGTCTACTAATATGTAAAGGCTTGTGTTATCCTCAAACAATCGAATATTTGAATGTACCTCCTGCACCTTGTCATTAATGTATATGATGAAGAGACGCGGACCAAGAATAGACCCATGGGGGATCCCGGCCCTGATTTGAAGTCATTCAGATCTACCTCCGGGTAACACCACTCGCTGATACCTGTTTGATAAATGGCTTTCACACCAATTCCAAAGTCGTCCAGAGATTCAATAATATTTGAGCCTTGCTAACAATCCTCTATGCCAGACCCTGCCCAAGGCTTTGCTGATGTTACAAAATATAACGCGGACTTCTTTGCCTTCGTCCAGGGCCCGGTTATTATTTAGATCCACGAGCTGGTTTACTGTAGAGTCATCTGAGTGAACACTGACTAAAATGGAGTGATAATAGTATTTTCCAGTAAAAAGTTGTGCAAGTGTTCATATACTATTTTGTTCAAGTGATTTACCATTAGAACTTGGGAGAGAGATAGTCCTATGGTTTCAACCAGGAATTTATCGCCCTTCTTATGGATATGGGTAACGTTGGCCCTTTTCCATGCGTTAGGCATTGATGAGTTCAACAAAGAGAAGTTCAATAGGTCAGTCAGGGAACCGGATAATTGTTGTGCACATTCTTTGAGAACTTTGGTCTGGCCCGCATGCTTTTTCAGTTGGTAGAGATTTCAGCACTGAACAAACCTCATCTTGCTGGACAGTAACCGATGATATAGTGTTGATAGGTTGGGCTAAATGAGGGATCATTTTATTGTCTTCATCTATAGTAGAATGTGATTGAAAATATACATTTAATATGTTTGCTTTTTCAGTTGGGTCGGTAATTAATTCACTTTGATGGTTCAGTGGAGGAATGGGGTCAGTTTTAGCCTTGCCCGTCAAAGTTTTGAAGAGTTTCCATCAATCCTTACCAGCTAATCTATCATTCTTGATTTTATCAGCTATTTTGTCTTTAAAGTCCTTTTTGGGTGTACGACTAATATTGATGGCCTCACTGCGTAGTTGTAGTTTAGGTCGTAGTACCAAAGCGTTAATCCAAAATCATTAGTCCATAGACAAAATGGCAAATATCAATGTTCAGATCAACAGACATGGACTCCAGAAGAGTGTAATCAGGCGTCCGCGGATAGTAAGCATTACTTGGTAAGCAAGCCTCTCCCACCATGCCCATCGACCCGAACGAAGAAAATGTGTAAATGCCGAGAAGGGTATGTCCGAGATTTTGGAAGTCTTCCTATGGCTTTCCATTGGCAAACATATCAGAAATAATTCTGGAAATGGCCACATTGTACGGATCAACAAGATCATGTTGCCTCACATAGAACTTCTTTGGTTTTGATACCAGTTTGGTTTTTTTGATTCCCCTGGCATAACAACCTGGTAGTGAGCACCTTCCCACGTTCCATAAAGTCCTGATACTTGGAACAGGCTCTAGCATAACGGATTAACTGTGAAACGTAAACTCCATATGCTGGTGCAGACGGGATATTACTACTCAGGAAGGGAAAGTTAACAATGGGAAAATTGAAGTCATCTCGTTTATCGTACAGCCTAGCCTGAATTTTGTCCAGCTTTCAGCAGTGTCTAAGCGCTTGGCAGTTTTGTTTGCACGTTTTCGTTTACGAATTGATTTCCTAATGGAATTGTTAAGCCATGGAGGTTCTGAAGGTCATACAGTAATAAATGTTTTCGGAATGGATTTTTCACATAGAGTCAATAATTTTAGATGTAACATTTTCTACATACGTGCTAACGTTATATCTTTTCATAGATTGCCAGTTAAACTCGGTTATGGAGCGTCGAAGAAGTTCGTAATCGCCCTTATCAAATGACAAAATTCTTCTTCTGTAACACTGAGGCTTGTGTTTATCATATTTGAAAATTGCATAAATTGGGCAGTGAAACCGAATGTTTTGGTCACGGAAGGGTTTGCCCACTCCTCTTACCAGTACGTTAGTTCTCTGGTTTGTAAAGAGCAGGTCAATGAGTGTGGAAGCGGTTTCAGTGAAATCAGTTGGCTCATTTATTATTTGATCGAGGGAGTACTGTGTAAAAATTAGGTTTATTTTATTATTAACTGCGGTATCAAGGTAATTTTCAAATTAGCTTATAATGAATAGTTTATAATGCAAACATGTAAAAATAAAATAACATGAATTACATAGATTACATCCAAATAGAAATCTTTATGATTCTTTGATTTAATAGAGTGTACATCTTGAATACATATGGTAACACAATCAACAATTTTGTAATGTAAATATACAGTGCGCTTTGAATAGAAAACATCTTGCATACAGCTTTGTATAGAAAGCGTGTATATGATAGCCTTGACATATTTAAGAAATATATGTAACTTATTATTTTATTGGACAAAGATTTCTAATACATGTATAAAATACCCCCTTGAAGACTGTCACCCTGTATTCTAAAGTGTAGCTTGTCGATCGTTCGAACTATGAACTCTGCATAAGCATGTTGGTCGGTCAGACCAAGGACAGTCACATCTTTTATGTATCGCAATCAATTAATGAAGAGGTTTTGTATATAACAAGCATGATAAGGTAGTACCAAAACCTTTATGAGATACCATTACAATACGTTAATAAACTGGAAATTTCATCAAATAACTTTGCGAATGTAAATTGTATGGCACTAACCGGTTTCTGTTTGTACCATATTGTATTCAATGTATGTCCATGTTTAAAAACAAAAGTGTTTTCTCTTCCTTTTCCATCCATAGTATATAATTTAAATCTCACTGGAAAACGATTAGTGTCAATCTGAATCATAGTGCTGCATTGTCCTTATAATTGCAGTTGGTGGTCAAATCCTCCTTGATTAACGAGAAGAGAATTATACTATATTTTTTCTCATCATCAAAAATCTCACAAGTTTGATGAAATATCTTGAATAAATTGAAGACCGGAAGTAAGGGTTACATATTAGTAAAGGCAATTATCAGAAAGCGTTTGCTTCGGTCTCCATAGCTGCTGGGTTCGTGCTTCCGGTTGCCGTTTTCCTATGCAAAATCGTACAAACATTCGTGTGATTAATAATTTCTTTGACAACTTTTTCGTCGTAGTTGGTCAAAGTATAGGATTAGTAACAGAATATAGTCAACACTTTTCTGTATAGTTTTCATTTAATTTTCGGACGTCATCATTATTTGACGTCAAATGCCTTTACGCTTATTGTCAGGCGCATTTCACCTGCAATAATTTTCTGAAGCCCAATGCATTCATCTTTAATTATCTTAAATAAAATTACTGTTATACTGGGAGTAAAACGAAAGTGATTTTTAGCCACTTTCTGAAAAACCGACCGCCATGCTATGGTCCATTTCCAATCATAGGGTCAACAAGAAAAACAAATGCTGACACTCAATCAATGAGATCTTTTGATTGCTTTGATTCCTGAGTTGGTTTGCCGAAAGACACGAGCTTGCGGATGCCCTTTGGTATCCCATTACGATAACCTTCATTACGAAAACAAGCCTATACAAATACATCGCCACCTTTATCGCCGAAAAAAATGAAAAATTTATGATGAAAAACTGTGATATTTTTCTTATTTCTGCTCAAAATATAGATTGTGGACATTCGTTATGAATAAGTAAACTGTAAACCCCAGTTTTTCTGTATAAAAGTGGGGTTCAAGGGGGTCAAAATTATTTAGGCATGTTTTCGTGATGCGCCGATAACTGTACATTAGCACTTGAACTTTCTCCAGAGTATGGCTGACTGTATCCCTCCATCGTTTGCTCAGCCATCTGCACCCCCTGGACTGACCCATGAATAGTTTCAAATAATTGATTCTTTCTAAGGTTCGTCCTCAGACCAATCTGTTCAATATGAACCGTCGTCACCTTCCTAGAAAAAAAAATAGAAAAGTTCATCATGTTAGCAAGCCTGTTTAACACATATATGACAATGGAATTCCGCCGGCCTCGGTAGCTCAGTCGGATGCGCGTGTGACTGGTGATCAGGCGGATGCGGGGGAACGATACCTTCCGGGGTCGGCAACATTCTTACGTGGAGCTTGATCATGAAATCTTTTCTACGATCATTCTCTCCCTTCCAATGATTCAAGAACGGCAGTTGTCAGTTTCTGGCGTAAGAATGTGCACTGTACTGGTTAACCACATACGTGCCAGCCTACACATGAAAAGTGTGGATAGTTAAACTGACCGGCTCAAAAATAACCTAGATAGTTTTGACTGGGCCAATACAAACAAACAATGGGATATTCCACTTAAATAAGTTTGGAGTGGTCCATTTCTAAACACAGCGGTGTCAGGTTTGTTTTCTTTTTAGTAAGTTTTACAAAAATGTATGTTCTTTGAGCAAACAGTGTAGACCCAGATCAGCGGCAAACAGTGTAGACCCAGATCAGCCGCCGCGTTCTGCGGCGTCTGATCTAGTGTACACTGTTTGTTTATGCGTATATAGGTTAATAAATAACCCTGTAAATATGTTCTCAAGAATTGGAGGCAAGGACCACAGGATTTGTGAAGTGTACAAGATTTTTCTGGGCCATACTACCTAGTTTCGCCCAATTAGGCCTCATCAGTGACCCTCAAACATTTGTAAAATCCCGCATTGGAATCGATGATCCAAAAGGACAAGAAAAAAAAACGCACTGTAGACTTTTTATTGGTCGGCAGGGCTTGAGATGTCATTTCATCTCAATATCGGGTAAAAGTCTCACAAAATTGAAAGCAACGTCTTCAAAATGACCTTTACAGTGTTGACGGGGATGTTAAACTTAAAATCAAACAACTAAAACACTTTCCCTTATCACTGGGTATATTGAAGTTAAATTATGTTCGAGAGAAACGTAATTCTTCTGGAAGCAAGGACCGCAAGACAGAATTGAAATCTGTGAAGTGTACAAGATTTTTCGAACCGGCCTCGGTAGCTAAGTCGAATTTGCGTCTGACTGGTGATCTGGAGGACGGGGGTATGAAAGATGCCGGGGTCGGCAACATTCTGTCGTGGAGATCATCACGAAAACATGCCTATATAATTTTGACCCCTTGAACCCCACTTTTTTACAGTAAAACTAGGGTTGACAGGGGTAAACCTTATTTTTCTTATTTCTGCTCTAAAATATAGATTGTGGGTATTCGTTAGAACCGCCTCGATGAGGCGGTTCTAACGAGTACCCACAATCTATATTTTGAGCAGAAATAAGAAAAATGTCGCAATGTTTCATCTTAAAATTTTCATTTTTACGGAGGTAAAGGTTACAATGTATTTGTATAGGGATGTTTTCATAATGATTGATCATGCAATTATGTTTCTGTCATCCTTTCCCTTACGCTGATTCAAGAAGGGCAGTTGTCAGTTTCTGGTGAAAGAATATGCACTGTACTGGCTAACAGCTTACGTATAGGCCTGCCCAGGAAAAGTGTGGACAGGTTAACTGACCGGCTCCAAAAACGACTGAACTAGTGTTGACTGGGCCGTTAAACACCAATGCAAACAAACAAAACAAGATTTATTTTTCAGGGCTAGACTACCTGAAATCTGTTAAGTGTACACAGACTATAACTCCATAGACAAAGACATAGACATTGACATAGAACTTGTATTTAAAATCGAATATTGACACCATATAACTTAAGCCAAGTAGGGCATTTACTTCGACAAACATTATGTAAAATAACAATGAGTTAAATATTTCAGAGCATGCAAACACAGACACAGAATAACAATTATGTGTGTGTGAATTCGGGTTTAACGTCGCTTTCAACAATTTTTCAGTCATATCACGACGGTGTCTAGTTGCGACAGGGAGCTCAATGCTCACTTTTATAGTGCTGCCTCACTGAAGTAGCATGCCCCAGACACATTACATGATACCACACCCAGTCAGTCACATTATCCTGACACTGGGTCGACCAGTCCTAGCACTACCCCGTAAATCTGAGTGCCATGCGAGGAGCAGCTAGTACCATTTTTAACGACTTTGGTATGTCGCGGCCCGGGATCGAACCCGTGACCTCCCGTTCCCTCTACTCTAACAACTGAGTTATTGGGGCCGGTAAATAACAATTATATACAGATTGGGATGTAATATAAATAAGATAAGACATGATATAAAAAACTTTGCCGCTTAGATGCAAAAAAAATCTGGCCAAAGCAGGGACCGCACCCGCGACCCTGCTAATGCTAGCGGGATTCTCTACCGACTGAGCTATACGGCCACATGTTCGTCTCATGTCAGTTTTAGCATCTATTAGCCGTGAACAATGAAAGCGGAATTTGATCATTAATTTTGATATATGTGATTTAGGGATGTATATTTAGAATTTGGAGAGACGCTTTTGTCACAACAATTATCACTTTCGGGTTACATAGGATCTGAAGATGCAATTTATATTCAGTTTTGATTATATTTTGGGATATGATATAAATAACTATGCCGTCTAGATGCGAAAAAGTTCTGGCCACAGCAGGGCTCGAACCCGCGACACTCCCAATGCTATTAGGATGCTCTAATAAATATCACAGATACGAACACAATATGAACAGAATAAACAGTATACAGTAAGACATTTTATACAATGTAAAAGTGTAGCACATACACGGTTAAGAGGCTAAATGGCATGGCCAGACCAAAAAACAAAAAAACAAAACAAAAAAAAAAAAAAAAAACGATTCTAAATGTCAGCAGTTGGAGTCAGACACAAACCCAACAAATACAACCTTACCGCGAGAGCGAACAAGAAACGGGACGGTTGAGCCATGGCCCACCAAGCCCTTAAAACACGAAACTGCGAATTAGCAGAGGAAATAGGAGGTTCAACATAAACTACACAAACATGCAAGGACAACTCTAAACTGAACAAGAAGGACATTTACATATGGAGCCATCCGAATCATGGAGCATGCTCTTGAAATGAGGAAGGGATTCATCCTTCCTCCGCTCATTTTAGAGACTATTCCAGATTCGGGCGGCCTAAAAGACCTAAGCCCATACCTTGTGCTGTGAACTCGGGGCAGACTTGCTTTACCTTCATTCCTAAAATTATAAGAGGAATTCTGCAAATATATCAAATCATTTTCAGGTGCAATCTTGTTAACAATTTTGAACACCTCTGTAGCCATCTGCTTCAACCTTTTTACATGTAGTGGCTCAGTGTTTGTGGGGGCTAGAAGTTCCTGAACAAATGACGTGAAATCATTGTCGATGAATCGTAGAGCTCGTTCTTGGATTTTCTCCAACTTATTTGTACTAGATTTACTACAAAATGCCATGCTAAAGGACAATAATTATAATTTGAAACAATAAAAGAGTTATAAATAGTCATTTTTTACCTGACGTGTGTAGTTAAAAATCTTCCAATCCGTTTTAAAACGACTAGCTGCTTTGATGTTTTTTACATACAATTGTAATTCTGATACATGGTCATCAAAACATAGTAAAAATCAATGTTTACACCTAAAAGAGTAATACTATAATCACATTTAATTTCAACAGAGTCAGTGTCAAAAGGTGTGATAGTATGATGTGCATTTTTACCAATACACTGGATGGCTTGAAACTTACTTGGATTTGCCTGCAAAAACTGTTCAAAGAACCATTTTATAAGAATACTACTCTCAGTTTCTAAAACTTGCTTCAACGTATCAAGATTCTTGTGAATAAAAGAAAGTGTATTGTCATGAGCATAGTTGTAGATGACTTCTTGATTAATTAAATGAAAAATATCATTAAGAAATATATTAAAAAGAAATGGTCCCAGGATTGATCCCTGAGGCACACCTTTAATGATCTTTTCCCATGTGCTAGTATGTGATCCCAGTCTAACCTGCTGCACTCTATCACCAAGGTAGCTACTGAGGAGTGCCACAGCATCTGGAGCCAGCCCATAAGCCCTCAATTTTTCAATCAAGAGATCATGAGGGAGGCAGTCAAAGGCCTTAGACAGGTCCATCAAAATGGCAGCAGGATGTTGATGACTGTCCAATGCCTTCTTCCAGTCCTCAAATGGGCGCAGCAAGGTAGACTGGCATCCATATCTAAAAGCTGTCAGATATGGATTAAAAATACTACTAAAATGTTCAGACAGCGGATTATGTATGGTTCGCTCATATGCTTTCGATAGGATGGGTAAAACACTAACGGGTCGATAATTTTTGTTTATCCATTGTGTCATTCTTTTTGTGAGTAGGGACTAGTTTGGCCCCTTTGAAGCTGGAGGGAAACTGGCAAAGTCGAAATGACGTATTTATTAAATTGGTTACCATGCCTTTTATAGAAAAGTGGAATTTTACGGGGTATTCAATTATTTTCTTAATTTTTGTGAATAGGGACTAGTTTGGCCCCTTTGAAGCTGGAGGGAAACTGGCAAAGTCGAAATGACGTATTTATTAAATTGGTTACCATGCCTTTTATAGAAAAGTGGAATTTTACGGGGTATTCAATTCTTTTTTTAATTTGCACAAAGCATAGATTATGGGCAGTCGTTAGAACTGTCTCATTGAGGTTGTTCTAACGAGCACCCATAATCTATTATTGGATCAGAAATAAGAAATATATCAAACATTTTCATCTAAAAATGCTTGTTCAAGAAAAAGGAAAGACGCCTGTTTAATACATGGGTGTGTTATCGTAATGCATTAAGTCTTGTAGAAAGAATGGAAGGACTGACAGAACTGGTGAGTTGATTGCTCTGGGCGAACAATACGATAACATTACAAAAACACGCCTATACAAAAACATTGTAAATTTTACCACCGTAAAATGAAAAATCTAAGATGAAATTTTGTGTTTTTTTTTCTCATTTTAGCTAAAAATACAGATTGTGGGTACTCGTTAGAACCGCCTCATCGAGACGGTTCTAATGAGTACCCACAATCTACATTTAAGAGCAGAGATAAGAAAAATAAGGTTTACCACTGCAAACCCCAGTATTACTATATAAACGTGGAGTTCGAGGGGGTCAAAACTATGAAGGCAAGTTTTCGTGATGACACACCCATATGGCATAGTTCATTCTTTCATATCTCCAAAATGGCACCTTTTCCGATGAAAATGTGTGATAGTTTTCTTTCGCTATACTCCGAACATGGGTTGTCGGTGCTCGTTGGAACCGCCTCATTGAGGCGGTTCTATCGAGTACCCACAACCTATGTCTTGGAGCAGAAATAAGAAAAAAATCATGTTTACCCCTGTTAACCCAGTTTTCTCTATATAATGATAAAGTGGCGTTTTGGGGGCGTGTTAATTCTATGGACTTGTTGATCTGATGTATGCTCGGCACACGGCCCTGCATCTGGGCTGCGACTGTGTCATTTACACCACAAACTTTGCATCCCTGATTTTCTGAAATGAACTGATCCATCTTTAAATTTGTGTAGGTCCATTTCTTTTTAAGAATATGATGGGGGGGGGGGGGTTAAAGTAAGTCATTGACAGGGTGGCAAAGGCAGGAGTCGTGTCATCTACACAGTTTGCGCACGTATCTGTCTACAGCATGGAAGTGTTAAATTTCTGTACTTTGAGCAAACAGTGTTGACTCTGATCACTCGCCGCGTACAGAGGGTCGCAAGGCCTGTATGCGTTAGCCAAATCAATCTTGAAAAACAAGTTAGCCGATGTATCAGTGTATATGGTCAGACGACGTTTCTGTTGAAGTTTTACTTCCCCGTCAACACCATTTTTGCCATTTTGAAGACTTTGCTTCCATTTACATGGGACTTTTATTTGGCACTGAGATGTAATGATATCTCAAGCACTGTCGCCCAAATAATCCATTGTGGTTTATATGCGGGAACGGTCCGGTCCGACTCGCAGCACTTTGCCTGGGCAGGTTTTGTCCTTCTAAGCGCTTTACCAGAATCCATGTTCGTTCGGTTTCAGCACCATCATGTGAACAAGTCCGTGAAATGAAGACCCCCCTATACCCCACTTTATATAGAGAAAACTGGGGTTTACGGGAGGTAAACATTATTTTCCTTATTTCTTCTCCAAGACATAGGTTCTGGGTACTCGTTAGAACCGCCTCCCTGAGGCGGTTCTAACGAGTACCCAAAACCTAGGCGGTTCTAACGAGTACCCAAAACCTATGTTATGAGTAAAAATAAGACACATATCATAAATTTTCATCAGAAAATTACATTTTTTGAGATATGAGAAAATGCACTATATCACACGGATGTGTTATCGTAAGGACTGCGGGGAAGCACCATGCAGCCCAACCTATTTCTCCAAGTCACGACGAGCGGGGGTGAACATGTACAAACAGATGTATGGACACCCAACACCACAACGTTACGTTAACAACGGGAAACAAATCCCACTTAATAAAATGACGTTGGGATTACAATGATGTACATTTACCTGATTTTTGCTAAAAATATTGAAAGTGGATACCCGTTAGACCCAAACGCATTTAATGATTGAGGCAGTTCTTAAAACCAGTCTACCATATTGATGCGCCTCGCCAATCGTGTCTTTCCGCGAAGCGCTGAAACCGACCAATGTTTAGTACTTGAAAACAGCTTAGAAGGTCTCAATTGGTGCTTGTCAGACAGACAGTCACTTAAACACAATCGGTTTCTCGTAGAGGCAATGCTCAGGAATCGACACAATTAACCCACAGCAACCATCAGAGACACCAAAGGGAAAGAAACACAAACATGAAGCAACGGACCCCAACGGAAATGCCAACAGCGGAAAGCCAGAATGACAGCTACCCTCCCACAAAATGGCCAAACGGCTATCCAGAACAAAACAACACAAGCGACACAAACACCAAAAGACAAACTATAACAAAAATAAACCACGACAGAAGAACCGCCTTGGAACGGTCAGCAGAAACGAACTCCACAGGGGGGGCTTAAACCGATTTTACGTGACCACAATCATCGCCCCCACTTCCGTCGCGATTAAGACAAATAATGTATTCAGTCCACATGAAGGCCTCCTAACTCATCAGTGCAACAGAGATGAAACAACGGTGAGGACTCGACAGCAAGAAACAACAGAAATGCTGGAGCAAATGAAAACGAACAGTTAAACTCCAATGGGCTCGACCAGAGACAGAGCATCAGGTACCAACCAACATAAGCCTTTACGTTGGAACCGTCAGGGAATCTGAGGCCTGACCAAAGGCGTGCAATTTAAGAGGGAAGCAAAGTTGTCAACCGTGATTGGGTTAACTACCATGCATGCAGCCTGTCGTATAACATTTATTGATGTTGTACCCAATCTTTTTATATCGAAGAATGATTTTACGAAATTGGGTGCTGAAGTAATTGCGGTTATACATTTTTCTAAATTTATATACCAAGTCATCAAAAAATTCGGGTTCCGATAGACTTTGTTGCAGAAGAGATTAAAGTCCAGTAATGAATTTTGAAATTAAATCACAATGGCGTCTATAAAATTTTGAAAAGGCTTTGCGTAGTTTATGAAGAAGTTTAGCCGTTAACCTGATTAAGAAGTTTATCCGTTAACAATTTATTACGAGTGTTGAACTCAGTTACATGACTACACACTCTGGCAATCGAATTAACTGTGAAATATGAACGCCAAAGGATTGCGCACGTGGAACATCACCATCCAAAAAAGGAAAGTTTACATCTCAAAATCAAAATCATCGCGTTGATCATAAATTTTGCAAGAAACAAACCCACCCATAATAGATAGATGTACATCCAAAAACGGGGCATCGGTATCAGAAGAATTTGCTTTATTTAACTGAAGTTCTTGTGGGGGGGGGGGGGGATAAATTGGACTGATCAAACCATCGAAATAGGTATTATCAATATTTAATAAATCATTCAAATATCTAGAAGTGGAGCTAAAAGCTTCAATGATTTCAGAATGGTTATCAGCAGTAAGGGACATCATGAAGTCTCTCTCATAACAAAACAAAAGCAGATCAGCCACAAGTGGTGCGCAATGAGTGCCCATCGGAATACCTACAACTTGTCTAAATAACTTAGTACCAAATCTTATGTAAATGTTGTACTGTAGAAAGGTAAGAGCTTCATACACCTTCTGACATGACCATAAAGTATAGTTTTTATGTTCTTCAGATGTGAAAAACGCATTTCTTACATTACATGCAAGTTAGAGGGAGTCTTCCCTATGAAATGTCCATTTAGTTAAATCAGTAAGTTTTTTCTTTTACATTACGGTAACACACCTGTTCGGCATTGGACATTTTTCCACATCTCCAAAATGGCTACTTTTCCTACGAAAATCCGTGATATTTTTCTAATTTATACTGCAAACATAGGTTGTGTGAGCTCGTTAGAACCGCCTCATTGAGGCGGTTCTAACGAGTACCCACAACCTATGTCTTGGAGCAGAAATAAGAAAAATAATGTATACCCCGTAAACCCCAGTTTTCTCTATAAACAGTGAGGTTTAGGTGGGTGTTCATTTCACCTTATGATAACACTATGAGGAAGTGTAGTGTAAAGGGTGGAAAAATCATACATAAGTAGACAGACTAGATGTACTAAAACGCCTGGATTTCAATTTATTTAAAACTTTATTAGAATTGTTTATAGACCAGAACAGATTTCTACCTGCTCTTTCGAATACTTTGTCGCAATATGTTATCACATGCTTTTTGATGGCCGTAAAACATGAAGTTAATAATTTGGAGAGTTTAGTGGTGTTACAAGAGCTTGAATTTGCAATAAATCGTGCTTTGTATGGTCTTTTATGAAGTTTAGGTAACCAATATAACGTAGGAAGCTTGTCTTGGCCTTCTGTAACACAGACAGCAAACTTGGTGGCTGAATGACAAATATGGTCATCAACTAAAGCCCTCTTTTCAGCTAAAGGCTGCAGTTCATAGGCCTTAGTACCACGAAGTTCTTGCTAAAGAGTGTTAACATACTGAAGCCGTCAAACAACGACCACATTGTATGCTAGTGGACCCAACAATCGCTATATTTTGGGCAAATCCAGGGATGGTCGGCCTTTTTTCGTTTTTATTCTATTTTGATGGAAACATGTGTTGGCAAATGGTTCAGGCTCTGGCGTCTGATCGGGGTCTCCACTGTTTGCCATGGTACTCCTTCAGGGGTTTCCCGCATGCAATGGGTTACAAGCTATCATCAAATCGCCGACAACCTTGGACAACTCGGGCGGATCGATTGTCTCCTGTGTGTCAGTTGCGAAAATGGGCCTGACTTGGGGATTCAGACCGTTTAAGCAAACAGTATAGACCCTGATCAGATGTCGCGTTCTGTGGTATCTGATGTGGGTCTACACTCTTTGTCAATGTCCCAGTTTACTAGCCAAGTCGAGATTTTACTTTTTATACAGCGCTCTGACGTCACAGGTAGAAGAGACTAGCGCTGTAATAAAAGCCATTACATGTACATGTCCAGCGATAATAGTCTCGTGGACAAGAGCATGTGGGAAACTTCTTTAGTAATTTTGGGTCGATTGATAAACAATCGGCACAAAAATAGTACCGTTGATAAAAGATACACTTTTCGTTTGAATCATTAAGAGATGACGGTAGCCTTCCAGTGGTGGGATCAAAAATCCAAACCCAATGCGGAAGGTGTGGGGTTGGGTTGAACATAAAAATGAAATTTTCAAAGCACCATGACCAAAGTTCCAAAGGGACATGACTCAAGAAAAAACATTTCAGATTTTTTCAACAAAGCTAATCAGTTCATCTACTCATCATCCCGAATCAGTCTTTATCATATGACGTCGCGTCTGAGAGTGTAATAACGTCATGTATTATTTTTCGATAATCCACTAGTGGATTAAATATGCAAATTAGCTAGATACGTCCCGTAACGTTACATATACGACGTCCTTAACGACGTCGCGTTATCTAACGGCGGAATATTGACATTTTTGTAAACAAATCGTGAATAAAATGCGTTTAAATGTCATATGATAAATAGAATCTTGCATTCGTGCTCATGTATTATTAAAGCCTCGCATTTTATCCCTTTTCCTCAACCCGTTTAATAAATTCAATAATACATGAACACTCATGTAAGATCCTCTATGTAAAGTTTAGGGGCAATAGCTCAAAATTTGTTTGAGGGTTCTTGCTTACAAGCTTAAAACGCACAAAGTCTCAAAGGGCTATAACTCAAGTAAAAAAATCAGATTTTTTTTCAAAAGTTAATCAGTTTAACTTCTCATCATCCCCAATCAGTATATTAAGTTTCAGTGCAATAGTTTAAGTGATTTTTGAGATATCTTGCTTACAAAATTGGATATCGTTCGAACAATTTGACACGAGACTGACCTTTATGCAAGGAATAAATTAGTCATTGCTATCGCCTAATACGTCGTTTTTCGTAAACTTCTCGTGAATTTTCGGCATCTCGTGAAAAGCGACCCATATACCGATCTCTATGTATTGTATAATTATATCGCCATCTTCGGAAAACGACGCAGATAAATATATGCATTCAGTCGGGTGTGAAATTATGTTAATAGAGTTCACCAGTTTCAGGTCAATCTGTTCGAACTATATCTTGCTTACAAGCTTAAAACACCCAAAGTATCAAAGGGCCATAACTCAAGTAAAAGAAATCAGATTTTGTTTCAAAAGTTAATCAGTTCATCTTCTCATCGTCCCCGATCAGTCTGTAAAGTTTAAGGGCAATAGCTGTAACGGTTTTGGAGATATCTTGCTTACAAGCTTAAAATGCCCAAAGTTCCAAAGGGCCATAACTCAAGAAACGAAAATTCGGATTTTCCCAAAAGTTTATCAGTTCATCTACTTATCATGCCGAATCAGTCTGTAAAGTTTCATGGCAATAGCTCAAATCGTAATTGAGTTATCTTGCTCACAAGCTTAAAGAACCCAAAGTTTCAAGGGGCCATAACTTAGTAAAACAAGTCAGATTTTTTTTTCAAAAGTTAATCAGTTCCCATTCTCAGCGTCCCGCATCAGTCTGTAAAGTTTCAGGGCAATAGCTGTAATGTTTTTCTAGATAACTTGCTTAAACGTTTAAAATACCCAAAGTTCTAAAGGGCCATAGCTCAAGAAAAAAAATGGAATTTTTCCAAAAGTTAATCATTTCATCTACTACTCATCCTGAATCAGTCTGTAAAGTTTTAGGGGCATAGCTCAAATGTTTTGAGACACCTTGCTTACACGCTTAAGGTGCCCAAAGTTTCAAAGGGATCAAGTAAACAAAAATCAGATTTTTTTTCAAAAGTTAATCAGTTTATCTTCTCATCATCCCTAACCAATCTTTAAAGTTTCAGGGCAATAGCTGTAATGGTTTTTTTGAGATATCTTGCTTACAAGCTTAAAATGCCCAATAATCAAAAGGGCCATAACTCAAGAAAAAGATCGGAATTTCTCCAAAAGTTAATCAGTTCATCTACTCATCATCTCGAATCAGTCTGTAAAGTTGCAGGGCTATAGCTCAAATTATTTTTTAGATATCTTGCTTACAAGCTTAAAATGCCTAAGGTTTCAAAGGGCCATAACTCAAGTACAAAAACTCAGATTTTTTTCTTAAGTTAATCAGTTCATCTTCCCATGATCCCCAAGCAGTTTGTAAAGTTTCAGCGCAATCGTTGTATTGGTGTTTGAGATACCTTATGGCATTACTTATAAGATTAGATATCTTGCTTACAAGGTTAAAACGCCCAAAATTTCAAAGGGCCATAACTCGAGTAAACAAAATCAGATATTTTTCAAAAGTTGATCAGTTTATCTTCTCATCATCTCCAATAAATCTGTAAAGTTTCAGGACATTGGCTTGATGGTGTTTGAGATATCTTGCTTACAAGCTTAAAACTCCCAAAGTTCCAAAGGGCCATAACTGAAGCAAAAATTTCAGATTTTTTTGCAAGAGGCAATCAGTTCATCTTCTCATCATCCCCAATCAGTCTGTAAAGTTGCAGTGCTCTAATGGTTTCTGAGATATCTTGCTTACAAGATTTCATAGCAGTTTTTGCAAAGCGGCATAATCCTGACTAGAAAAAAAACAAGGGTCAATTATTTTTTCATAAGGAATCCATATTGGAAATTTCAAAAACCTAGCATGTACGGTTCAAAAGTTATGCTATGCAGTAAAAAGCGGAAGGACTGACGAACATGGCAGAAGCAATACATCACGTGAACAAGTCCGTGAAATGAATACCCCCGTACACCCCACTTTATATAGAGAAAACCACACACACACACACACACACACACACACACACACACACACACACACACACACACACACACACACACGTACATGCATACATACATACATACATACATACATACATACATACATACATACATACATACATACATACATACATACATAGGTCGTCTGTCATTACTGACAACGGCCAATCTTAATCATATTTGATATTTGAGAAATGTTACTATGTGTGTGTTCTAAGATGGCTGATGAGACCGATTCTAGCTCTGATCTGTCCGTTGCATATAGAGCAACAGAGGCTAGCAGAAGACAGCTCTGTTAGTGATGCCTTAGCTCTGGCATTGCGCTGTGCACGTTTCTGCTCAGCTACACACATTCATTTTGCCTCATATCCATTGGCACCCCGTTTGACGAGACCTCGCCACTTTGCTCTATCCTGTGCAATTTGTTCCCACGACTTTGTTGGAATGTTTAAGTCCCTGATGGAGACTTTGAGGGTGTCCTTGTAGCGCTTCTTCTGGCCGCCTTGGGAGCGTTTGTCCATTTCTATTTCTCCATAGAGAAGTTTCTTTGGCAAACGTTCCTCAGGCATTCTGGTAACATGGCCTGTCCATCTTAACTGTGCTAATTTCAGAAGAGTATGTACACTTTGCATCCCTTCTGTGTTCAGGACTTCCGTGTCTGGAAACCTGTCTTTCAACTCAATCTTTAAAAGTTTTCTAAGACAGCTAGTATGGCAGTGATTCAGTCTTTTGGCGTGCCGTTGGTAAATTGTCCATGTTTCACATGCATACAACAGTGTTGGGAGCACATCAGCTCTGTAGTTTTTCAGTTTTGTGTCAAGTCTGATTCCACTTCGATCATACACACTACCACATAGTCGGCCAAATGCTGCACTAGCTTTGGCAATCCTGACATTGACTTCATCATCAATGTGCACGGCTCTGAACAGTGTGCTCCCAAGGTAGGTGAACTTATCTACCACTTGCAATCTTTGACCTTTCACTGTGATGGTTGGTTCTTTGTTAGGCTTACCAGGTGCTGGCTGATAGATTACTTCAGTCTTTTTGATGCTGATTGTGAGATCATAGCTATCACAGGAGTCGGATTCATTATGTATACCTTTTTTGCATCTTCACTTCTGTATGCGCACCTTTTACCCGGTCATCAGCAAAGAGGTTACTCATCTAGCACCTCTGTCTGCATTGGATTTTGCTGGCAACCTTCTTAGATTGAAACCTTCCCATCAAAGCGATACCTAATAGGTATGCCATTGTCACCATCCTGGAAAGCATCTGTGAGCATGGCAGAAGACACCATGCTGAACAGTGTGGGGGCTAACACACAGCCTTGCTTGACTCCATCTGTCACAGGGAATGGATCTTAAAACTTACCATCATTTTGGACCCATGCAAGCATACCATCGTGGAAATGTCTCACCATTGCTATGAGCTTGGTTGGACATCCATACTTCACCATGAGCTTCGAAAAGCCCTCACGACTGACTGTGTCAAATGATTTGGTGAGGTCAACAAAGGTCATGTATAGGTCCATGTTCTGTTCCTGGCATTTCTCTTGCAGCTGCCTTGCTGTGAAGATCATGTCAATTGCTCCTCTGTCCTTCCTAAATCCACACTGGCTTTCTGGTAGAAGCTCTGAATGTTCAAAATGTTCATTTACATACATACATACATACATACATACATACATACATACATACATACATACATACATACATACATACATACAAACATACATACATACATACATACATGAAAGCCCCCGCCCATAGGGGCTTGAAGAAATATATGGGGTGCATGATTCTTCCACGCAGAGCTGAATCCAGCCCGCACACTAGTACTGGTAAACCGCTTAGAGGATCTAAGCCTGTCCAGGAACCTCGGTGCGAGGCGGACCGTTCATGCTAATAAACAATATTGGTTTCATTGGGCGACAGGGCTTGAGATGTCATTTCATCTCAATGTCGGGTAAAAGTCCCACAAAATTGGAAGCAACGTCTCCATAATGACCTTTACAGTGTTGACGGGGACGTTAAACATCAAATCAAACAAACAATACATACATACATACATACATACATACATACATACATACATACATACATACATACATACATACATACATACATACATACATACATACATACATACATACATACATACAAACATACATACATACATACATACATACATACATACATTGTTTGTTTGTTTGATTTGATGTTTAACGTCCCCGTCAACACTGTAAAGGTCATTCAGGAGACGTTGCTTCCAATTTTGTGGGACTTTTACCCGACATTGAGATGAAATGGCATCTCAAGCCATGTCGCCCAATGAAACCAATAGGGTTTATAAGCGTGGACGGTCCGACTCGTGCGCACCGCTTTGCCTGGGCAGGCTAAGATCCTCTAAGCGGTTTACCAGTACCCGTGTGCGGGTCGGATTCAGCTCTGCCTGGAAGCATCAGGCAGCCCATATATTTCTTCAAGCCACGATGGGCGGGGGCCGATACATACATACATACATACATACATACATACATACATACATACATACATACATACATACATACATACATACATAAATAGGCCCCCGCCAATAGGGGCTTGAAGGAATATATGGGCTGCATGATGCTTCCACGCAGAGCTGAATCCGGCCCGCACACTGGTACTGGTAAACCGCTTAGAGGATCTAAGCCTGTCCAGGAGCCATTGTGCGAGGCGGACCGTCCATGCTAATAAACCCTATTGGTTTCATTGGGCGACAGGGCTTGAGTTGTCATTTCATCTCAATGTCGGGTAAAAGTCCTACAAAATTGGAAGCAATGTCTCCAAAATGACCTTTACAGTGTTGACGGGGACGCTAAATCTCAAATCAAACAAACATACATACATACATACATACATACATACATACATACATACATACATACATACATACATACATACATACATACATACATACATACATACATATAGAAGCCCCTGTGGCGCAGTGGTTATGCTACTCGCCTTGTAAACCAGGGATCGCAGGATCGATCCCGGGCTTCTCCAGACTTTCGGATGAGTCTTTAAACCGAGGTCCCGTCTCCGTATGACCTTAGCTGTTGGTGGGACGTAAAACTAAAACTCACTCACTCACATACATACATACATATCTACATACATACATACATACATACATACATACATACATACATACATACATACATACATACATACATACATACATACATACATACATACATACATACATACAAACATACATACATACATACATACATACAAACATACATACATACATACATACATACATACATACATACATACATACATACATACATACATACCCGCCGCCTTCGGCCATTTTTGAGATGTAAAAAAATGCACTATTTTATTTCGCACGGGTATATCATCGTAATGTATACAAATGGTTCGATTCTAATGAGTACACATGACAAACGTATCTTCATAAATATAGTTTATTCTTACAAAGAAAATTTACTCCTCTGTGACTTTTTTCTGCACATACATATATTAACTCCCTTACCTTGCAGAGAGAACTATCGAATTGAGGTTTTACGTCCCCGTCATTACTATTTAGGTCATTGTTGAAACGTTGCTTACAATTTTGAGGGACTTTTACCCGACAATGAGATGAAATGGCATCTCAAGCCCTACAGTCCAAACAAACCAATAGGTTACTCTACACTGCTTGGACAGGCTTTGACCTTTTAAGCGGTTTACCAGTACTCATGCGCGGTACGATTTAGCTCTGTGTGGAAGCATAATGAAGCCCAATCTATTTTTCCAAGCTCCGGGGGCGGGGTGGGGGGATGAGGGGTGGCATCATATCAGGAGTTACGGGAATAGTTTCCTAGGATGTAGGGACTTAATCATTATCCCACTGAACACGACAAACCTTTCTTTTGATCCAGGTCAGATGAATTTTGAAAAAGCCTCGCGATTTTACAATGATAGTTCTCGAAGTCTTACTTGATAAACTTGATAGCACGAATCTGGTATTCTCTATGTAGCAGGGTACAGGGTAGTTCATTAAACGGACTAATCTCGTTAATTTATCCCATATATATACGGAACCCGGGAAGGGACATAATTTTTTTTTTAATATTTTGTGCGATCAAACTATTAAGTTGTGCGAACAAGATAATATGTTGTGCAGACAATATATTATCTTGTGCGGACAACATAATTTATGTTGTGCGGACAACATATTATCTTGTGCGGACAAGATGATATCTTGTTTGCACAACTTAATATCTTGTGCGGACAAGATATTATCTTGTTTGCACAACATATTATCTTGTTTGCACAACATAGAGCTTGGGAAGTTGTGGGAACAAGATATTATCTTGTGCGGACAAGATATTATCTTGTGCGGACAAGATAGTATCTTGTTCGCACAACATATTATCTTGTGCGGACAAGATATTAAGTTGTGCGAACAAGATAATATCTTGTCCGGACAAGATATTATCTTGTGCGCACAAGATATTATCTTGTCCGCACAAGATCTATGTTGTGCGGACAAGATAATATCTTGTTCGCACAACTTAACATCTTGTGCGCACAAGATAAGATGTTGTGCGAACAAGATATTATGTTGTCCGCACAAGATAATATCTTGTGCGAACGCACAAGATAATATCTTGTGCGAACAAGATAATATCTTGTCCGCACAAGATAATATGTTGTCCGAACAAGATAATGTCATGTCCGCTCAAGATATTATCTTGTTCGCACAACATAATAAAAATAAAAAAATCATGTCCCTTCCCGGGTTCCGTACATATACGCGTTTGACAATGGAAAGTTTACAGTGACCCCTTTCCAATTATTGGGGTGCCAGCTTTGTCTTAAAAATATAAGTACTTTCAGCAAACAGTGTAGACCTAAACTCGACGACGCGTTTTGCGGCCTCTGATCTGGGTCTGCACTGTTTGCCAATCTCCGCCCCCACCCCCAACCCAGCCTTCCTCCCCCAAAAATAATAAAAATAAACAAATAAAGAAAAATAGAAAAAGGGCCGCTAGACATATATGGGCTGACATGCGTTAACATGACGATGATTCGCTCGAGTCACATGTTCGGCAACGGAAGTTCAGGTGGTTCGCTCATCTCTGATTAAGAAGTGGCTCGACATTTGTGATATAATCTTAAAAGGGCCGTGGTACCAAAACCAACTAGAGCAAGTCGATGACGTGCCATCCTTGTTTGTTTGTTTGATTTGAGGTTTAACGGCCCCGTCAACACTGTAAAGGTCATTTTGGAGACGTTGCTTCCAATTTTGTGGGACTTTTACCCGACATTGAGATGAAATGACATCTCAAGCCCTGTCCCCAAATGAAACCAATAGGGTTTATCAGCATGGACGGCCCGCCTCGCACCGCGGTTCCTGGACAGGCTTAGATCCTCTAAGCGGTTTACCAGTACTAGTGTGCGGGCCAGATTCAGCTCTGCGTGGAAGCATCATGCAGCCCATATATTTCTTAAAGCCCCTATGGACGTGCCATCCTATATCCCCGCGCTGTGAACATCATGTCACAATAAAAGGACCGAAAAGAATTCTTTTTGACCTCTGGTGACCCCAAAGACATGCCTCCTGGCCAAAAACTTTCACCATAGTGACTGTATTCTACACTTCATTACCTTCGATTTGATATGCAACATGACTATGTTTGTACAAAATGAATTTTGACCCCTCGAGCAGTGTTGGGACCCATTCCCTACTTGGGGTGCACATCAAAAATTTAAATATGTTCCTGTAGTCCTCAGCCACAGGGCTTTTGCCTGTGATAATCTACATTAAATAGTCTAGGAGCAACGGGAGCGGACATTACAGACGGACATAGGGACGGCCGGGGGGTAATACAATATCCCCGCGTTTTCTTCGAAAAGCACGGGGATAAAAACATGGCGAAGATAGCTTTTAGCGTGTCTCGGTTCCGATTTTTTCCACATCGCAAAACAGGATAGGTTAAATCTCTTAGCGCTTCCTGGCAACTTATTATCAGAGTTGGCAGTTAGTCAGTATGTGGTAATCATTATATTGAATTTCATTATCCAGAAAAAAAAAAAAAAAAAAAAAACAAGAGGGCCGTGATGGCCCTGGATCGCTAACCTGATCCATAGGGTAACAAGTGGGGCCGGAGGAGCGTCATTATTGGCCCCAGGGCTATAATTTGAATAATCGAGGTAGTGTTCCAAAAGGTCAAGCTTCATACCAAATATCAGACAAAAAGATTTTTAAAAGACCAAGCTCCATACCAAATTTTAAAGACCTTGACTTTCTGGTTTCAGACAAGAAGATTTTCAAATATAAGTCTATGGAAGACCAGTCGGCACCAGGGTGAGCCCATTTTTGGACTCAGGGATCTATGCTGAACAATCTTGGCAGAGGTCCACTAGACAAAGCATCATACCAAATATCAAAGAACTGAGCCCTCAGGTTTCAGACAAGAAGATATGTTAAGATTTTCCCTAAAAGTCAGTGTAAGACTACTGGGCCCGGGGGAAGGGGGCTTTTGTGGCCCCAGAGGTATAATTTGAACAATCTTGACAGAGATCCACTAGACCAAGCTTCATACTAAATATCAAAGACCTGAGCTTTCTGGTTTCAGACAATAATTATGTTCCCTATATAAGTCTATGTAAAACCAAAGGGTCCCATGGCGTGTGTGTGTGTGTGTGTGGGGGGGGGGGGGGGTGACCCTAGGGCTATTATACAAAGTGAACAATCTTGATATAGGTCCTTTAGATGAACCTTCACACCAACCAAGATTTGCCCAATATAAGGCTATGTAAACCAAAGGGGTCCACTAGATAAAGCTACACCCCAAATATATCAAAGACTTGGATCTTGCGGTTTCAGAGAATGAGGTTTTA
This sequence comes from Lucinisca nassula, assembly GCA_963580285.1. Lineage (NCBI taxonomy): Eukaryota > Metazoa > Mollusca > Bivalvia > Lucinida > Lucinidae > Lucinisca > Lucinisca nassula. Next base: position 98,055,396 of record OY757018.1, read on the forward strand.
AAGATTTTTCTTACATAAGCCTATATTAACCCAAACCCCAGGGCAGGGGCATTTTTGGCCATACGGCTATAATTTCAACAATCGTGATAATGGTGCACTAGATGAAGCTTTGCACCAAATATCAAAGACCTGGGCCTTGTTGTTTCAGAGATGAATATTTTTAAAGGTTTTCCCTATAAAAGTCAATGTAAAACAAAAGGGCCCTGGGGTAGGGGCATTTTTGGCCACAGAGCTATAATTTGAACAATCTTGGTAGAGATCCACCAGATGAAGCTTCATATCAAATATCAAAGACCTGGGCCTTGTGGTTTCAGAGAAGAAGATATTTAAAGATATTCCCTACATAAGCCTATGTAAAACCAAAGGGCTCGGGGGCTTCAGCCCAAGGGCTATAATTTGAACAATGTAAAAACAAAGGGCCCGGGCGGGGTGGCAGTTTGGCCCTAGGACTATAATTTAAATAACCTTGATGGGGGTTCACACCAAATATAAAAGACCTGGGCCCTGTGGTTTTAGAGAAAAAGATTTTTAAAGATTTTCCCTATATACGTCAATGTAAAACCAAAGGGCCGCAGGGTGAGTGCATTTTTGGTCCCAGGGCTATAATTTGAACAGTCTTGGTAGCGGTCCACTAGATAAAGTTTCATACAAAATATCAAAGATCTGGGCTTTGCGGTTTCAGAGAAGAAGATTTTTTAAAGATTTACCCTATATAAGCCTTTGTAAAACCAAAGGGCCCCGGGGCGGGGGCATTTTAGCCCCAGGGATATAATTTTAACAGTCGTGATAATGGTCCACTAGATGAAGCTTTGAACCAAATATCAAAGACATGGGCCTTGTTGTTTCAGAGATGATTATTTTTAAAGGTTTTATCTATATAAGTCTGTGTAAAACAAAAGGGCCCTGGGGTGGGGGCATTTTTGGCCCCATAGCTATAATTTGAACAATCTTGGTAGAGGTCCACCAGATGGAGCTTCATATCAAATATCTAAGACCCGGGCCTTGTGGTTTCATAGCAGAAGACTTTTAAAGAGTTTCCCTACATAAGCCTATGTAAAACCTAAGGGCTCGGGGGCTTTGGCCCCAGAGCTTTAATTTGAACAATCTTGGTAGAGGTCCACTAGATGAAGCTTCATACCAAATATCAAAAACCTGGGCTTTGCGGTTTCAGAGGAGAAGATATTTTAAGATTTTCCCTTTATAAGTCTATGTAAAACCAAACGGCCCTGAGGTAGGGGAAAGTTTTGGCCCCAGGGCTATAATTTGAACAACCTTGGTAGAGCTTCATACCAAATATCAAAGACTTGGGTCTTTCGGTTTCACAGATGGAGAATTTTAAAATATATTCCCTATATAAGTCAATGTAAAACCAAAGGGCCCAGTGGTGGGGCAGTTTTGGTCCCAGGGCTATACGTAATTTGAACAATCTTGGCAGAGGTCCACTAGATGAAGCTACACACAAAATATCACAGACCTAGGCCTTACGGCTTCAGAGATTTTCCCTATATGAAGCAATGTAAAAACAAAGGGCCCGGGATTGGGGGGGGGGTTGGCCCTAGGGCTATAATTTCAATAAACTTGATAGAGGTTCACACCAAATATCAAAGACCTGGGCCCTGTGGCTTAAGAGAAATTGATTGGTAGAGGTCCACCAGATGAAAGCTTCATATCAAATATCAAAGACCTGGGCCTTGTGGTTTCAGAGAAGAAGATTTATAAAGATGTTCCCTACATAAGATCTGGGCCTTGCGGTTTCAGAGAAGAAGATTTTTAAAGATTTACCCTATATAAGCCTATGTAAAACCAAAGGGCCCAAAGGGCCCCGGGGCGGGGGCATTTTTGGCCCCAGGGATATAATTTGAACAATCTTAATAGAAGTCCATTAGATGAAGCTTCATACCAAATATCAAAGACCTGCGCCTTGTGGTTTCAGAGGAGAAGATTTTTAAAGATTTCCCCTATATAAGCCTATGTTAAACCAAAGGCCCCCGGGCGGGGGCATTATTGGCCCCAGAGTTATAATTTGAACACTCTTGGTAGAGGTCCACTAGATGAAGCTTCATACCAAATATCGAAGACCTGGGTCATGCGGTTTCAGAGAAGAAGATTGTTTTAGGTTTTCAGTAGAAAATCTGTTTTTAGCTCCTGTGACCTAGATGTGCAACAAACCGAAACCATTTGAACAACTTTGAAAGGGGACCACCTAAGGATCATTCCTGTGAAGTTTGGTTAAAATCGGATCAGTGGTTTAGGAGGAGATGTCGTTTGAATAAAAAGTTCACGGACGCACGGACATGCGCACGACGGACAACGAACGAAAAGTGATCACAAAAGCTACGTGACAGGTGAGCTAACAAAAAACATCTAACTCATTTTTTGCTTCAAAATTTATTCAAAAGTTATATATCAAGTCCTCTTCTTATCACTAACAATTTAATCACTACATACCACGACCCTGGCGCAAATGGTTTTGACAAAGTAAACTCTTTACAAATGCCCATAACTCAGTATGCGTTCTTCAGAATTTAGTCAAGCAATCCATTCATGAAGCTTCAAGGCTCTAGCTCCAACATTTTTTGAAATTATTTGCTGACAGGGTAAAACTGTCCAAATTTACGAAAGACAATAACTTGCGTGCTTTTTTCCAAAATTCATTCAAAAGTAAATCGCTATCAATCCAACCACTAAGTTTCAAGTCTCTGTCTTTGAGATATCTTACTAACAATGCTTTATCCTTATTTTTGCCAAGGGCCATAACTCAGGAAAGGGCCAAATCCTGATGCAAAAATATGTCTACTTTCTTGCAAAAATACCTAGGCAGATATGGTCAAGTGGACCGCAAACCGTGCTCAAATAAAAATAAAAACATGTTCAAATTATAGAATTCACGTGCTGTTTGAGAGTCAATATATATATATTTGCAACAATAGAAAAGTCTTCTTTGCTAATATATAGAACTTGTTAAACAGAAAAATGACTGACAAGAACAGTTTTATACACGATTTCTATGTATCATTACGATAACACACCCGTGCGACATAGTGCATTTTTCTTATCTCCAAAATGGCTACTTTTATGATGAAAATACGTGATATTTTTCTTATTTATACTGCAAACATAGGTTGTGAGTGCTCGTTAGAACCGCCTCATTGATGCGGTTCTAACGAGTACCCACAACCTATGTTTTGGAGCAGAAATAAGGAAAATAATGTTTACCCCACTAAACCCCAGTTTTCTCTATATAAAGTGGGGTTTAAGGGGGTGTTCATTTCACGGACTTGTTCACGTGATGTAAAATACGCTTCACTGACCCTTACTTGATGTTACTTTGTGCAGTAATGCATTTTACAATGGACCTGTCTCTTGATGTAACATTGTATGAAATAATGATAACACACCCGTGCGACATAGTGTGTTTTTCACATCTTCAAAATGGTGAAAATCTGAAGAAAATCCATGATATTTTTCTTATAAATAGGTTTTGGGTGCACGTTAGAACCGCTTTATTGAGGCGGTTCAAACGAGTACCCACAACCTATGTCTTTTAACGTAGACAAAGACAAATACCCACTACAAGAACACGCCTATATAATTTTGACCCCTCAAACCCCACTTAAATAATGTATACAAGGGTAAACTTTATTTTCTAGCATAAATTGTGCATCATGAAAACACGCCTATATATAATTTTTACCCCCTTGAACCCCACTTTTATATAGTAAAACTGGGGTTGGCAGGAGTAGACCTTCTTTTTTTATATTTCTGCTCTAAAATATTGATTGTGGGTACTCGATGAGGCGGTTCTAACAAGTACACACAAACCTATATTTTGAGCAGAAATAAGAAAATTATCTCAATTTTTCATCGTGAAATTTTCATTTTTTTTTTTTCAGCGATAAAGTTTACAATGTATTTGTATAGGCTTGTTTTCGTAATGGATTCTCGTTGGAACCGCCTCGTCGAGGTGGTTCAAACGAGTGCCCACAATCTATGTGTAGAGCAGAAATACATAAAAATTGGGACTGTTCATAGAAAAATGTTCATTTTCTGATGGCAAAATTTTCAATATATTTGAAAAGGCGTGTTTTCATAATGTGTGCTTTCTGAACACTCCTCTGTTTGACTATGTAACCATTACGAAAACACGCCTATACAAATACATTGTGCACTTTACCGCCGAAAAACTGAAAATTTTTGTATGAATAATTGTGATATTTTTCTTATTTCTGCTCAAAATATAAATTGTGGGTACTCGTTAGAACCGCCTTATCGAGGCGGTTCTAACGAGTACCCACAATCTATATTTTAGAGCAGAAATAAGAAAAATAAGGTTTACCCCTGTAAACCCCAGTTTTGCTAGAAAAAAGTGGGGTTCGAGGGGGTCAAAATTATATAGGCCTGTTTTCGTGATGAATTGACAGATGGACAAAATAATTAAACTCTTTTACAAAAGGACATAAAAAGCGTCTGCTATACTAAATGACCAACAAAGAAACGAAACTTAAAACAAGAAAATAACTTGAATTGGAACAATAACTCTTCTTAGGTCATATCGATTCTTTTAACATGTTTAAGATATATCGCCAAGCATTCATCTTCAAAGTTGAACTTGTCTTTGGGTGACAGTCCTGGAATTCCGATTCATTGAACAATACCAAAGCTGTTGCTAAGCTGGTACCAATTCTTATCTTTCAACTTTGTAGGCCAGCTAAAAGAGTTTATATGAATTTAACCAGTTGTATGCATACAGCCTACTGGTACACAAGAAAAAAACTTGCCTCTAAAGCCAGGCCAAGACACATGTGTTTTTATTAAAATTCGCAAGGACGTATTTACCAACATACGACTCAGACATTAATTCTGCTGCTTTGTTGCCACTCCCATTATCTCATTATCACTGTTGCCTATGTTACAATTCATTTTCTCACTATTCTGAACTCTGTCAGCTGACCCACTGTTGCCTAGGTTACAGTTTATTTTCTCAATATTCTCTACCCTATCAGCTGACTAACTGTTGCTCACTTTACAGTCTGTTTTCTTACTATTCTCAACACTATCAGCCGGCTTACCGTTGCCCACTTTAAAGCCTGTTTTCTTATTATTCTCTACCCCATTAGCTGACCAATTGTTGGCTGAGTTACAGCCCATACTCTCACTATTCCAAACACTATCAGCTGACTTACTGGTGTCCATGTTACAGTCTATTTTGTCAATAGTCTCTATCCTGTCAGCTGACTCACTGTCGCCCACGTTGCAGTCTGTTTTCTCACTATTCTATACTCTATTAGCTGACTCACTGTCGCCCACGTTGCAGTCTGTTTTCTCACTATTCTCTACCCTGTCAGCTGACCCACTGCTGCATAAGTTAAGTCTATACCCTCACTATTCTCAGCACTTTTGATTGACTTACTGCTGTCCATGTTACAGTCTATACTCTCAATAAGCCCTACCCTATCTGCTGACTCACTGTTGTCCATTATAAATTCTATATTCTCACTATTCTCTACCATGTCAGCTGGCCCACTGTTGCCTAAGTTACAGTCTATACCCTCACTATGCTCAGCATTTTAAATTGACTTACTGCTGTCCATGTTACAGTCTATACTCTCAAACAACCCTACCCTATCTGCTGACTCACTGTTGTCCATTATAAATTCTATATTCTCAGTATTCTCTACCATGTCAGCTGGCCCACTGTTGCCTAAGTTACAGTCTATACCCTCACTATGCTCAGCACTTTTGATTGACTTACTGCTGTCCATGTTACAGTCTATGCACTCAATAAACTCTACCCTATCCGCTGACGCACTGTTGTCCATGTTACAGTCTGTATTCTCACTATTCTCTACCCTGTCAGCTGGCCCACTGTTGCCTAACTAACAGTCTATACCCTAACTATCCTCAACACTTATATATGCCATACTGTTGTTCATTATATATATGTTCTATAAAAGGGTTATCCTTTGGAAGCAAGGAATACACCACAGAACTGAAAAAAATATGGAGTGTGCATGTTTTCTGGGCCAGACTGGCTAGTTTCGGCCAATAAGGCCTCATCAGTGACCCTCAGGTATTTTCAAAATTCCACAATGGAATCAATGATCCCAAAGGACAAGAAAATATAAGCTACACTATGATGTAGGGCAGGGAGACGTTTTACCGCCGCCACACATTTCTATTTCTTCACCATTCTCTACTCTATTAGCTGACTTACTGTCGCCCACGTTATAGTCTGTTTCTCATTATTCTCTACCCTGTCATCTGGCCCACTGTTGATTAAGTTACAGGTTATACCTTCATTATCCTCAACACTTTCAACTGACTTACTTTTGCCCATCTAACAGTATATACTCTCACTATTCTCTACCTTATCTGCTGACTCACTGTTGTCCATCTTACAGTCTGTTTTCTCACTATTCTCTACCCTATCTGACCCACTTTTTCTGGTTACAGTCTATACTCTCACTATCCTCAACACTAATAGCTGACTTACTGTTGTCCATTATACAGTCTATTGTCTCACTATTCGCTACTCTATTAGCTGATTCACTGTCGCTCACGTTAAAGTCTGTTTTCTCATTATTCGCTACGTTGTCAGCTAGCCCACTGTTGCCTAATTTACAGTCTATACCCTCACTATTCTCAACACTTTCAACTGACTAACTGTCCATGTTACAGTCTATGATTTCACTATTCTCGACCCTATCAGCTTGCCCATTGTTGCCTTAGTTACAGTCTATACCCTCACTATTCTTAACACTTTCAACTGACTTACTGTTGTTCACGTTAGTCTTTACACTCACTATTCTCTTCCCTGTCTGCTGACTCACTGTTGACCACGTTGCAGTCTGTTTTTCCAATATTCTCTATCCTGCCAGCTGACCCACTGTTGCCTACTCTCACTATCCTTAACACTAATAGCTGACTTACAGTTGTCCATTATACAGTCTATTTTCTCACTATTCTCTACTCTGATGGCTGACTTACTGTCGCTCACGTTATAGTCTATTTCCTCACCTTTCTCTGCCCTATCTGCTGGCCCACTGTTAGCCAAGTTACAGTCTATACCCTCACTATTCTCAACGCTTTCAAATGAGTTACTGTTGTCCATGTTACAGTCTAGACTCTCTGAGAGATATGTTAAAAAGGGGGGTCTATAAGGGGACTTGTTAGTTTGATCTGAGGTTTAACGTCCCCGTCAACACTGTAAAGGTCATTTTGGAGACGTTACTTCCAATTTTGTTGGACTTTTACCCGACATTGAGATGAAATGACATCTCAAGCCCTGTCGCCCAATGAAACCAATTGGGTTTATAAGCATGGACGGTCCGACAGTCACACCGTTTTGCCTGGGCAGACTTAGATCCTCTAAGCGGTTTACCAGTACTTGTGTGTGGGTCAGATTCAGCTCTGCGTGGACGCATCATGCAGCCCATATATTTCTTCAAGCCCCGATGGGCGGGGGCCTAATGGGAACTTATGTGATGGTTTATTTGTACTGAGATTCCAACAACATGTTGTTTTAAATTACTTCTTTTTATTCCAAAAATGTTTTTAAGAAAAACACTAACATCTATGGTTTCAATATCTCAAAACTAAAAAGAAGTGAATATATACCGTAAAGGTAAATGAATTGATTAATTCAAGATTTAATCAATCAATTAACATTTATTTATTTATTTATTTATTTATTTATTTATTTATTGAAAGAATGTGACACAAATCTTAATTATAATGTTTAAAACATTAGCATTTTATAGTTTCAGTCAAGCTGGAACTATAAAATGTTTCTTGTTTTAGACACTATCGTATCAGAAAACAGAACGCCTTAAAACTGATATTTTGTGTCGTACTTATTGTTGATTAGAATGAGGTGATAAAGTCCTTGACTGCCGAGTTACTTTATGAGCCATAGCATCCTAAAGAAGTATAGGGATGGGTGCAATTTAGGTGCAGTTTGACGTAATTTGTAAACGACGTTTCCAAAGTGAAGCGTCAACGTTCCTTTAACTCATACAGTACCAGAAACCCCTAAAGGGGTACCTTGGCAAACAGTGCAGGCGCAGATCAGACGCCGCAAAACGCGGCGTCTGATCATGGCCTACACTGTTTGGAAAACGTTAAACCATTTCCCGAATACATTTTGAAGAAAACACAACCTGACACCCCTAAATTTCGAAATGGACTCCTGCCATATATAAAGGGGAAAAATCCATTTGGTACAAAAAGGGTTAAGCTGTAACGACCAGAACATAATTTCCTTAACATCATGCATGACTGATTGATAGGTTTGAGGTTTAAAGTCCACGTCAACACCGTAAAGGTCTTTTTGGAGACGTTGCTTCCAATTTTGTGGGACTTTTATTTGACATTTTATCCGACGTTGAGATGAAATGACATCTCAAGCCCTGTCGCCCCATGAAACCAATAGGGTTTATTAGCATGGACGGTCCGCCTCGCACCGCGGTTCCTGGATAGGCTTAATTCATCTAAGCAGTTTACCAGTACTAGTGTGCCGGCCAGATTCAATTAACCCTTGTCCTGCTGAACCCGGATATGCCTTTTCTTTGAAACAATGTAGATCCAGATCAGATGGCTTCTGAAGAAGCCATCTGATCAGGATCTACATTGTTTGTCATTCAGGTTGTGAATTTGTTGTAATAATTTGCATCAAGTAATCTCATTGGTTGATAATAGGTAGTGGGTGTGGCATATATGAATATTCAGCAGGACAAGGGTTAACATCATGCACGAGAAAATACATATGTCAACAGCACATTCAAGACGCTAGATATTGCATCTTCCGTATAAAAACGCGAGGGTAAACTCTATTCTTATGTTAAATGTTCCACAAACATAGGCTTCTGGGCCTGTGAAAGATGCTTACATGTAATAAATAGAGGATATTACACGAGTGGTCATTTCATATGAAATTTATAATTCGAGCCTTTGGCGAGTATCATAAATTTCATATGAAACGACCACGAGTGTAAGATTCTGTTTATCATTTATCATATGACCACTTCAGTTTAAATTTGACAATTTTTCCACAAAAATTGCTGGAACTAAAAGCATGCGAGTGCAAAGCCAAACTAAAAAGGAAACGTTGTGAAGGTTAGAGGAAGGAAATAGTGTGAAAGGGTAAAATACTAAAAGCATTGGTTAATTAAGGCGAGAAGTGGATTATCTGGCTGATTGCCCTGTTGAACTCATCAGCTTTGGGTAGGGTGACTACTTCTAAGGGGAGAGAATTCTGATGTAAAACAGTTCGGGAAAAGAATATTTATAGTAACCTGTCGATGTTGGTGTCTGTGGTATGACGTCGGGTAGAAGGTTCTAGACAGTCTCTGCAGGGCTGTGAGGTACTGGCCTCTGTGAATAGCAACACGGTCGGCGGAGACCTCTCCACTAGTGACTGCTGTAATCTCTTTAGACCCGCTTAGCTGCGAGATGTTGTACCTTTACTATTATCTGTGTATAGGCTCCATACACTAGAAGCATATTCAATCTGCGGACCTAAAACTGTTTAACCCTTATCTTGCTGTTCACGACAATCCCTATCTTTGCAAACAGTGTAGATCCAGATCAGATGGCTTCTGAAGAAGCCATCTGATCAGGATATACACTGTTTGGCATTCAGTTTATGGATTTGTAGCAATAAATTAAATCAAGTAATTTGATTGGTTGATAGACAGAAATGGGTGTGGCTTAGATGAATATTCAGCAAGATAAGGGTTAATATGCGCCTCATTGTGTATTTTATTGTTTCACTGGAGAAATCCATTGGTTTGATTTGCCTTCTTAGACATTCTTGATATGTATCTGTTCCAGGAGATATTTTCAGAAATGTCAACTCCAAAGTAGTTTGCTTCTAGGAGGACTCTGGTTTAGATCTGTTCAGGTGGGTCATTTATATATGTTAAATACTGTCGGTCCTAGGACAGATCCCAGGGGCACCCCTAATGATTCTGTCACCCGGTTTGACACCATCTAGAAGAGCGTTTTAGACCTGTCATCCAAAAACGATTTTGTCTACCTGAGTGTACCCCAACCCCCGAACTCTACGGCGATCCCATTTCATAAAATGTCTCTCATGTGCCACCTTGTCAAATGCTTCACTGAATTCTAATAGAATTATCTCAGGCTGCATCCCCTTATAACTCCCATATACCATCATTATCACCGGAATCGGTGATGTAAGTAAAATATGCTTTTGATCGAAGATTTGGCATAGGCACCATGAGAAATAGTGGCCTGTAGTCTGCAGTTGGAAGGCTTTAACTTCTCTCCCTTCTTGAATATATTGGTAAAACTGGCTAGCTTCTATATTGCGGGAAGTTTGCCTGTCACAAGAGATCTCTAGAAGATAATCTGCAAGATTTGGGCTAGTTCTTCATGAAGAGTCCTCAGAAGCGTGGAGCGTGATAGCTCAGTGGTTAGTGCACTTGCCTCTGATGCTAGAGGTCCCGGGTTCGATCCCCGGAAGCGGCGATAAAATTTCGGTGTCCGAACACGCTCCATTGACATCATTTGCAGGGATGAATGTCATAAAGTGCACCGTCCTTCGGATCGGGACGTAAACTGGAGGCCCCCTGTGCAGGGAGAACCATCCCCTGTGCAGATTAAAGAACCCTTCCATAATTACATGATTACTGTGTAGGCTTTCATCCTGCAAAACTGGAGTGTATGTAAAATACACCTGCCTAGAATGCCCGCGAGGGCGTATGGCAGTATATATAGAAAGAAAAAAAAACTATGCACTAGGCTTATTCTGATTCGGACCCGAGGCTTTGTATGGACTGGCATCACGATAACAAGTCCGTGAAACGAAGACCCCTCTAAACTCCACTTCATATAGAGGGATGTGGGGTTTATAGGCGAATATATTATCTGCTTTATTTTTGTTTAAATACATAGAGTGTGGGTACTCATTGAGGCGGTTCTAACGAGCACCCACAATCTATGTTGAAAGCAGAAATAACAAAGATGCTATCATTTTTACCCAACAATGTGTCATTTCTGACACCATGTTGGATGCCATTATTTCACACGTACATGTTTTCCTAATGGTTTTAACAGAAGTAGTTTTAACAGGAGTTCGTTTCCTATATATGAGAGAGAGAGAGAGAGAGAGAGAGAAAGAGAGAGAAAGAGCGAGAGACAGAGAGAGAGAGAGAGTGAGTGAGGACTGAAGACGAAATGAAATTGACCGTTAAAGATGCTACAGCATTCATTAGTGTCAATTATGAACACGCATCTGTATGACATAGTGCATTTTTCACATCTCCAAAATTGCTACTTTTCAGATGAAAATCCGTGATATTTTTCTTATTTATGCTGCAAACATAGGTTGTGAGTGCTCGTTAGAACCGCCTTGTCAAGGCGGTTCTAACTAGTACGCACAACCCATGTCTTGGAGCAGAAATAAGAAAAATATGGTATACCCCGTAAACCCCAGTTTTCTCTATATCAAGTTGGGTTTAAAGTGATCTTCGTTTCACGGATTTGTTATCGTAATGCAGCGAGGATGGCTCCATTTTGTTAAAGCCGATACCCTGCTTGAGTCTTTTTGTAGTGCTTAAGCAAGTATTAAAGCTTTTTGGTGCAGACCATTTTTGGGTGGGAGCATTACTGCTAGGACCTGAGATACAATGTAACCCTGAGATGCCAAGTATGTAATTTGACAAGGTTGATATGTAAATTTAACTTTACATGTAATCACCACGAAAACACGGCTATATAATTTTGACCCCCTTGAACCTCACTTTAATATAGTAAAACTGGGGTTTCTGGGGGTATACCTTGTTTTTCTTATTTCTGCCCTAAAATATAGATTGTGGGTACTCGAGGCAGTTCTAACGAGTGCTCGCAATCTATATTTTGAGCAGAAATAAGAAAAATATCACAATTTTTCATCTTAAAATTTTCATTTTTTTCAGCGATAAAGGTGGCAATGTATTTGTATAGGCGTGTTTGCGTAATGAATAGTAGGAGAAATAGATTTGGCTGGATGGTGCTTCCGCGCAGAGCTGAAACCGACTGAACATGCGTACTGATAAACCGCATAGAAGGTCTAAGCCTGCCAAGACAAAATGATGCGGGTCGGACGGTCTCTGGTTAAACACCCTAGCAGTTGCCTCGGGCAGTAGGGCTTGAGATGTCATTTCATCTCAATGTTGGGGGAAAGTCCCACAAAATTCGAAGCAACGTCTCCCAAATGACTTAAATAGTGTTGACAGGGACGTAAAACAAAAACTCAAACCTAACAAATCATATGAAATTCTAATGCATGAGCTAATTTGATAAGGTCAAATACCTGCGATATAATGTCGGAAACCCCACGTATCGAGGCTTTTCAGTGCGTGACATTAGGTTTTACTCAGCTCACAAAGATTTCCGCTTTGCGCGAAAAAGGGATGTTATAAATAAAATATAGGAAAATAATGCATTTGGATTGGAATAACCACTTTGTAAAGTACCATTAGGATGTTTAATCGTCGATTTTACGGTCGCAAAGTCCTTTCCGTTCTATGGCTTCGCTTACGCGGCGAAATTTCCGACCTTAAAACTGCCGATTTACCTCTCCAAATAATGGGCCTACTTTCCAAAGCAGAAATCTCCATCTCGATAACACGCCTATATGATTCTGACCCCCCTGAACCCCAATTTTATATAGTAAAACTGGGGTTTACAGGGGTAGACCTTATTTATCTTATTTTTACTCTAAAATATCGAGGCGGTTCTAACGAGTCCCCTCAATCTACATGTATATTTTGAGCAGAAATTAGAAAAAATATCACAATTTTTCATCTTAACATTTTCGCTTTTACTGCGGTAAAATTTACAATGTATTTAAATAGGCGAGTTTTCGTAATGCAAAGTATCTAATCCTTACGTATTGCAGAAGCCTCTGTAGTGTAGTGGTTACGCTACTCGCCTAATAAACCAGGGATTGCAGGGTCGATCCCGGGCTTCTCCAGACTTTCGGATCAGTCTTTAAACCGAGGTCCTGTCTCCGTATGACCTTAGCTGTTGGTGGGACGTAAAACTGAAACACAGTCAAACACACCCTAAAGTCTTGCTGACCTTCGGCCATGCAGCTGACCTAGATTATGCATGTCTGGATGAACCTCGTTGTCTGGACAGGAAAATACTCTGCGAGCGGCCTCCCGAAACCGTTCGCAGAGAATGCAGTAGAGAAAGGGGTTGACGGCACAACTCAGCTTTGCAAACATTGTTGGAAGGACGTGTACCGCTGGCGGAGCTGGCATCACAACTATACTCCAAACGGTCAAAATTGCGTAAGGCGTCCAGATCACCGCAAACGCAATCACCATTGCAAGGCATACCTGAAAATAGAAGAAAAGAGGTCATGTTATTCCTTTCTTCAATGCGCCGCGATAAGTGAAATCGGGTCATCGAGCGTGGGCACACACTGGCATACAGTAAAAACAAGTTCGTTTAATGAACATCCTTCTAAACCTCACCGTATATAGAGAAAACTGGGTTTGAAGTGTTATACGTTATTTTTCTTATTTCTGCTCCAAGACATAGATAGTGGGTACTCTTTGAGGCGGTAATAACGAGCACACACAACCAATGTTTTAGTATAAATAAGAAAAATATCAGGAATTTTCACCAGAAGAACAACCGTTTCTGAGATATGAAAGAATGCACTATGTCACACGCGTGCCTTATGGAACTGACACTCCTAGTGTGAATCCCTCACTTCACGGTGAAACTTCATGTCCACGGCTATCCATTAACCCATTCAGTATCAGAAAACCCTAAAGGGATACCTTGGCAAACAGTGCAGGCCCAGATCAGACGCCGCAGAACGCGGCGTCTGATCAGAGCCAACACTGTTAGCAAAAAGTTAAGCCATCGTCCAAACGGATTTTGGAGAAAACACAACCTGGCACCCCTAAATTTGGAAATGGTCTTGTGCTATATGTAAGGAGGAAGATTCTATTTGGTACAAAAAGGATTAACCACACGTCATACATGGCCTAAACTAAATTACTGAACACCAAAGAGGTTTTCTGATAGAGGCGATAATGCGCGGATGCGCAGTCTGTCTGATCGGAGTTTTTGATGGCACACGTGCTCGAAGACTGCGTATTGTGTGATGCATATTCCGATCATAGATTCAGTAATTATTGTATCCATTCGTAAACCCACTATACAAGAGTGATGTTTGCGGGGATATTCATTGCATGGACTTTGGGATGTGGAATATTTACGTTTCAAGTGTAAAGTGTAATGTAAACCTATAGAAAAACATGTACCTACTTCCATGAACGCACCGAGTCACATGGATTTTAGTGACGTCAAGTGACGTCATTCTAAACCGTGGTTTTCTACGGGCATTCGTGACGTCAACGCTGTTCCGCTCATTGTAGAAAAACGACGTATAAATGTTTTTTTACAGCTTTAAAATTTTGCCCTATAAGCATTTTTCCGCCCAGTGATGAGGGGCAAATAATGTAAGTATAAAAATAAACTTTTTTTTTTTTTTTTTTTTTTTTGCTTTTTATGAAAGTACGAGGGCTTACTTATTTCTGGGTGAGATTGATCTCTACTTTTTCTATGTAATTGCCCTCTGGAGTGATACATTAAAACCCACGCTCATCCAGTGCCATCAGCCCAGAACTGAAGAAGCCAGGTTCTTTGTTTCCGGCCCACTCATCAACTGCCGCCACAATTTCTTCCTCGGACCGGAAATGACGTCCATGGATATCTTTTTTCGAGTTTGGGAATAGGAAATATTCACTAGGAGCTAAGTCCGGAGAAAAGACGGGATAGAGTATTTATAGGTTATTGACTTTATATTGTGAAATATTCGGCACGAGTTCATATGGCGAAGGACGCACGAGCTTGCGAGTGCGTCTTCGCCATATGAACGAGTGCCGAATATTTCACAATATAAAGTCAATAACCTTTTTATTATATACCCAAACTTGGACTCTGTGCCAGAATTCAGGATTGCCTGGCATGGAAATTTGAACGTAAAATAAGGTTAGACATCTTTAAGTGCTTTGAAATGGAAAATAATGCACATTGTTAAGTGTCATCCTACACTATGAAAAACCACACCCAATGGCGCCAAGTGAAGACTACGTTAACGTCGGTTGACGTGACGTCATTAAAAACATTAATGTTTCCCAACGCAGGACGCCATGTTTACCGAAGTGTCAGTTTTGTTTCTTTCAAAATACTCTTGATTTCCTTAAAGAAATTATTGAATATCTGAACAGATTCCAGGTACAGATAAGATTGAGAAGAACTTTACAGCGTACACGCATTTGTTTCGCATTTGTAACGCGCGAGATTCGCGCTCGTGATTCACGCGTTTCACTTGCGAATGACATTTTAGCCAATCAATTACTTTTATGAATAACGCGATATTGCGTGTAAATCGCGATTGTTGACTAGCCAATCAAACATGAGTGTCGAAAACGCAGATAGTGCACATTCACAGACTGCTTCGCGTTTCAAAAGCAACCAATCAGTACCGCGTAACTATTTCACACTTATCCTTCTTTTTTGTTTCTTTTTCTATTTTTTCAAATATTTCTTTTTCCAGATATTTTTTTTTCAGTTTGAAAATAATAAATCTGGCGGACTGGACTAGTCAATTATCCATTTAAATTTGCCTGGGGGTATAGGGCAAAATACAGGTACTGAGTCGTGATTGAAGTTGACTGTCAACATGCAGGATGTTTATTGACCAAACGTTTTATGACACCCAGGTGCAACTGGGGGCCTATAAAGATAGCTGTTTAAAACAACATCTCATTATCGTCATTTATTCTAGATGTCCGAAATAATCAATGTGCTTTCACTCACAGAAGCGGCCCAATTTTCAATTAATTATTTTTGTAATTTTCATTTATTTTGTTTAAATAACTCATTTTCATTTATTTTGTTTAAATAATCAAGTTGCGTTTTCTTCGATATTTATTTGGTAATGCCTGAACCTTTTGCATAAAATGTAGGCCCTGATCAGAGGCCTACGTCTGCTGCGTCTGATCTGGGTCTGCATGGTTTTTGCCATTTGGCAACAAATGGAATCTTCCATCTTGTTAATAGAGCAAGTCCATTTCAAAATTAAAGAGTATGAAGTTTTGTTTTCTTTGTTTATTTTGGCAAACCGAGTAGGTCCTAAACAGCCGCCTACTTCTGCTAGGTCTGATCAGGATCTGCACTTTATTTTGCCATTTGGCGTCAACTGGGATCTTTCACCTTGTAAAAAGCACAAGATCGTTTCAAAATTTAAGAGTGTGAGGGTGTATTTTCTTCAAAATTTATTTTGAAAATATCTGAAGCTTTTTTAAACAATGTAGGCCCCGATCAGGTGCCTATTTCTGTCGCGTATGATCTTGGTCTGCACAGTTTGCTAATTGGCGCCAAATCGCATATTCCACTTTGTAGATAGCACACGACCTTTTCGAAATATAAGAGTGTGAGGTTGTCTTTTCTTCAAAATTTCCGAAATAACTGATGTTCCGTCACTCACAGAAGCAGCTCATTTATTTAATTACTTATTGCTGTAATTTTCATTTATTTTGTTTTCTTTAACACATTTGTTGAAATGGAATTTTCCACCTAACATACATTTTTTTCGAAATTTATTTGGGAAATAACTGAACATTTCGTAATTTTCTATAATCTAGGCCCTGATCAGACGCCTACTTCTGCTGCGCCTGACCTGGGGCATTTTTACTATTACCATTTTTCCCATTTTCTTCAAAATTTAATAAATTTGGAAAAAAATGCCTGAACTTTTTGCAAACAGTGTTGTTCCTGTTCAGACGCTAATTCTGTTGCGTTTGATCTGGGTTTGCACCTTTTTTGCCAATTGGCGCCAAATGGAATCTTCCACCTTGTAAATAGCACAAGATAAGTTCAAAATTTAAGAGATTGAGGTTGTGTTGTTTTCAAAAATATTATGAAAATGTCTGAAGCTTTTGGAAGCAATGTAGGCACTGATCAGACGCCTAGTTTTTCTGCGTCTGAACTGGGCCTTTCTTTTTTATTTGTCTAAATCGCGACGGAAGTAAGGGCGGGGATTGTGGCCACGTGGAGTCGATTTGGGACCCCAGTTGGAGTCGTTCCGCTGACCGTTCCAGGGCGGTTCTTCTGTGGCGGTTTGTTTATGGTGTTGTTTGTTACTTACTGTGTGTATCCCTATCCTATCCTATCATCATCGAGTATTCACTCAGTCAACATGTCTTATCCTATGAAGGAATACCGACTACCAGAACCTCTGGTAGTCTTCTTGAAGTCCTGTCGACTTCATGGCGTGCCTCAAGTACACACAGAACTCGAGCCGCAGAGGGTAGCTGTCTCCCTCACCTGGGACTTGAGCCTTCCAGCTCCTGAAAGACCCAGGAAACCAGCAACACAGATCCGGCCACAGACCTGGCAAGCAGCGCCTCCAAGAGAAGAGATCGTGACAACCGCACCGGCGACGATTACTTTTCAGCGCCAGCCAACAACCGACGCCGCACCAGCGCCCGCCGCACCCACCATCCAGCTACCGCCGCCACCGCCAGAGCCGTCATCGCCAGCACCAGCTCATCCCCAGCCCGAAGAAAGTCCACAGCCAGCGACCACCGTTCCATCACCCACAGAGAGACCACCCCCGCCTAAAGCACAACGACGCTCGTCACCAGCCCAACCCACTAGAAGAGGGAGGATCTGGACATCGGAAGAAAAAGACTTCGAGAAGCTGCCACCCAACCCACAACAACCATGGCATGAGAAATACCACCTGGGTAGAGCCTGGATGGCAGCTACTTCCGACTCCCCCACCACCATCCTAGAACTGCACCGCCTGAAAAGACCTAACGAAACAATCAACGTGGACCTTGCCGTATATGCCTTCAAGACAAAAGATACGCCCATCTTCATAATTTACAAGGGACCCACCTCAAAGTACTACGACGAGCACATCTACAACTCCATTGAAAAACGCACCGAAGAGACCCCCCTGAACAAGAAGAAAACCCGGAAGGTCCACAAGCTATTCCTAGATACGGCGATGACGGAGGGAGTGGTAGTTAGGAGGGCGCATCCCTCCTAAACCTGCACCGGACCGAGATCGTGAACTTAGGGCCGCATGTCCGAAAACCCTGTTTACCATGGGTATTGCAAGGCTACTTCATGTGTAGCCAGTCCGACGCCAATCACGCGGCCCTAAGAGAGAGCAACATGACCTAGTTTGCTCGGGCGAAACAGAGAAATCGCGATTTGCAGCCGAAATTGGCATTGATTTCTCTGTTGCTTCATGCCCACTTTCGACCTGGCGTTCAAAATTCAAAATTAAAGTGCTTCTATTTTACTAAGGGAAGGGCACTGGCAGATCAGCACGATTCGTATTCCGCTGACCACTGCCGCGATTCGCAGCCCAGAAGCACTAAAACTTAGCCTCCTTGCCTTTCACCTCTACCACGGCCAGACGGGCAATGGCTATGGAACACGATTTGCAGGTCGGAATTGACCAGGTTCCATAGCCGCGATTGACAGCCCGCAACTATTTGGAAACTATGTCAAAAACCACGGTAACTTACAGACCACTTTCACCTTTATTGCACGGCGACTGAGGCGAGAGGAGTACACCGGAATTAGTGTACAACTTCATGCGAAAGCCTTTCAGAAAGTGGGAAAACTAATCCTGGACACGTTCTAGGGGTAGCCCCTATGTGCTTATAGCGCCCGGTTACCTTAAAAACCAGTTCAGTCAGTCAGACTGTGTGTATCACTTGTGTCTTTTTATTTTGGATGGCCATATGGCCATTTTGTGGGAAAGTAACTGTCCTTATGGCCTTCCTTTGTTTAGGTTTCCATTATGGTCTGGTCGCTTGGTGTTTGTGTTTCTTTCCTTTTGGTGTCTTTGATGGGTGGAGTAAGTTAATTGTATCGATTCCTGATCTTTGTTTTACTTCTACTCTGCACTGTTTGCCATTTGGCGCTAAACTTTATGAACTTTAAGAAATGTGCATATTTCAGCCTTTACCTTTTCCTTATTTTTATTTATGTGCTTATATATTCATTTATTTGTCTTTGATCCAAACAGAGATTGTTGGAACTTCATTGCGAAAATACGCCTATACAAATATATTGATATTTTTTACCACCAAAACTGAACATTTTCCGTTATTTTAATATTTCTGCGCAAGACATAGGTTGTTGTACTCGTTAGAACCGACTCGGCGAGGCGGTTCAGACGAGTACCCACAATCTATATTTTGTGCAGAAATAAGAAGAATGTATACCCCCTTAAATTCCATATTTTACTATTTAAAAGTGGGGATTAGCGGGGTCAAGTATGTATATATGTAATTCAAGATGTGTTAGAAACACCATAAACACCCATTAAATGGCGGTTCTAATGAGCGCCCACAAACAAGTAAATAGACGTGACTTGTCAAACAAATATCCCAGGATAAACGATTAACCTCTTGGTTTCCTACACCATATGCATCAGAATACCCCGAGTGTTTATTATCTCTAAATTGCCAGACATTAGGGGGGTATGCAATCCAAAATATGTCTTTAAATGTAAATATTATTGTGTGTGTTTATCCGAAGAAATCACTACTGATAAGAGGCCAATACCGCCATTAATTTGTGAATGAATAAAAAAATAAAATAAAGAATATTGGTCAAACATACGAGCTAAGAGGATTTTGATTGGTCCGTGCTCTTTCGCATTCACGTGGTTTATCTTCGCTTACCTGTCTTATTCTTAATGGTTGGAATTCTCTCGCAAAGAAACGCGTATTGAGTTAACCTAACGCGTTACGAATAATCACTTTCATTGGCTGAATTTAAACGCGTTGCAATCGCTTATGAACGCGATGAACCGCGTATTGAAACCCGAAAATTTTACATGCACGCAATGCGCGTATGTCCCGCGGACAAAACGCGAAAATGGTTAGGTTCTTCTCGAGCTTATCTGTAGGTCATATTTGCTAGCATAAAATGCACTTTATGCACCCTGTCGCAGCCTATATTCATTTTGTTCCAGGTTATTTCAGTCGATACGCACGACAACATGTCTGCCGATTTTTAGTATCGAAATAGACAAATTTGAAAGTAGTTCTATTGTGAACGAGACTGCTTATCTACGGGCAATATGAACTTGACTACGGGCAATATGGAAAAATATTGACCGGTAACTTCTGTAGAAAGTAAACGGGACATTTTCTGCGTATATAATAATAGCTCATACCCATTCCGCCCAGCAGCATCCATTGCAATTTAGCAAGCGCAAACTCATGCATTGTCTGGTTGGAGCAGAATCCCTTTGGGGGGTTTATCTCTTTTTTTTCACGGATCGGAGTTCTCAGTTGGTCGAGCAAATTTGAATAATACGCACCTGTTATTGTACTTTTCTTTGCTAGAAAGTGCATCACAATAATACAGTTGCCATCACCTTGCCAGCAGAAGGTTGCCTGAACTTCTTTGGCCTCGGAGACCCCGGGCCTACCAACTGGCGACTTTGAATTTTATTCTCTGGCTCATAATATTGGACCCGGGTCTCACCTACAGTCACCAGACGTTATAGAAAAACATCGTCCTTTGACATAAATCGCTTCAACAAGGCGTTGCATATTGATGCACTGGTTGCTATTTGCTCGTCGCTAAGAGATGTTAGGACCCAACGGGCTGTAAGCTTGTGCATTTAAAATTGTTGAAACGCTACCATGTGCAATGCATTCGTCATTTCTACAACCTTAATTCGCCTATCCATTACGCAAACACGCCTATACAAATACATTGCCACCTTTATTGCGATATTTTTCTTATTTCTGCTCCAAATATACTGTGGGCACTCGTTAGAACCGCCTCATCGAGGCGGTTCTAACGAGTACCCACAATCTATATCTTAGAGCAGAAATAAGAAAAATAAGGTATACCCCCGGAAAACCCAGTTTTGCTATATAAAAGTGGGGTTTGAGGGGGTCAAAATCATATAGGCGTGTTTTCGTGATGCAGAGTACACCAGATCCGTACTTTGTCACACATGTCTTCTTCGATGGCATCTGATGTACGCTCAGACCTGGTTTCGTCTACTAAAGACATTCTATCGCGTTTGAATTCCACACGATGGTGCAAAATACCCATTGGTCAACTCGCAATGTATTTCATGACCTGTTTTATGAATTACAGCGCAGTAATCAACTTTTGGCGAAAAGCTTGTCTTTGCATCGTTTGCCATGTTTTAGAGTGCAATTTTGCCCTCATGCCTAACACATGTACTGAGTGAGTTTTTTTTACGTCCCACCAACAGCTAAGGTCATACGGAGACGGGACCTCGGTTTAAAGACTCATCCGAAAGTCTGGAGAAGCCCGGGATCGATCCTGCGATCCCTGGTTTACAAGGCGAGTAGCGTAACCACTGCACCACGGAGGCTTCTAACACATGTACTGAAACAAGGCGTGAAAATCCTGGTTGTATAGGTCAAAGGCTGGTCTTGCCCTCGTATGACCCACAGCGGGTCGCCAGCAAAGTTTACATGGACCTCTGCGGGTTTATTTACCTTGCAAGCGACCCACTGCGAACATGAACAGCAGACAAAATCATTTCTTAAGGGAAATGGGAACACCTGGCATATTTGTCCGCCATTTTTCAAAGGGAGACATATTTCAGGATTTCCTGTACGCTTTTCTGTAAGCCCTGTCCCACTGAAAAGGGGGTCAAAGAATTTGCTCCTCAAGGGCAAATTCTTTCCTTTAAGAGTTGACCCCTTTTGCGATGGGAGACAAAAATACTTTTGCAGGAGTTTCCTACCCCGAAGGTGTTCCCATTCCCCTTAATTGACAGCAATCACACCCTTTTCAAGAGTACCATTGTGGCAAAAATGTTATATCCAATTCTAACACTGCAGACCTATATAGACAATGGAAAGGAGCTGTGATTTATTATCCAACAAATCACAGAGAATAAGAGTGTATCATGGGAAAAGCCGCCTTTTTATATACGAGCGTACGCACATGTACGTACGTCATTCCTTAGGTTTACGTACGTGACCCTGTAACCTCAAGTTAAGACATTGTACCAGGAAGAACCTAAACTTTTAGATCAGAAGCCATCCGATCTGGATCTTCACTGTTTACAAATATAGGGATGTCGTGAAAAGCAGGATAAGGGTTAATGTTTGCTTTAGAGATTTTGTTAACAAGAATTCTTCAGTTTGTAAAAGGGCCATAACTCGAGAAAAGGGCATAATCCCGATGAGAAAAAAAGTAAGTGCCACCTACTTTCTCCTGAGGAATTCATCTATAAAATTTCAAAACCATGCATCAAAATGCGTGACGAACGGACGGACGAACGAACAAGGGCAAACAAATATACACCCCCCCCCCAACAACTGTTTCAAAGTTTGGGGTATAAATAGTGGGGTACCGGAAATGCCCATACGGGTAATTGGCAAACAGTGCCGCAATACGCGGTGTCTGATCAGGGCCTACCATGTTTGCAAAAAGCCCAGCCATTTTCCCAACAAATTTTGAAGAAAACAGAACCTGACACTCCTAAATTTTGAAATGGACTCCTGCTTTTTATAGGGAGGAAGATGCCATTTGGTACAAAAAGGGTTAAGGATTGATGTTTTGCTTAAAGTATAGAATCATGTTAACAAGTCCGTGAAATGAACACCCCTGTAAACAATGGGTTTTACAGGGGTATACAGTGGAGTTCCGGCTATTAAGACCACCTAAAATTAAGACTAATTCTGCTTTAAAAAGCTTATTTAGAGGGATACAGTTATTCGGTCTTCGTGTTTTGTGCACGAAATGTTCCCTTGTCTTGGACCACCTTTGGGGCTGTTCAAAAGTGGTCTCAAAGACCACTTTTGAACAGTCCCAAAGGTGGTCTTAATATAGGAATTTTACTGTACTTTGTCTTGTTTCTGCTCTAAGACACACGGTATTGGTACACCTTAGAACTGCCTCAAGGACGCAGTCGCAACGGGATTCCATAACATTGCATCACGAAAACACGCCTATATACTTTTGACCCCCTTGAACCCAACTTTCATATAGTAAAACTGGGGTTTACAGGGGTAAACCTTATTTTTCTTTTTTTTCTGCTCTAAAATATAGATTGTGGGTACTCGTTAGAACCGCCTCGATGAGGCGGTTCTAACGAGTGCCCACAATATTTATTTGGAGCAGAAATAAGAAACATATTACAATTTTTCATCTAAAAATTTTCATTTTTTCTGCAATAAAGGTTACAATGTATTTATATAGACGTGTTTTCGTAATGGTTTGGAGTATAAATAAGAAAAACGTTGAGATATATGAGAGAATGCACTGACACAAGGATGTTTTATCGTAATGAGCCCCTTTGTTTTGGTCTGAGGTACAAGCAAGAACTAACAAAATTATGTCCTCCATGTTAATATCAGCTGGAAATATATCCGCATTGATGTCAACGAAATTCGATAATTTCACGACTTGTGGAATCAATTTTAAATTGAGACATGGTTGTATGGCAAGATCAAAGCCAGGGACATAACAGTTAACTTTAAGCGTATTGGCAACAACTATCAGTTTGTGTTAAAAGTATCATCTACTCGCGAAGAAAAAAAAAACACTATTCTTACATGCTTTTCAATGAATGATCTAGATTTATTATCGATCTTCACGATGTTTTATTTTAACTGTTTGTGAAATCGATGCTTCCTCAAAAAATAACATATATATATTCTCCGTTTAGCTAAACGTTATTATTGTGTGACAGAAATACGTCACGCAAGTTTTTCAAGTCGTTTCGACGTTGATGAAGTCACTTTTTGCACCTACGCAACGTAAATAATGCACGCGACGCCAGTCAAGCTTAGCAGCTGCGGACATTATTTAAATGCACATAACAAGGGGACCTTTTGATCAAGTTACATTCCAAGATGTTTTTCAGGTGCAAACTTGCTGTTTACACCCAATATTATACACAGTAAACACGCTGAACATCTCTAAATCGACTGGAAAAAATCTTCTCTAACGCTTTGAAATTATGCTACAGAATACAATTTAAAACATGAAACAAACTACGGAACTCGGGAAGGGACATGAATTTTTTTTACATGTTGTGCGAACAAGATATTAAGTTGTGCGAACAAGATAATATCTTGTCCGCACAAGATAATATCTTGTCCGCACAAGTTATTATCTTGTGCGGACAACATAATTTATCTTGGGAAGTTGTGCGAGCAAGATATTATCTTGTGCGGAAAAGATATTATCTTGTTCGCACAACATAATTTCTTGTGCGCACAAGATATTATCTTGTGCGGACAGGATAATATATTTTGCGCACAAGATATTAAGTTGTGCGAACAAGATGATATCTTGTCTGCACAAGATCTAAAGTGTGCAGACAAGATATTATCTTGTGCGGACAAGATACTATGTTGTTCGCACAACTTAATATCTTGTGCGGAAAAGATAATATCTTGTCTGCACAAGCTAATATGTTGTCCGCACAAGATAATATCTTGTGCGCACAAGATAATATGCTGTGCAGACAAGATAATATGTTGTCCGCACAAGATAATATCTTGTCTGAACAAGATAATATCTTGTCCGCACAATATATTATATTGTTCGCACAACTTATAAAATAAAAGAAAAAAACATGTCCCTTCCCGGGTTCCGTAACAAACAGAAAATTGGATTTTTTATTCGATTTCACCGAACGAACAACGAAAGAAGTATTTTCACGAGTGGCGATCAACTTGTGTGGAAAGTATCATTTACTCGCGAAGAAAGAATCACACAATATCCATATCCGGAAGGAGTTGAAAATGCAAAAAATAATCTCACACTCTCATTATTCCGGTAAAGTGAAAGCACAAAACATACATGTGTGCATGTGTATATGCGTGTGTATGTGTGTGTGTTCGAAACTATACTAGTCAGAACAAAATACTAGAAGACGAGCGATGGCTATTGGATTAGAGTATTCGCTATTTGAATGTACTTTGTTGAGTCTCATCATGTGAAACAAGTCCGTGAACACCCCTTAAATCCCATTTTATGAAGAGAAAACCGGGGGTTTACGTGGGTACACATTATTTTTTCTTATTTCTGTTCCAGACATAGTTTGGAGGTTCTCATTAGAACCGCCTCATTTAAGACATAGGTTGTGGGTACTCTTTAGAACCGCCTCAATGAGGCGGTTCTTACGAGTACCCTCATACTATATTTGCAGCGTAAATAAGAAAAATATAACGGATTTTCATCAGAAAAATATCCCGTTTGGAGATGTTAGAAATACGTTTAGTCGCACGGGTGTGTTATTGTAATGCTCTCGGCGTGGAGTATTTGCTGCTCGCGTGCGACGACAAGCATGTTACTTAAAATTTGCATCAAAAGCACTAAAGATTCATTACAGTTGGGCATTTGCTGCTGTTTCATATTCGATATTTGTCGACTTGATAATATAATTTTAGCGCCGCTTACATTACGAATTTGCAACTATCATGTATACAAGTCTGTGTGATGAACAACTCCGCTTTATATAAAGAAAGGAAGAGTCTAGTGACAGACGTCTGTCAATAGCACAAAGTCGGGATATGTGCTATTGCCAGACGTCTGTGAATAGCATAAAGTCGGTAAATGTGCTATGCCAGACGTCTGTAAATACCACAAAGTCGGGAAATGTGCTATTGCCAGACGTCTGGCAATAGAACAAAGTCGGGTAAAATGCTATTGCCAGACGTCTGTCAATAACAAATTTTCGGGAAAACTGCTATTGCCAGATGCTACCTGATTTATATATGATGCACTGGTAAGTTATAGCAATGCCTGAACAATTATAATAAATACTCCGAAAACCCGACCTTTACTACTTGAAATTGGGCTCTTGTGTTTAGGGCAGGGTTCGTGATCTGATTGTATCAGTTCCTGTCGTTGCTCTTTGTATAATTTGATGTAGTCAAAATACGTAGGCATGTGGGTCTAAATGCGCTGTTCTGTTAGTGCCTCTATTATGGGGAGGGGGTGTATAGCGTAAGTTGCTTGTGGCTTAAGGAATTTTTTCAACTATTTAAAGAATGTCAATTCGAAAGACACGGTATATAAGCCTATAAAAGTTCTTTTTATCAGCGAAGACTGGTCAGACTGTGTGAACGCGGTGTCTGATTAAAGTATCCGCTGCCTTCACATATGAAAAGAGCCGGCACTGTGTGTTTTAGTAAAGAGGAATACCAGACAATGAGATTGATGGCCTCGGTAGCTCAGTCGGATGCGCGGAGCTCACAGGTTCGATACAAGGCGGGGTCCACAACATTCTTTCGTGGAGATTGATCATGAAATCTTTTCTACGGTCATTCTCTCCTTCCGCTGATTCAAGAAAGGCAGTTGTCAGTTTCTGGCGAAACGTATAAGCCTGCCTAGGAAAAGTGTGTATAGGTAAACAGTGCGGCTCAATGTGACCTAATTAGTATTGACTGGGCCGTTAATGGGTCCTGTACTGGTTAACCGCTTACGTATAATTGATAACGTATAAGATTGTATTGCTCGATATGACCTAAATATTAAAAGTATTGACTGTGTCGATAAACTCCAGTACAAACAAACAAAACAGCAAATAAGATCAGGGCAGATTCATAGTATACCAGCAAACAAAACAACGGCGAAACATGAAAATAATTGATTTTGTGTTCACAAATTCAGTGAAATTCCGCCCGTTATTGTGACCGCCTAATAGCCCATCGGGGCTTGAAGAAATAGATGGGCTGCATGATGCTTTCACGCAGAGCTGAAACCTATTGGTAAACCGTTTAGAGAATCAAAGCCTGCCCAGGCAATGTGGTGCGTGTCGGCCCGTCCATGCTATAAACCCTATTGGTTTTATTGGGCGGCAGGGCTTGAGATGTCCTTTCATCTCAATGTCGGGTAAAAGTCCCAAAAACTTGGAAGCAGCGTCTCCAAAATGACATTTACAGTGTTAACGGGGATGTTAAACTTCAAATCAAACAAAACAAAAGACCGAATAAAAGTAAAAATAAATCTGTTTGAAAGACCTTGATTGGTAGGTTTCAGATATACTTTCCTTGTGTTTTCCGCAGCCATTGTCCTCTGGTCAGAGACCACTTTTGGGACTGTTCAAAAGTGCTCTAACCTGACCTAAAATAGTGTTGACAGGGCCGTTAAACTCTAATACAAACACACAAACAATTAGGTGTGCGTACAAATACTCCAAGCATATATATATATATTCATACATTTTCGCACAGATCACTACATAAAACTCATGCGTCTGTCTATAGCATTTGTACCGAGTTTCTGCTATAGCTAGACGTCTGGCAATAGCATTTGTACCGAGTTTATGCTATTGACAGACGTCTGGCAATAGCATTTTTACCGAGTTTCTGCTATTGACAGACATCTGGCAATAGCATTGTAACCGAGTTTCTGCCATTGCCAGACGTCTGGCAATAGACACTCCGATAAAGAAAACCTATTTCTGCTTCAAGATATATGTTAGTTTATATTAATTATTTTAGTTCGATTGCGATGAAAAGTAGGAGTGAAGGCAAAGATCAGGAATCGAAACAATGAATCCACAGCTCCCATCAGAACCATCAAAGGGAAAGAAACACACACATGAAACAACCAGACCCTAATGGAAACATCAGCAGCGGAATACCAAAAGGACAGTTACTTTTCCACAAAATAGCCAATTGGCTGTCCAAAACAAAATAGAATAAGCGATACACACACTCAAAGACAAGCCATAATAAAACTAAACGCGACAGAAGAACCGTTTTGGAACGGTCAGTGAAACGAATTCCACTGGGGGGGGGGGGGGGCTTAAATTTATTTTACGTGGCAACAATCCTCGCCCCTACTTCCGTCGCGATTAAGACAAATAATTTGTTCAGTCCGCATGAAGGCCTCCTAACTAATCAGTGCCACATCTCCATGAAAACAGAATCAAACCAACACAGAGATGAAAAACCGTTGAGGACTCGACAGCAAGAAAACACTGAAAAGCTGGAGCAAAAGAAAACCAACAGTCAGACTCCGATGGGCCCGACCAGAGACAGAAAAAGCTTCAAGCTTATTTGAATTGCTATTGAACATTCATTCCGGATGTTATCACGCGCGTGAAAGAGAGGCAGTGATTTTTACACCAATCCGACCCATTTACACCTGAATGGAGTGGAGCAGTTGCATTATGCGTCTTGTCCAATGACACACCTTGCCTCCTGTAGCCAAATTCGAACCCACAACCTATCGAAGATAGGTCGAACGCACTAACCACTGAGCTATCGAGTCTGCAAAAACCAAAATCAAAGAATAACGAGGCATAAGTTGATGCGGTTCTAACGAGCACACAAAACCGATGTAAGGAATATAAATAATAAAAGAATCACACATTTTCACCAGCAAAAATATATTATGTTTTGGAAGTATCAAAGAATGCACTATACCACAAGTAGGGCTGGCTAATCGGAGCTGAATAGATAATCGATTATCAGTCATGTCATTGCTATCGATAATCGATTAGTAATCGCTAAGGTTTTTATCATAATTTTACCTGTGTGGCTTTCTTCTGAGCATGACTCTTACCATATGTTGCACTTACCTTATGTATACTTGAACAGACAGGCCTGAGCAAACAGTGTAGACCCAGATGAGACGCCGCAGAATGCGGCGTCTCATCAGGGTCTGCACTGCTTGTCACTCATCCAGCTATTTTAGGCCGATAACTTTGGGTAGTAAATTGTACCTATCAAGCAATCGATTAAAAGCAAATGAGAAATGATAATCATTTTTGTTGAATTTATCGATCGATTAATCGATTATACGATTAATCGTGTCAGCCTTAACCACAAGGATCGTAATGGTCCGGACATCGCAAAGAAAATGTGAAAAAATTTCAGTGAAGTTGATGTCGCACCTGCCCCAACCTGTCCCGCCCTAAAACGCAATGTTTATTTCAGACAAAAAATATAAATATAGTAACTTAAGAGTCTATATAATCTAGTGTTAGAAAATGACTAAGTTCAAAGTGTAGAAAATGTGCTCTCAAGATACATTATATCTATTCTCAAAGTAATTGGACCTTGAAAAAACTAAGTTAAAAAAGTGAAAAATGTTGATGAAATATTAACGGCTGAGGACACAAAAAACACATTCACATCTGCAGACCCTGACAAAAAAAAAACCTGCAAAATTTCAAGAAGAAAATTATAAGTTCTTACACTCTCTTATTCACAAAACGCATTTTGATTGTTACGCCCTCTTATTTTCAAAACGCATGCCGATTGATTCCCCATAATACCGATACGTATCGCTCCAGTAGAAATAATTCTTCCTCGTGCCATTCGTGAGGAATGAGATTGTTTCATAATCTTTCTTCGGCCCCCGCTCATAGGGGCTTGAAGAAATATATGCGCTGCATGCTGCTTCCACGCAGAGGTGAATCCGGCCCGCACACTAGTACTGGTAAACCACTTAGAGAATCTAAGCCTGTCCAGGAACCGCGGTGAGAGGCGGACCGTCCATGCCAATAACCCTATTGGTTTCATTTGGCGACAGAGCTTGAGATGTCATTTCATCTCAAGGCCGGGTAAAAGTCCCACAAAAATTGGAAGCAACGTCTCCAAAATGACCTTTACAGTATTGACGGGGACGTTAAACCTCAAATCAAACAAACAAAACATAATCTTACTTTCCCAAGACAATTCCCCAGTGGAACAACCTGTCGAACGAAATGAAAGCAACAGACAGTATGAGAAGTTTTAAATCAAAATGAAAGGAAATATATGCGACTTACAAACCAAATACAGTAGAACTTCAATGGCTCGAACGCCTTTGGGACCATAAAAATTTGTTCGAGACAGGGGGTAGTTCGAGCCATTGAGGGTTACTGCCAGGAGGCATAACAGCCTTATTTTTAGGACATCTTTTTGTTGTTCTATAACAAAAATGTATGCTTTGTGTACTTATTAGAATCGTCTCATAGAGGCGATTCTAATGAGTACACGCAGCATACATTTACAAGAGAATAGGAAAAAATCCTTAATTACCCTCCCTTTTTCTTACGTGGAGAAATTCCCTCGGGACTCAAGAACGTGTTCGACTCAGCCATGGTAAACGAGCCATCGGTGTTCGAGCCTTCGAAGTTTTACTGTAAACGATTTGCTTACGGCTGGCCGAAAGTAAATCACTGTAGGACCAGACTTGGATTAAGCAATCTAAATCAACACCTCTTTAATTATAACCCTTGTCCTGCTGAATATTCAATTATGCCACACCCACTACTGATTATCAATCAATCAGATTACTTGGTGCAAATTATTGCAACAAATTCAAAATTTGGATGACAAACAATGTAGATCCTGATCAGATGGCTTTTTCAGAAGCCATCTGATCTGGATCTGGAAGCCATCTGATCTGGATCTACATTGTTTGAAAGGTAAGGCATATCCGGGCTCAGCAGGACAAGGGATTATAAGAATCTGATATGGGGTTCTGTTGTAGATGAGCGTTTCCAACCTGAGGGATGACCGTGCTGAGCGGAACCGAGGCTATGCCGAGGTTCCGCTCAGCATGGTTATCCCGAGGGCTGGAAACGCCCATCTACAACAGAACCCCATATTGGATTCTTTTTCTTGCACAACATCTCCAGTTAGTTTTGACAGCTCGCACATGTATATTTTTTACAAAATAAAAGTAGTGCGGAACTAATTCCGGCAGTTGAATAGAATTGAAGAGCATTTATGTTAGTTGCCTGGGTCGGAACACCAGGGTCAGAACATAAATTTCTATCCCAGGGTAAAATCACGGATTTCCTTGTCTGGTGTGCAAGAAAATCTGATCGACTCCCATTACAGTGAATTTACTGAATGTGCAAATGTTCCAGAAACCTCCAAACAGTTCTTTCTCCCATGTTCAAGGAATCTTTATCAAAGACGGATCATGATCAAAAGTGTTTCTGAATTAACATTCCAAGGACTCAGCTATAATTTGGTTATTGAACTAATGTCCGGTCCACTTTGTAGAGTTCTGTTAGAAGGATTACGAGACCTAACCGTTGGAGAAAGCAAATTAATATTTGATGCTGTTTTCAAATATGTTCACGAAATTAGAAGATTTTACATACGAAATGACGTTGTGTCGCATACTTTTTCCTCCAAATCGTACTAAAGTACTTTTTGGTATTATAATAGGTAACGCCTCTCTTTCAACATTTCTCCTTTTTTGCATTCCCTTAATCTTCTTTGTTCTACTGTCTCATGTGACACCGGATTGTACATACGGTATACATTTATATGTTCATACTATTATGTCTTTGTAGAAGCCTCCGTGGTCGAGTGGTTACGCTACTCGCCTTGCAAACCAGGGGTCGCAGGGTCGATCCCGGGCTTCTCCAGACTTTCGGATAAGTCTTTAAACCGAGATCCCATCTCCGTATGACTTTAGCTGTTGGTGGGACGTAAAACGGAAACACTCACTCATTATGTCTTTGTGTTTGTCCTGAATTATATTATAAACTGTACGTATTCTATGTGAGGAGACCCACTAGTGGCATTCGGGCTGTTGGTAATCCTTGTTAAATAAATAAAACATTAAATTTCATTATTTTAAGATCGGTATTAAACTGTTAGAGGAGTTGCGCTCAAAAGGTACCTATGCTAATTATTGCAACTCGGCCCGAAAAAAAAAACAACTTAGTTACCAAAGTTGGAAAAGTTGATACAAAATAAAGCAAGGATAACCCCAAAACCACATGTACAACTACAAGCCATGACAAAAACACCTGCAAAGTTTCTAAAGGATCGGTAAAAATGTAAGAGGAGTTGTGCTCACAGGGTATCTGGGTATCTATCCTATTGTTTTTCTTTTTTTGTGGTGTGGGGGGGGGGGTTACGGCCCTTTCAAGATCATTTCACTCATATGGGCGAAAACTGGAGTACCCGGAGAAATACCACCTGACCTTCCGTTGCAGAACTTGGCGGCTCACATGTGACCCGAGCAGGGCTCGAACCACAGCGGTGAGAGGCCCCATGATCAAGAGTCGGCGCTCTTAACCACTAGGCCACGGATGCCTGTACCTATCCTAATAATAAATGGACGAGGAAAAATAACTAAGTTGAAAATGTCGAATTTGGTAACAAAGTAACAGAGAATATCCTAAAAATCACATGCCCATCTGCAGACCATGGCAAAAATATCGGTACCGTTTCAAAACGTTCGGAAAAAAACCCCTGTAAGAGGTATTGTGTTCCAAAGTATCTATTTTTCTAGCAACTGAACCTGGACAAGAATAAGTTGTGAAAGTGGAAAATAAGTTGATAAAGCATAAAGAGAGGTTAACCCCGAAACCATATGCACAACGACATAAATCATGCAGAGTTCCAAAAGGATCGGTATAAAATTGTAAGAGGTGTTGTGCTCTCAAGGTATATATTCTGATAGTATTTGGCCCTGGTCAAAAAAGTGAAAAAGTGAAAACAATGACAAAGCAAGAGGACCATAATGGTCCTATATCGTTCACCTGAGCTAATAGACTTGCAGTTGCACACAACTACAACCTCCAATACAGGTCACCTTCAAGAAGCAGTCGGCAATGATACACTGACCAAGTTTGACCAAATTTAGTTTATACTAATTTATTTTAGTTCGATTGCGATGGAAGCTTCAAGCTTATTTAATCGCTCTCGAACACTCATTCAGGATGTTTCCAAGCGCGGGAGAGAGAGACAGGGACTATTACACCGCTGCTACCCATTTACACCTGGGTTAAGTGAGGTAGTGTCATTACGGGTCTCGCTCAAGGACACACCTCGATACCGGGTGCCAGGTTCGAACGCACAACCTCTCGATCATGAGTCGAACGCGTTAACCACTGCGCTACCGAGGCTGACAGACCAAATTTTATGGATTCATTCACGAGATAGGGTACAGACAAGACAAACGGACAGTTCTGGGAGGGGCTACTGTGCCCTTGGAAATAAGGACACTGTCAATAAAATCTAATCATATCTTTGATCGGTTGCAATGATATATTGTACCAGTTTTTAACACATTTCATCGACACGTTTATGAGCGAAGGTGCAAACGAGCCAAAATTGACTGTAATTGGTGGTATGTGCCTTTGAAAAAATGTCAAGGACACCAAAATCTAATCAAATCTTTACAAGTTTTTACAAAATTAATCAATCCGCTCATTAGGTATGGCGCAGACAAGCCTAAATTGACAGTTATTGTGTATGTGTGATGGTGGTGGGGGAGGGGGTGGAAGGGGGCACGTGCCCTTGAAAATAAGACCAAGGTCTAACCAAATCTATGGTATGTAGCAATGTTATATTGTACCAAGATGGACCGAATGCCATCCATTGCTCGTGCGATAGGGTACAGACATTCCAAAATTGACAGCCTTTAAGGCATGTGCCCTTGAAAATACACCGTCCCCAAGGCCTACACATATGGAATCCGCATGAAAAATAGTATGGCACCCCACCTTCGGTGGGTGAACACTAATATGCAAACACTGTTAGCTTTTAAAAATCATTGGAGCGTTTACCCCTAAAATACTTATATGTAAGTTTCAGAGAGATATGATCCAATTAAAACTTAGGAACTTTTGGCGATGACAATGCCAAAAATAGGCGTTTTAAGCAATCACAGGGTTGGTTGGTTGGTTGATTTGAGGTTTAACGTCCCCGTCAACACTGTAAAGGTCATTTTGGAGACGTTGCTTCCAATTTAGTGGGACTTTTACCCGACATTGAGATGAAATGACATCTCAAGCCCTGTCGCCCAATGAAACCAATAGGGTTTATTAGCATGGACGGTCCGCCCCACAATAACAGGGACATTACTCCATGATAGCTAGGCATACGTCGCCAGTTTTCAAACTCATCCGAGATCTTATCCCAAACATACTTATGTGTTAGTTTCAGGTATATTCAATCAAAACTACATGACCTCTGGCGATGTCAGGGTCCAAAATGGCCATTTTCAGCGATTAAAGGGGCCTACTCTTAAGAGTAATAGGCTGACCTCGCCAGTTTTCGAACTTATTCGAGCTTTACGCTGGCGCGTCGCCTTAAAACGTAATTTGCCACTGCAAAACCTGCGATTTATCCCCCCCACCCCCAGGACAAATTTCAATACAGTTATCTCTACAATATACTCACCAATGTCATATGTCTTGTCGCTCTGATTTTTTGGCTCCTGGCTAAACGTTCTATGGTCAACTCGATAGTCAGTCTTGAGTTCCTCTCAAGCATGTGAATCCGATTATTTAAAAAGCTCAAGTCGTTCTGAGTTCTGGAAGAGAGCATCAAAATACAAGTAAGAAGCTAGTGACAAACGTTTGTTCATAGCTATTTCACGTAAACTCGGCTATTGACAATCCATTGTTCATCAAAACGGCTATTGATATCGAATTTAACGTATCTTGGCTATTTGCAAACGTTTGCTTATAGCCACTTAACGTTACATTCGCAATTGACAAACGTTTTTCAATAGTGATTTTGCATTTTAAATCGCTATTTACAAACGCCAGTTTCTGTTTACAGAATTTCGTAGATTTCCAGCCTACCGGGGCTTGGAGACATATATTTGACTGCATGGTGCTTCGACGCAGAGCTGAAACCGACCGATCTTGAGTTCTGGTAAACTACATAGAAATCTGAGCCTGCCTGGAAAAAATGTGGTACGAGGTGGACTGTTCCTTAAACTCTAGAGCTTCGCTTCGGCGGTAGGGCTTGAGATGTCAACCCATCTCAATTTAGGGTAAAAATCCCTCAAAATCGGAAGCAACGTCTTCAAAATTACCTATATACATGTAGTGTTGACAGAGATCTCGCATTATTGGAACAACTGTGAACTGTGATAATTTTTTTCGAGATGTAATGGAATGGAGGGGAGTGGTTGTGGACTGCAACTTTGCATGTCAGACCACTGATGGTTACGCTACTCATCTCATTAACCAATGATCCTGGGTTCCATTCTGGGTTTCTCCCGATTTTCGGACTAGTATTGTAACGTAGGTACCGCCTTTATATGACCTTAGTAGTTAACTGGACGTAAAACTGACATACACACACTCGTACCTTACGTTTCGTAAACCATTGATTTTGCTTTGCAATTTGACCTCAGAAAGGGCAGTGGGAGCTGATGGTTCTGTCGAGGTCTGCTTATGAACTCATCACGTGAACAAGTCCATGAAATGAACACCCCCTAAACCCCACTTTATATAGATAAGACTGGTGTTTAAAAGGGTATGCCATAATTTTCTCATTTCTTTTCCAAGACATAGGTTGTGGATACTCGTTAGAACAGCCTCAATAAGGCGGTTCTAACGAGCACTCACAACCTATATTTGAAGTAAAAATAAGAAAAATATCATTGATTTTTCATCAGAAAAATAGCCATTTTGGAGGTGCGTTATCGTAATGTGTAGGTTATATTTCTATTGGTGGCGGGTACCGAGAAAGATAAAAGAATCTCGTGATCGTTTCATTTGCTTGGCGACAAACTCTATATCATTAACGAGCCACGTCAGCCCCCGCCCATAGGGGCTTGAAGAAATATATGGGCTGCATGATTTTTCCACGCAGAGCTGAATCCGGCCCGCACACTAGTACTGGTAAACCGCTTAGAGGATTTAAGCCTGTCCAGGAACAGCGGTGCGAGGCGGACCGTCCATGCTAATAAACCCTTTTGGTTTCATTGGGCGACAGGGCTTGAGAAGTCATTTCATCTCAATATCGGGTAAAAGTCCCACAAAATTGGAAGCAACGTCTCCAAAATGACATTTACAGTGTTGACGGGGACGTTAAACCTCAAATCAAACAAACAAATTAACGAGCCACGTCAGAAGAAACAAGATACCATTTTTGCGATATCCGTCAACAGAGGCATAGATTCAAGTTTCAAGCCTACACGAACTTGCGGATTAAACAAATTATTTGTCTAAATCGCGGCGAAATTAAGGGCGAGGATTGCGGCCACGTTAAGTCGATTTAAACCTCCAGTAGAATTCGTGTCACAGATCGTTTCAAAGCGGTTCTTCTGTCGCGGTTTATTTTTGTTATGGTTTGTCTTAGAGTGTCGCTTATATCGTTTTGTTTTGGATAGCCAGTTGGCAATTTTGTGGACAACTAACTGGAAAGTAACTGTCCTTTTGGCTTTCCACTATTGATATTTCCATTAGGGTCTCGTTATTTAATGTTTGTTTCTTTCTTTTGTTGTCTCTGATTAGTGGCGTGGGTTAATTGTATCGATTCCTGATCATTGCCTGCACTCCTATTTTTCTTTAAACTTTATTTTAATTGCTTCAATGACAAGGAGATGGCCGCTGCACAAGCCTTTGGCTTAATGTCAAATCCTGGAAAATATATATTTGTCTGTTTCATGTACTTTGGCTTAATGTAAAATCCTGGATAATATATGTTTGTCTGTACCATATACATGTCATGTGTTTTAACATGACAAATATATATCATCCAGAATTTGACATTAAGCCAAAGGCTTGTGCAGTGGCCATCTCCTGGACATGTATATGTAACAGACAAATACAGTCGAACTTCAAAGGCCCGAACACCTTTTGGACCTCGAAAATCTGTTCGAGACTGGGGTAGTTCGAGCCACTGAGGATATTGTCAGGAGGCATAGCGAGATACTTTTAGACATCTTTTCGGTGTTCTATAATGAAAATGTATGCTGTGTGTTCTCATTAGAATCGCCTCATCGAGGCGATTCAAATGAATACATACAGCATACATTTGCAAGATAAAATACTAAAATCTCCTTAATTATCCCCCACTATTTCTTATGTAGAGGATTTCGCTAGGGGCTCAAGAATGGGTTCGACGCATCCATGGTAAATGAGCCATCGGTGTTCGAGCCATCGAAGTTCTACTGTAAAAATTATCAAGGATTTGACATTAAGCCAAAGGCTTGTGCAGTAGCCAACTCCTTGTTAAGTGCAGTGGTCATCTCCTAGTTTGCTCTCACACTTCTTAATATACGTTTTCTCTTGATGTGGCTCTTACTGTAAACACCATATGGGCCCCGCCAAGCGAATTTGGGTCTTCGAGCATTCCGTCATGACAAATTTTAACTGCGCATGCCCAGCCATTCAGAGGGGCCAGGGATATGGCTTTCTGTCTGAAGGTTCGTCTTGATTCACTGCTTGTATGAGCGAGCAGCGAAGGTTCTGGCGAGACTGCGCGGATGCGCAGGCTCGCCTGAACCTTCGCTGCTCGCATAGGCGATAAGTACCAAAATCGCTTGACGGGGCCCATATGGTTTATTGGACTAATCTAGGAACAGTAAAGACCGCTTTTGAACACATTACGAAAATCCGCCTATACAAAACTGGAGTGGAGGCAATGATCAGGAATCGATACAATCAACCCACAGCTCCCATCAGAGACACCAAAGGGAAATAAACACAAACAAGAAACAACAGACCTAATTGAAACACCAATAGCGGAAAGCCAAAAGGATAGTAACTTTTCCACAAAATGGCCAATATGCTATCCAAAATAAAAGAATATAAGCGACACAAACACCCAAAGACAAACCATTACAAAACTAAACTGCGACAGAAGAACCGCCTTGGAACGGTCAACCGAAACGTATTCCACTGGGGGGGGGGGGGGGGGGCTTAAATCGATTTTACGTGGCCACAATCCTCGCCCTTACTTACGTCGCGATTAAGACAAATAATTTGTTCAGTCCGTATGAAGGCCTCCTTAATCATCAGTGCAACATCTCCGTGAACACAAATAATCAAACAAACGCAGAGATATAACAACGGTGAGGACTCGACAGCAAGAAACCACTGAAATGCTGGAGCAAAAGAAAACCAACAGTTAGACTCCGATGGGCTATCTTCTCTTGATTTTTCCACCCTTTACAATACATTTCCTCATAATCTTATAAAAGAAAAACTTAATGATTTAATTGAATTGACATTTCATAGGGAAGACTCCATCTATCTTGCATGCAATGTAAGAAATGCCTTTTTCACTTCTGTAGAGCATAAAAACTATACTTTATGGTCACGTCAGAAAGGGTGTGAAGCTCTCACCTTTCTAGTTGACAATATTTACATATGATTTGGTACTAAGTTATTTAGACAAGTTGTGGGTGTTCTGATAGGTACTAATTGCACACCACTTATGGCTGATCTGTTTTTGTTTTGTTATGAGAGAGACTTCATGATGTCCTTTTCTGCTGAAAACCAGTGTGAAATCATTTAAGCTTTTAGCTCCCCTTTCTAGATATTTGGATGATTTATTAAATATTGATAATACCTATTTCGATCGTTTGATCAGTCAAATTTACCCCCATGAACTTCAGTTGAATAAAGCCAATTCTTATGATACCGAGACCCTATTTTTAGATCTACATCTTTTTTATTGCAGATGGGTTTGTTTCTTGCAAAATTAATGATTAACGCGATGATTTTGAGATTGTAAATTTTCCTTTTTTGATGGTGATGTTCCTCGTGCGCCATCCTATGGCGTTTATATTTCGCAACTAATTCGATTTGCTAGAGTGTGTAGTCATGTAACTGACTTCAACACTCGTAATAAATTGTTAACTACTAACATTCTTAATCAGGGTTATCGGTACCATAAATTACGAAAAGACATTTCACACGTTTATAGACGTCATTTTGATTTAATTTCCAAATTCAATATTGGACTTGAATCTCTTCTGCAACAAGGTCTATCGGAACCTGAATTTTATGGTGACTTAGTATATAAATTCTAAAAAAAATATAACCGCAATGAGTCAGCACCCAATTTGTAAAATCATTCTTCGATATAAAAAGATTAGGTACGAAAGACTGTTATACGACAGACTGCATGCATGGTAGTTAACCAAATCACGGTTGACAACTTTGCTTCTTCTTTAATTGCACGCCGATGGGTAAGGCCTCAGAGTCTATGACGGTTCCAACGTAATGTCTTATGTTGGTTGGTACCTGATACTATGTCTCTGGTCGGGCCCATCGAAGTCTTAACCGTTGGTTTTCTTTTGCTCCAGCATTTCAGTGGTTTCTTGCTGTCGAGTCGAGTTTGATAAGTGTGTTCACAGAGATGTTGCACTGATGTGTTAGGACTCCTTTATGCTGACTGAACAGATTATTTGTGTTAATCGCGACGGAAGTAGGGGCGAGGATTGTGGCCACGTAAAATCGATTCAAGCCCCCCAGTGGAATTCGTTTCCGCTGACCGTTCCTAGGCGGTTCTTCTGTCGCGGTTTATTTTTGCTATGGTTTGTCTTTGGGTGTTTGTGTCGCTTATATTATTTTATTTTGGATAGCCTATTGGCCATTTTGTGGGAAAGTAACTGTCCTTTTGGCTTTCCGCTGTTGATGTTTCTATTAGGGTCTGTTGTTTCATGTTTGTGTTTCTTTCCCTTTGATGTCTCTGATGAGAGTTTTGGGGTAATTGTATCGATTCCTGATCATTGCCTCCGCTTCTGCTTTCTTCTCCTGCCAGTATGAAGGAACATTGGGCTCTAAGGCTTACTATGCATTCAGTCTTCTTCTGAAGGAGAAAAGAAAAAAAAGAAGAATGGATCCATCCATTATTTTGCATAGTTATGCTCGGTTATTTATTTATTTATTTATTTATTTATTTATTTATTTATTTATTTATTTATTTATTATTTCTAGAAAATCTAGATTTGAAGGGATTTATGCTGTTTTCCATCATCCTAAATTTACAGTCATTCAACTGATGTTTTTTTTTTTTTTTAATTTAATGGTTTCATATGTTTGTTATATATTAGATATAAATATGCTATTATCTTATTTTTATGATACAATTTACGTTTCATTTTGTTTCCATGTAAAATGCAAAAAAAAGAAACAGACGCATCATGAAGAAATTGTTTTGTTTGTCTATTGAAACAAATCATGCAGTGTGTCTTAGATGAAAAGGTTAGCTGCGAGCAGACAAGAACTGTCAATCATTGTGATGTCACAAAACCTCTCAATTTTCAACCAACCAGATTTATAGAATTGATGCTAACCCTTCAGCAGATAGACAAAGAATGATTCTAAAGTATGACTGTGTTACCCTGTTATAGTCCATTCATATCTGTAAGTGAAAATGACAATGCGTCAAATCATGATGAAAGTTATTCAGATCACGGAATTGATAATCAGAATGTGTCTAGTGATTTGGACCTATATGTTCGAGATTCAAATTAGGAAAATACGGTCACAGAATTCGAAAACACCTGAATCTGCGGATGTATCAGATCAGACGCCTGTTATGGTACAACCGGCACTACCGAGACAAGATGGACCGACCAGGGAACGTAGATCATAATTAGTTGAATATAAGTAAGGTCCACTTAAGCTGTCTTCGTCATCTCCATGTATACAAAATAGTGTCGCCAGTCTTACGATGCTGATCATTTAAAATAATATAACTTTCACAATCAGGTAAATGGAATTGTCTTCGAAAGATCAGGTAGAAATCTGTTTTGGTCTATAAAAGTTCTAATGAAGTTTTAAATACATGTAAATTGAAATACAGGCGTTTTCGTGCTTCAAATCTGTCTACTTATGATTTTTCTACCCTTTACACTACACTCCTCATAATCTTATCAAAGAAAAACTTACTGATTTGATGGAATGGACATTTCATAGGGAAGACTCCCTCTATCTTGCATGTAATGTAAGAAATGCTTAATGCCCTTCTGAAGAGTAAAAATATATATATTTGAGGGTCACTGATGAGGCCTAAATGGCCGAACCTAGCTAGTCTGGCCCAGGAAACTTGTATACTCTATATTTTCTAGTTCTGTGTTGTATTCCTTGCTTCCAAAGGATAATCCTTTCTAGAACATATTTAACGTCACTACAGCTGGTGTCCGGGAATGGGTGGCGACCGTAAAAAGTGTTCCTGTCCTACATCATTGTGTAGTTTGTATTTTCTTGTCCTTTGGAATTATTGATTCCATTGTTGAATTTTGAAACTATTTGAGGGTCACTGATGAGGCCTAAATGGCCGAAACCAGCTAGTCGGGCCCAGAAAACTTATACACTCCATATTTTCCAAATCCAAAGGATAACCCATTCTAGAACATATTTATGGTCATGTCAGAAAATGTGTGAAGCTCTCACCTTTCTACTTGACAATATTTACATAAGATTTGATACTTAGTTATTTAGACAAGTTGTGAGTATTCCGATGGGTACTAATTACGCACCACTTGTGGTTGATCTGTTTTTGTTATGTTATGAGAGAGACTTCATGATGTCCCTTTCTGCTGAAAACCAGTCTGAAATCATTGAAGCTTTTAGATCTACTTCTAGATATTTGGATGATTTATTAAATATTGATAATACCTATTTCGATGGTTTGATCAGTCAAATTTACCCCCCCCCCCCCCCCACTACCCCCAGAACTTCAGTTAAATAAAGCAAATTCTTCTGATACCGAGGCCCCAGTTTTGGATTTACATCTTTCTATTGTAGCTTGGTTTGTTGCTTGCAAAATTTATGATAAACGCGATGATTTTGATTTTGAGATTGTAAATTTTCTTTTTATTGATGGTGATGTTCCTCGTGCGTCATCCTATGGCATTCATACTTCGCAATTAATTCGATTTGCCAGAGTATGTAGTCATGAAACTGACTTCAACACTCGTAATTTAATGTTAACGGCTAAACTTCTTAATCAAGGTTATAGGTACTTTCACTGCGCAAAGCCTTTTCAAAATTTTATAGACGTCATTCTGGTTTAAATTCAAAATTCAATATAGGACGTAAATCTCTTCTGCAACAAGGTCTATCGGAACCCGAAATTTATTGTGACTCAGTATATAAATTCAGACAAAAATATATAACCGCAATGACTTCAGCACCCAATCTCGTAAAATCAATCTTCGATATAAAAAGATTGGGTACAACATAAATGTTATATGACAGACTGCATGCATGGCAGTAAACCCAATCACGGTTGACAACTTTGCTCCCGTCTTTAATTGCAAGCCGGTGGGTCAGGCCTCAGATTCTATGACGGTTCCAGCGTTAAGGCTTACTGAGAATTAGAGCGATCTTATTCAATGTAACGTCGGTTGGTGCCTGATACTCTGTCTCTGAATGGGCCCATCAAAGTGAAACTGTTGGTTTTCTTTTGCTCCGGCATTTCAGTGGTTTCTTGCTGTCGAGTCCTCACCGTTGTTTCATCCCTGTGTTTGTTTGATTTTTAGTATTCACGGAGATGTTGCATTGATGAGTTAGGAGGCCTTCATGCGGACTGAACAAATTATTTGTCTAAATAGCGACGGAAGTAAGGGCGAGGATTGTGGCCACGTAAAATCGATTTAAACCCCACAGTGGAATTCATTTCGGCTGACCGTTCCAAGGCGGTTCTTCTGTCGCGGTGTATTTTTTGTTATGGTTTGTCTTTGGGTGTTTGTGTCGCTTATATAATTTTATTTTGGATAGCCTATTGGCCATTTTGTGGAACGTAACTGTCCTTGGTTAGATCTCATTGATATCTATCAGTATGCCAAAAATTGTTTAAATATTCCAAGCGGTTAAGTCACTATCACCAATTTTCACAAACGGGTTACGGACGGACAGACAGACAGACCATATATTGCTTGGCGGCCATTTTGGTCATGTGACCTGGACCCCATGAGCAAATTTTGGTTTCCCCCATCCCAAAGAGGCTCCATATGAAATTTGACTTCAATCGGCCCAACGGTTTCCGAGGAGAAGCAGTTCGAAAATTTTCACATTTTTCGCCTCGGCGAGACTATACTTAATGGAATGTTATATTTTGCAAGTTCATTGGTTAGATCTCATTGATATCTATCAGTATGCCAAAAATTGTTTAAATATTCCAAGCGGTTAAGTCACTATCACCAATTTTCACAAACGGGTTACGGACGCACGGACAGACTGACAGAATGACAGAATGACACGGTGATTTTAGGGCACTCTTACAAAATCAACCGACTTCAGTCGGTCGCTTTTTCTTCGGGTCGTGCAATAAACCGCGAAAGAAGAACCGCTTTGGAACGGTCAGACTACGATGGGTCCGACCAGAAACAGAGCATCAGGTACCAACCAACATGGGCCTTTACGTTGGAACCGTCATAGAATCTGAGGCCTGACCCACCGGCGTGCAGAGGGAAGCAAAATTGTCAACCGTGATTGGGTTAACTACCTGCAATTTCTCTCTTGCCAAGCCATACCACTTTGGCCACATGCACTGAACAATCTGAATTCATTTTAGTCTCACAAAGGTTGTCGGAAACTCATAATCCTCTTGTCTTCGCTCATTTAGGGGATAACTGTACTGAAAATTGTCATTTGGGGAGGTAAATCGGAGGTTTTACGGTCGGAAATTTCGTTTTACGGCGACGTGTTAGCGGAGCCATAAAACGTAATTTGCGACCGTAAAACCGACGATTTACCTCCCCAAATGACAATTTTCAATACAGTTATCCCCATTCTAATGCACTTATTCGGTTAAGTTAAAAATTGTACTGTTTTGCACAAGGCGGCAAGCGCGGTGAGCTACGTAAAACCCAATGACAACCAATGGAAAGCGACGTTACATGATGTCGTCGGATTTCCGACAGTATATCGCAGAATATACTGTAGCAAATTTTTGACGTTATCCAATCAGACGTCACGTTACATACGCTAGTGCATTAGAATTGGTTCTTATTATCTACTTTCAGGCATGTTGAGACAAATACGGTAATGGTTTGTCTTTGGGTGTTTGTGTCGCTTATATTTATTTTATTTTTGGGTAGCTTATTGGCCATTATTGTGGGAAAGCAACTGTCCTTTGGGCTTTCCGCTGTTGGTATTTCCATTGGGGTCTGTTGTTTCATGTTTGTGTTTCTTTCCCTTGGTGTCTCTGATGGGAGCTGTGGGTTAATATCATCGACTTCTGATCATTGCCTCCACTTCTATTTTAATGTCCTACCTTCGGTCTCCTTAATTGCGACGAGCTCTTCTTTTACAATGCTCAGAACGGCTTATGGATATACATTCTCTGCTTCCAAGGGTAGCCATTTGGACAAAGACAGATTCACATTTGGCCTCAACATTACCGACCCTGACTAACAGTGTTTGAACATCAGGGACTACATATATGCAGTGATTGCAACACCAAGCTACACTTTCAGAATTGCAATTAACGTCATAACTACCGCTTGTCAAGTTTGGGCATGCTTGACGAAAGTTGTTGTTGCAAAACCCACAACATATTCTTCTTTGATTGTTCTAAAATGCTTATGTACACCCTCCACTGTTTGGGTTTAAAAGAGAGTTTCAAACAGTAAAACTGTCGTAAATATTATCATATAGCTTAATGTGTTACATAGTAATCACAGGAAAAAGTCATGCACGTGTTTAACTTAAAATTTTGCATTTAACAGCAAAACAGTTGTTTGACACGTTTGGGAATGTAGTGTTTTCCATTTTATTCATTAATTTTCGTTAACTGTCTTACTATACGGAAAACTGTCTAACCTTCATATGTCTACATTTTGGATTATACCCCTCTGCTCAACATTAAGCACAGATCTTTGGATCGTTTTTGTTTTTATCATTCTCTTCATTCTCTCTCTAAAATATTGTAGAAAAACGAAGCCGGCGATTTTGTTTTGTCTCACTTGTATCATGTTAAATGAGGATTAAGAAGGGCTTCAAGTCTTTGGGTGTCTGTGTCGCTTATATTATTTTATTTTGGATAGCCTTTT
This sequence comes from Lucinisca nassula, assembly GCA_963580285.1. NCBI lineage: Eukaryota > Metazoa > Mollusca > Bivalvia > Lucinida > Lucinidae > Lucinisca > Lucinisca nassula. The sequence continues at coordinate 98,100,141 of OY757018.1, forward strand.
GGCCATTTTATTGGAAAGTAACTGTCCTATTGGCTTTCCGCTGTTGGTGGTCCCCTTGGGGTCTGTTGCTTCATGTTTGTATTTCTTTCCCTTTGGTGTCTCTGATGGGAGCTGTGGGTTAATTGTATCGATTTCTGATTATTGCCTCTACTTCTATTTTAAATGCGATTGAATCGAGACTAACATTGCAACGCATGTTTCCCCTGTATCAGACATGGTCATGAAAAGTAAACGGTATAGAATCCATGGCCAACACATCACGAAAACACGCCTGTATAATTTTTATCCCCTTGAACCCCACTTTTATATAGTAAAACTGGGGTTTCCAGGGGTATACCTTATTTTTCTTATTTCTGCTCTAAAATATAGATTGTGGGTATTCGAGTGCCCACAATCTATATTTTGAGCAGAAATAAGAAAAATATCACAATTTTTCATCATAAAATTTACTTTTTTTCGGCGATAAAGGTGGCAATGTATTTGTATATGCGTGTTTACGTAATGAGGAGTCGGGACGATGTTTTGACAAACGATGGCAAAAAATGAAGGAGCTTTTGAACCCGAATATAAAGCAATCAGTACGACATAGTAAGCTGTCAAAGTGCAAATAGAACAGCTTATATTTTTATCATGTTAACATGTCTATGTGATGGCGTTTTTGCGTAAATAAAATGGGCATTGTTTAAATAAAAACATCTTTTTTTCGGTCCGAAAACATAGACTGTCGGTTAATCGTAACATCCGTCTCAGAGGCGGTTCTAACGAGCGCTAACAATCTGTGTTTGAACGTAATTCTAAGTAAATATTCTAACTAAAGTATTAATCAGAAAATGCCTTTCAGGCCATACAATATATTTTATCTAACATAGAAAGGAGTTTTGTGAGAGTGCTTACCTGTCAATAGTTATTCTCACAACATTGTAATAACAAAATATAAAGATGGATATTGGTAGCAAGTAACAGAACGTAACACACAGCAGCCGTCGATTTTCCGAACCAGTTGACTGTACAGGAGGTCTTGAAGGGTTCCTGTGTGTAGGAGCTCCAGCCCACTAGTGGAGAACCAGTCCATATTAGAGCGTACAACCAGACCATAGCAAGAATCCACTTAGTGTTTTCCTTTCGTAGCAAATACTCTGTAAAATATATAAACATATTTTAAGCTTGTTAAAACATTAACGCTCCCCATGCTGGATACTTTTAAGACGACACTGTGGAATATTTTTCTTAGTTTCCTCAGAAAACAAGGCTTGAAATTTCATGCAGATTGTCTCATTACGAAAACACGCCTATTTAATACATTGTAAATATTACCGCCGAAAAAATGAAAACTTTAAGATGAAAAAAGGTGATGTTTTTTTTTTTTCAGCTCAAAATATAGATGAACAAGATGTGTTTGTGAAACAATGATGCCCCCGGACAGCGCATGTTAAATATGAAAGCAGTATCACTAAGCAATCTAAAGGAATGGCTAATGTTCGTCTTAAAAAGTAGGTCAATGTCACAAGGTCAAAATTTACGGGATCGTTGGAAAGGTCATGTGACATAGAATACACATGTGAAATATGAAAGCTCTATCGCTTACAAAACAAAAATTGTGGCCAATGTTAAGTTTTAAAAAAAATAGGTCAAACGTCAAGATCAAGGTCATGCGGTCAAACATTATGCTACCACTAGAAAGGCTGACAAGGAATGCACATGTGAAATATGACAGCCATACAACTCACCAATCGAAAGTTATGACCAATAATAAAGTTTTTTAAAAAGTAGGTCAAATGTCAAGGCCAATGTCACGAAGTCAAAACTTATGGTACCATTTAAAAGGGCTTGTAAAAAAGAATGAACATGTGAAATATAAAAGTCCAATCACTTACTAAAAGAAAGTTATGGACTATGTTAAAGTTTTTAAAAAGTAGGTCAAACGTCAAGGTCAAGGTCACGTGGTAAAATTGATGGTACCACTAGAAAGGTCTTGTGACAAGTAATACACATGTAAAATATGAAAGCCCTTACACATATCAATCGAAAGTTATGACCAATGTTAAATTTAAAAAAAAAAAAAAATCAGCCAAAAATGACAACAAAGTTATGGCCCTTGGACAGGATGTAGCCCTTGTGATGGTAAATAAGTGTGTTAGGTTTCACCGGGCTAGGTCAAATCCTTTTGAAGTTATGATCAAGGTTAAAGTTTTGTAAAGGATTCAAGGAGAAATAATTCGGCCAAAAATGACAACAGAGTTATGGCCCTTGGTCAGGATGTAGCTCTTGTGATGGTGGATAAGTGTGTGAAGTTTCATCAGGCTAGGTCAAATACTTTTAAAGTTATGATCAAGGTTAACTTTTTGTGATGGACAGACAAACAAACAAACGAACAAACAAACAGACAGACAGGGCAAAAACTATATGCCCCCGAATCAAAGATTCTCGGGGGCATAAAATAGAAGTAGAGGCAATGATCATGAATCGATACAATTAACCCACAGCTTCTATCGGACACACAAAGGGAAAGATATACAAACATGAAACAACAGACCCCAACGGAAACACCAATAGCGGAAAGCCAATAGGACAGTTACTTTCCCAAAAATGACCAAAAGGCGGTCCAAAATAAAATAATGTAAGCGACACAAACACCCAAAGACAATCCAAATCAAAAATAAACCACGACAGAAGAACCGCCTTGGAACGGTAAGCGGAAACGAATTCCACTGGCGGTTCTTACGAGTATCGAGGCGGTTCTAACGAGTACCCACAATCTATATTTTAGAACAGAAATGAGGAAATTAAGGTACACCCCTGTAAACCCCAGTTTTACTGCATAAAAGTGGTATTCAAGGGGATAATAAATTGTTTAGGCATGTTTGCGTGATATCTACAGGAGACATTTTGCAGGGGATGTCAAGTCCGGGATTTGACATTTCATGCAAATTGTCTGTATAGTAGACAATTTACACGAGATGTCAAGTCCTTATTTCCTGGAAGAATTATAAGCATTGCAACAATTTGCGATCTGCTGAATTTACCAAGTTAATGTTTTAGGTACAGGAGATGTAATGCAAAATGTGTTCAAATGATGCAGAGCAACAGATAAGGTTGGAATTGTGTGATGAGTGAAGGGTATAAAACTGCATGTATGTTGTTAGTATGCATCGTGACTAGGTTCCAATGTAAATCAACGACATAGATTTTAATTTCTTGCACACCAGACAAGGAAATCCGAGATTTTACCCTGGGATAGAAATTTATGTTCTGACCCTGGTGTTCCGACCCCAAAACAAATATAATCGCGTGTTGATAAATGCACTGGTTGATTACAACCTCATACGCGGTGTCGTCATGCGTGACGTCACTAAACATTCCTGTTGTGTCATCACAAAATGGCGGACGTCTGTAACCGAAGTGACAGCAGCATTTAAAATTCGCAATAGAAATGGAAGGTATTCAAGAAAAAGAATCCTATATGGGTGTGAGGGGTGGATAGAAAAATCCGTCCCTCGGGATCAATGTCCGGCATCACTCGGCAAGCCTCGTTATGCCGGACAGTGACCCTTGGGGCGGATTTTTCTATCCACCCCTAACACCCATACAAGATTCTTATAGTATAATTAATGGATAATTGACACACAAAAAAGGATTCAGTTATCACCAAATACCCATATTTTCTGATTCTGTGAGTCGAAGAGGATTTTATATACTCGACGTATTGTCGTTATAAATCCGTTGAAGCTGATGGTCAACAATTGAAACATATAAAATGAGGATCAACAATGTTTTTTTCATGCATTAACATATGTCAGGTTCAGAGGAATATTTGAACACAAGCCCGCCAGACCGAGTGTTCAAATATTTTCCGAAGGACCCGGCAAATGTTATTGGCCGAGTGTTCAAATATTTTCCGAGGGACCCGGCAAATGTCATTGCAACGAAATAAGCATGGATGATCGTTGTTTGTGCATAACTTATGGTTCCTGGCAACGCATACGGAACGATCCTCGAAGTTGCACAGAAATATCCGAAATCGACTTGCGGCAATCACCGCGGACATACCCGTAAAATGCACGATCGGAGTTTTCCTTACTTGGGTGGTGATGTTCCTCGTGCAGCATCCTACGGCGTTTATATTTCACAATTAATTCGATTTGCAAGAGTGTTTAGTCATGTAACTGTCTTCAACACTCGTGAAAAATTGTTAACTGCTAAACTTCTTATCAGGGTTATCGATATCCTAAACTACGCAAAGCCTTTTCAAAATTTTATAGACGTCATTCCGATTTAATTTCAAAATTCAGTGTTGGACTTAAATTTCTTCTGCAATAAGGTCTGTCGGAACCCGAATTTGATTTAGTTTGGTGAGTTGGGAGGCCTTCATGCGGACTGAACGGATTATTTGTCTAAATCGCGACGGAGGTGGGGGCGAGGATTGTGGCCGCGTAGGGTCGATTTAAGCCCCCCCCCCCCCCCCCAGTGGAAATCTTCCACTGACCGTTCCAAGGCGGCTCTTCTGTGGCATAAAGCCCTTAAGGACTGGAAACTTAGCATTTTAAAACTATTGAATAAACGCATTTCTTTCTATTCTCAAAATACTAACTTATTACCTCCTAAGCCCAAGACGTCTTTACGTCATCTTAAACTAGGTATTCAATAATTTCATAAGAAGTTTGTTTTGGCCCCTGCAGACAAGGCCGCTTACAACGTCGTCGTTGTGTGACGGCTCCACTATGTTAACACGCTTAAGCAGGAGCTTGGTAGTACTAAGGTCTATGAACTTCAGCCTTTAGCTGAAGAGAGAGCTATAGTAGATAAACATGTTTGTCTTTCAGCCACCAAGTTTGCTGTGTGTGTTAATGAAGGCCACGATTGTGGGTATTCCGATGGGTACTAATTGCGCACCTCTTGTGGCTGATCTGTTCTTGTATTGTTATGAAAGAGACTTCATTTTGTCGCTTTCCATTGATAACCATTCTGAAATTATTGAAGCTTTTAGCTCTACTTCTAGATATTTAGATGATTTATTAAATATTGATAATACCTATTTTGATGGTTTGATCAGTCAGATTTACCCCCTAGAACTTCAGTTAAATAAAGCAAATTCTTCTGATACCGAGGCCCCGTTTTTGGATTTACATCTATCTATTGTAGATGGATTTTTTTCGTGCAAAAATTTATGATAAACGCGATGACTTTGATTTTTAGATTGTAAATTTTCCTTTTTTGGATAGTGATGTTCCTCGTGCGCCATCCTATGGCGTTTATATTTCGCAATTAATTCGATTTGCTAGAGTGTGTAGTCATGTAACTGACTTCAACACTCGTAATAAATTATTAACGGCTAAACTCCTTAATCAGGGTTATCGGTACCATAAACTACGCAAAGCCTTTTCAAAATTTTATAAACGCCATTCTGATTTAATTTCAAAATTCAATATTGTACTTAAATCTCTTCTGCAACAAGGTCTATCGGAACCCGAATTTTATGGTGACTTAGTATATAAATTCAGAAAAATATATAACCGCAATGACTTCAGCACCCAATTTCGTAAAATCATTCTTCGATATAAAAAGATTGGGTACAACATGGATATTATACGACAGACTGCATGCATGGTAGTTAACCCAATCACGGTTGGCAACTTTGCTTCCCTCTTTAATTGCATGCCGGTGGGTCAGGCCTCAGATTCTATGACGGCTCCAACGTAAAGGCTTATTGAGAATTAGAGAGATAATGTTGGTTGGTGCCTGATGCTCTGTCTCTGGTCGGGCTCATCGGAGTCTAACTGTTGGTTTTCTTTTGCTCCAGCATTTCAGTGGTTTCTTGCTGTCGAGTCCTCACCGTTGTTTCACCTCTGTGGTTCTTTGATTTTTGTGTTCACGGAGATGTTGCACTGATGAGTTAGGAGGCCTTCATGCGGACTGAACAAATTATTTGTCTAAATCGCGACGGAAGTAAGGGCGAGGATTGTGGCCACGTAAAATCGATTTAAGCCCCCCAGTGGAAATCTTCCACTGACCGTTCCAAGGCGACTCTTCTGTGGCGATTTATTTATGTTGTTGTTTGTTACTTACTGTGTGTATCACTCGTGTCTTTTGGTTTTGGATGGCCATATGGCCAATTTGTGGGAAAGTAACTGTCCTTGTGGCCTTCCTTTGTTTAGGTTTCCATTATAGTCTGGTCGCTTAATGTTTGTATTTCTTTCCCTTTGGTGTCTTTTATGGGTGGAGTAAGTTAATTGTATCAATTCCTGATCTTTGTTTTACTTCTACTTTATTTATGTTGTTGTTTGTTACTTACTGTGTGTATCACTTGTGTCTTTTGATTTTGGATGGCCATATGGCCATTTTGTGGGAAATTAACTGTCCTTATGGCCTTCCTTTGTTTAGGTTTCCGTTGTGGTCTGGTCGCTTAATGTTTGTATTTCTTTCCCTTTGGTGTCTTTTATGGGTGGAGTAAGTTAATTGTATCAATTCCTGAGCTTTGTTTTACTTCTACTTAGTATATAAATTCAGACAAAAATATAATTGCAATGACTTCAGCGCCCAATTTCGAAAAAGCATTCTTCGATATAAAAAGATTGGGTGCAACATAAATGTTATACGACTGACTGATTGTATGCTAGTTAACCCAATCACGGTTGACAACTTTTCTCCCTCTTTGATTGGAAGCCGGTGTGTCGGGCCTCAGATTCTATGACGGTTCCAGCTTAAAGGCTTGCTGAGAATAAAAGATAATTCAATTTTATGTTATGTTGGTTGGTGCCTGATGCTCGGTATTGGAGCCTCACTGTTGGTTTCCTTTTTGCTGTCGAATCCTCACCCTTGTTTCATTTCTATGGCTGTCTCGGAGATGTTGCACTGATGAATAAGAAGCGATTCATGCGGACTGAACAAATCGTTTGTCAAAACCGCGACCGAAGTAAGGTAACGCTTCTGTCGCGGTTTATTTTTATTACGGTTTGTCTTTGTTTGTTTTGGATAGCTGATTGGCCATTTTGAGGGAACCGGACTGTTGTTTTGGCGTTCCGCTATTTGTTTTTCTATTAAGGTCTAGTTATTTCATGTTTGTGTTGCTTTCCCTTTTGGCCTCTAATGGGAGCTGTGGGGTAATAGTATCGATTCCTGATCATTGCCTTCACTTCTATTTTAACAACAGTCTTTGTGAACTATTTGACTTTCTGAGTCATCCGTGTCACACATTTTCTTTATGGCAGTAGTTATCGGTCCCCGCTCGTGTGTCGTGGTTGGTTGCTTATGTCAATAATTCCACCCTAACTCTTGCTGTCAAGATTTATTGACTGATTCAATGCCATGTCTGCCCATTCTTGTGCAAAGGACTGTTTCTATCTAGTCATAGCATGCTTACCCTTCTTTTAATTCCTCATAAACAACAGGATGTGCTTTAGGCAGCGAATTCATTTCAGCTAGGTACAAAGGCAGCCACCTTGAGTAATTTATCCTGTCCATGGCATGAACATACGGCAGTAAACTACTATTCAAGTGAAGCGGCCAAATTTCGGCTCGCTCATCCCTGATGAAATTCCATATCACGCTAACAATTTTAAGGTACTCATAACAAAATGAAAACAAATAAGATGACGTTCTGCCTTCAGCTTTGAAAGTTTCAAACTGCTGTGCTTAATTAGCCATTGCGGCCACAAGCTCATCCATTGGCCCTGTAATAGCTTCCTGGTATGCAATTGCATTGACAAGATGGTCAAATTTGGTTTCAACCTCTTCAATGTTTGCTGGTGTCTGACATGCTGTGCTTAATCAGGAGAGAAATTCATGTCAATGAAGACGATAAAATGGCACAGAAACCAGTTTGTGAGCTCTTACACCTCGATTGTACTGGTAACCTTTGAGGAGTTGACACGCAGAACCACTGGCATATACACCAGATTCAGTGATTCAAGGTCTTCCAAGCCCTAATTGTCATATATCTTTCCAATGATGGCTAAGAAATTCAACATAATTTGAACGCCACCCATCCGTATGACTGTATTCGTAAATTCCATGGATAGTCGTGTCTGTGTTTCCTTTGCTTTCATATAGATAACAAGGCCAAATGTAATTACACAGTCAACTTGTCCCACTTTACAAAGCATTATCTAAATAGTTTTCAGCTCTGTATACACTACACTGTAGTCTGTAAATGGCTCGTTTATCATAGCACATTATCCAATTGATGTACAAGTAGATTGCAAATTGTCCATAAAACATTGCAGCCACACCAGCTCGGCAAAGTCTGTTCAGAAGATCTTTCCATAATGGAAGTGGAGGCAATGATCAGGAATCGATAAAATTAATCCACAGCTCCCATCAGAGACATTTAAGGGAAAGAAACCCAAAACATGAAACAACAGACCCTAATGGAAACATCAATAGCGGAATACCAAAAGGACAGTTACTCTTCCACAAAATGGCCAATAGGCTATCCAAAATAAAATTGTATAAGCGACACAAACACCCAAACACAAACCATAACACAAATAAACCGCGACAGAAGAACCGCCTTGGAACGGTCAGCGAAACCGAATTCCACTGGTGGGCTTAAATTGATTTTACGTGGTCACTACCCTCGCCCTTACTTCGGTCGCGATTTAGACAAATAATTTGTTCAGTCCGCATGAAGGCCTCCTAACTCATCAGTGCAACATCTCCGTGAACACAAAAATCAAACCACCACAGAGAAGAAACAAAGGTGAGGACTCGACAGCAAGAAACCACTGAAATGCTGGAGCAAAAGAAAACCAAGTTAGACTCCGATGGGCCCGATCAGGGACAGAGCATCAGATACCAACCAAAGTCCATGTCTGTTTCGACAGTAAATAGTGTCAAAGGAAACACACGCACAAGAGCCCATACGAGGTCTATATTATTCGGGTGCGACAAAAGGGCACTGTTTACCTAAAACCAGCTCCGCCTGACGTTCTGGAAAGGACCGGTACCGCAGGACGTTTGCCCAAAGCCCCGAACTCAGAAATAGTTTGGCCAGGGGATTCGGCTGGCACAGACCTTTTCTTTTGCGAATCGTTCGCACATGTACGACGCTCTGGAATCACTCCGAATCGACCCTTTTGATACACAACAAGCTTTGTGGTCTGCTTACCGTGAAGTGTTTCTTCATTAATATCAGTATTATCAGCTGCAAATAGCACAAAGTTTCCCAGTGAGAGCTGGCGTTATTGAGACATCTTCTTCATCATTTTTACAATACTTTCTCTAGCAATGGGTCATGTAACTATCATCTCTGCTGTAGCAGGTGAAGCATAGTGTCCAGTAAGATGCACAGCAATAGCAAGTGCCATAAACTTTGGAGTTTTAATTCTTCAATGAGATACACCATGCACTATATATTGGCCAATCATGAATAATCGCCGCTCATTTGAAGGACTGCGACATTCTGATGATTCTAACGCTTTGTGAGTGTCTTCGGCTGAATCGAGAAGCCGGAGAAGCCAGTAAAGACTTTCTGATACAACACGTTTTGAGGTCCCCAGGTCTCCAGATTTAGACCAGCAGAATGCATCGGCTAAAATACTATGCCCGTTGTTTTATTTATCTCACCCTTTATTATAATTGTAGTTTGGTTCAAAACTCTTCTTCGATCTTCTTCGATCTAGTTGAACTGCAGGATTTTTGTACGTGTTTCTTCAGATGAATGTAATTTCGACACTGGTCCTTGGGTTTGATAGTTTTCGAAAGCAGCGCTTATCACATCTTGTAATGATAACTGACTTGAATGAATTAGTTCAGGTTTTGTTCGACCACTTGGTTGATGAAACACGATGATTCTCCAACGCATTTCTTCAACCGAAGTTTGAGACGCTATCGAGAGTAGCTTGCTGCATTAATGCCCATTTCGGCAAGAAGATCTTGATATTTATGTATAAGATCATTCATACTATATGTGTTTCTGCCATTTAGTAAAGGTTCTGTTTTATCACCTAAAGGTTTCCTTGCAACTGCGTATGTATCTTTCTGTTCACTTTCTTTGAATGCTTGGTACTTAATGTTTTATTTGCTCACATTATGTACTTAGGCTGTTTTGATGGTATTTTCCTTCATTATCGACCAATTGTTAACTGACACCGCGATGAATAAATGGCACTGCATCTCCCTACCTTGCCTCAGCAGCCTCAACAATAATCTCATGACAATTCTTTGCTCTAACAGGTATAAGCTCCATATCTTTCTTATAGGACAGCTGTTTGTAAAACAGGTATTTATTCCAGGCATTCTTGGATGTCTGCGAAGAGCAACATCGCGTTTGTTTTGTTGAAACATCAATGGACCGTTCATCGACACGAGATGTGCCAGATGGCCCTGCTGTTTTTCGTAAGTTTTTGACACGCACGATATTGGTTTGAATAGCATTTGACACGCCAAAATGTGGTCGCTGATTGTTTACTTATTTTAGGTTCAAAATAGAAGTGGAGGCAATGATCAAGAATCGATACAATTAACCCACAGCTCGCATCAGAGATAACAAATAGTAACAAACACAAACATAAAAACACAGACCCTAATGGAAACATCAATAGCGGAAAGCCAAAAGGACAGTTACTTTCCAACAAAATGGCGAATAGGCTATTCAAAATAAAATAATATAAGCGTCACAAACACCCTAACAAACCATAACAAAAATAAACCGCGAGAGAAGAACCGCCTTGGAACGGTCAGCGGAAAGGAATTCCACACAGACCCTAATGGGAACAGCAATAGCGGACCAAAATGACAGTTACTTTCTCACAAAAATGGCCAACAGAGAAGAAACAACGGTGAGGACTCGACAGCAAGAAACCACTGAAATGCTGGAGCAAAAGAAAAACCAACAGTTAGACCTGACCAGAAACAGTGCATCAGGTACCAACCAATAAAAGCCTTTACGCTGGAACCGTCATAGAATCTGAGGCCTGACCCACCGGCGTGCAATTTAGGGGGAAGCAACGATTTTACGAAATTGGATGCTGAAGTCATTGCGGTTATGTATTTTTTTTCCTGAATTTATATACTAAGTCACCATTAAATACGGGTTCCGATAGACCTCGTTGCAGAAGATATTTAAGTCCAATATTATATTTTGAAATTAGATCAGAATGACATCTATCAAATTTTTAAAAGGTTTTGCGTAGTTTCTGGTACCGATAACCCTGATTAAGACATTTAGCCGCTAACAAATTATAACGAGTGTTGAAGTCAGTCACATGACTACACATTCTTGCAAAACGAATTCAGTTGCATTTTGATGTCGTCACTATGTGATTGATCACGTTTTGCTCTCGCGATGGAAATAGTCCATTTCTTTTGCATTACAGGTATAAGGCAATGGCGGACAATTTGAGGTAAAGCAACATTGTACCATGAGCAGAAATTTGGAAGATGTATCGTCAACATTGCCCAAGTTTACCTCGTGCAAAAAAACATTTATGGATGGTTTGACATAGAATGGTATATTATAGTAAGGTAGACCATCTATTCATCTCTGGAAATATATCAAAACAATGCCGATTTATGATTACCGAATGCTGCCAAAATAATGTTCAATGGACCATCTCATTATCTGTCTGCGCCATTATGACCAAAATTATCTCCCTTGCATACTTCTGCCGCCATTTCACGCATTTCCGGTTTACTCCCGGGTTATTGAAAACGAACTTCAAGATTTTTCTGGAAATTAATAGTTTTCTGGTATGCAGTTATTAAAAAGGTGATTGTAAAATTATTTTACAAAATGTTTAATGTAATCATAATAGTAATTGAAAACAGCAAAATGATTTATTTAATGCCAATTGAATTGTTGGTGAGAAAAGGTGTTACTGGAAACACATCAATGTCATTTATACACCACTGTCAGAGCGGTAATGATATTTAAAGGCCTCAATCAGGAAAAGTTGTTCATTTTACCAAATGACCCAGATATGCATTTGAAGTATGAATAAAACACAATGTTTTAGCAGGTAAGTCATCTGACATCCCGGCTCGCTGGAATTGCAAAGGTGTAGCGGAGTTTAGGTTTAAGTGCTTTATTCATAATAATATTTGGACCCAGTACTATCCCCGCACTACCTGTAGCCTGTGGGCTTGTGATTCCATGAAACATGCTTAGACATTAGCAGGGTAATTTCATGTTACCAGGAGAGAGCTTTAAGCAGGGATTCGAACGATACGTTGTCCTTAACAGCACCTGGGTCAAAATTCCCGCTAACCCCGGCCCCATAAGGATCATTGTTGCAACGGACCAGTGCATTAACAAGCAATGGGCTGACCTGGTACTTTATATTTCAAATAAGAATTGATGTATGTTTTTTTTTTTTTTTTCTGTGACAGTCAAAGGGACATAATAATAACATGTCCGACAGAATATTGTACCTCCAGCGGCCCTGTACACCATTAATGGGCACCCACCAGTCCGTGTGCTCCACACTCACCACCAGCTGACACTGTATCGCATGATTTTACCCTCAAGGTACGCCATAATTATAATCATTTACATCATTTATAATAAATTATTATGATAGAAGGTGTTTTTATTTGTTTGTTTGTTTGTTTGTTTTGTGTGTGTGTTTGTTTGGGGGTGGGGGTATTGCCACATAGAATGCTAACATTACGACAACACACCCATGCAAAATAGTGCATTTTCTTCATATCCGAAATGGATACTTTTCTGATGAAAATCCTTTCTTTTTTATTTATTCTGCAAACATGGGTCGTGGGTGCTCGTTAGAAGGCGGTTATATCATGTACCGACAAAGTATGTCTTGGAGCAGAAAAAAGACTAACAATGTATACCCCATAAAACCCATTTTTCTCTTAAAAAGTGGGATTATGCAGGGGTGTTCATTTCACGGACGGACTCGCGTGATAAATCCTTGGGCTTAAATTTCCAAAATTATTCCTGCTTAATTTTTTGGAACAGTCTGATAGAAGCACATAGTATAAGAAAATGTTGACTTTAGCACGGGTTCCTCTTATTATTTTCTATCAAGAGATTAATGCATATATTAAACTATAGCAGACACAGCAGAGACTGCAGCCTCTAGCCCGTTCTTTTGACATAGGTCCGCTAGTGCTGAAACTTCCCAAGTTCAGAAGGTGTATGTCCAAAAGTAGAAGTGGAGGCAATGATCAGGAATCGAATAATTAACCCACAGCTCCTATCAGTGAGACCAAAGGGAAAGAAACACAAACATAAAAAACAGACCTCAATGGAAACATAAATAGCGGAAAGCCAAAAGGATAGCCACCCTCCCACAAAACGGCCAACAGGCTATCCAAAACAAAACAACACAAGCTACACAAACACCCAAAGACACACCATAACAAAAATTATCCGCGATAGAAGAACCGCCCCAGAACGGTCAGCGGAAACGAATCCCACTACTGGGGGGGGGGGAGTTAAATATATCCCTCGCCGCCACAACCCTCGCCGCCACCTCCGTCGCGACTAAGACAAACAATTTGTTCAGTCCGCATGAAGGCCTCCTAACTCATTATCTGTTTGAGTATTCTGTCTGTTATTTACTCTATTGAAAGAAGCAAAGAAGTTAAAATTATTTCCTCACTTATTATTTACACCAGTCCTGTAACCTTTAGTTGCAGCCAACATGCTAGTGTGAGTTCACCGAGATGGCGCTATTCTTGAGGCCTGGACAGGCTACCCCCTTCAGTCCAGTCCCCAAGGTTATAAAACATCTTTCATGCTCAAATCACTTGAGCATGAAATTTTTCCAGCTCACAAATTTTAAAATACCAAAAACAGTTGGCATTTAAAAATTTGTGAGCAGGACAAATAAAATTATCTGCTTTATGAGAAAGAAAAAACGCTCAACTTCTGAGTATTTTAATTTTAATGAGCAACACAAGTTTCATGCTCAGTTGAGTTGAGCATAAACAAAGTTGTATAACCTTGGGGCCTGGACTGGCTACCTCCTTCTGTCCAGGCGTGATCTGACAGCGACTGTCAAAACTCATCCCAAGTGGAGGAGATACATGTATTTAACCTTTTTGTTCCAAATGGAATCTTCCTCCTTATATATGGAAGGAGTCCATTTTGATATTAAGGGGTGTCAGGTTGTGCATTCTTCAAAATTGATTTGGAAAATGGCTGAGCTTTTGTTTTTTGCAAACAGTGAAGGCCCTGATCAGACACCGCAGAACGCGGCGTCTGATCAGGGCCTGCACTGTGCACCAGGGTACCCCTTTAGGGGTTTCCGGTCTGAAATGGTTTAAAGTATTTTCAGTTTCTGCATGAATATATCACTGGGCATACATTTTTTTTTTGCTGGGGTCAGCTGTATTTAATCTAATAAGTGTCGATAAGTATTTGAATAAACATTAATAAGGCACTAATAAGCAACTGACGTAGATTAACGTTCTCCCTTAAGCATCAATATTCTGTTAGCAGAAAATAATATTTTCCCTAATTGCAAAGTGATACTGTACTACCTTTTATGATGGTTAATTATATGGTTGTTGTGGTCCAGAGCATTAACCCAACTAGTTAAGCAACTGTGTTATATCAACGTAAAAATGTATAAATTATTTATAGCTATTTTAATTTAAAATCTTCATTTTTGGACTCACCTTTGAGCTGTATTATATCGAAAGCATGTTATAACCAATATTGTTTTAAAGAGAACTTTAAAGGTTTACCAGTAGCATTACCCACACCATACTCGTACCTACTACCTACACAAACAAGCATCAAACACGGCCCTTTCACAGCTGAAGTGCATAGATCTAAATCTTCTATTTAGTGAATAAGTTTAGCATAGGTGTATCAGCTTATTGATTTTAAAGTTATAATTGAGGGCTCAAGTTGCTTTGGTTGCCAGGAAATAACAGATGATTTGAGTTATTGTATCAGTTTTTGTTGGAGTATTGGGTATTGAGTGTTTGAGTTTTACGTCTCACCAACATCTAATGTCATACGGAGACAAGACCTCGTTTTAAAGACTCAACAGAAAGTCTGGAGAAGCCCGTGATCTATTCTGCGATCCTGGTTTACAAGGCGAGTAGCATAACCACTACACCACGGAGGCTTCAAGGTTTTGTCGGAGATTGTCCCTTTTTCTATTAGTTTTTTATCATTCTTCGAGAAAATTATCAAAAAGAGAACTAGAACTAGAAGAGGAGAACAAAAATATAAGAATAGGGAGCAAGGCTTGCTTCTATGAGGTGGGTAAACTACCACGTGCACATACATATAACACTGCCTTACTTTAGATATCTCTGTGGCTTTGCGGTGCTGGTATTTAGCCTCATGTTACGAAACTATATGCATTACGTAAATACGCCTATACAAATTTGACCCCCTTGAATCCCTCTTTAATATGGGCCCCGTCAAGCGATTTTGGTACTTATCGCCTATGCGAGCAGCGAAGGTTCAAGCGAGCCTGCGCATCCGCGCAGTCACGCCAGAACCTTCGCTGCTCGCTCATACAAGCAGTGAATCAAGAGGAACCTTCAGACATTAAGTCATATCCCTGGCCCCTCTGATTGGCTGGGCATGCGCAGTTAAAATTTGTCATGACGGAATGCTCGAAGACACAAATTCGCTTGGCAGGGCTCATATATTAAAACACATGTTAACACTCGTGATAAATTGTTAAGGGCTAAACTTCTTAATCAGGGTTATCGGTACCATAAACTACGCAACGCCTTTTCAAGATTTTGTAGACGTCATTCTGATTTAATTTCAAAATTCAACACTGGACTTAAATCACTTCTGCAACAAGGTCTATCGGAACCCGAATTTTATGGTGACTTAGTATATAAATTAAGAAAAAATTTCAACCGCAATGACTTCAGCACCCAATTTCGTAAAATCATTCTTCAATATAAAAAGATTGGGTACAACATAAATGTTATACGACAGACTGCATGCATGGTAGTTAACACAATCACTGTTGACAACTCTGCTTCCCTCTTTAATTGCACGCCGGTTGGTCAGGTATCAGTTTCTATGACGGTTCAACGTAAAGACTTATGTTGTTTGGTACCTGATGCTCTGTCTCTGGTCGGGCGCATCGGAGTCTAACTATTGGTTTTCTTTTGCTCCAGCATGTCTGTTGTTTCTTGCTGTCGAGGCCTCACCGTTGTTGCATCTCTGTGGTTGTTTGATTTTTGTGTTCACGGAGATGTTGGACTGATGAGTTAGGAGGCCTTCATGCGGACTGAACAAATTATTTGTCTTAATCGCGACGGAAGTAAGGGCGAGGATTATGGACACGTAATATCGATTTAAGGCCCCAGTGGAATTCGTTTCCGCTGACCGTTCCAAGGCGGTTCTTCTGTCGCGGTTTATTTTTGTTATGGTTTGTATTCGGGTGTTGGTGTCGCTTATATTATTTAGTTTGGATAGCCTTTTGGCCATTTTGTGGGAAAGTAACTGTACTTTTGGCTTTCCGCTGTTGGTATTTCCGTTGGGGTCTGTTGCTTCATGTTTGTTTTTCTTTCCATTTGGTGCCTCTGATGGGAGCTGTGGGTTAATTGTATCGATTCCTGATCATTGCCTCTTCTTCTATTTTACAGGGGTATACCTATTTTCATAATGTATACTTCTGGATTTTTATTGTTGACACGTTACCATGCGACGAAAAGACAGACATATGTGTCGTTGTGAGTGAGCTAGGCCTTCTGCTGACTGACATGTCGCTGGCGGTCTGTTTTGGATTCACTTTGTGAACGCCGACAACGGAGCAACTTGTCCGAATGAAAAATAAAACATAAATGTAAGAAGTGAATGACTGACGATTCCTAAATATAAATATAAATATAAGAAGTGAATTGCTGACGATTCGTAAACATAAATGTAAGGGGTGGATGGCTGTCGATTCGTAACATAAATGTAAGGAGTGAACGGCTGACGATTGGTAACATAAATGGGTTGAGCCAGACATCACAGGGAGAAAGGTTTGGACAGTATGGAGAATGTGGTAAGGTTTTTCAATGTTCCACTCCTCTAACAATTCTATCATCACGGCTGATCTGTCTACAGATGCGTTATCATTAACAATATGAATACCACGTACCCATTAACGTGTAGTGATCCGCCACATAAGAAAGATTTTTCTTTATAAAATATTTATGTACAACTCTTGTTCTCGGGTACTGATACTCGAGTCGCAATTCCATAAAGAAATAGAGCGTTCATGAAAATTAGAAGTAAAACAAAGATCAAGAATCGATAAAATTAACTTACTCCACCCATCAAAGACACCAAAAGGAAAGGAACACAAACATGAAGCGACCAGACCATAATGGAAACCTAAATAAAGGAAGGCCATAAGGACAGTTACTTTCTCACAAAATGGCCAAATGGCCATCCAAAATAAAAAGACACAAGTGATACACACAGTAAGTAACAAACAACATCATAGATAAACAACCACAATAGAACCGCCTTGGAACGGTCAGTGGAAAGAATTCCAGGGGGGGGGGGGGCTTAAATCGATTTTACATGGCCACAATCCTCGCTCTTATCACTGTCGCGGTATACACTAATTTTGTTTAGTCCGCATGAAGGCTTCCTAACTCATCAATGAAGTCTGATTTTATGTCCTATTTCTCCGCGTTATTTGAGGTCTTTCACCAATTTCACCTACCCAAACTTTATTGTTTTCTTTGCAGTCGGGTTCAAAAAAATACAGCCACGTTTCATCTCCAGTTGCTATTTCTCTAAGTCTCCTGAATCTGCATCCTTATATTTACTTAAAAGCTGTGAGGCTGTTTCTACCTTATCCCCTTTCGTTCAGGTGTCAAAAGATGGGGTATCCACCTAGCACTAGCCTTCTAAAGTTTAAAGACAGGACTGGACTATATAAGGGAGCACAGGAAAACCTGAGTCATTCTTTGTCTGTCCTCTGAAGGGTTAATATCAAATTCTATTTATATGATTGGCTGTAAATGGAGAGCTATTGTGACATCACAATGATTGACATTTTTATAATAAGTGATTGACAGCTGTGCTCTGTTTGAAGCTAACCTTGTTATCTCAATGTAGCCATAACAGCAGGCACACTAAATTATTGATTTCAATAGAAAAACAAAACAATTTAGTCATGAATAATGCATTTGTTTTTAACTACACAGAAACAAAATACAAACATTTCATAAAGGTTAATTATATAGCATTTTAGTTAAAAATAAATATATAAATAAAAATAAAATAAAAATAATAAAAATAAAGCTTAAAATTTGTTAAAAAATTATTTGTTAGTATAAACATATTTTATTGCAACTATTATATATATATATATATATATATATATATATATATATATATATATATATATATATATATATATATATATATATATATATATATATATATATATATATATATATGTGTGCGCAATGGGGTTGGTTCAAAAGTTCTCTCAAATTATTAGTTGACACTATAGAAAACAGCTTCTTCTGAAAAAAAAAAATCAAAAATGTTTGAATAAAAGAATTGCTTTTTTAATTTGATATATATATATAAAAGATTTTTCCATTCTTCTTGTTGTTTTTTTCTTTTTCTTATAGAAGAAGAAAATAAAAAATAAAACGAATTATACACAGTCTTCATAGTGCAGATGATATTTTTATTTTCTTAGGATGCATCGAGTCCATTGCGAGTAATTTGAAAATCGAGTACCGCTGAAATAGATGCTAGGGGGCGTATTCAGCCTTGCAGGCAACATTGTTGTTTATGTAGAAACTCAGTTTCCGGTTTTCATTCTCATATGTATTCTTTGCTTCAAAAGTTAACCTTTTTCATTTATTTGTAAAATAAATAAATGAAATTGACACAGCTAAACAAATGATGGAATGACTGAATGAATAAATCAGATGTCCAAACTTCATTCTAATCTCATTTTAGCTTTGTTTTAAACGAAATATAGATTTTAGGTGTTCTTTGAATTGTCTCAGACAGGCAGTTCTACCGAGAACCCACAATATACTATCAAGTGAGGGTATACATTTGTATGGCCTAAATGAGGCAATTCGGATGAACCCCCACAATATACCATAGACTGTTGGCACTTGGTCCATTTCTAATGAGTACTAGGACAAGCGTTTTACACATACAAATGTTCAATGAGGCGGTTCTAACGACTTTTGGGATATGTGTTAGAACTGTGTTATATCCCAAAATCTTTTTACAGTGAATTACATGTATGTTACAGAGAGGTTAATGTATTCAGAGAAATATATGGAAACACACTTTATATGTCTTCCAAACCTAAATTGATATTAAGATAAAATCATTTTCTGATTTCAGTCAAGTATGCCATTTTTATTTTCTACTGCACAAAACTAGATTTTATTTAACTGTTAATAAATAAATAAATCTTTGTTTATGAATTATAATTAATGTTCAATTTTTGAAGGTATTTGTTTGATGAGCATTTGGACAGCAGCTGATTATTACAGTCAATTATATCCTTTTATCCTTATCAGTTTTATGGCCCCTATAGGAAGCCAGACCACCAAGACCAAGCCACACCTACTTTTATCTGCTGGTTACCTGTACATGTTTAAGCTGGAAACCAAACGCCCCCCCCCCCCACCGGCATGAAAATCACGTCTTTAAGCACCTCTTTTGATATATAAAATGCGGCGACGAAGTCATGTCGTATAAATACCCTATCTATTGCATCTTCTTCAAGTGTCGTTTGCACAATCTTCATTACGCAAACAAGCCTATACAAATACATTGCCACCTTAATCGCCGAAAAAAATGAAATTTTATGATGAAAAAGTGTTATATTTTTCTTATTTCTGTTCTAAATATAGATTGTGGGTACTCGTTAGAATCGCCTCGATGAGGCAGTTCTAACGAGTACCCACAATCTATATTTTAGCGCAGAAATAAGAAAAATAATGAATACCCCTTTAACCCAGGTTTTGCTATATAAAAGTGGGGTATGAGGGGGTCAAAATTACATAGGCGTTTTCTCGTAATGGACACTGCTGAAAGCGGTCGACCCGGTGACGGATCATCTTTGACTAAAATTCGTCAAACTCTAAAAAGTCGCTGTTGGATACGATAGAGCATTCGCGCCATAAACTTTACCCAAATCGGTTTTTGATCTCCAATGGCGATACATCTAGCAATGACCACACTTTGCTGTACACACTCTGTTTTTTTTCTAATTTAACATAATTGCTATTTTCGGGCGTACATGTATTTTCGCCCAGTGTCAAAGACTTGTACATCTACAATGGCCGCTTTAGCGCACTGCATGCATAAAATCGTACAAATTGTAATTAGGTCAAGTGATTGAAGGTTGGATTTTTCATTCATGTTTGAAAATACACGAAACCTTCCATACACTTACGCAATACGGCTACTATTAATACTTTCCAAAAGGCCCTTGTACTGTTGTCAGAGGATAAGTTGTAAGTGACGTCAGCGAATGTTTTTGTTGTTGAGCATTGTCCATTGTTGTAAAAGGGTAACGACGATCCGGTAATGATAAGTATAACCTATAATCTTTTTGCAAACCAACGATGGGTATGATAATGACAACGGTACAACCTGTCAAACCTACCTGTGGTGGTATTATCTTTTACGTCACTGTCTACTTATCCTCCGACAACAGTATGATGACAGATTAAAATATTTATTGCTTATATTTGCAAGCAACGGGGAGGGCCACAAGTAATTTCAACATTAGTTACGGTCCTTCTCAAACAACACACTAACAGAGCATTAAGCAAATAATAGCGATCGCGTCATTAACAAGAGATATGAGCACGGCCGATGATACATAGCCGGGTGGTAGATGGATGGTAATGAACACTGGATAGGGTGAGAAAACATGGCAGGAACGTTTGCTGGGAGTTGGGACACTTATACTTAGAATTAACTCATTAATTCGTGAAGACAGACAAGCAAAAATATAGCAGCTAGAAAATGTATATTTGCACACCAGATAAGGAAATCAGTGGTTTTAGCCTGGGCAGAATTTCTGTTCTTACCCTTCTGTTCTTATCCAGGCAAACTACATACGAGGGATGTTCGAAAAGAATTGCTTATTATCCTCTAGTTCAATATCCGGATTGGGCACGATCACTTGTATAGGGCTATTCAATATCTACACAATGGTTTGTAAATGTACATGTTAGACTAACTGTAAAACATAAAATTTGCCATTGGAATACACGCAGTCATTGACCACTGCAGTAAAAATAGTTGGTAGAAGCGTCGACTAAAAAAATTGAAATATTTGCTTATACCAAAGCTTGCTCAAAAATTGGTTGTTTTTTAAGAAGCTGATGACTGAAATTTCTACTGCTTTTGGACCTTCTTGTGTGTCTAATGACATAGTTCGGCGGTGGAAAAAGAATTCTGAGTCTGGCGTAGAGGCCATCAAAAATGCACCGAAATCAGATAGCCCAAAATCTGCATCTCGTAAAGAAATCTTTTCCAAAAAGGAAATCATTGAAGTAGATGCCAGATTTACAGTTCGTGATATTGCACGAAAGGTAGTCATATCACTATCAACGGTTCACCTTATTTGGAAGACGCATATGAAAGTCAGAAAGATTTCTGCTAGATGGGTGCAACATCTGTTGACTGATGAGCAAAAGCGGCAACGGGTTAAAGTGGCCAAAAAGCTGCTTCAAATGTTTCCAAAATATGACAAAAGCAGTTTGCCAATGCCGACACAAGTGATGAAACCTAGGTCCATTATTTTGAGTCCGTCAGAAAGGTTAGCAATAAAATCTGGGTCACTAAACACAGCACACACCCAATAATTTGCCAAACCTTCTTTGAGTACAAAGAAGGTTTTGTATGCAATCTTCCTCTCGTGTGAAGGAGTCGCAATAAAAGTGCCGGCGAAAAGGGGCAAAAGCATCACCGGAAAGTACCGCTAGGACGTAGTACTGAAGAAATTGAAAAAGTAATATCAAAAACGACACCCTGCCACTGGTTTTAAACATGCCCGTCTTCTACATGACAATGCAACCGCTCATACCTCCGCAATAGTACAGCGTTTTTTTAAGAAAGAAAAAGTAACTGTTTTGTCTCACCCCCGTATTCCCCAGACCTTGCCC
Organism: Lucinisca nassula; assembly: GCA_963580285.1. Lineage (NCBI taxonomy): Eukaryota > Metazoa > Mollusca > Bivalvia > Lucinida > Lucinidae > Lucinisca > Lucinisca nassula. The sequence continues at coordinate 98,122,188 of OY757018.1, forward strand.
CATGTGATTTCTTCTTGTTTCCGAAATTGAAATCGTTCCTTGCTGGGCGGTAATAACAGTCCCGAAAGGCACTTGGATCTGCCATTCTTTAGTACCTTATTACTGTGCCCAAACAGCGTACCGTGACGCCTTCAAGAAGTGGATACATCGGCTGAAACTTTGCATTTCTAGCCACGGGGAGTACTTAGAGGGCATGAAATGAGCAATTTTGGGCTAACTTGAAATTTGAAGTTTCCAGACAGAAATAAGCAATTATTTTCGAAAATCCCTCGTAAGTATAATGCACAAAAAATCTAATAGGGGGTTCTGTTGGATATGGGCGTTTCCAACCCTCGAGATGACTGTGCTGAGAGGACCCGAGGCTACCCCTAGGGCTTACCGTACTGATAGCCTCGGTTCCGCTCAGCGAGGTCATCCCTCGGTTTGGAAACGCCCATCTACAATATAACCCAATGCCAGATTATTAAAATATCCATGAAGCGAAAACTAAGATCAAGATGACTATTATTTACAAATAATTGACCAAAACAAAAAAGAACTTACCATAATGGGGTTTGCAAACTATGATGAATCTGGCAATAGCAAGGACACAGAGAGAGTTGATACCTGCCATGTAAAAGAAATAAACCCCGAACCCGATGATTGTGCACCATTCTTCCCCGAAAATCCACCTGAAATATACAATAACAAAGAGTTATATAGAGCTTATTCGTTCTACCGCATTTGCTTCTTAATCGGAATTTTTATCGCCCTCGGTTAATGTAAATCCTATATTTAGAACAGGAGAATAAATAAACTTTCTTGCATAAAATCCTATGAATATGAATGGTCCCTATAATAAAGAGGTTATTCATTTCCCTGCACCCGTTTCTAAATCGGAATTTTTACCTCCATGTGTTAGCATAAATCCCATGTTTAAAACAGGAACATGAATTAACTGCCGTGCATAAAATCCTATGAGCATAGCTGTTTGTAACTAATCTTCAATGGACCAGAAGCCGTGTTTAAATAACAAAAACCCATATCAAATCATGACTTCACGTGCTGTTTGAACATTGGTTTTGAACGCTGATTTCACAAGATGGGCCTTGCCCTTGCTTTGTTCATGTTACGTTGAGCGAAGTAACGTGTCGCCCAGGACGAAATATTTTAGCTTTTATGATGACATCACATCACGAAAACACGCCAATATAATTTTGACCCCCCTTGAACCCCACTTTTATATAGTAAAAACTGGGGTTTCCGGGCATATACCTTATTTTTCTTATATCTGCTCTAAAATATAGATTGTGGGTACTCAATAGAACCACCTCGATGAGGCGGCCCTAACGTGTACCCACAATCTATATTTTGGGCAGAAGAAAGAAAAATATCACAATTATTCATTCTAAACATTTTCATTTTTTCGGCGGAAAAGGCGGCAATGTATTTGTATAGGCGTGTTTGCGTAATGAGAACGTCATTGTGGAACTGGCGTCAATGATCACAACGTTCTAGCTGGCCACCATGTTGGATTTGCGATCGCATTTGAAGAGTTTTATGGCGTTTTAGTCGCAATTTGCCGCTGGAATCATTTGCTATTCAAGAATAACGATCACCCATGGCTATTTCATTGCAATAGTATTTGCCGGGTCCCTCGGAAGAACACTCGACATGGTGGCCTCTTCCTTGGGACACGGGAAATGTTCACGCATGCAAACAAAACATGGTAGAGCCCTACATTTATAAAAGTACGTGCCCTTTGATAAATTTGTGGGATCATTTAGCGTCTGTATTTCTGTACAATTGACCACTTGGAGCTAATGTTAATGGTTCAATCAGCGTAGTGATACATAAGCTGACTGAAAGAAAAATTGGCTAGGGGCCATTTTGAAAGAGCTTTCTATAGTTCTGAATAAGAATAGAAGAAATAGTGATTCGGAGGCAAAACACTGACTTTACAGTAAGCAAAGCGTACTTCTTCGTTTCAACATTGTATCAGAATCAAACGTCACGAATTCTGAACATGTTTTGATATATTTTCAAACGTCATTGAGGTTTGGTCAAGAAAAGCGTCTACGTGACAGAAATGTTCGGCTTTGAGAAACAAAGAATTTCAAAAAAGTATTTTGTATCCTATACCACCAAAAGTAGTTCCAGTTAAAAAGCTTTATTTCTCCGGCGAAGAGGAAATATTTCTTCTTTGAAAAAAGGAACAATTTCATGTTTATGCTTAGTAGAAATCATGTTATTTCTCTGTTATGCATGTTATATAAACAGCTACATAAAGAGCCCATTGTAAACTACATGTATCTATCCCCAAAATGAAAATCTATAATAAACAATAAATTCGTTCCATAATGTGATACGAAGATGTAACAGGGATGATAAAAGTGTATTTTGTGACTCGCATCCAGAAAAATACATCTTTATACTTTTGAATACCTGTGCCCCACTTTTAAACAGTAAAACTGGGGTTTACAAGGGTATCCATTAATTTTCTTATTTCTGCTCAAAAACTTAGATTGTGGTTCCTCGTTAGAACCGCCTCTAAGCATCCGCAGTCTATGTTAGGTCAAGAAATAAGATACATATATCAAAACATCCTTTGAAAAATGCTAGTTACAGAGATGTTAAAGTCGCCTTTTTAGAGCATGGATGTGTTTGCATAGCTGTAACCCCTTCACAGAACACTATTTTCGGGCAGAGTGTGTTGAACAATTCTGACATAAAATTATTCTGCACAAGTAGTTTTTCTTATACAAAAAGGTTACTAGAACAGTTTTGTTGCAAGGAAGTGATTGTCACTGATTGTCGTGAGGAACTGAATGATATACTAAGCTTAAAAACTGGAATAATTCAAGTAACAGAACTCCCCCAAATGATACATATGATAAATTACAGTGATGACGCCATATTCCTTATTGCGCATTGTTCAGGAATGAGTACGCAATTGCCGCTCCGGTGAAAAACTAATACTCTAGGCCGAGGGCAACTGTGCATGGGGTCGTCCGGGCAATAGTTTAGATTATTACCCAATCCCTTATATAACGTGTTATGATGTATTTTAGCTATTGGGTGAAATTTAACCATTTTCGACTTTATTATTAAGTTATTTGTATCAATTCCTGATCTTTGTTTTACTTCTACTTTTAATGAACTATATCACTGTCCAATATTCTTTAACTATTGTACGGTTAGGTTGGTTTTGTATTTATTAAACGAAGTCGAAACAGGACACACAATTTAGGCAACGGCACGTGGCAGCTTCAAAGAAATGTAGAACCAGTTTGATCACCAACCGGACTATGGTATCGGAAGTCAATCTGCGCACGTTCCTTTTCTTCACAAGTGTTATCGAACATCCTCTGTAGATATTTGATAAACAAACATGACAGCGGCCATGGCTTGATTGGTCGTTTTTGACGAGGAAGGTGAGCATCTTGAACACTTCAGAAATATCAGTGACATTTTTTATTTCATATTGTGTCCGTTTTTCATCCTTTTACAAATAAACATGCTTTCAGAACACTTAAAATGTGTATTTCAATTTGGGCCAAACAATTTTCATACATGTACCTTTCGCCGCTATCTTGTTCGCTGTTATACCAGAGAAAACAACGCTTCGGTCTGGTTCGACAAAAGTGACGTCATGACTTTTCCTGCCATTGAACCATCCTCAGTTCTATCAATGTTTGGTTAATTACGGTTACCCATGGTTGATGATCGAACTCGCTCGTAAATAACGCCGTCTTAGTGATTCAGATCACACAGTAAAGGGTCCTTTGAAATAAAATGTCTGTACTCTAGATTTTGTGTCGTGTGCAAAAACGACAAGAAGTTCGCTTCTGGGATTATTTTCAGAAAATCGAAAAAATCAGCATATAAGACGACAATCGGATACATTTAACCTGATATTCTCACTCACTAACATTCCATTAATTCCCTTAGAATATGTGTGTTCATTGAGCCAATTACGCCCGAATGAAGGGTGGGCATGACTCGCTATCTGTCTCCCGCCAGCCTAATGCCCTTGACTTTGAGAACTTTCAAATTCAGTTGTGCGATCTCTGTAACGAGGTCGTTATCACGCAGATGCAATCGTTGCTCAGTGACGCTAAGAAGCTAAAAATGACTGCTGAGGACCGTGCCTTTATTAATGTTTGTGGTCTGATTACTCCCTTCATGATCTCAGCGAAAGGTTTTGGCCCCCGCCCATAGGGGCTTGAAGAAATATATGGGCTGCATGATGCTTCCACGCAGAGATTAATCCGGCCCGCACACTAGTACTTGTAAACCGCTTAGAGGATCTAAGTCTGTCCAGGAACCGCGGTGCGAGGCGGACCGTCCATGCTAATAAACCCTATTGGTTTCATTGGGCGACAGGGCTTGAGTGTCATTTCATCTCAATGTCGGTTAAAAGTCCCACAAAATTGGAAGCAACGTCTCCAAAATGACCTTTACAGTGTTGACGGGGACATTAAACCTCAAATCAAACAAACAAACAGCGAAAGCTTTAACTGATAGTCTTGGGAATATTAAAGACAGTATTGATAAGAGCAGGAAGAATCTCCGTCTGTTGGCTTATGCTAATGAAAAACAAGTTCAGTACATCAGGCGTGTGTTTAGAAGCCTCCGTGGCGCAGTGGTTACGCTACTCGCCTTGTTAACCAGGGATCGCAGGATCGATCCCGGGCTTCTCCAGACTTTTGGATGAGTCTTTAAAACCGTGGTCCCGCCTCCGTATGACCTTAGCTATTGGTGGTACGTAAAACTCAAATACTCACTCTTACAGCAGGCGTGATACTTTGAGGCTCTTGAACTTCCCTGCATGCGAGGATAGGGAGTTAAGTGTTTAGTTGATTGAGGTGGCTGGTATTCTTGGAGTGGAAGTTCAGGAGAGCGATATCAATATCATTCACCATTTGCCATCTAGAAAACCACTCAAACATGTGATCATACAATTAAATATCAGGCATTTGAGGAACAGAATACTTTATGCAAAGAAACAGTCTCTGAATGTTGATTTGTTTAGTGAGGTTAAACGTCCCCGTCAACACTGTAAAGGCCATTTTTGAGACGTTGCTTCCAATTTTGTGGGACTTCTACCCGAAATTGAGATGAAGTGACATCTCAAGCCTTGTCACCAAATGAAACCAATAGTGTTTTATAAGCATGGACAGTCCGACACACACCGCTTTGCCTAGGCCGTCTTAGATCCTCTGCAGCTGGTGTTGTGCCGTGTGGCGGCCGTAAAACGTCTCCCCGTACATCAACCATAGTGCAGTTTATATTTTACTTTTGGTCCTTTGAGATCAGCGTGAATATTCTTAGAAATCAGAAATAAATTATAAGTTTAGACTCAAATTCTAGACAGGTTTTTAATTATTTGGACCTCATTTTGATTTATGTCAGTCTTTGAATCGACTGCCTGTTCGAAATTCGCAAAATTGCAGTATGCTTCCTCTGGCTTTCGTTGCCGGATCATTACAGGGTCACTGATGAGGGTTTATTAGCCGAAACTACGTAGTATGACCCATCTTCTTTCTTATGAATATTTTCATTGCTCTTAAAGGAACTCATTTTTGATTTTTATTTGCCATCACTGCAGCTCGTGTTGTGCCGTGTGGCGGCCGTAAAACGTCTCTCCGTACATCAACCATAGTGCAGTTTATATTTTACTTTTGGTCATTTGAGATCAGCGTGAATATTCTGAGAAATCAGAAATAAATTATTAGTTTAGACTCAAATCCTAGACAGGTTTTTAATCATTTGGACCTCATTTTGATTTATATCAGTCTTTGAATCGACTGCCTATTCGAAATTCGCAAAATTGCAGTATGCTTCCTCTGGCTTTTGTTGCCGGATCATTACAGGGTCACTGATGAGGCTTTATTAGCCGAAACAAACTAGTATGACCCATCTTCTTTCTTATGAATATTTTCATTGCTCTTAAAGGAACTCATTTTTGATTTTTATTTACCAGTACTCGTGTGTGGGTCGGATTCAGCTCTGCGTGGAAGCATCATGAAGCCCATATATTTCTACAAGCCCCGATGGGCGGGGCCCTGAATGTTGATGAGTGCCCCTTTAAAAGGTTTTCAAACAGGAAGATCTGACAAGCCAAAAGTCCAAAATGGCTCGCTTTATTAAGGAGAATGTTAATGTTGATCGTGTCAGAACAGGATAAAAAGTCCCTGTTTCCATGAAAAATAGACAAGGGTTCCGGGAAAAAGGTCATCATTGACCACCCTGATGACTTGTTCAGGATGGGTATTGACATTGTAGAGACTGATCTGGTGCAGTTTGGTTTTCAAGACATTTAGGAAGGACATAAAAGCTCACAACTTTATCCTACTAGTGGCATGACCACTTTGATTTTTAATCAATTTATCACATTTAATTCTAGTTCATTTGTTCATTCCCGTGATTCGCTTGCTTTTTCTTCCCATATTCATGCCGTTTGAACCGTCAACTCTGAAAATATTGAAGTTGATTATTCAAACCAGTCATTATCCAATGATAGCAGTGGGACATTAATTTATGGTTTAGAAGTCAATGCATCCATGGATTCACAAGATACTGTTAAGTATTCCGAAATACAGATTCTCTCACTAAATGCATGTGGATTGCGTAGCAAGGTTCACAATCCAGAATTTGAAGAAACTCAATCTCAATATGACATTGTATGCATCAAAGAAACACGATTTGATACATTTGATTCGTTGGATGTGTTGGGTTTTAAGTGTAACCATTAATGACAAAAACAAACTAATGCTAAAATTAGATCTGGATGAATTGCCATTCTGGAGAAGGAACATTTAATTTACAAAGATAAATGACACGGAAAATCATTCTCAAATACATAACATCTTAAAATCGCCAATTAACACATACTAATGCTGAAATTCCGAGATTTACACACAGCGTAATAAATACACAGAAGCCAGGTAAGCATGTGGATTTGTCCGCTAGTGTAGTGTGCATGACAAATCAGCTGCCGAGTCACGTGGTGTAGTGACGTCAATATTCCCCAGTTCCAGTAAACCAACGAAGATGGATACACTCGGCCAGAAAACAAAGATTAAAAAATAAATAAATAAATAACAAAATGCAAGCGAGCTTGAAACTCCTTCTATTAGTTTATAGTTTATACTAATTTATTTTAGTTCGATTGCGATGAAAGGTTCAAGCTTATTGAATCTCTCTCGAACACTCATTCCGAATGTTTTCACGCGCGCGCGAGAGAGAAGCAGTGGCTTTTACACCACTGCTTCCCACTTACACTTGGGTGGAGTGGGGCAGTGTCATTACGTGTCTTGCCCCAGGACACACCTCGATACTGGTGGCCGGATTCGTACAAACAACCTCTCGATCATAAGTCTAACGCGCTAACCACTGCGCTATCGAGGTTTCTATTGTAATGATACCAGAAATACACCCATATATATAATCGCAGGCCCCATACGCACACTTAAGAAACAAGGAGGGGGTGGGGCTTGGGCGATTTTTAAGTATTTTGCAGAGAGGTGCGAATCTTAAGAAAATCTTATTTCGAGCCCAAAGTTAGGGGAAGTAATCTTGATTTCTGGTGAAACTAGAAATGCGTCACACGGATGCCCCAGCCTGAAAACATGTATAGGTTTTGGGCGCATGCACGCACCAGGCGGACACACGGACGCTGTACGCCCTTCCATCAATCTTCGAATAGCGGGGACATAAACTGTATGAATTCGTGGTAATTCCCAAATAAGTACGGGGACGCTTTTGCACCCTCGCAACCCCCTCTCAGCGCAAGGGCCTGGTTTGAGCCCGCTGAGTTTCAGCAGGACGAAGCCGAGGGCTCCCCTTGACGGCCTTAGTGGAACACAGAGGATGCAAGATACAAATTGGTGAGGATGACACTGCCTTCTTTGCATAGAAATGTCGATTTGATTAATGCAGCGAGTAATATAGGGGTCTCTTTGGCCCCAATGACGGCACAAGATGGTCGCCATATAAGAAGTCGGATGACCCTCTTTGACCTCGCGGGATTGCCGGTTGACCCTCCATGGGGTTTGAGGCAAAGATGGCCACAATTTCTGACCTCGTTTGAACCTTGATCCCCTTTCGCGGGTTCGCCGGATGACCTTTGTGGAATGGGGATGACGCGTTTAGTAGAAACACCCTAGACCACGGGAAGGTAGCGTCACGTCCAGAGTACGAGGGTCTTCTATATAGAGGCTTATGTACAGGGTGGACGGGCGATCCTATTCTACCGAATGGTGAATATCGAACATACACAGATCGGGACTGATCAATCCGTATAATTTCTGAAGGAACTCGGATGACCTTGAGGGGGTCGCCTTTGTAGGCCCAGATGGCCACCGGGGTGACTGTTTAGATAGAGACACCATATCCATCAGATCCGTATCCCACATGTTGTCCAGCCCTTCGACAATCACTCTAGATCTCCGGAATATCCTTCTGGTCCCCTCTCGTAAGCGAGTAGGCTTCCTGTTTTTGAAGCCATTTTACTTCGGTTTGAGCCATATAGAACCAGATAGGAGCGGTGAAGCTCGATCCCTTCTTCTTCTTCTTTTAACTAAATAAAATGCCAAAATATTTAGCAGACGACAATAAAATATACGTATCTAGTAAATGACTCCCATTATTTTGCCGACTCTCTTTGCTGCCTCGTCACTAATTGATTGAAAAATGGCTAAACTCTTCGTTTAATATGTCGGCTGATCCTAGTTGACCTTTCAGACCGACCTAGATCTTCACCTCCCTTACCACTAACTACGGAAAAAATGGAACACTCCATACTTATTAGGCGGAAGATTTCAAAATCATATATGGGTTAGACCATGAGATTATTAGAAAAACATTCGCACTGAGTCATTAAACTCGACACCATTTCAAGCCTAAATGGCATGTATAGATTTATACGCTGTTTTTTCACATTGTTCTCTAGCTTTATAACGGTAGGGGTCTTTAAACTGTACATACAACAAAACAATTTCGGTAAAGAAACGTTGTAGATGCGCGTTGAAGCGGATCATTAAATCCGGGTTTCAGGATCCTGCCTCGGTGAGGCGGCGCATAAAGCATAAATTCCGGGCGTTTGTCCCTCAAAGACATGTTAAAAATCAAAGTACTAACAGTACCGGAGATCTACCTTAATGTGCATTAGGCTTGCTACGAAAAAAAAAAATCAAACTACTAACGGTACCGAGGATCTACTCGTGCAACGAGAACAATTCAAAGTAATAACAGTGCCGAGAATCTACCAGGCTTGCAACGAAAAAATCAAAGAACTAAAAGTACCTCAAATATTGTGAAAAAAATCAAAGCACTAAAAGTACCTCAAATATTGTGAAAAAATTAAAGCACTAAATCACTTTAAATTCTTATATTGAGAAAGAAAAAAATCAAAGTATAAAAAAACACATTAATTGCTTATATTGAAAAACAAATTAAAGTACTCACAGTACCTTAAATCCTAATATAAGACATATCACATACATACATACATACATACATACATACATACATACATACATACATACATACATACATACATACATACATAATACATACATACATACATACATACATACATACATACATACATACATACATACATACACCACTAACAGCATCACAATTCACCACACCACCTTCACCACCACCGCCACCAATGACTCCACCACTACCACCAACATTCGCCAACCATATCCAACAAAGACACCACCAACACCATCACCCTCACCACCACCACAGACACCACCATCACCACCGCTCGCGACCACAACATCCACCTCCACCACACACATCACAAACCGACACCACCACCACCGGCCCACCACAGCCTGCGCTACGGCCACTACCACCACCACCACCACCACCGTCACAGCCACCACCACCACCACAACAGCCACCACCACAGCATCCACCACCACCACCACTACCAAAATCATCTCCATCACCACAGACAACACCACAATTTCCTCCAATACCATAACCACCACCACCACCTCACACCACCAAAACCGCCCGCCACCACCACCACCACAAGCACCACAGCAACCACCACAACCAAAGTCACCACATCCTCTCACCACCACCGCCATTTCCTCTACCAACATTACCACCACAACCTTCACCACCTCCCCAGACTCCACCACCACACATGGTGTTGGTGTTGTTGGTGGTGTCTTTGTTGGATATTGTTGGCGAATGGTGGTGGTGGTGTCTGTGGTGGTGTTGGTGGTGAAGGTGGTAATGTTGGTGGAGGAAATGGTTGTGGTGGTGTGATGTGGTGGTGGTGGTGGCTTTGGTGATGGTGGTTGTGGTGTATGTGATGCTTGTGGTGGTGGCGGGCGGTGGTTGTTATGTGAGGTGGTGGTGGTGGGGGCTTTGGTGTTGGTGATGGTGCTGGCTGTGGTGCTTATGGTGGTGGTGGTGGCGGGCGGTGCAGTTATGTGAGGTGGTGGTGGTGGCGGGTGGTGGTAATGGTATTGGAGGAAATGGTGGTGGTGTCTGTGGTGATGTAGATGGTTGTAGTAGTGGTGGTTGTGGTGGTGGAGGAGGTGGCTGTGGTGGTGGTGTTGGCTGTGATGGTTGTTGTGGAGGTGGTGGTGGCTGTGGTGGTGTTGGTGCTGCTGGAGGTGGAGGTGGTGGTGGTGGAGGTTTTGGCGGTGGTGGTGGTAGTGGTGGCGGTGGTGGAGGCTGTGTAGGTGCCTGTTGTGGTGGTGGTGTCGGTTTGTGATGTGTGTGGTGGAGGTGGTTGTTGTGGTAACGAGCGGTGGTGATGGTGGTGTCTGTGGTGGTGGTGAGGGTGATGGTGTTAGTAGTGTTGGTGGTGTCTTTGTTGGACATTGTTGGCGAATGGTGGTGGTGGTGGTGGTGGTGGAGTCTGTGGTGGTGGTGGTGTTGAAGGTGGTGTTGGTAATGTTGGTGGAGGAAATGGTGGTGAAGGTATGAGTTGGTGGTTGTGGTGGCTTTGGTGGTGGTTGTGGTGGTGGTTGCTGTGGTGCTTGTGGTGGTGGTGGTGGTGGGCGGTGGTGGTTGTGTGAGGTGGTGGTGGTGGCGGGTGATGGTGATGGTGGTTATGGTATGGCGGAAATAGTGGTGGTGTCTGTGGTGATGGAGATGGTTGTGGTAGTGGTTGTGGTGGTGGAGGCGGTGGCTGAGGTGGTGGTGGTGGTGATGGTGGTGGCTGTGATGGTTGTTGTGGTGCAGGTGGTGGCGGTGGCGGAGACTGTGTCGTAACATGTGGTGAGATGCCCGTGGTGGTGGCTGGTGGTGGTGGTGGTAATGGTATTGGACGAAATTGTGGTGGTGCCTGTGGTGATGGAGATGGTTGTGGTAGTGGATATAATGGTGGAGGTGGTGGCTGGGTGGTGGTGGTGGCTGTGGTGGTGGTGGTGGTAGTGGAGCTGGTGGTGGTGGTGGTTGTGGCGGTGGTGGCGGTGGCGGAGGCTGTGGTGGTACCTGTGGTGGTGGTGGTGTCGGTTTGTTATGTGTGTGGTGGAGATGGATGTTGTGGTGGCGATTGAAGGTGATGTAGGTGTCTGTGGTGGTGGTGGTGAGGGTGATGGTGTTGGTGGTGTTTTTGTTGGATATTGTTGGCGAATGGTGGTGGTGGTGGTGTAGTCTGTGGTGGTGGTGGTGGTGAAGGTGGTGGTGGTGAATAGTGATGTTGGTAGTGGTGCGTGTATGTATGTATGTATGTATGTATGTATGTATGTATGTATGTATGTATGTATGTATGTATGTATGTATGTATGTATGTATGTATGTGTGCGATCTGTCTTAAATTGGGATTCAAGGTACTGTTAGTACTTTGATTTGTTTTTCAATATACGCATTTAATGTGTTTTTGTACTTTGATTTTTTTCTTTCTCAATATAAGAATTTAAAGTGTTTTAGTGCTTTAATTTTTTCACAATATTTGAGTTACTTTTAGTGCTTTGATTTTTTCACAACATTTGAGGTACTTTTAGTTCTCTGATTTTCGTTGCAAGCCGTATGCACGATAAGGTAGATTCTCGGTACTATTATTACTTTGATTTTTCTCGTTGCACGAGTAGATTGCCGGTACCGTTAGTAGTTTGATTTTTTTCGTTGCAAGCCTTATGCACAATAAGGTAGATCTCCGGTACAGTTTGTACTTTGATTTTTAACATGTCTCTGAGGGACAAACGCCCTGAATTTATGCGTTATGCGCCGCCTCACCGAGGCGGGATCCTGAAACCCGTATTTAATGATCCGCCTCAACGCGCATCCACAACGTATCTTTAACGAGATGGTTCTATTGTATGTATCTGTGTCTTCGGCGGTGATTATTTCGATCTTCGAACACTCTCCATTGGCATCATTTGCGGGGGATGAAAGTCAAAAAGTGCACCGTCCTTCGGATCGGGACGTTAACTGGAGGTTCCCCTGAGCAGGTAGAGTCATCTCCTGTGCAGTTTAAAGACCCCTCATCATTTGCCGCGGATAAAATCCAAAAAGTGCACCATCCTTCGGATCGGGACGTAAACTGGAGGTCCCCCGGTGCAGGTAGAGTCATCTCCTGTGCAGTTTAAAGACCCCTGCCGTTATAAAGCTAGAGCACAATGTAAAAAAACGCGTATAAATCAATGTACCATTTAGGCTTGAAATGGGTCCGAATTTAATTACCCAGTGCGCTGAACGAATGTTTTTCTCATGGTCGAACCCATTTATGACAATGTAATCTTCTGCCTAAAATAATGGAATGTTCCATTTTCCAATAAAAGCGGTGTTAAGTTAGCGATAAGCTTTGCGAGATTAATTAGGTCAAGACATACATCGAACCCCTCGTCTGATCTGGGGCCGCACTGTTCGCTAATGTCCCCGAAAAGTGCCACTAGGCATATGCGGAAAACGTATATTGAAATTGAGAAAAGATTTGTTATTATACATAAAGGTCATTAAACGGCGTTTAAAGGAACTAACCTAGCCCCATTTAAGCCGAATGACTTCTTCCATCTTAGACGGGTGTAGACAATTCGGTCTGTGTCCGAACACGCTCCATTGGCATCATTTGCTGGGGGTGAAAACAAAAAAGTGCACCGTCCGTCGGTTCGGGAAGTTAACTTGAGGCCCATATGTAGGTAGAGTCCTCTCCTGTGCAGGTTGAAGACCCCTACCGTAATTACACGATTACTGCGTAGGCTTTCAACCCTAAAACCTAAACGCATGTATTTGTGGCTATGCGCGAGAGGACGCAGATCATTTTTTCTTTCAGTGTCCCAATTTTTCAAATGAACGTCGGACTCTTTTTGAGGCAACACGTGCATTTCATCCTCTCAGCTGCAATACTTTATTGTTTGGTAAAGATGAATTGTCTAGCGAAGAAAACCAACATTTATTTAATTTAGTACATCTCTATATTAAGAATACAGGTCGGTTTGATTGAAGTTGATGTAGTCCCTACACATGTAACATGGTTTTGTGTTGTAAATATGTCATTGTAAAATTGCAAATTGTTTGACAATTGATGAATGTGCTCGGTAGATCTCTTTCTCTCTCTCTCTCTCTCTATTTTTTTTTTCTCTCTCTCTCTCTCTCTCTCTCTCTCTCTCTCTCTCTCTCTCTCTCTCTCTCTCTCTCTCTCTCTCTTAAAGCAATTTTATATCACTCTTCTGCTACCATAATTAATACTCTTGTTGTTTATTTGTTTTGAAGCATTGTGTCATAGCCATCATCAAAATTTGTAAATGAATTGTGTATACGGGGAGGGCCGTAATTAATGTTGCTAGAACTTGTGGCCCAACCCACTTGCTTGTTTCATTGTAAATGAAAAGCAATAAAATATGTTTAAACTAAACTAAAACCTGGAGTGTATGTAATGTACACATGCGAGTAGTGGTCAAATGTGACCGATCGCAGTATAAGAAAGAAAAAGATACGGAGACGAAATGACTTCTCAAGCCCTGTCGCCCGATGAAACCATGTTTATAAACGTGGACGGGCCGACTCGCACCGCTTTGCCTTGGCAGCCTTTTATTGAACATATTTAACTTCACTACAGCTGGTGTGTGGGAATGTGTGGCGGCGGTAAAACGTCTCCCTGCCCTACATCATAGTGTAGATTATATTTTCTTGTCCTTTGGGATCATTGATTCCATTGTGGAATTTTGAAAATATCTGAGGGTCACTGATGAGGCCTAATTGACCGAAACTAGCTAGTCTGGCCCAGAAAACATGTTCACTTCATATTTATCACTTCTGTGGTGTATTCCTTGCTTCCAAAGGATAATACTTTTATAGAACATATTTAACTTCACTACAGCTGGTGTGTGGGAATGTGTGGCCGCGGTAAAACGTCTCACTGCCCTACATCATAGTGTAGATTATATTTTCTTGTCCTTTGGGATCATTGATTCCATTGTGGAATTTTGAAAATATCTGAGGGTCACTGATGAGGCCTAATTGGCCGAAACTAGCTAGTCTGGCCCAGAAAACATGTACACTCAATATTTTTCACTTATGTGGTGTATTCCTTGCTTCCAAAGGATAACCCTTTTATAGAACATATTTAACTTCACTACAGCTGGTGTGTGGGAATGTGTGGCGGCGGTAAAACGTCTCCCTGCCTTACATCATAATGTAGATTATATTTTCTTGTCCTTTGGGATCATTGATTCCATTGTAGAATTTTGAAAATATCTGAGGGTCACTGATGAGGCCTAATTGGCCGAAACTAGCTAGTCTGGCCCAGAAAACATATACACTCCATATCTTTCACTTATGTGGTGTATTCCTTGCTTCCAAAGGATAACCCTTTTATAGAACATATTTAACTTCACTACAGCTGGTGTGTGGGAATGTGTGGCGGCGGTAAAACGTCTCCCTGCCCTACATAATAATGTAGGTTATATTTTCCTGTCCTTTGGGATCATTGATTCCATTGTGGAATTTTGAAAATATCTGAGGGTCACTCATACGGGAAAAGTTCGGCCATATGAAATCAAGGGAAATCAAGGGAACGAACCTGTACTGGCAGTTTTTCCAGGTAGCTTCCAGAATTACGCTACTTGTTACATGTTTTAAAGCAATTCGGCTATAGTCGGCAGTTTTCGATGAATATCGGTTGTGACCGTTAATCCTTGTCTCAGACAATTGCTTAAGAGTATTACAGTGGCATATTTGTTTTAACTAAATATGATGATTTATTGGTCCATATAAAATACGGATTAAATTGCTTTTCAAATATTATAGTATTGTAAGGGAAAGTGTTTGTTTTATGCCGCATTTGTAAAATAACCTAATGCCACTTTTATTTATTTATTTTATTTATTTATTTTATTTTATTTTTTTTTATTTTTATTTTTTTTTTTTTTTTTGCGAAGTCGTTAGTTAACGAGTCGTTAACTTTTTTATCATTTTGTACAGCAAAAAAAAAAGTGCGAATAGGGTTTGCATCAAATCTGCAAAACAAAGCTCCTCACATTTTCCAGTAGAAATGCAACAGTATTAGGTACTTATTGAATAGTTAAGGTTTTGACCATTAACGAGTTCATTAACCCATTCAGTATACCAGAAACACCTAAAGGGGTGCCTTGGCAAACAGTGCAGGCACAGATCAGATGCCACAGAACGCGGCGTCTGATCAGGGCCTGCACTGTTTGCTTAAAGTTCAGTCATTTTCCAAATAGATTTTGATGAAACACACAACCTGACACCCCTAAATTTTGAAATGGAGTCCTGCTGTATATAATGTGGAAGATTCCATTTGGTACAAAAAGGGTTAACTTACGCTGCTTTGAACAACTTGGCCTTGATGATCAATGTGTGTTAAGTAGAACGTAGTTGACTCAATGTTAAAGTTTTGATAGTTTTGAGACGGATTGACAAACGCTTCTAGGTACAGTTGCTTTGCACTGCTGATTTCCACGTGCCTTTCAATGGTCTGTTTGAAACCCATCATTGAGAATGCTCTAACGAGTACCCACAATCTATGTCTTGGACCAGAAAGAGCAAAATAATGTATGCCCCTGTTAATACAGAGCGTGTTTTTGAGGGGTTCTTCAAGGACTTGCTTTACGTGATGGGAAACGGCTATTTTGAGCCGCACGTCAGAGAGCGAAAGCATGTGCGATGTACTGGTAAACCGCTTACGTATAAGCCTGTCCTGGAAAAGAGTGGATAGGTAAACTGACCGGCTCAAAAATGACCTAAAATAGTGTTGACTGGACCGCTAAATTCCAATACAAACAAAAGCTCTGTTGGCCTCGTTAAGCAATAAAGGGGAACACAGTAAGCAAACTGTTTCATTTTTAATCATTTCATTTGACAACTAATCGGTTTTTAATCCGTTGAACCCATACTGGCCTAACATCACTTAACCCTTTTTGTACCAAGTAGAATTTTCCTCCTATAGCAGGAGTCCATTTCAAAATTTAGGGGTGGCAGGTTGTATTTTCTTCAAAACCTATTAGGAAAATGGTTGAATTTTTTTAAAACAGTGTAGGCCCAGATCTGATCTGGGCCGACTGATCTGGGCCTGCACTGTTTGCCACGGTACCCGTTTAGGGGTTTCCAGTCTGAAATGGGTTAATCACTATTCGCAGTGAAATATTTGCATATCTGAAACACTCGTGAAAACTATAACGTTTTCAAAGCACTTGTTAGAAAAGTTTCTTTTTTTTGCACGAGTGAAAAGTTTTATGTTTTCAATACAATCGAAGAAATTATATATGTATTTGATATTTACCTAAAAAAAAGTAAATACATACATTAGGTTAACAAGTCCGTGAAATGAACACCCCATAAACCCCACTTTGTATAGGGGAAAACTTGGGTTTACGGGGTATACACTATTTTGCGCTCATTGAGGCGGTTCTAACGAACACCCATAACCCATGTTTGCAGTATAAATAAGAAAATTATCACGGATTTTCATCAGAAAAATAGCTACTTTGGAGATATGAAAAAAATGCACGTTGACGCGCGAGTGTGTTAATTCTTGCTCCAAAACATCGATTGTGGATACTCGTTAGGACCGCTGTAAGAGATATATCTTGGAGAAGAAAATAGGATACTTGATAACTAGCGAATAAGATTATATGACAAACCCCAGACCAACCTGGCATCTGCACAATTTGATCAGAGTGTTCATTGTGCGTTATATGGATATATTTCGTTACAATAGAAAGACTTGAATTGTGCTCAACCCTTTTTCTTTCTTTTTTTTTTTTTTTTTTTTTTTTGGGGGGGGGGGGGGCGGGGTTGGCTCAATTCTAATTAACAGAAGCTTAGGGGTGAAAGGGAAAGCGTTAACTGGACCGAGTCCATTAACTACAGAGAACGTTTGTCTAAAGTGTACCTAACATAAGTTGTCATCAATTGAGGCTTCCGGGCCATAAAGCGATAAGTTTGAATATACACACAGCGCGTGTCAACTCTTAAATTCTATGCATGTATTAATTGATGCCTATTAATCGAAACTTTGTTGATTACTGTTTAGCATTAAAATATATTTTGATTTGCAACCCTGACAACACATTACAAAACATGCCTGTACAACTACACAGTAAATTTTATTGCCGAAAAAGAGAAAATTTTAAGATGAAAAATTGTGAAATTTTCTGTTGCTCAAAATATAGACTTTGTAACGAGTACCCACAATCTATATACCGAGTAGAAATAAGAAACAAGGTTTACCTCTGTAAAACCCAGTTTTATTATATAAAAGTGGGGTTCAAGGGTTCAAAATTATATAGGCGTGTTTTCGTGATGATTATTTTTCTATGTGTAAATACATGCAATTTATCCCAGAAAATAATATTTGAACCAGGGCACAGTACTCCCTACAATTTACGTGTGCCCAGCAAAGAATCACATCAGCGTGCGCACCCTAGACTTCTCTTGCTGCATGAAGAAGCATTGGATCTTTCGCACAACGTAGGCTCTGATCAGAAAAAAGTACCTTAGGGTTTTAAGTAGTATTCCCACAACCGGCATGATTGGCAGTAATTAGCAACAATTGCCAATTAAGCATGTGTGTGAAGTACCCGAAAAATAAAAATAATAAAAAAAAAAATCACCGAAATCAATATATTTTCGCTAGTCAAAAAAAAATCAATATTTTTTTTCTTCTTCTACTTCATTTGTAAACAATATGAAGTGTTTGTTAATTGCGCATCAGTCACATGAAGAAAAAAATATACGAAACAAGAAAAAAAAAAATCAAAAACAGTAAATATATAAACAAGACGAAATAAAAATAAATTGATTTCAGCATTAAATGTCATTAACAAAATGTTTTCAGCAGCTCACTTTGACATTCGTCTTGAACCAGCTAAAACCCGGAAATTTCCGATTTAATTCGATGATCGCGTAATATGAGAACCGATAGCTATAAATATATACAATGAGGAGAGACGGCTAAAAGTACTGAAAATGGCAAGAAAACAACCTGAAAATGACCAACTTTGTTTTTATTTGATCTTCAATTATTTAATACTGTTGGAAAGAAAAATCATTTTTCTTCAAGAATCTAAATTCACATTTTTAACAACGTATTTTATAATTTAATTATTACAGTATAAAAACAGACACCCTCGTGAGTTTTTGCTAATTTTCTATTGAAGTAAACGAGAGGTTCACGAGAAGAAGGGTCCTATTTTCATTTCAAAATTGACCAGTTTAAACTTTATTTAAAGTAGACATGTGTCCAAAGTACACAGATGCCCCCGCCATATATCTTTGTCGATATGGCTTGTACCCATTCTCTAGAATGGCACGGGGGTGTCCGGAGGGACCCGGAGCTGTCCACAGGGACCAAAGGTCTGTGTCAGTGAATGCATCTTATCATAAGGAACAATAATATATATGGTTAAGTGGTGGGGATATGAATTGTTTCTGAGATATAAGGCCTTTTATGAATTGAAGGGGCGATGCATGGTCCGGGGTTGACCAGAGGGAGCCAAAGTCTGTGTCTTAGAAGGTGTCATATCATAAGGAACAATACTAGGTATGGTTTAGGTGTTCGAATCTGATTAAGTCTGTGTCAGTCAATGCATCTTATCATAAGGAACAATACTATATATGGTTTAGGGGTGGTGACATGGATAGTTTCTGAGATATAACGAAGGGGGCGGTGCATGGCCCAGGGGGGACCCAAAGTCTGCGTCTTGGAATGTGTCATATCATAAGGAACCATAATATATATGGTTTAGGTGTTCGAATCTGATTAATTTTCAAGATAATTAGGCGGGGCATGGGCCGGGGGTGACCGGAGGGACCCAAAATCTTTGTCTTGGAATGTGTCATATCATAAGCAACAATAATATATATGGTTTAGGTGTGTGGGGGGGGGGTCGGGATGGACCCAATGTCTGTATCAGTCAATGCATCTTATCATAAGGAACAATAATATATATGGTTAAGGGGTGGGGATATGGATAGTTTCTGAGATATAAAAGACTTTAATGAAGCAAAGGGGGCGGGGCATGGCCCAGGGGTGACTGTAGGGACCCAAAGTCTGTGTCATGGAATGTGTCATATCATAAGGAACAATAATATATATGGTTTAGGTGTTCGAATCTGATTAATTTTCAAGATAATTAGGCATTTTGACAGTTTTGCATACAAATTTCTATATAAATGGGGGGGGGGTCGGGATGGACCCAATGTCTGTATCAGTCAATGCATCTTATCATAAAGAACAATAATATATATGGTTAAGGGGTGGGGATATGGATAGTTTCTGAGATATAAAGACTTTAATGAAGCAAAGGGGGCGGGGCATGGCCCAGGGGTGACTATAGGGACCCAAAGTCTGCGTCATGGAATGTGTCATATCATAAGGAACAATAATATATATGGTTTAGGTGTTCGAATCTGATTAATTTTCAAGATAATTAGACATTTTGACAGTTTTGCATACAAATTCCTATATGACAATTTTGACCTGTTACGCAATCTGACCCCTGGACCCACCCAGGGGCATGACCCTGGGTCAACTTGAACATGAACTGATAGGGCTTTGTCTGAGTAGATGTCATACCAAATTTCAAATTTGTTATATGGATAGTTTCTGAGATATAAAGACTTAAATGAAGCAAAGGGGGCGGGGCATGGCCCAGGGGTGACCGTAGGGATCCAAAGTCTGTGTCATGGAATGTGTCATATCATAAGGAACAATAATATATATGGTTTAGGGGTTCGACGAATCCGATTAATTTTCAAGACAGTTAGACATTTTGACAGTTTTGCATACAAATTTCTATATAACGGGGGGGTCGGTGGGGCGGGGGGGGGGGTCGGGATTGACCCAATGTCTGTATCAGTCAATGCATCTTATGATAAGGAACAATAATATATATGGTTAAGGGGTGGGGATATGGATAGTTTCTAAGATATAAAGACTTTCATGAAGCAAAGAGGGCGGGGCATGGCCCAGGGGTGACTGTAGGGACCCAAAGTCTGTGTCATGGAATGTGTCATATCATAAGGAACAATAATATATATGGTTTAGGTGTTCGAATCTGATAAATTTTCAAGATAATTAGACATTTTGACAGTTTTGCATGCAAATTCCTATATGACAATTTTGACCTGTTACGCAATCTGACCCCTAGGCCCATCCAGGGGCACGACTTTGGGTCAACTTGAACATGAACTGAAAGGTCTTGGTCTGAGTAGATGTCATACCAAATTTCAACTTTGTAGCACAACAGGTAAAATAATTATATGCGAGTCCGAGGTTTCAGCTCGACATTTCAGCCCGAGGTGGTTACGAACGTGACATACGCACGAACGCACGTACGCACGTACGGACGTAACATCACGGCGAAACGCTATATGCCCCACTCCTGCCAAGGCAGGCGGGGGCATAAAAATATAAAATTATAATCAAAATTAAGATAAAAGATTGAATTTTTATAATTTTCAATCACATTTTCGCTATCTAGCCTAATATTTTTTTCATTCATGTCTTAGATTTACATGCCCTATTAATTTCTATACACTTTGTCGCGCGGTTTAAATCGGACACAGGTAATAGGCGGATTACAACTGTCCCACATGGATGAGGCCTAATCGGCCGAAACTAGCTAGTCTGGCCCAGAAAACATGTACACTCCATATTTTTCACTTCTGTGGTGTATTCCTTGCTTCCAAAGGATAACCCTTTTATAGCGACACCGCCTTGTGGCTGCGAAGCAGCCACGCGGTGGCGTCAAATGGTAACGCGTATGGAACTATGGGATATATCATACCATAGGCCTGAAAAGCTTTCGTCCAGGTACGAAAAAATTCGAATGATTAAAACACAGCGAATAACTCCGAGTATTCCAATTGAACCTTGATCCAATGAAATAACGTCTATGTTTAGGCTCATGAATAATGGTTACCGATTATTTGGCGTCTTTCTCGCCTGTGATAGTAGACTATCTATCTATCTATCTTCATATACTGAGTCGGTCAAACTTGGCCATTACCTCAGTTGGGTGGTGCGCTAAATTTAGAATTTAGCAAAAAAAAAAAAAAAACACACCCACTGGATGAGTTCTTAAAACTATTTACAATCTGCTTTCAGAGGTGTACTAAAACGCACACCTCTGGATCCCAATCTACACCATGCGGGCTTTGAACTCCTCTGCAGTTTTGGCATTTACCACAGAGGAGGGAAGACTATTTCCCATCGGAAACCAGTATCTCCCCGGAAACAAGCTCATTTGCATACAATTGTTGACCGATATGACGCCATTTTTTTTTCAAGCTGTCAGCTGGCCAGAGGCGTATAATTACCAATGCCTTAGTTATTAGTAGAATTTCGGTAAGAACAACAATGCAGTAATTTCACATATAGTTGGAACTTTAAAGATAACTATATTTTTATATAACTTTTTTGCGTATTTTTCACGTTACAGTTGGCCGAGGCTGAAACTGAAAGTACCAAAAATTGATCAGCTCACAGCTGCAGCACAGACCTGCTCTTGAAAGTGTTTGACATTGCAGTCGATATTCCTACAAAGTACATTGGCAATCATGTACTAGTAATTCCCGCAGGGGTCTTTAACCTGCACTTTTTCGGGGTTCAAGTCCCACGCCAGAAATCTGCGATCGGAGATGTACATTACATACACCTGTACACAGGGTTGAAAGCCTACAGCCTAAACATGTAATTACAGTAGGGGTCTTTAACCTGCACAGGAGATGACTCTTTCTGCACAGGGGGCCTCAAGTTAACGTCCAGATCCAAAGGACTGTGCACTTTTTGGTATTCAGCCAATGGAGCGTGTTCGGGGGTGGGGGGAGGGAGGCTCAAGCATTAGAGGCAAGTGTATGCACCACTTAACCATCGGCCATTCTTGAACAAAACACCCAGCATTGTACCGCCCTATCTTTGGTGCTCATGGTTGTGGTTTGAGTGCTTGGGTCACACGTGAGATGCAGTGTTCTGCAACGGAAGGTCAGGTGGTTTCTAGCGGTATAGGGACAACTCGACACATAGCAAACTCGGCACATAGCCAACTCGGCCCCTACAAACTCGGCCCACAATAGTTATAATGCTTATTAAGCTGTACATTAATACTTTATTTGCCTGTTTTATTATTATTATTTTATAATAATTATTTATATGCTTATTAAATAAAAAAAAGTTTCTACTATATTTTTCTTTGGATTGTTTTTAAAAAAAAATCATCTAAATCAATTGCTCTGGATATGACTTAATTGCTACACTAATTATCTGATTAATCAGACGATGACTAAAGCTGTGAATATGATATTTGGGACTCATTGCCACCCATGATTGCCCAGCAGAGTTGATGGGCGTATTGTCAAACAAGAGATTGCCTAGCCGAGTTGATGGGCGTCTTTTCAAACGATATTTTTTCCTTGTTTTCAGTAAAAATAGGTTGTGGGTGCTTGTTAGAACCATCTCATTGAGGCGGTTCTAACGAGTACCCACAACCTATGTCTTGTTTTTTTTTGTTTGTTTTTTTTTTTTAAGATTTATTCGCTGGTAAATTTAAGAAACAACTTAAATATTTGAATTTCATCTCAATGTCGGGTAAAAGTCCCACAAAATTGGAAGCAACGTCTCCAAAATGACCTTTACAGTGTTGACGGGGACGTTAAACCTCAAATCAAACAAACAAAAAACAAAATATTTGAAACTTAAATATTGAAATTTTATTGAAAAAAAAAAACCTTCATTTTTTTTTTTTTTTTTTTTTTTAATAGAGATCTACTCCATTAAATATTGATGTTTGGTCCCTATTTCACAGGTAACTTTAATTTGATTATTTGCTTGGTTATGCAATTATCAGTACCAAGTGAACAATTGGTAATTGACCCAAACAACTAATTATGTGCCGAGTTTGTCATGTGCCGATTTTGTTATGTGCCGAGTTTGTCATGTGCCGAGTTTGCTATGTGCCGAGTTGTCCCACAACCTTTCTATCCAGTTTTTGTCCACGATCGGCTCGATTTTAGTGAAATAAGAGTCTGATCTTGAAAGGGTCATCAAACCAAAGCCCAAAAAATATCAATCTATCCTTTTTAGCTTGTCTGTTTTTTTTAAAAAAAACTTTCGAGCTATTGTCATCACTCCGGTGTCTTTCGTTGTCGTCTGGCGTCGTCGTTCCAAAAAAACTTAACCTTGGCGATAACTTAAAAAGTATTAGACCTAGCCTCATGAAACTTCATACACACACTCATCATCACAAGAGCTACATTTTGACCAAGGACCATAACAACATTGTTGATTTTGGCTGAATTATCTCCCCTTTTCCAATTTGTTTCTGAAACACATTATTTGCTCTCATTTTAATACTATTCACAACAGAGCCTTCAAACTTCACATGAATGTTCCTTGGGACAAGACCTTTTCAGTGATACCACACGTTTTGATCTGTGACCTTGACCTTTGAACTTTGACCTATTTTCGAAAATTTAACCGAAAACCTTAACCTTGACCATATTTCCAAAAGTATTTGGCCTACCTTCATGAAACTTCATACACATACTCACCATCACAAGAGCTACATTCCCTACAAGTTTTATAACTCCATCTTGCAATTTGATTGCTCTTGTTTGACGTAGAACTTTGGTTTTCTAAAAGAAACTGCAGACGAGCGTTGGCACCCGCATGCGGTGCTCTTGTTCTTTCATCCAATACGTCTAAAGGTACGTCTGTCTACATGTATCTATCTGACTACTGTTTAAAAGCACTGGTAAACTGGTTACAGGATCTGAGCCTGTCCAGGCAAAGCAGTAAGAGCCTATAAACCTGTTTGTTCCATTGGGCCAAGGGCTTGAGAGCTCATTATTTTCCTCTCAATGTCAGTTAAGAGTTGTGACCTATGACCTCAGCCAATGATCCCAGGGGTTCAGATAAAAATTTGGATAGCCTCATGCACATCTGCAGTCCCTAAACAATCTACATGTACATGTATGTAGCAAGTTTTGCAACCATACTTGAATAAGTATTTCTTTGTAATGTCCCTGTCAACACTATAGGTAATTTTGGAGGTTTGAATCCCTTTCAAGATTATTTCACTCATATCGAGCCCATCCTTAATCAGAGTTGGGCAAAAACCGGCGTTTCCGGAGAAATACCACCTGACCATCCGTTGCAGGAATCATTTTGGAGACATTGCCTCCAATTTTGTGAGTCTTTTATCGACATTGGGATAAAATGACATCTCAAGTCCTATTGCCCAATGAAACCGGTAGGGTTTATAAGCATGGACGGTCCAACTCGCACCGCTTTGCCTGGGCAGGCTTAGATCCTCTAAGTGGTTTACCAGTAGCAGTGAGCGGATCGGTTTCAGCTCTGTTTGGAACCATGCAGCCCATCTATTTTTCAAGCCCTGATGGACAGCGGCCGTAGTAGTTGCATTCACACCTATTTTCATGAAAATTTGACTTTTGACCTCACCACATAACCCCGGGGGTTCAGATCAAAATTTGGATACCCTTATGCACATCTGCGCTCCTAAGCGATACATGCCTCAAGTTTGGCGACCATAGTGCAAGAAATAAAAAGCAGTTACTGTTACATTCACAAGCATTTTCTTGAAAATTTGACTTACTGTTACATTCACAAGCATTTTCTTGAAAATTTGACTTTTGACCTCACCCTATGGCCCCCGCCCATAGGGGCTTGAAGAAATATATGGGCTGCATGATGCTTCCACGCAGAGCTGAATCCGGCCCGCACACAAGTACTGGTACACCGCTTAGAGGATCTAAGCCTGTCCAGGAACCGCGGTGCGAGGCGGACCATCCATGCTAATAAACCCTATTGGTTTCACTGGGCTACATGGCTTGAGATGTCATTTCATCTCAATGTCGGGTAAAAGTCCCACAAAATTGGAAGCGAAGTCTCCAAAATGACCTTTACAGTGTTGACGGGGACGTTACACCTCAAATCAAACAAGCAAAAAATGGCCCCAGGGGTTCAGATCAAAATTTGGATACTCTTAACTTCTAAAGCACATCTGCAGTTTCTATGCAATACATATATGTGTTTAGGGCAAGAAATAAAAAAGGAGTTACATTGTCAAGGTTTGTGACCGATCATTACGATAACACCCTTGGAAAATATTACATTTTTTCACCTCTTCAAAATAGTTTTTTTTTATGAAAGTCCTTGATATTTGTCGTATTTACTGCAAACATATGTTGTGGGTGCTCGTTAGAACCGGCTCAATGTGGCGGTTCTAATGAGTACCCACAACCTTTGTCTTGGAGCAGAAATAAGCAAAGTAATGTATACCCCTGTAAGCCCCAGTTTTCTATATATAAAGTGATGTTTAGTGGTGTGTTCATTTCACGGACTTGTTCACGTGATGGGAAGGACGGACGGTCATCCAGACGAACACCATGACAAAACTTAAATACCATTTTTTTTTTTTAGTTTTTTTTTTTATATCTAAAGCTGGTATTACAACATGAAACCACATTCTCACTATAATAAAGTGGTTCATTATAGGGACTTGTTATGGTGATGAGTAGAAGTGCTCTGATTTGGGTACATCTTTTTGATGTTTTATAAAATATCAGTATCTTGTCTGTACTTGGTAGAATTGCTCATCCAGGCAATTTAAATGCGTACACACAACTTACATGTTCAAGATAACAGTAACTTAGTAAGATAAAATGTGAGAAAATCTTCCTAGATCATTCTGCAAATTTCTTATCTACAGCCAAGATTCCCTATGGACACACGAATGGGCTTGATAAGGTCATGGTCAACAAGCAACTGGGGCTGGCCTCGGTAGCTTAGTCGGATGCGCATCCGACTGGTGATCAGGAGGACACAGGTTCTCTACCTGCCGCGTTAGGCAATGTTCTTTAGTGGAGGTTGATCATGAAATCTTTTCTACGGTCAATCTCCCCCTTCCCCTGATTCAAGAAGGACAATTTCAGTTTCTGGCGAAAGAATGTGCACTGTACTGGTTAACCGCTTACGAGTACATATAACCATGCCCAGGAAGTGTGAATGGGCAAACTGACCGGCTCAAAAATGACAGTGTTGACTGGGCCACTAAACTCCAACACAAACAAACAAGCTACTGGTGCCCATTGAGGCTTGGAGAAATAGATGTGGGTGCAATGTGATTCCAGCCAGAGCTAAAACTGACTGCACATGAGTATTGGACATTGGTAAACCGCTTAGAATTTCTAAGCTTGCCCAGGATTTATTTGTTTGATTTGAGATATAAGATCTCTGTCAACACTATTTAGGTCATTTTGGAGAAACTAGGACTGTTACCCGACATTGAGAAGAAATGACATCTCAAGCTCTGTCGCCCAATGAAACCAATAGGGCTTACATGCATGTAAAGACCAACTCGCACCGCCTTGCCTGGGCAGGCTTAGGCATTCTCAGCCGTTTACCAGTACTAGTGTGCGGTTGATTTCAGCTCTGTGTGGATGGCAGGGCTTGAGATGTTATATAATCTCAACGTCGGGTAAAAGTCCCACAAAATTGGAAGCGACGCCTGCAAAATGACCTAAACAGTCTTGACGGGAATGTTAAACCCCAATTCAAGCAAGCAAATACACTGTTGGTGTTTGAGTCATTGAAGTTTTTCGGTACATCAGAATAGTCATAAATACTCCTTAGATCTGCATTTGCAGTTGATAATTAGCCTGTCTTCCTCCAATTTCTGAAGTGTCATTGTGGACATCTTTGATATTGGATTCATCCATTATTGCATATATATAGAGTGTTTTTTAAAATCAGCATTATTAACAAGATGTTGATCCTGAATGGATGACTTGTTATGAACAGTCTACTCTGGATCTACATGTTTTGCATGGTTGAAATGGTTAACCCAGACTTTTGCCTAATTTCCAACAGGTATGACAGGGACTTCTGAGCCTGTCTCAGAACATTTGGGACCAAGTGAAACAGGAGCTGCATAAGACACATTCTCGGTGAAACATCACAGTCACAGACAATTTATAAACTTATACCCCAAACTGTTCTACAAGACATTAGCCATCCTGGTTTGGAAACCAGTCATACCTAATGAAGGTAAGTGTATTCTAGGTGAATGGATGTACCAGGGCCTAGTTGATGGTCAAAATGTTGACTGCATATGAATGCCCAAGCAAAGCCACATATAATATTATCTGGAATAGACCAGAGGTATGACTACTATTTCATCCCCCGACCATTTGGGCTTGAAGAAATAGATGAGCTGCATGATGCTTCCACACAGAGCTGAAACCGACTGCACAAGTACTGGTAAACCACTTAAAGGATATAAGACTGCCCAGGCAAAGCAGTGCGAGTCAGACAGCCCATGCTTATAAGCCCTATTGGTTTCATTGGGCGACAGGGCTTGAGATGTCATTTCATCTCAATGCGAGGTAAAAACCGCACAAAGTTGGCAGCAACGTCTCCAAAATTATGTGTACCATGTTGACGCCTTCGTCTGGATGTTAACCCTCAAATCAAACAAACAAAATACTATTACCCGACTTTAAATTATATAGTGATAATTTTACTAACACTAATGTGGCATTAGATAACTTATCACTGTAAAATTTAAAATCTGGAGAGTTACTTTTCAAAAATACCACCGACTATTGGGGTTTGCCCCCGCCCTTGAAGGCTTTGTGAAATGGATGGATGGACCTACAGCTGGATCCATCCATGGCAGAGCTGCAAGAGTGAGTATGGGTTAACTGCAAAGATTATTCAAGTATGCTCAAGAAAAGTGATTTTGGGTTCTGGCTGCCCCAATAATAAAGTTTATTAACTTACATGCAGTTATACATGTACATAAAGTAACATAATGGTAGGAAGAGTTACTGCAGGACTTGAACATCTATTCTTTGCTCTCAGATCAGACGGGGCCTGATAAATCCTAATCCACTGCCTGGCTGCCCGATACAAGTCTAAATTTTGGCTGGGCAAGAGTTTTTTTTTTTATTTCACTTGCCCAGAAAAATATTTAGGACATAAAAAAAAAATAAGAAGAGCTATTTTCAAGATGCTGTGGAATGCAGGGCAAGTGGTTGAAAGTTTGATCTGTCAGGCCCTGGATCAGGTAAAAAAGCCCACAGATTTGAAAGCAATGTCACCAAACTATTGTTGCCATTAATGCTCAACAAACAGATCTTTAAGAGAATTTCTAAAATATTTTTGATAAATATGATCAGTGAGCTGTTATAAGATTAAAGTAGTGTTAATTTAATAGAAGACTGTGATTGTTTTTTTTTTCATTATTTTCAGTGAAAATCAGGCTTGACATTTCATCTGAATTGTCTGCCCAATAGATTATTCACATGCAATGTCATGCCTTTTTTCCACTTAAAAATAGAAAACAGTTAATGACATATTTATACTTTGAAAATGCTGTCTTTTTCTTATTAACACGGGTATTACTAAATCCACTCATAAGATATACCATAAAAATCCTAAAAATTTGGACACTTTGAGGAGTTAATGTTTGTTTGCTTTGAGATGCAATGTCCCCTTCAACACTTTTTAGGTTATTTTGGAGGCATTGCTTCCAATTTTGTGGGACGTTTACCCACCATTGAGATGAAATGACATCTCAAGCCCTGTTGTCCAATGAAACCAATACAGTTTATTTTCATGGGCGGTCCAACTCGCACCACTTTCCGGGCATGCACAGAACCTCTAAGCAGTTTACAAGTACCCATGTGTGGTCGGTTTCAGCTCTTCCTAGAAGCATCATGCAGCCCAGTCTATTTTTTCAAGCCGTGATGGGATTGGATCAGAGAAGTTACTCTAATTGTAAAATTTTAACAAATTTGTTTCATGATCCAGCAAAGAGTCCAAATGGTGCAGACAGAATAGTAAACAGTGCAGACGCTGGACAGACTGGATCTGGGTCTGCACTGTTTGTCTGTCTGTCCGAATATTTAGGTTAATAATGATAGATTTTTCACTTTATTTGATGTTTTGTTTTCCCTATCATTGGAGGGTGTGGTGGGGGGATCTTTTTGCTGGGATTCTGTTGGTGTCTGCAGTTTGGCTGTTCGAAGCACTTTAATAGTTCTCCTGAACCAACAGTTGGTTGCTAACCAAACATGCATAAATTATGTACATGTAACTTTAAGCCATCAGGTTTGTTCACCTTCACCTTATTCACAAGATGATCATATTTTGTACTTATCATGCTTGCCATTGCATCCTACATGAACCAAAAATTTCAACAATAGATTTTTATGACATTTACCTCAGTTTTAAGGTCAATCACACACACACACACACACACACAAAAAAAACTGACAAAATTAATTTTGGGTAAAAATATATCTTCAAGTGGACAGATATGTTGTTATCTGTGGTATATGTCATTGAAACCTTCCAAATTTTAGATTATGCTAAGAATTGGTGCAATATAGTACATGTACATGTATTACAAATAGCCAGAGCACAACATTCCCTACAATTTACATGTGTGCCTAGCAAAGACTCAGATCAGCCTATGCATCCACACAGTCCGATCAGTGTCTTTGTTGTGCGCTGAAGGATAGCTAAGGGCCCAGTGCTCCTTCCTGCAGCAAGAGAAATCTCTGGTCAGAATATATGGATGGACAGGCTGATGATTCTTCACTGGGTGCACATGGACATTGTAGGAAATGCTGTGCCACAGCGCAGATATCAAAGATTTGATTTTGGTGATCTTCTCTTTTCATGACCAAATGATGCAAAGATTTATAATTTTGCTTGACTACAGTAAAGCCTGTTATGGTGGCCACCACTGTTACACAAGTAACCTGCCTAATGCAATCATGCTTTTGGTTTACAATAAAGGCAAATGCATTAAGATTGACTTGTACTAAGCGAGTACATGTCCTAAGCAAGCACATTTTGGTTATCCCCTAAGCACGGGGGTAATACCATTTTCTATACCTGTGTTGTCGACCGAGCCGGTACTGTGTAAAGCTGCTGTCGACCGAGAAATACGGTTGTCGACCGAGCAGTACGGATGTCGACAGAGGAGGGTAGTCGATAAATTCGCTGTAAATGTGTTATTTTTGTGTATGTCTGTCCATTTTTGTGGTGTCAAATCGTTTGTGAAATAGTTTGCTGTTGTTTCAAGTGTTTTGGAAGTCTAACTGATAGCCTGTTTTGACGCTTAGCGGAATTAAACGGGAAAATATATAAAATAAGTACTTCCGGGGAAATGCGTGGCTCTTATTCATTGTCGTGGAATATCGAGGACGAAATGATGCAGATACATCATTAACATACGCGATAACCTTTTATTTGTGTGTCAGCATGTCTTTATATGCCTCTGTGGAACTGTTTATAGTTTCATCGATACGGCTGTCGATGAAGTGAAAGTTTGCGGGGTACAGTTGTCGACGTTACTGGGTACGGATGTCGATGATTCAACGAGAGTGCAAGGGACAGATTTACTTGAAATTAACCCCAGTTAAACAATGAAATACTTTTGCATTCTTCGTCAGGCTTTGTTTGTTTGTTTGAAATGGCTGATTGATAATGAACTATCGTTGCTTTGTTTTTTGTTTTTTTTTTTTTGTTTTGTTTTGTTTGATTTGAGGTTTAACGTCCCAGTCAAGACTGAAAAGGTCATTTTGGAGACGTTTCTTCCAACTTTGTGGGCGAATACCTGAGTACCCGGAGAAAAAACAACCTGACCTTCCGTTGCAGAATTTGGCATCTCACTTGTGACCCGAGAGAGGCTCGAACCACAGCGGTGAGAGACCTAATGATCAAGAGTCAACGCTCTTAACGAGTCAACGCTCTTAACCACTAGGCCACGGAGGCCCGTCAACAATGAGATTGGTCATTAGGTTTTTAGCTCACCTAGCCGCAAGCTCAGCAAGTGAGTATACTCATGCCCCGGCATCCGTCGTCGTCCGTTCACATTCTGCAAACATCTCATCCATCACGAAAACACGCCTATGTAATATTGACCCCCGTAAACCCCACTTTTATATAGTTTCACTGGGGTTTACAGGCGTATATATTATTTTTCTAATTTCAGCAAAAACAGATTGTGGGTATTCGTTAGAACCGCCTCGTCGAGGCTGTTCTAACGAGTGTCCTCAATCTATGTTTAGAGCAGAAATAAGCAAAATTCAGTGCGAAAAGTTTCATATTGAGAGGCGTGTTTATGGGGCGCCGTTTTACTATTTATTCCGTATTTATGGATATCCATAATTATTTATGGATATCCATAATTCGAATTATCGATATCCATAAATCGATGTGAATTAATGATATACATAAATCGAATAATGGATATCCATTATTCGATTTATTGATATCCATAAATCGAATTATGGATATCCATTATTCGGCTGATTTATGGATATCCATAAATCAAATTATGGATATCCATAAATCGAATTATGGATATCTATTAATCGTTTTATTGATATCATTAATTTAGATCGAAATATGGATATCCATTAATCGAATTATGGATATCCTTAATTCGAATTATGGATATCCATTATTCGGCTGATTTATGGATATCCATAAATCGAATTATGGATATCCATAATTCTCCTCTGCATATAAACCTAATGAATAATGACTGCTCCCTTTGCAAAAAAAAAAAAAAAAATCGACTATTCGCGTCAGATTTCCGATTTAGGTGTGTAATAAAAGCCGGGATGGAGGGGGAGAAAATGTCGGGTAGGCTTAGTGGTGGCCTATGGTGTGGGAGAGATATGTTTTTTTTTATTTGAGGTTTAACGTCCCCTTCAATGTTATTTAGGGCATTTTGGAGACGTTGCTTCAAGTTGGTCATTAAGCCTTCATTGAGATTAAATGACATCTCAATCCCGCCGGCTTCGGTAGCTCAGTCGGATGCGCGTCTGACTGGTGATCAGGAGGAAGCAGGTTCGATACCTGCCGGGGTCGGCAACATTCTTTCGTGGAGATTGATCATGAAATATTTTCTATAGTCATTCTCTCCCTTCCGCTGATTCAAGCAGGGCAGTTGTCAGTTTCTGCCGAAAGGATGTGCACTGTACTGGTTAACTGCTTACGTATAAGCCTGCCCAGGAAAAGTGTAGATAGGTCAACTGACCGGCTCAAAAATGACCTAAATAATGTTGACTGTGCTGTAAAATTCAAATACAAACAAACAAACAAACATCTCAATCCATGTCGCCCATTGGACAGACTTAGACCTTCTAAACGATTTAACAGTACTCTCAGCTCATGCAGCCAAATCTATTTCTCCAAGCCCCGATGGGCGGGGGCCAGGAGATATATCTGAATCTGCTTGGTACTCCATACATCTCAAGAAGAGGATTTGTTTGTTTGATTTGAGGTTTAACGTCCCCGTAAACTCTGTAAATGTCATTTTGGAGACGTTGCATCCAATTTTGTGGGACTTTTACCCGACCTTGAGATGAAATGACATCTCAAGCCCTGTCGCCCAATGAACCAATAGGGTTTTTTAACATGGACGGACCGACTCGTACCGCGGTTCCTGGACAGGCTTAGATCCTTTAAGCGGTTTACTAGTACTCGTGTGCGGGTCGGTTTCAGCTCTGCCTGGAAGCATCATGCAGCCCATCTATTTCTTCAAGCCCCGATGGGCAGGGGCCGTCAAAAAGAGTGTTATATGGATATATTTTAATACTAAATATAACGACCGTGTGCATTTTTCTCCAGAAAACATGCGCGGATTGCCTGTTTGGATCATTATAATCTTTCGTCCGATTAGGTGCGCGGTCCTCATAGAGGTGATTCCAGAGGGACCGGATGCGTTGACCGGAATTTCCAGATCTTACGGCTGGTTCCGATATTTAACTGCACACATGGCGGGCGTTCAGCGTATGCCGTCCGTTGCTTTGGAAGCCTTACGGGCTGAAAAGGCTGCACGGCAGAAAGGTCCCTTTGACCGGCCATCATCTTCCAGCGATGATGAAGGCCTTGAAGATTTTTACAATAAACAATCACGTGTTTTAGGGAGAAATCATTACACCAAAAGCTTTGGCGGTGATTTGTGGATATCCATAATTCGAATTATGGATATCCATAAATCGATCTGAATTATGGATATCCATAAATCGAATTATAGATATCCATTATTCCGCTGATTTATGGATATCTATAAATACGGATTAAATAGTAAAACGGTGCCCCATACGTGTTTTCGTAATGTCTGAAAACCGATTGGCCAATCAAAACCAACATGTTTTGAACCTCTTTGGGTAGGGGGAACGCTAGTTTGTTCGCGACATCTGGGTCAGATGACCAAGATGGCTATCACGCCTATATATGGTTAAACCATTGAAACGCTTCTCTAGGACCAGTCAAGAAACTTTGTATGTAACAGATAGGACTCCAGCACATCATAATTTGTTAAAATGATGATCTTAGGATTACCCCGAACTTATCTCCAGACACGGTCAAATTTTACAACCTGTCCTTTTCTATAGGAAAAATTAAAATAATTAATTTTTCAGAAACTATTACAGCCAGTGAAAGTTGGTAGGCAACTAATTGAGATTCTTCACATGTGTGTGGATTTGGTGAGTGAGTGTTTGAGTTTTTCGTCCCACCAACAACTAAGGTCATAATGGAGACGGCACCTCGGTTTAAAGACTCATCCGAATGTCCGGAGAAGCCAGGGATCGATCAACAAATAACATGTACATGTATAATGGAATAGTAAAAAGAGAATTCGGAAATTCGGACACATCTGCCAAGTACTGTTGTGATTCAAAAGATTGTGAAGTTTGATTTTAGGTTTAACGACCCCGTCGACACTGTAAAGGTCATTTTGGAGACGTTGCTTCCAATTTCGTGGGACTTTTAACCGACAGTGAGATTAAATGACATCTCAAGCCTTGCCGCCCAATGAAACCAATATGGTATATAAGCATGGACGGACTCGCACCGCGTTGCCTGGGCAGGCTTAGATCCTCTAAGCGGTTTACCAGTAGTCGTGTGCGGGTCGGTTTCAGCTCTGCGCGGAAGCATCATGCAGCCCATGTATTTCTTCAAGCCCTGATGGGCGGAGGGGGGGGGGGGGGCACTGAACTGCAGTATAAAAGTCTATGAATGTTGTGGATGAAATGACAAACACTATGCTTAGAAAATCTTATTTGTCCTTAGTTTACTGTACACACGCACGCTTGACTGATTACTTTTTGCCACACAAGACTGCGCATGCGCAGCGTTACCAAGGAAGTTAATCAGCCTAAACTCATCTATACTGTCTTCTTCTTCTTCTTCTTCTCAATTAAATCATATTATGCCGATTACTAAATTTCGTTTAAATATACACGTGTAGCTTTTTAAAAAATCTTAGAAAGCCTTCCGTAGACAAGTTATAGGATACAGCGGTCTTGAACAGTTCTGCGTTGTGTTATCCAGGGTCCGACACTGGCTGCAAAACTGCATCTGGTGAGGAAATCACGACGACCATACTGACATTGACCAAGCGTGAGCATTTGTATACCCACAATTCCAAACAACTGATTAGAAACCATATTACCGCTGATAGGTGACTTTTGTTTCAAATACAGCTAAGCACGGGACATGTCAAGACACTGCCCAGTGAATCCCCGTTAGGAATGACAAAAAGCCTGTTCTAATATCAACATAGACAACTGATAAACTATTAACATGTCAGAACAGTTATGTGGTTATGTTTGTTTGTTTGAGGGAGGTTTAACGTTCCCGTCAACACTATTTGGGTCATTTTGGAGACGCTGCTTTCAATATTGTGGGACTTTTACCCGACATTGAGATAAAATGTCATACGCACGGACGGTCCAACTCGCACCATTTTGCCTGGGCAGGCTAAGACCCACTAAGCGGTTTACCACTACTCATGTACGGTCGATTTCTGCTCAGCGTTAACCATTTATACCTCCTTTACTTAAATATGCACTTTCGCACACATAACAAACGCAAAATCAAAGCACTAAGAGTACTGGTTGGTCTATTGTCGCTGACTATAGGTCGGAAAAAGTCCAGGACTGTGATTTAAACTGCTTAATTTACCCTTGAAATTCCGATTTTTAAGTATATAGTGCAAATCTTGATCAGACGCCGCATTCTGTGGCGTCTGGTCTGGGTCTTCACTGTTTGTCAAGCCCAACCTATGATTCCAAGATAACCCTCTTACACAATACTCTGACCTCAGTCACTGCGGCTGTTATCTATAAAAAAAAAGTAATTCGGACAAGTCTGTGATAGTCACGTGGACTGAAGAGCTTTTCTGCTTAGGAATTTTGGGTAGTCGGAAAAGGAGCTCTTCACGAAAACACGCCTATATAATTTTGACCCCCTTGAACCCCACTTTTGTAAAGTGAAACCGGGGTTTACAGGGGTAAACCTTATTTTTCATATTTCTGCCCATATACACAGATTCTGGGTATACTTGTTAGAACCGCGCGTTCACACAATCTATTTTTGAGCAGAAATATAATAAGTATCAGATTTTTTTTTTTCTGAATTTTTTTTATTTTTTGGTCGATTGTTTATCAATCGACCTAAAGATATAAAGGACAAAACCTCTATTAGTGCTGGAGTCCACGTGACTATCACTGATTTGTAGGAATCCACGCAGATTATTTATAGAATTTTATCGCAGTGAGGTCAGCATGTTTACGTGAAAAGGTTAACTGTAAAATCTGGGCTGGAATCATGGGTTGGGCTAGGCAAACAGTGTAGACCCAGATCAGACGCCACAGAACGCGGCGTCTGATCAGGGTCTTCGCTGTTTGCTTAGAGTATAGGAATTTAAGGGTCAGGCGCAGAAAAACGCGTCTGATCATGGTCTAAACGGTTTGCTTTCAGTAAAGGAGTTTAAGGGTTAAACGAAACAGTCCACGCTCAGGCCCATTTTTCCTAACTACACCCAGAGACAATCGACCCACCAGTACTCTCAGTGCTTTGATTTTTTTAGGGTAAAATTTTCAATTTATTTTAATAGGCACGTTTTCGTAAAGTCTGCTGATCAACCGTACTGTTTGTCATGGCATTTGTTGAGATATATTCATCTCTGCACATGCGCTTGAAGTTCTGAGCTCAAAACCTACCCAACGGGCCTCCGTGGCCTAGTGGTTAAGAGCGCTGACTCTTGATCATTAGGTCTCTCACCGCTGTGGTTCGATCCTCGCTCGGGTCACATGTGAGACGCCAAGTTCTGCAACGGAAGGTCAGGTGGTTTTTCTCCGGGTACTCCGGTTTTCGCCCACCTCTGATTAACGATCGGCTCGATATGAGTGAAATAATCTTGAAAGGGCAGTAACCCCCCCCCCCCCCAAAAAAAAAAAAAAAAATAAACATGAATGTTAATATTCAATTTCGTTATGGCCTTTCAAACAAATTTGAAATGTTTAAGCATTTAAACTTCAAGCGCCTGTGATCTTTCCGACATTATTCTTCAAGAGCATTTGCACAGGTTTACAACATTTTTTTTTGCAGTTTAATTTCAATCTGATTTGGCATTTACATGTTCAAGTGTTTACATCAGTGACCAGCCTTGTAGCCCGTTGTGTAAACTAAATATGGGAGAGTTAAGGATGGAGTTATTCTTGGTGATTGTTGCGACTTTAAGACACCAGTTCGCACAAAACATACATTTTTCTTCATGGCTCCCAGTGAAATCTGCCTTTTAGTGCAGATTTTACTAATAATCATAGAATAAATCAAGTTTTTTAACAGCAGTACATGAAATGTAGTTTGTATATTTCGTCGACAGTCGTATCAATCAGACTAGGATACCATCGACGGTCGTATTTCTAATAATCGACATCCGTATCCCGACATTTTTCAAAGGTCTATAAAAACTCCCAGAGTGCATGAATTTTGTCAAACCCACGTTATTGTCGAAGTGTAAATGGTGGATAAAATATATATGGTGTTTTATTGCTTTCCTACTTTTCATAAAGCATTAGATTATTGAAATTCTGTGAAAACTGATTTTTTTTCGAAAGAACCGGTATTTTATAGTGTTTTTCAGACTCACGACTCTCTATAAGTGAACAGACAATTAACAGCTTGTCTCTTTAAAACACCCACATCGTTTGTAAATGTTTAAACTAACGTTTTCGCCTCTCCAAGTGCATCAAAATCGAAGACCCCCTCTGTCGACATCCGTACTGCTCGGTCGAAAGCCGTATTTCTCGGTCGACAGCAGCTTTACACAGTACCGGCTCGGTCGACAACACAGTATAGAAAATGGTATTACCCCCGTGCTAAGTGCTTGCATAATAGGATTGGGCTGGTTTTTTTTTTTTTTTTTTTTTTTTGTTGTTTCTTTTTTTTTAGGTTTCTCGAATTTATAGATTGCTTAATTTTTGCATGTACCATAATGATCCTTAGTATTGGGACATTCAGGCCTAAGCAAACAGTGCAGGCCTAGATCAGACTGCTCATGAAGCAGTCTGATCAGGTTCTCCACTGTTTGCCATTCTGTCTCCATTTTTTGGACTTCTTGCTGGATCGCGAAACAAATTTGCTAGCATTTTAGGAGAATTTATTCAATTACAGCAAGTCTTCAAGGTGTCTGAATATTTTGGATTTTTACGGTATGCACCTTCCAAGTCCAAGTGGTTGTAATAGTCTTCTGAAAACATTTCTAGTCTTTGTAATGGTCACATGTACATTTATTTTGTTCTGTTCCTTATTTTCTTTTTAGCTGACCAGTTTGGCTCCAGGGGAGCTTATAGGATAGGCAGTTGTCCGTCATCGTCTGCGTCTGCGTCAACACTTTCAAACGACATCTTCTCTGAAACTACTAGGCCGATTCAGCCCGAATTTCATCTGTAGCATCCTTGGGCTGGAGGATTGAAAGTTTTTGTTTTTTATGAAATTCGGCTCATTAGTTTGGTTGCTATGGCAACTTAGAGTTTCCATAGACTTATAATGGGAAAAATAGAAAAATGGCATTTACTGCCAAGTCTCTGCAGATATTTTGACAAAACTTTCATAGAAATGTTCCTTAGGCAGTCTAATATCTGCCATATGATTTTAGGAAAAAAAATAGAAATAAAAAAATCAAAAATCATCTCCTCAGAAACCGAATGCTCTATTAGGCTTAGAGTTTTTGGAAATATTCACCATATTTGCCTTTACAGGTTTTGTGTTGTTTTTTTTTTTTTATAAAATTTGGCTTCTTAGTTTGGTTGCTATAGCAACTTAGATTTTCCATAGACTTATAATGGGGAAAATTGAAAAATGGCATTTGCTGCCAAGTTATTGCAGATATTTTGACAAAACTTTTATAGAAATGTTCCTTGAGTAAATGTCTCTCAGCCATATGCTTAAATGCCAACATGGGGGTCCCCCAGGTTAAGCCGGGGCCATGCCCCACCCCCTCCACTTCATAAAAGGCCATATAACTCGGAAACCATCCAGATCCCCACCCCAAAACCATATATATTCTTGTTCCTTATGATAAGATGCATTCAGTGACACCAACCTGGGGGTCCCCCGGTACGTGCCGGGGTCATGCCTCACCCCCTCCATTCCATAAAAGGCCCAATATCTTTGAAACCTCACAAATTCCCACCCCTAAACCATATATATTCTTGTTCCTTATGAAAATATAAATTCACTGACACTAACTTGGGGGTCTCCTGGGGTGCGCCTGGGCCTTGCCCCACCCCTTCTTCTTCACAAAAGGCCGTATATCTCAGAAACCATTTAGATTCCCACCCCAAAACCATATATATATATTCTTGTTCCTTATGATAAGACGCATTCGGTGACACCAACCTGGGGGTCCCCGAGTTGTGCCGTGGTCATGCCCCACCCCCTTCATTTCATAAAAGGCCCAATATCTTGGAAACCTTACAGGTCCCCACCCCTAAACCCTATATATACTTCTTCCTTATGAAGAGACTCCGTCTTTGACACCAATTTGGGGATCTTCCAGGGTGCGCCAGGGCCTTGCCCCACCCCTCCACTTCACAAAAGGCCATCTATCTCAGAAACCATTCAGATCTCCGCCCCCAAACCTTATATATTCATGTTTCTTATGATATGACGCATTCATTGACACTAAACTGGGGGTTCCCCAGGATGTACCGGATTCGTGCCCCACCCCTTCATTTCATTGAAGACCCAATATCTTGGAAACCTTACAGATCCCTACCTCTAACCTTATACATGTATATTGTTGTTCCGTATGCTAAGGCACATTCATTGAGAATGACGTCAACCTGGAGGTCTCCCAGGTCAAGCCAGGGCCTTGCCCCACCCCACCACTTCACAAAAGGCTATATATCTCAGAAACTGTTCAGATATGTTCTTGTTCCTTATTAATAGCACACCCACTTGGGGGTCGCAGGGGCCATTCCTCTCCTCTCCACGTCATAGAAACGCCTCATATATCGGAAACCATTCAGATTCCAACCAATAAACCATATAGATATATTCTTGGTCCTTATAGGGACAACAATCCTGGGCTTTCTTGGGATCAACAGGACATGCCCCAACCCCTTCACAGCTTAAGAGGCCTTAAAACTCTGGTATACAGATCCCCACTGCTACACCATATATATTCTTATTCCTTATGATAAGACACATTTAGTGATACCAACCAGGGCTCCATTGGGTCCATGTCCTACACCATCTACTTATTAAAAGGCCTAATGTTTTAGATACTGAGTCCAGATGGATGCTCATTTGGATATAGGGGTACATTTGGGAGACGTTATAATCGGTAGATTAAAATGATATCATGTTAAAATACATGGCTGTCATTGGGCAGTGCCCACCTGAGCTCTGGTGAGCATAGTGGCCCATGGGCCTCTTGTTTTAAAAATCTGTTTCAATTTTTATTACAGGTTCAGTATGGAAAAACCCACATACAGTTTGATACAGAGGAGCCTTGCTTTCACCAGTAGCTAACAGCTGACAGCCTATGTGGTCCTACTACCTACTGAAAGAAAAAGGACTGAATTATTTAATGCCTAGAACTTCTTGATGGCAGCTATGTTTTTGAACCACTGGATCATGACTGACAATAATTTGTTTGTTTGATTTGAGGTTTAACATCCCTGATAACACTGTAAAGGTTATTCTGAAGACATTGCTTCCAATTATGTGGGACTTTTAGCCGACATTGAGATGAAATGACATCTCAAGCCCTGCCACCCAATGAAATCAATAGGGTTTATAAGCATGGACAGTCCGACTCGCACTGCTTTGCCTGGACAAGCTTAGAACCTCTAAGCGGTTTACCAGTACTCGTGTGCGGGTCGGTTTCAGCTACGCCTGGAAGCATCATGCAGCCCATCTATTTCTTCAAGCCCCGATGGGCGGGGGCAGTTGACTGACAATAAAGAATGGAAGAAAGATCAATAGTTTTTGATTAGTTTAGGCATTAACATTTAATATATTTTAACAGCCAGAAAAGTGAAATAGTATATGGTGATGACACGGACTTGTTTGGACATTCGCAATTCACCCGGCCCATCGGGTTTTACATCCCACCATTAGCTAAGGTCATATGGAGACGGGACCTCGGTTTAAAGACTCATCCGAAAGTCTGGAGAAGCCCGGGATCGAACCTGCGACCCCTGGTAAAGTTCTTAAATAAAGTATGTGGACAGTCTTAGCCTAATGTTATGCTGTTTTTAATTTGAAAGTTTTGTTTGTTTGTTTGTATTGGAGTTTAACGGCCCAGTCAACACTATTTAGGTCATTTTTGAGCCGGTCAGTTTACCTATCAACACTTTCCTGGGCAGGCTTATACGTAAGCGGTTAACCAGTACAGTGCACATTCTTTCACCAGAAACTGACAACTGCCCTTCTTGAATCAGCGGAAGGGAGAGAATGACCGTAGAAAAGATTTCATGATCAATCTCCACGAAAGAATGTTGCCGACCCCGGCGGGAGTCGAACCCGCGTCCTCCTGATCACCAGTCAGACGCGCATCCGACTGAGCCACTGAGGCCGGCTGAATTTGAAAGTTAAATTCAAATAAACTTCTTTGTATCATCACTACTTGTACATGTATCTTTTAATAATTTTGCATCAGTGGGGACTGAAAGAATATCTCCTAAAAAGGGGTATCCTTCAGAAGCAAGGAATACTCTGCAGAACTGATAAGTATGGAGTGTGCAAGTTTTCTGGGCCAGACTTCATGTAAACTTTGTTTGCTGTGGGGTACGGTTTTACTATTTAATACAATTTCAAGATATCTATAATTTTATTATAGATATCTATAAATCAAATTATAGATATCAAGTATAATTAACATTATCTAATTATCAGAATTTTTGATATCATAAAATGTAATCAGTGATATGAAATATATATTTCTTGATATTTTTAATTCCTTAGCATATATAGATATCTAAAAATCCAGTTATAGGTATCTAATAATATTGATATCCTATATTTTTATAATAGATATCTATAAATCAATTTAAAGATATCTAAAACTTAAAATATAGATATCCATAAATCAAATTACAGAAATCCATAATAGAATTATAGATATCTATAATTAATATTATTGGTATCTATAATTATCAGTACTTTTGATATCATAAAATGTAATCAATGATATGAATTATATATTTCTTGATATCTAAAAATTTGTTTTATGATATCTACTATTCCTTTGCATATATAGATATCTCCTATAATCAATATTTGATTGTCTACTATTGCACCAAGAGTGTACAATGCGGTGTCGCAAAGAAGGCAATGCCTTAATTTCATATTAGAACATATTAGAACCTCATCAGTATGTAGTCGGTTTCAGCTCTGCGCAGCATCGTCTATTTCTTCAATCCCCGATGAGCGGTAACGGCTGAAGTTTTAAATAGAAATGATGGTGTCCATCGGAATTCATAAAAGTCAATTGAGCGTTTATTTACCTGGGTAAGTGCCGAAAAACAATTAATGCGAGCTAATTTTCACGACCCGTAACGCGATAAAACTGACCTAAACCTATTTAAGTCGAATGAGTTCTTCCGTCTTAGACGAGTGGAGACAATTCAAACTGCGAAATGGGGCGAATGTTTTTCTCATTAATTTTCAAAATATATTAAGCCATCTACGACAGAGAGAATTTTCCGTCTTGCTGGAGTATTTAGACAATGACGATGTATATACATAAACTAGTTGAAGTTAGAAAAACAGCGTATAAATCTATATGCCATTTAGGCTTGAAATGGTGTCGAGTTTAATGACTCAGTGCCAATGTTTTTTCTAATTATCTCATGTCTAACCCATATGTAATAATGGAATCTTCCGCCCAATAAGTATGAAGTGTTCCATTTTCCGATAGTTAGTTGCAAGGGAGGTGAAGACCTAGATCGGTCTGAATGGTCAACTAGGACCAGCCGACATATTAAATATTAAACGAAGAGTTTAGCCATTTTTCAATCATTTAGTTTCGAGGCAGCAAAGAGAGTAGGCAAAATAATGCGAGTAATTTACTAGATACGTATATTTTATTGCCGTCTGCTAAATATTTTGGCATTTTATTTAGTCAAAAGAAGAAGAAGAAGGGCTCGAGCTTCACCGCTCCTATCTGGTGCCATTTGGTTTCAAAAACTGGAAGCCTACTCGCTTACGAGAGGGGACTAGAAGGAGATTCCGGAGATCTAGAGTGATTGTCGAAGGGCTGGACAGCATGTGGGATACGGAACTGATGGATATGGTGTCTCTGTCTAAACAGTCACCCTGGCGGCCATCTGGGCCTACAAAGGCGACCCCCTCAAGGTCATCCGACTTCCTTCAGAAATTATACGGATTGATCAGTCCCGATCTGTGTATGTTCGACAGTCACCATTCGGAAGAATAGGATCACCCATCGACCTTGTAGATAAGCCTGTATATAGAAGACCCCCGTACCCTTGGACGTGACGCTACCTTCCCGTGGTCTAGGGCGTTTCCACAAAACGCGTCACCCCCTCACCACAAAGGTCATCCGGCGACCCCGCGAAAGGTGATCGAGGGTCAAACGAGGTCAGAAATGGCGGCCATCTTCGCCTCAAACTCCATGGAAGGTCAACCGGCGACCCCCGCGAGGTTATCGAGGGTCATCCGATTTCCTTATATGGCGACCATCTTGTGACGTCATTGGGGCCAAAGAGACCCCTATACTACTGCAGCGTATTGAGAAAAATACATTTGAAAGACATGTTAGGTCATCTATTATGTATTCTATATACAAGTATTTTTACATTCATTCAACGTGAAAGCAGATATAAATACAGATATTTGGTCACGTCGTCGCATCAACGTTGATTCGAAGTCATTTCAAGTTATATACCCGCTTGAAAGTTTCCTCTACAAAGCGCTCATAGGCGCCGTTTTTTTTTGAAGTTGTATAATTATTATAAACATTTTAGGTCTCTACTTGATTTGAAAGCTAGCATCAATAGACATATGCGCCCAACGAAGACTCAGATCCGCCTGCGCATCCGCGCAGTCTGATCAGAGTCTTCGTTGTGCGCTTTAAGGATAGTTGAGGGCCCAATGCTCCTCCATGCAGCAGGAGAAGTCTCTGGTTAGACTATATGGATGCGCGTTGATACACGTAGTTTTCAGTGTCATTTACAAGACG
This sequence comes from Lucinisca nassula, assembly GCA_963580285.1. Taxonomy (NCBI): domain Eukaryota; kingdom Metazoa; phylum Mollusca; class Bivalvia; order Lucinida; family Lucinidae; genus Lucinisca; species Lucinisca nassula. The sequence goes on from OY757018.1 coordinate 98,166,170, forward strand.
CTGTCGTTATGTGCCGGCCTCGGTAGCTCAGTTGGATGCGCGGTGATCTTGAGGACGCGGGTTCGATACCTGCCGGGGTCGGCAACATTCTTTCGTTGAGATTGATCACGAAATCTATTCTACGGTCATTCTCTCCTTTCCGATGATTCCAAAAGGCCAGTTGTTAGTTTTTGGCGAAAGAATGTGCACTTTACTGGTGAACCGCTTACGTATAAGCCTGCCCAGGAAGTGTGGATAGGTAAATTGACCGGCTCAAAAATGACCTAAAATAGTACTGACTGGGCTATTAAACTCCAATACAAACAAACAAACAAACAAAGACTGTCATTATGACGCCTATCCACTTCAGTCTGTGCCTTCTGAATCCTTATTAGCAAGCAGTGTTCCAACATGCATGCATATTAGAGGCAGTTTTATCTCATAGCCGTTTACACAGGTAGCTGTTAGGTAAACAAACTAAGCTCGGCAGGCCAGACTACATGTAGCTGTCTCTGCCAACATTGCCTCATCAGTGACCCTCAAATTCAAATCTTTCAAACTCCGTACTGTAACCAATGATCCGAAAGGACAAGAAATATAAATTACGCTATGACGAGTGGGCATTGTTATCATCATCATCATCATCATCATCATCATCATCATCATCATCACTATCATTATTGTCATCATCATCATCATCATGATTGTTATTAATATTATTACCCCTCATCCTGCTGAACATGACGAACTGTATCTTTGCAAACAGTGGAGTCCAGATCAGATGGCTTCTGATCAGGATCTACACTGTTTTGCATGCAGATTTTCTAATTAAACGAACACAGTTTGTGAAGTAATTGATTAGCTGCTTTTCAGCAATGGGTGGGGAATTAATTTATTCAGCAGGATAAGCAGGTGTGTTGTTTTGTTTTTGTTGTTGTTTTTTTTTTTGTTTTTTTTTTTTTGTTTTTTGTTGTTGTTTTTTTTTTTGGTGGGGGGGGTGCGATTTTACGGCCATTTCGATCGTTAATCAAAGGCGGGCGAAAACCGGAGTCCCCGAAGAATAAACCCTGACTTTCCGTTTCAGAACTGTGCGTCTTACACGTGACTCTCGCCAGGCTCGAATCCACGGCGGTTAGAGACCTAATGATTAAGACTGCATAAGCATTACAAAAACACGCCTATACAAATACATTGTAACCTTGATCGCCGAAAAAATGAATAGTTAATGATGAATTATTTGGATGTTTTTCTTATATTGATTGTTGGTACTCGTCATTGAGGCGGTTCTAACGAGTACCCACCATCTATATTTTAGAGCAGAAATAAGAAAAATAAGGTTTACCCCTCTAAACCCCAGTTTTAATATATAAAAGTGGGATTCGAAGGGGTCAAAATTATATAGGCATGTTTTCGTGATGGTCAGCGCTCTTATCCGCCCGCTCACTGCAGGTGTTGTCTTGCTTTTGCCTATTTTGTATTTCCATGCCCAAATGGAAGCTGAATTAATTTCATTAACTTCGGGCGAATCCTAAAATCTGATTTATGGTATTTTTGCATGTTTTATAGCTTAGCATTGACATTGCACGCCATCAAATAAACGGATAAAAACATTAGTCTTCTTAATACATAGTCCTTACTTGAGCCGGGAGTTGATAAAAAGATTCCCATTGCTTTGGCGAAAAAACTAAGGTTCTGACAAGACTGCACAGTCTTGTCAGAACTTCCGCTACTCTCACAGCCACGTATAACATAATTTCCCCTAAGTGATTTTGTTTGATTTGAGGTTTGAAGTTCCCGTCAAGACTATATAGGTCATGTTGGAGACGTTATTTTGTTGGACTTTTGCCACACATTGAGATGAAATGACACCTCAAGCCCTGCCGTCCAATGAATATGCATGGACGGTCTGACTCACACTGCTTTGCCTGGGTAGGCTTAGACCCTCTAAGCGGCTTACCAGTACTCGTGTGCGGTCGGTTTCAGCTTTGCGTAGGAGCACCATGCAGCCAAATCTATTTCTGCATGCCCCGATGGGCGTGGGGTATTCCTCTTTATGAATTAGATGAGAAAGCAATTATCTAGAGTCGACAGAATTACATGTACATGTATCTTATACCTCCAATCCAAGATAACAAAGGAAAAAGGGGCACCAATATAAAGCAAGATGGACTGACATACATTACTAGTATTAAACAGCATAATAAGGTAAGATTTGGTTACGAAATATAAAAGGGATGTGTTTTTTTTCTGTAACAAGTACTAACAACTCCGGTCGTGCCAATATTGTCAGTTAGGCTCACATATTCTATTTTTGCTCAACAGAATTTAGACAACACTATATCTGTAACCACGATGCACTTGTTTAACCCTTTTTGAACCAAATGGAATCTTCCTCCTTATATATGTTCTGCGCAAAGTAGGAATCGGTACAATTCTGGAATTGTCTTGCGCAAAGTAGGAATTCTCACTTTGTTGCGCAAAGTGAGAATTTCCACCTTGCGAAAGACAGTTCCGGAATTGCTCCTGCGCGAAGTGAGAATCGGGACAAAGTAGGAATAATTTTTCTGTATTTAATTTATAATTTATTGCTTTATGAACCCTATTATTAAATTATCAATAACAAATTCTTAAGAAGTTATTAATAATACGATATTCAAATCATTTGAAAACATAATAAAATCATGCATTTTGAGATCATATTTAGGGTAAACATATCGGGAAGTTAACAAGTTAATTGTGTTGCATGACGGAAGAGGGACACTATTCATTACTTTTAATTTTGGTTTTACGGCCCTGTCAAGATTATTTAAATCATTTCGAGCCGATAGTTAATCCGAGGCGGACGAAAAGCTGTGTACCCGGAGAAAACTACCTGACCATCTCACATATGGCCCGATGAGAGACCTATTGATCGAGAGTCAGCGCTTGTACCAATTAGGCCATGGAGTCGCAAATCATTATAAATAAATATCAGAAGTTATAAACGAAATAGTTCAATGCAACGTTTTACCAAACTGTACGTACAGGCAAAAGAATGGATCCAAATTAATAAGCGTGTGTGTGCGCGCGCAACCTCGATTTGGCCTTTTATCCCTGTCAGTGACGTTTCATAAAATATCACAACTCTTTTTTCTGTAAATGTGTATATGTGAGACAGAGAAAGAGAGAGAGAGAGAGAGACAGTCATCAATACAGTCTGATCAGTGTGGCCCCCTTTTGCCCTTTTACAATTTTAATAAGCATGTTACAGGTCCGTTTTTCGAATACAGTGGTACACCCCAGTTCATATGGTTTTGGGGTATAAATTGTCCCGCACATTTTGAAAACCCGTGAGAAACGCTTACAAGAGGCACTTCAAGATTAGAGACACGAAGGACGACTTTAAAATGGCTGTATTTTCTTGCTGATTTGTTGGACAGACAATAACCCCTTCAGGTTGGGTAATCCATTTTATTTTTGTCTTCTTCTTTTCCAAAAACCTCGAATAAAGGGGATAAAAATAAACACAATGCACCCTTTCATCGAAAAACTATCTGTTTTGATTCTTACTTTGTCTAAATAATTCCTACTTTGCGCATAGACATTAACCGTGACAAATAATCGATAAGTTCATACCCAGTCCAGTGCGCAGTTCTAGAATTGTACCGGTACAATTCCGAAATTGTTGCACAAAGTGAGAATTCCTACTTTGCCAAGGACAATTCCGGAATCGTATCGAATTCCACATTGCGCGAAACATATATAGCAGTCCAATTCAAAATTTAGGCGTGACAGGTTGTATTTTTCTTCAAAATGTATTTGGAAAATTGATGACCTTTTTGCAAACAGTGTAGGCCATGATCAGACGCCGCATTCTACTTAGGGGTTTCTGGTACAAAATGGGTTAATAGCCATATTGTTTAGCGAGGAGAAATTACAACTTTCTTTCCTCATTTAATTTAGTCGGCCGTCCCATTCCATTTTCCCCTAGAAGATTGGATGTGGACATCAGGCTTAGCCAGAGGAAAAAGATAAAAACAAAAACAAAAAAAAAGTCAAAGTTCGGACATTTTAATTTTGCCATTATCGTGAAAGGATATTCCGACTTTTCTCGATTTCCTCTAGTTCGGAATTTGTGTACGTCCGCTTAGGCATCTCTAAGTCATGTCTGCCTTCCCTGCACCCTCCGTCTTGGCGAAAATATGATAGGCATTGTGCAAACAGGCACCAGCAACGATCGATGTGTTCCATGGAACAACAACACGGGCCAGTTATTCAAAACTAACGATGTCGTTAGAAAACAAATCGTTAAAAAAAACTTTGATCATTTAATATGGCAAATATGCTGATATGTTTGCTGAAAACAAGAGCTGTCACTATAGGTGACCAATGCCCACCCCCCTCCCCGTGGGAGCCACAGGTGACCACCCCCCCCCCCCCCCTGTGGGAGTTTGCACAATTTCAAGGGGAGATAATTCAGCCAAATATGAAACAGAGTTATGGTTCTTGGTCAGAATGTAGCCCTTGTGATGGTGATTAAGGGCATATGCGGGTAAATACTTCCCACATTGAAAACTGTTTCAGAGTCTGTATATGATCAGTTTCATATACGGGCTTACCACATTTGAAGTAAAAAACATATGTCACCGTGCTGAATCTTAAGTAATCTGAACTTTAAGGCGATCACCCCAAGCTGTTTTCCAAGAAATATCAGAAAACAACCATGTTAGTAAATAACATGTCAAAAATGACTTTTGCCTAGCTTTCGAACATTTAATTTAGTCAGAATGATATAGTAAAAGATACTGCAGCCTTTCTTTAACCTATTTTTCAAGCTCATAAAATGTTCTGCAAAACCAACTTTTGTCATCAACCAAAATATCTTTCAAAATAATTCATTGTCTGTAATATTTTGGACCATACAGAAATATGCTGCATTGAATTTTTCATAAAACCAGATTTTTTCTCTAGGAGATGTTATCAGAGAATAGGAAATTAAAAGAAAAGTAGGGGTCATCGTGCTAATTTCTGTTTTATTGAACAAACCGTTCCCCTACCCCCAGTTAAATTAAATGGTAAAAATACATATAAATTATAAGAAAAAATGGCGCATCACTGTCAGGTAACTTGGATTTTATTTGTAAATACTAGCTGGCCATAATATGCATCACGGCAAATCATTTAAGTAAGTCTGTAACTATTTAGGTCGATCTCATCTTGAGTAAATGTCGAATAATTAAAAGTTTTAAAAATTGCAAAGTTGCTGTTTTCATGAAGTTCATAGCCAAGCCGAACACGTTTAATAATAAAATGAGCCCAAAACAACACCTGTTCCACTAATTTCAACCATTTCCTCACTCAACAACGGTAAAACATTGGCTCTGACATAACTTTCATTTTTGGTGATCATACAAAAATAGCGAATTACCCGCATATGTCTTTAAGTGTATGAAGTTTTATGGGGCTAGGTCAAATACTTTTGAAGTTATGGCCAAGGTTAAAGTTTTTGTGACGGACAGACAGACAAACAAACAAGTATACAAACAGACAGACAGTGCAAATAATATATGCCCCCGAATCTCGATTCTCGGGGGGGGGGGCATAAAAATGTGAGCAGCTTTTGCAAATTCAAAAGCTGCTCACATTTTTCCAGCAAAAAAAAAAAAAACAAAACTTTTAGATCTCGTACTTGCTAGAACAGTTAACAATATGACCAATAACGACCTCGTTAAGCTAACGTGGCTTTCAACAACATGACTCTGGTATTTTTCTAATCACATCACGAAAACACGCCTATATAATTTTGATCCCCTTAAATTCCACTTTTATATGAAAAAACTGGGGGTTAATGGTGTAATCATTATTTAGACATTATTATTTCTGCTTTAAACGCATAGATTGGGCACTCGTTTGAACCGCCTCGACAAGGCGGTTCTAACGAGTTCCACAATCTACGTTTAAGCAGAAATATGAAAAATATCGGATATATTATCTGAATTATTTTTTTATTATTATTATTTTATTTATTTATTTATTTATTTATTTATTTTGTTGTTACTTTAAAAGTTTCAGTATATTTGAATAGGCGTGTTTTCTTAATGAACCATATTGATATTTTCCTTATGTCTGTACCACACATAGATTGCGGATGGCCGTTAGAACCGTCTCAAAGACGCTACACAATCTGTGTTTTAGCAAACATAAGCAAAATAATGTTTATTTCTTATCAACACTTTTCTCTTTATAAAGTGGGGTTTACAGGGATATTTATTTCACGGACGGGTGTACTTCACGGACTGGTGTACGGGGCGAGTTCAAAGTGTGGGTAAAAAGTGTACCTTTTATAAAACGCTGCGATCGCAGTCACAGGGTAGGCCGTGCTCGATAGGATGAGATCATACGATGCTATTGTCGACAATAAGATTGTATGTATTCTATGAAAGTTCGGTCTACCAAACGCCAGTACTACCAGGACAAGAATATTGCCGACGAACGCCACAATACCTGCAATTAGAACCAAAGTATCATCAGGTAATGAACACCCCTTTTAAGGCGAATGGGAACACCTGGCACATTTTTCCGCCATTTCTCAAAAGGAAACAACTTTCGGGACTTCCTGTTCGCTTTTCTATTGGCTCAGTCTTGCTGAAAATGGGGTCTACTCTTAAAAGAAAGAATTTGCTCCACAGGAGCAAATTCTTTCCTTTAGGAGTTGACCCCTATTGACATGGGAGACAAAAATAATTTTGCAGGAGTTGCCTCCCCTGAAGTAGTTCCCATTCCCCTTAACCTTGCTTTATATAAAGAAAAGATGGGTTTATGGGGGAAAATATTATTTTCCTTAATTTTGCTCAAAATCATAGATTCTGTGTGCTAGTTGGAACCACCACAATGAGGCGATTCTAACTAGCACCCACCGTCTATATTTAAAGTAGACATATGAAAATTATCAACTATTTTCATCCAAGAAATGGTAGGAAGACGCCATCGTTGCAAATGGGTGTGTTATCGTATTCATATTTGTTAATGTTTTGTTTGTTTGATTTGAGGTTTAACGTCCCCGTCAACACTATAAAGGTCATTTTGGAGACGTTGTTTCCAATTTTGTGGGATTTTTACCCAACATTGAGATGAAATGACTTCTCAAGCCCTGTCGCCAAATGAAATCAATAGGGTTTATAAGCATGGATGGTCCACCTCGCACCGCGGTTCCTGGACAGGCTTAGATCCTCTAAGCGGTTTACCAGTACTAGTGTGCGGGACGGATTTAGCTCTGCGTGGAAGCATCATGCAGTCCATATATTTCTTCAAGCCTATATGGGCTGGGGCGAAATCATATTGGTTAACCATATACATGTATATCAACATGAAAACACGCCTATATAAATCTGACCCCATTGAATAAAAATCTAAAATGAGATCCTTCAAGAGCAATGAAAACATTCATAAGAAAGAAGATGGGTCATACTACGTAGTTTCGGCTACTAAAGCCTCATCAGTGACCCTGTAATGATCCGGCAAAGAAAGCCTGAGGGAACATACTGCAATTTTGCGAATTTCGAATAGGCAGTCGATTCAAAGACTGATATAAATCAAAATTGGGTCCAAATAATTAAACACATGTCTAGAATATGAGTCCAAACCAATAATTCATTTCCGAATTCTCAGAATATTCACGCTGACCCCAAAGGACCAAAAATAAAATATAAACTGCACTATGGTTGATGTACGGGGAGACGTTTTACGGCCGCCACACGGCACAACACCAGCTGCAGTGAAGGCAAATAAAAATCTAAAATGAGATCCTTCAAGAGCAATGAAAACATTCATAAGAAAGAAGATGGGTCATACTACGTAGTTTCGGCTACTAAAGCCTCATCAGTAACCCTGTAATGATCCGGCAAAGAAAGCCAGAGGGAACATACTGCAATTTTGCGAATTTCGAATAGGCAGTCGATTCAAAGACTGATATAAATCAAAATTGGGTCCAAATAATTAAACACATGTCTAGAATATGAGTCCAAACCAATAATTCATTTCCGAATTCTCAGAATATTCACGCTGACCCCAAAGGACCAAAAGTAAAATATAAACTGCACTATGGTTGATGTACGGGGAGACGTTTTACGGCCGCCACACGGCACAACACCAGCTGCAGTGAAGGCAAATAAAAATCTAAAATGAGATCCTTCAAGAGCAATGAAAACATTCATAAGAAAGAAGATGGGTCATACTACGTAGTTTCGGCTACTAAAGCCTCATCAGTGACCCTGTAATGATCCGGCAAAGAAAGCCAGAGGGAACATACTGCAATTTTGCGAATTTCGAATAGGCAGTCGATTCGAAGACTGATATAAATCAGAATTGGGTCCAAATAATTAAACACATGTCTAGAATATGAGTCCAAACCAATAATTCATTTCCGAATTCTCAGAATATTCACGCTGACCCCAAAGGACCAAAAGTAAAATATAAACTGCACTATGGTGCAGTTTATATTTATATAGTATTTTATATAGTAAAACTGGGATTTACAGGGGTAAGCCTTATTTTTTCTAATCTCTGCTCTAAAATATAGATTGTAGGTACTCGCAAGTTAGAACCGCCTCAATGAGGCGGCTCTGACGTGTATCCACAATCTATATTTTGAGCAGAAATGAGAAAAATAGCGCATCCTTTCACCTGAAAATTGTCGATTTTATGGGGGTAAAATTTACAACGTATTTGTATAGGCGGGTTTTTGTAATGTTTTTTGTAGAACTACCTCACAATAAAAGTGGTGTTGGAAAACTTTTGCAAATGACATGTTTTCTTTGAGACATTAATTAACAGACGAGTTTTTTTTATTTATTATATTTTTTTATTTTTTTTTTTTATTTATTTATTTTTTTTTTTGTCCAGTTGTATCTACCTTCGAAATATTCCATCGTTTCAGTCTCATATCCAATTTTCATAATTATCTTTGGGTACACCCACATGAAACTTGTGAAATGCACTTACCCAGTAAGCATTCTACATAAATCTACAGCGGGCCGCTAACGGCCCGCTGTAGATTTATGTAGAATGCTAGCAGGGTATGGACCTATCCTTTTTTACAATTTCGGAAAGAAGAGAATAAACAAACTGGACCAGGGGCCAGTTGTTCAAAGCATCGTTAGCTTAACGAGCTCGTTAGCGGTCATATTGTTAACTGTTCTAGCAAGTACAATATCATAAATTTTGGTATTTTTGCTGGAAAAATGTGAGCAGCTTTTGCGTCAGCAAAAGCTGCTCACATTTTTTCAGCAAAAATTTCAGCATATTTGCCATATTTAATGATCAAAGTTTTAACGATACGTTAACTAACGATGTCGTTAGTTTTGAACAACTGGCCCCAGGTCTTGGTTGTAGGGGTGCTGCAATACATTGACCTTTTCGTACGTCAAAACCCCGTGCTACAGTGGAGGATTTGTTGTAGGCTGTAGCATTGTAATTTAACTAATAGACATGCTGGTGACCAGGTTCTCATTTGTGTTCGTACTTATAGGAGCTACCAGACACACACCTACCTTTAGGAACAGCAATTTGCATGAGGGACCAATGATTTCTGAAGAAAATGACGTATATAACCTCCATTGCGTCTAGTGTTCGTTACGCATTAGTTGGCCTTTTACGTAAGTTTCTGAGCCCATACCCTGTTACTAACTTTTCGCTTGGGATCATTAAAATGGACACATGTCTCATCAACAATTATGAGGCTATCAAACACATTTTTTCTCGTATTTTGGGTAACTGTGCCATTTGCACCCTCATACGTTTTTGCTCATCGGTGATCTTCCACCTTTGTTATCTCCCTTGGATACTTTCGCTTTCTTTCGGGCAAGATTAGGTTTTCTTGTCACATCCATATTTCTCGAAATTTTCGGTCTAAGGTCTACAAGGATCGAGACTATATAATGTGGTGTGATAGAATTAATTTGTGGTATGGCGGTTCGCCTTATCGGAGTGTCATCCCCCCCTTCCCCCCACCCCCCCCCCCCCCCACACACACACACAACACACACTTCGAAAACTCCTGTCTCAAAACTCTCAAGGAAATTCGGCGGACATACTATCTTTAGGTTTTGTCATATCCTCTGGACATTGGTTCCGCCACATGCCCCTTGTCCTTTAAATCCCTTTTTTCTTAACATATATATACATATTTGTCTGTGATAATCCTACTGTTATTTTATTATGGATTACAAACTGCGATATATTATGCATGTTATATAGTGGGTGGAAAAAATTCCCAGAAGCTTGTGTTAACTATGTTATGTACAATACCGACTCAAAATAAATTTTACTTGACTTGACTTGACTTGAGTACATGTGGTACCAAACGAGCTCTTGCCTCGTAACCTTAACCCATTGTATTCTATCGGACTCTTCCATTGTTATATGTTGGACAAGTCCGTTTGTCATATAAGGGGTGTCGCGCCTTGTTTTTTTTTTTTTTTTTTTTTTTTCGTTTTTGTTCTATTTTGACGGAGCAGTGTGTGAGCAAATAGTGCAGGCCCTGATCAGACGCCGCGTTCAGATCTTGACCTGCACTATTTGCTAAGGTACCCATTCCCCTTTAGGCGTTTGTAAAGGAATGTGGATAGGGGCTAAACCCAAATTTGCCAGCTGCTTGACAACGAAACGCGCATCTTTCCCAATAATGAACTTTATCTTATGCAGACCAGTGTCTTTCCGGAAAAGGGGTATCTTTGATTCCTGGCTGGAAATGAATTTTGTCAACCATCTTCAAAGAGTGGAAAACGACATTTGTTTATCCCAATAAATAACACTGATCTCATCATGTATATTTTAAAAACCCAATCCCAACTTATAGCGGACTTTTATATAAACCCTAATTTCAGAAATATTTCCATTTGTTTTATCATTTTCAACGCAGCTTCCACGCAATCACAGGAACCGGTCTAATATTCAGGTTCCTTAGGGACCTTTTTGCAGTATCTTCTAAGCAAAATCCATCCAATTCGTGTGGATCACAATTGCCGAATCAAGATGAGCCAGTCTATGTCCCCACCTCCCAGTGTGGATTTCAAGTGTATTTAGACATACTTTACGGTCATGATCAGTCATCACTTCCAGTGACTGTCGAGTGTATATTGCATTTGCAAATGTTTTCGAACACCCCTCGTGTTATCCAACTTCATATACTGAGTCTGTACTTCAAAATAAACTATATATGGACTGCCTGACCAGTGGCGAAAGTTGATAATTCATTCGAAAAAAACTCAGTTTCCTAACCCTAACAATCGAATAAGAGAGATTTTGCGTGGCAGTAAGCAGTCTGATCGTCTGTTGTCAAATTAATGATTTGGTTGTTTACCCCACCGAATCATGCAGTTGGTATGATGGAATTTGATACAAATATAACAACAGTTTGTGAACTATGACAGTTGAAACGTGGTTGTGGATCTTTTAAATTGATTCATTCAGTTGATATGTTGTGATTGAAACATTCAGTTGAGAACTGTTATAAATAGTTGATATTGTCATGACAATTAAACAAACTGCAATTACATCATGATAATCGCCATGGCCATTTTAAGGCCAACTTTGAATTAAATTGGTTTAAACAAAATTGGTTAGTTATTTGTTCTCAATGCTCGAAAAAATAAGTTATGGTATATATTGCTTCCGCTTGGTTCGTTATATCTATAATAATAGAATTTCATCACACAATAGAAGCCTCCGTGGTGCAGTGGTTACGCTACTCGCCTTGTAAACCAGGGGTCGCAGGATCGATACCGGGCTTCCCCAGACTGTCGGATGATTCTTTAAACCGAGGTCCCGTCTCCGTATGACCTTAGCTGTTGGTTGAACGTAAAACTCAAAAACTCACTCACTCATTCATCACACAACACGCCAATCTAATTTTGACCCCCTTGAACCCAACTTTTATATTGTAAAACATGGGTTTGCAGAGGTAAGGTTTACAGAAGTAAGCCCTATTAATCTTATTTCTGCTCTAAAATAATGATTGTGGGCACTCGTGACTTCGATGAGGCGGTTCAAACGAGTACCGACAATCTATATTTTGAGGAGAAATAAGAAAAATGTCACAATTCTTCATCTAAAAAATCGATTTTCGGAGGTAAAGTTTACAATGTATTTGTATAGGCGTGTTCCTGCTTTCTGAAATAAGCGCTGATGGAAATGATCATATTAAACAGGGGCCAGTTGTTCAAAACTAGTTAACGTATCGTTAAAATTTTGAAAATTAAATATGGCAAATATGCTTAAATGTTTGCTGAAAAAAAAAATATGAGCAGCTTTTGCGGACGCAAAAGCTGCTCATATTTTTTCAGCAAAAATACCAAAATTTTAAATATTAAACTTGCTAGAAGAGTTAACAATATGACCACTAACGAGCTCATTAAGCTAACGATGCTTTGAACAACTGGCCCAAGAATAGGTTTTCGATGAAGATCCGTTTGGTTTCCAAGTTAATACGATGTTTTCGATAAACGTAACCTAAGTCTGTTAGTAAATGAATAAATTGATTAAATAAATAAATAAATAAATAAATAAATAAATAAATAAATAAATAAATAAATAAATGAATTAAAAGATAAATAAATAAACTCTGAACAAAGAAAAACAACAACAGATGATAATAATACTAGAAATAGGAATGATAATAATCATATCAATATTCGTCTCTAATAAGCAACAATCTGTCTGTTCCATTTAAAAGCCCACACACCTTATAATTAGCCTGTTCTGAACAAGCACCCGCCTCACCAGTAGTAGCAGAAGCAGCTAGAATAGCAGTCGCAGGTGCCATTGAAGTAGCAACAGGAACACATAATCAAAACACGCCAATACAAAAACATTGTAACCTTTATCGCCGAAAAAATTAAAATTTTAAGATAAAAAAAAATGTGATATTTTCTTTATTTCTGCTCTTAAATATAGGTTGTGAATATCCACAACCTATATTTCAGAGCAGAAATAAGAAAATGAGGTTATTTCTGCTCTAAAATATAGGTTGTTATTATAGTAGATGTGGCGATTCTAACGAGTATCCATAACCTATATTTTACAGCAGAAATAAGAAAAATAACTGATGAGGCTTTATTAGCCGAAACTACGTAGTATGACCCATCTTCTTTCTTATGAATGTTTTCATTGCTCTTAAAGGAACTCATTTTTTTATTTTTATTTACACCTGTAAACCCCAGTTTTACAATATAAAAGTGGCGTTAAAGGGGGGTCAAAGAAGAAGAAGAAGAAGAAGAAGAAGAAGAAGAAATAATAATAAAAGAAACCATTAATATTACCTAATAGTGCTACATATATTCCTATTCCAACATAGGCCTCATCGGACAAGGGCCTCGGCAAAATCTCTGTCGCTGTGAAATTATCTTCCGACATCTTACCGATGTCAGCGTTACCATCCCTGCTTTAATAATAATCAATACTGAAAATAATTTAATACTTGCTAACTTGGTTAGCAAATTATCTACTGGTCAACTCGGGAATTGACCAATGAAATGATACAAAACGAGATCTTACATTCATGTAGATCATGCCATGGCATTTCTAAATGAAAGTTCCAGCAGTATCTTAATTACTTATATTCCCGGTGCCTAGTGACGAGATCTTGGCAAACAGTGTAGACCTTGACCAGACACCACTAATTGCGGCATCTGATGAGGGCATCATTCTGAGAGTACCAAAATAAAACCTTTGAAGGCATCTGCAACAACATCGGGACTCATTTCAGATGTCATCATGCAAACACGCCTATATAATACAGACCCCTTTTACCCCACTTTTATATAGCAAAAAATGGGTGTACAGGATAAACCTTACTTTTTCTTATTTCTGCTCCAAAATATTGATTACGGGTGCTCGATAGAACCGCCTCGATGAGGCGGTTCTAACGATTACCCACAATCTATATTTTGAGCAGAAATAAGAAAAAATATTTCTGCTCCAAAATATTGATTACGGGTGCTCGATAGATGAGGCGGTTCTAACGATTACCCACAATCTATATTTTGAGCAGAAATAAGAAAAAAAATTCTATAGTTAAGTTTACAATTTACTTGTATAGGTGTGTTTTCATAATGAATTGTGCTTAAACTGTGCAATGGAGACCCTTATCTCGGTTTCCTCCGTTTCAGTATCATAAATTTTGTTTCAGATTTCCCGTAGCGGTTCAGAAACACCTGAAGTCGTAAAGCTAATCAGACTGTGCGGATGTCTCAGCCAGTTCATCCGCTCATGTGTGGTCTGATCAAAGAGAACGCTCTTTGCTCTACAGAGTTTAAAAGACCCACTCTATAGTGCTGACTCTAATCAAACTGCGCAGAAGAAATGAAACTCATCTTTGTTGTGACTCGAAACTGTTGATTGGCTTGAACTGTTCATATGTCACTAATATTAGTGTTTAAGACTTTAACACGGCATTTCTTATACATTTTCTTTACACAATAACATGTAGTTCTTCAAATGCAGCAATTCTTACTGGCCCCCGCCTATCGGGGCTTAAGAAATAGATGGGCTGCATGATGCTTCCACGCAGAGCTGAAACCGACCCGCACACGAGTACTGGTAATCTGCTTAGAGGATCTAAGCCTGCCCTGGCAAAGCGGTGAGAGTCGGGCCGTCCATGCATATAAATCCTATTGGTTTCATTGGGCGGCAGGGATTGAGATGTCACTTCATCTCAGTGTCGGGTAAAAGTCCCCCAAAATTGGAAGCAACGTCTCCAAAATGACCTATACAGTGTTGACGGGGACGTTAAACCTCAAATCAAACAAACAAAGCAATTCTTACATGAAGGTTTTATATGCTCTTCTAGCTGTTCAGCAAGAAAAGGTTGCACACCACATTTTGCTGAATGTTCTGATTATTTTACTCACTCGAGTACCGTATAGAAAGGTCAGTTGATGAATATTATAAGGCTGCATAAGAAACTTAGTGGACACTTTGTATGGGAAGTTGTGTTTCAAACTTACCAAATTGTACATTTTGCTGTACTCTGGCTGTGGATATGCTAACTTAGAAGACGCATAACTGCTATAAGCACATGAGCCAAAAAATTAATATAAAGCTGTCCACAAGATATCGTTTTTTATGTTTCTCATTTGGTTCAAATGAAGTTCATAAGGACAGAAAACATATTTATAATTCATCTATAATAATCAGACAATGCTGAGTTTCTTGACTGTAAAGATTGCATTTTTCAAACAATTCAGTTGAAATATTGTCCAGATAATGTAAATAACATAAAATCTGATTTATAAGGGCAATACAAGAGCATCTTTACGTGATGAAAACGAAATTTGATAAAAACTAGCCAATATTGGTTGTAGGAATGTACATAATAATAATGATAATGATAATAATAATAATATCGAAACAACAACTACTACTTCTACAACTACTGATAATAATGTAAATAATGAAAACGATGATGAAAAGAATTAAACTACTACTACTACTACTGCATGGGCCCTTACCTTGGTATGGGAAGTTGTGTTTCAAACTTACCATCTTGTACATTTTGCTGTGCCCTGACTGTGGATATGCTAACTTAGAAGACGTACAATTGCTATAAGTACTTAAGTCACAAAAATTAATATAAAGCTGTCCGCCAGATATCGTTTTTTTATGTTTCTCATTTGTTTCAAATGAAGTGCATAAGGACAGAAAACATATTTTCAATTCATCCATAATAATCAGATAATGTTGTGTTTCTGCACAGTAAAAATGCATTTTTCAAACAATGCAGTTGACATATTGTCAAAATAATGTAAATAACATAAAATCTGATTTATAAGGGTACTACAAGAGCATGTTTACGTGATGAAAACGAGATTTGATAAAAACTAGCCAATATTGTTTGTAAGAATGTACATAATAATAATAAATGATAATAATAAATGATGATAATAATAATATCACAACAACAACTACTACTACTTCTTCTGCTACTACTGATAATAATAAAAACGATGATGAGAATAATTAAACTACTACTACTACATTGGTTGCAGAAATAACATGTGCTGCATAATATTTCCACGCAGGGCTGAAACCGGCCACACATGAGTACTGGTAAACCGCTTAAAGGGTCAAGCCTTCCCAGGCAAAATGGTGCGAGTCGGCCAGCCCCTACATATAACCATTTTGGTTTGTTTTGGGCGTCAGGGCTTGAGATGACATTTCATCTCAATGCGGGATAAAAGCTCCACAAAATTGGAAGCAACGTCTCCAAAATGACCTAAAAAGTGTTGACGGGGATTCAATCAAACTACTACTACTAATTCTGCTACTTATGATTATGATAATTTTAATGCTAAAAACAATTATAATAATAATTATACTCTAACTACAAATCTTACCACTAGCCTGCCCAGGCAAAGTGGCGCGAGTCGGAACGTCCATGCATATAGCACCTATTCATGTATTGGTTTCATTTGGCGCAGGACTTTAGATGCCATTTCATCTCAAAGTAGGGTAAAAGTCCCACAAAATTGGAAGCAGCGTCTCCAAAATGACCTAAATAGTGTTGTCGGGGACGTTAAGTCTCATAACAAACAAACATTAGGACACGTATTACTATTTCCAATACTTCTACTACTTCTGCTACTACAATGATAATAATAATAATAATAATAATAATAATAATGATGAAGAAAATACTAAATTCAATAGTCCAAACGATGATTATAATAAGTATACTTACTACTGTTTCCACCATTACTTCAACTGCTACTGATACTTTTACGACACGTATCATGATTTTGATTATTATTGATATTATTATTATTAATATTGTAATATATGTGTTGGAAAGAATGAATAAAAACTTACTGAAAATTCATCAGAAACAATAATAAATATAGAAAACGATGATTGAGTTGTTGATAATAATAATAATAATAATAATAATAATAATAATAATATAAACACTCACAGAATTAATGGACACCTGTTGTTCTTGGTGTTGAAGAGGAGGGTGCTAAGTACATGTATAAAGAAGACCAGTCTCTTTGTTGATTGCGCTTGTCGGTTTGTTATATCCCTAAGGCTGGGCCCATTGATCAGTCATTGTCGAATTCAACTCTCTTACACTGTTAATTCAACTCAGTTTTCCACAAACATGATCAAACTGACATGACAACCGGTCATGTTGAATATGATACTGCAAATTCAGTTTTTATTTCGACAGGGTCAAATAATTCTTGTTTATCAGTTTATAATTGAACGGTTGAATAATAAGTGTGTGTGTGTGTGTGAATTCGGGTTTAACGTCGCTTTCAACAATTTTTCAGTCATATCACGACGGTGTCTGGTTGCGACAGGGAGCTCAATGCTCACATTTATAGTGCTGCCTCACTGAAGTATCATGTCCCAGACACATTACATGATACCACACCCAGTCACATTATCCTGACACTGGATCGACCAGTCCTAGCTCTACCCCGTAAATCTGAGTGCCAAACGAGAAGCAGCTAGTACCATTTTTAACGACTTTGGTATGTCGCGGCCCGGGGTCGAACCCCAGACTTCCCGTTCCCCGGAGCGGACACTCTACCAACTGAGCTATCGGGGCCGGTTTGAATAATAAGATGTCATTGCCTGTTCCGTTCCAAAATAGTGCAATGCAGTCACAATTGTGTCACTTGATATGGCACTTTATGTCACATCCTTTCTTGTTCTACGTGATGATGAAAATATTATGAAATTTGTCTTATTTTTGGTCCAAATATAGATTGTTGGTTCCAATTTTAACCGCCTTCTAAAGGCGGTTAAAATGGGCACCAACAATCTATATTTGGAAATGACATAGATTTGTGTCCATAACATATCAGTATGATTCCGTTCAAACGGGCACACACCCGCTACATGTATGTTTTTAAGAACAAATAAGGAAATAATGCATACGCCTGTAAAATCGACTTTTCTCTATATAAAGTTGGGTTTACAGGGGCTACATTACACGGATATGTTCACACGAGTACCCGCAATCTATGTTTTGACCAAAATTAAAGAAAATAATGTTTACCCTTAATAAATTTTTTACATCTTTTCAGTGCACCTGATATAAGAAAACTGGCGATGTATTCTATTAATTATTAGTTTGAAATCAATGCATATCTAAAATAAATAAAAATGTTATTTTCTTACCATCACGAAAACACGCCTATATAGTTTTGACCCCATTGAACCCCACTTTTATAAAGTAAAACTGGGGTTTCCGGGGGTATACCCTATTTCTCTTATTTCTGCTCTAAAATATAGAGTGTGGGTACTCGTTAGAACCGCCTCGATGAGGCGGTACTAACAAGTGCCCACAATCTATATTTTGAGCAGAAATAAGAAAACTGTCACAATTGTTTACCATAAAGTTTTCATTTTTTTCGGCGATAAAGGTGGCAATGTATTTGCATAGGCGTGTTTTCGTAACGCTGTGAAAAACAACATATATGGTATTTTCACACTGTGACATTTTCACGAGTGTGAAACATGTTTCGAACAGCTGTTCAAATGCAGTGCATCGCTAAAGTCAAAGTTATTGAATAATAAGAAAATGTACTCTCTTTTTTTCGACAAATACCTATGGCAAGGCAAGTGCATAATTAATCTTTATACCGCGGTTTGAGCTTAAACCGCAATTTGAAGTTTTCAAACTAGGGTTTGAAATCTTCAAACCATGGTATCAAAGTAAAAGTGCAAATTAATTCTTTAAACCACGGTTTCAACTTTCAAACTGGGGCTTTAATTTATTTTCCATCAGTCCTTAGCTAGTGTTTAAAAACTTCAAACCCCAGTTTTCACCGTCAAATGCACAGTTAATCTTCAAACCACGGTTCCAAGTTTGAAAAATTGAAGAAGAGGCAATGATCATCGGATTAAAACGCCATTTGCACACTAATTTATCGTTTTCTTTTTTATACCATAGTTTTAACATTTAAACCCATGTTTGAGGTCATTTAATGTACAATGTGCCGAAAAATAAGGGTCGGGAGGTCGATTAAACTTTTTATTTTGTCAACTTTTTATTTGACGAAAAAAGAGCAAAAATCTTTAATAGGACTTAACTCTAGCTATACTACCAGAAAACATTCAAATAATTTGGGTTAGAGCACCAAGGAAGCCAAAGAACAGAGGTTTAAATATTAGCTTTGCTTTTTTGACAGGTTTTGAGGGTCACTGATGAGGCCTAATTGGCCGAACTAGCTAGTCTGGCCCAGAAAAATGTACACTTCATATTTTCCAGTTCTGTAGTGTATTCCTTGCTTCCAATGGATAACCCTTTCTAGAACATATTTAACGTCACTGCAGCTGGTGTCTGGGAATGGGTGGCGGCCGTAAAAAGTCTCCCTGCCGTCCATCATAGTGTAGTTTATATTTTCTTGTCCGTTTGGATCATTGATTCCATTGCTGAATTTCAAAAACATTTGAGGGTCACGGGTGAGGCCTAATTGGCCGAAACTAGCTAATCTGGCCCAGAAAACATGTGCACTTCATATTTCCAGTTCTGTGGTGTATTTCTTGCATCCAAAGGATAACCTTTCTAGAACATATAATGATATTTTATCAAAAGTGCTTGAAATATTAAGGTCGGTAGGTAAGAAAATCTTTTGATGGCCATAAAAATTGCAGGATCGGCACAAAAAAAAATCAGGACTGGACGGGTTAGCGGAAAGACAGCTATTTTTAGGCCTTAAATCCCAAGTTTGAAAGTTAAAACCGCGGTTCAAAGTATTATTGGAAGTTTTCTTTGAAACCGTGGTTTAAAATTTTCAAACCCTCGTTCGAAAACTTCAAACTGCGTTTTTGATTTAAACTGCAGTTGAAAGATTTATTGTGCACTTGGCTTCTCATAAATACCAAACATTTTTTTTCTTTGTTCACGGTTGACAACATCAGAATTTTCACTCGTGCTTCGCATTTGTGACAACGCTATGTTTTCAACGCACTCGATAATATATATTTTGGCATTCATCTCAAAGTCTATGTACATATACACCCGTCTGCATATCTATTGTAAGTCAGCTTCACTTAATATATAAATCATTAACATAACATTTCTCTCAAACCGTCTTTCCGAATTCTTGATCTCTCAAGATATTGTGCTTTTAATGCGGTCTACAAACTGTTATGCTTCTTTTAATTATTCTGCATTTAATGTTTACATTACACATGTATATGGTGTAAACTGAGTTCAAAATGTGACTTAAAACAATTATAACAGTTATCGTCATGTAAATTGTATGTGATCGATATAGATGTGCATAATTTGGTCTGCACTTGAAATATTATATTCGAAAAAAAGCATTATAAATCTCAGATGTATCACCATATATTTTATTTTCATCGCAATAATTGGAATCTCTGGAGATATTTTAATGAATCATATGACGTCACGTCTGAGGGTGTAATAACGCCATGTAATATTTTCGAAAATCCACTAGTGGATAAAATATGCAAATAGCAAGATACGTCCCGAACGTTACATGAACGACGTCGCGTTTACTAATGACGGAAAATTGACATTTTTTTTTGTAAAGAAGCGTTACTAAAATGTGTTTTAAATGGCATATGATAAACAGAATCTTGCATTCGTGCTCGTTGAGGAAAGGGGACAAAATGCTCGACAAGCCTCACATTTTATCCCTTTTCCTCAACTCGTATAATAAATTCAATTATACATGAGCACTCATAGATCCTCTATATATATAATAACATTGGATATAATGAACACTAGGATAAACGATATTTGATTGTTTTTTGGATTATGAAGCTCCTTAGTAAGTAAGTAAGTACGTTCTTTATTTTGAGAGGGTGACCCATTGGTCTTCCATGGGACCCTCTTTTAAAAGCATCTACATGTACAACATATACAAACAGATTAAACTAACAGGCAGAGGAAAGATTCATGAAAAACAGAACTGCACGAAAGCTACATATGTTACATGAACGCTATATGGTAGATAAATTAAACGAAAATGATACAGTCGAACTTCAATGGCTCGAACACCTTTGAGACCTAGAAAATCTGTTCGAGACAGGGGTAGTTCGAGCCACTGAGGTTACTCTCAGGAGGCATAACGAGATATTTTTGGATATCTTTTCGGTGTTCTATAATAAAAATGTATGATGTGTTTACTCATTAGAATCGCCTCATCGAGGCGGTTCTAATGAGTACACACAGCATACATTTGATGCTGTGTTTACTCATTAGAATCGCCTCATCGAGGCGATTCTAATGAGTACACACAGCATACATTTGCAAGATAAAAGACTAAACTCTCCTTAATTATTCCCAACTATTTCTTATGTAGAGGATTTGGCTAGGAGCTCAAGAATGAGTTCGACACATCCATGGTAAACGAGCCATCGGTGTTCGAGCCATCGAAGTTCTACTGTATTTACAATGTAAATCTGTGGTGGAGGTATGTCTAATTCATGAAGTGAGTAATTCGTTTGCAATCCATTCGATCACGTTCCTTGTAACAATATTTAGTTTTATTGTGTTCCATATAACTGGTCCAGAGTATGATAAACTGTGTTTAAACAAGCTTTTATAATTGATTATCCTATATTACACAAAGTCAACCAATATTCAAAAATCATGAATCATGTTTTTAATTTGCGTCAATTAATAAAATTGTCATTAATCAAGTAATTTCGTATTGGCCCAGTTACAGGTCCTCGGTCAGCCGTATTGGCCTCGGCCTTCGGCCTCGTGCCAATACTGCAGACCTCGGACCTGTACCTGGGCCAATAAGAAATTATTTGATTAATAACATTATAATATTAGGTTTGGGGACATAAAAATTCTGATTCGAGACAGATCGTAATGAGGTGTCAGGTACCATGTCTGCTCGAAGCTGGAAAAGATCCTTGATATATTGCGGAACCATATCATGTACCACTTTATACTTTATTTTGCTTTGTTGACAAGTACATGTTGATCAAAAGATAAGATATTAAGTCGTCTCCGTGCGCTATCAAGGTCTAAGTATTCAGAACCTAAAATAATTTTGCAAACTCGCCTTTGAAGTTTAGTTATTTGTGAAACAATGATTAGATGAATTTCCCCATACAATATTGCAAAAATTAAAATGTGGCTGGATGTATGCTTTATATTCATTATAGCAGTAAAATCATAAAAATATGGGACAAGTAGATTCAGTTTGGGATAAGAACGAAAGCACAAGTACTGATATAGTCCTTCTCCCAGAAACAAATGACATGTAAACATAATGGCAAGTTACAAGCGAAGTACATTGAAACATGTAACATTATGCTGTGGTATTTAGCAATGAGAAAGCAACAAATAATAAATGTTGGTTAGAAATGTTTGGGTGAAGAAAAACAAACAAACACACAAAAGAGACGGGAAATATTGGTACAAGTTATGGTACTAAATAGGATTAATTTTGTATGCAGCAGTTTTGAATTAAAACACAGAGAGAGAGAGAGAGAGAGAGAGAGAGAGAGAGAGAGAGAGAGAGAGAGAGAGAGAGAGAGAGAGAGAGAGAGAGAGTCAAATGACAAAGTATATGGGAATAAGTATGGGGATGGGTACGGGACCGCGGGATGGGGTGTGGTTACCTGGTATTCGACATGGAAAACAAAGGCATTTGGAATCGCATGAGTCTACCGGTAATCAAGACATCTTATGCAAAACGTTTAGTGCTTAAAATGAACCGATGAATATTTTCGAAAATTATCACGTTTGTATCATATGATAAAGAGGAATACCCATACAAAAGAAGATCAAGAGTAGGAGTGTTTCGATGCCCATGATAGAAGGGACATTGGAAAAATAAGTGCTGTGAGTTCTCCATACTGCCGCATTAACACATAGGTGAGTCAGAAATACCTTTTAAAAACAGATCCAGGTTCAATGAGCTACATTTTGTCCGTAATCTAGTATGGAGAACTTGAGCTTTTCTGTTTTTGGAGTAATGATATTTGGACACCATCGTCTTGTTCTTTTTTATAATAGTGTTTGAAATAATCTGTTGTTTGAGACTGCTTTACCTCAGTGGGTAGATTATTTCAGGCCCTTACAGTAGAAGGTATAATAGATTTATAGTATAGAGTTGATCGTGAATCAATAGGTTGTAAGCGATCACAATATCGAAGATTATACCGTGATATATCACTAACGGATGGAGGAATAATAGAAGCTAAGTGCAAGGGAGTTAGATTAGAAAACATTTTATAAAATATAGTCAATTTGTGTGTTTGTCTTCTCTGGTCAAAGGGCTCTCATCTAACTTCCTTGTACAAAGCAGCAATAGAAATAAGTTGTGTTGTTCCAGGAGCTATGCGAGCTGCTTCGAGTTGGATCTTGTTTTTCGTATTGAGAACAATTGTCCCATATTACATCCCAGTATTCCAATAGGGGCCGGATAAAAGCAGTATAGATAGTTTCTAAGTTTTTACGATCTAATTTAAATTTAAGCCTTCTCATTACTTTGACTCTACTCCAAGCTTTCTATATGATAGTGTCATTTGCAATCGTTCGATAAATAAATCCCCAGATGCTTGTGAAACTCTACTTCGGTTATTTGAAGGTTTTGCATTGTAATTGCTGGATGATTAAGTCTGTTTAATTAACGTGAAATGAGAAGACGTTCAGTTGTGTCGGATTGAAAGATACCAGCCAAGTTTCAGCCCATTTGGAGATTGTTTCGAGGTCTACATTGAGAGAATGGGCTACAGAGACAGGGTTTTCGACGATGGTATAGAGACTAGTGTCATCCGTAAAAAGACTTATATTTGTTTGGATATCATATGCTATGTCATTTATGTACAATAAAAGCATGAGCGGTCCTAACATTGACCCATGGGGAACACCTGCTCAAATATAAACCCAGTCTAAAGCGACATCTGTTTGTTTCCTATTAGAAAGATAACTGTTGAACCAAGCAAGAACATTCCCTGTGACGTCAGCTGCCCTAAGTTCAAGCATCTGGCCATCATGCCACACTGGGTCAAAGGCTTTGTTGACGTCACAAAAAGACGGCTCTAGCTTCTTTAACTGAATCTAGGGCCAGACAGAAAGTATGGCAAAATATATATACTAAACTTCAGTGCGGGAAAATGCAATAGTATTTAGTTAGGCCGTGACACCAGTGGGTAATATGTCAAAGAGGACTGGATGTTGGATATTTAAACAGGTCTGGCTTTGAAAAAAATATTTAAGATATAAGCTTTGTCGTTTTCATCAGTACTTATGGAGCCATTATTTTCTAGAGGTGGTATTTATGTTTTGGACTGTAGAGATATGAAAGTTTTGAGAACCGTCCACCAGACCTTAGATGAAAGTTTTTCATTTGTTAGCTTTGAAGCGATTGTGTCATGAAAAGTCTTGTTTGCATCACGAATAAGTGCAACAGTTTTGTTCCTTAAAATTTTAAATTTCGTCCAGTGTAATTCCGTGTTTGTTCGCCTGCCTTTTCAATAGGCTCATTTACACTTGCGTATGTAGTTTTACTTCTGCATTTATCCAAGAAGGCTCGGTTGGTTTGATTTTTACTATTTTGTTTGGAAAACACTCAGAAGCGAAGTTTGTGATCATGGAGTGTAGTCCCAGTCGATAGCAGCGGTTTTTTCTCGAAGACGTTCATAGCTACCTACGTCGTATCTCCAATTGTTCTAGTAAAAGAGTGGCTTTTAGTTTTCGAAAATTGAAAAAAAATCCATATATTGGGCAGTGACACATTGCATTCTGTTTAAGAAAAGGATCACCAACTCCACTGAGTATTAGGTGATTTTTGTAAATGACATAACAAAATATCTATTAGTTAAGCTGAATGTTCGGTGAAATAAATAGGTTGGCTTATGGTCTGAAAAACGTACGCTGGGTACATATTGTTTCGATCTTCCTTGCAGTACGATTATTTAATACATCAAAATTGAAATCACCAGTAATCATTATATTTGATATTCCCTTGTCGACTGCCAGTGTTTATGAATTTTCAATGCCAGTAAAATATTCAGCGTCCGAACTTGGAGACCGATAGAAGTGACTGAACAATAACCGCCTGTTGCAATTAGTTTAAACATATTTTATTCAGGAGATGTATACAGTATAATTCTTTACAAGTTAATAAGTGTGAGAACACAGAAAAGGATCAGAACGAAAGCAGAGCTTATATTGTTCTTCTACTTAGTATGTGTGCACATGAATTCTATATGGCGGAATACATCACGAAAACTTACAAGTATAGTTGTGACTTCGCAAACCCACTTTGTATATAGTAAAGTGGGATTTATAAGGTTGTACATTAATTAACTTACTACCGCCCAAAACACAGCCCATGGAGCCCGTTAAAAATCGCCTCAACTGGCGGTTCAAACGAATACACGCAATCCAAGTTCCGAGCAGAAATATGAAAAATTGTTAAACTTTTTTTTTTCAATGTTTATGTGTAATAATGTCTTCAGTACATTTGGAAAGGCGTGTTTTCGTTATGTATAAATGACATATTGAAATAGCGTACAATAATTGTCAATGAAAGAATAAACAATGTGAAAGTCGATATAATTATTATAGTAACTTAAGAAATGCAATTTAGATCAACATTTTCACAAAAGAGTAAAAGTAAATAAATAAATAAATAAAAGAAAAAGATAATGTAAAATGACTGGAAAATAGCAGGGAAGTGGGGAAGGAGAGCACTGGCACAAAACTAAAGAAATATAAATAGAATTGTTTTCACGTCGCATTAATGGTATTAGTTAAAACGTTTGATGGTTTGATCAGTCAGATTTACCCCCCTGAACTTCAGTTTAATAAAGCAAATTCTTCTGATACAGAGGCCCGATTTTTGGATTTACATCTATCTATTTAGAGAGATCTAATTCAAGGTAATGTTGTTTGTGTCTGATGCTCTGTCTCTGGTCGGGCCCATCGGAGTCTGACTGTTGGTTTTCTTTTGCTCCAGCATTTCAGTGGTTTCTTGCTGTCGAGTCCTCACCGTTGTCTCACCTCTGTGGTTCTTTGGTTATTTGTGATCACGGAGATGTTGCACTGATGAGTTAGGAGGCCTTCATGCGGACTGAACAAATTATTTGTCTAAATCGCGCCGAAACTAAGGGCGAGGATTGTGGCCACATAAAATCGATTTAAGCCCCCCAGTGGAAATCCTTCCACTGACCGTTCCAAGGCGGTTCTTCTGTGGCGATGTATTTATGTTATTTGTTACTTACTGTGTGTATCACTTGTGTATTTTTATTTTGGATGGCCATATGGCAATTTTGTGGAAAAGTAACTGTCCTTATGGCCTTCCTTTGTTTAGATTTCCATTATGGTCTGATCGCTTAATGTTTGTGTTTCTTTCCCTGTGGTGTCTTTGGTGGGTGGAGTAAGTTAATTGTATTGGTTCCTGATCTTTGTTTTACTTCTACTTTGTATTTAATATATACTCGTGTACCTGCCTAAAATACACCATACAATAATAATTTGAGTGTGGGTGTTTGGTATATTGAAACAGCATTCAAGAGTATGTTTTGAGATTTTTGAAATAATTTGCAATGAAAGAAAAAAATTTGCGCGTTTTCAATGCTATAACAAAGGCACATGGGTGAATCTGTAATATTTTTAGGAAAAGGTCTAGGTTGAGGGAACTGTAGCTTGTGCGCAAACGTGTATGCAAAATCGGAGCTTTTCTGTTACCATAATAGAAGTAAGTTCTATAAGTCCGCGGGTAGGCTCTCTTGTCTGATGCCTCCAGCTGACCTGTCTCATAGGCTTCGTCGGTTGATGTGTGCTCGGAGGGGGGATGTGCTGTGTTTGCCGGGTCTTGTCGATCATCCGTTTCGTTTCAAAACTTTGGGGTTGAGACACACTGATGCAGATTAAATATCAGAAAGGCCTCTGTGTCACTAAATTTGGTATAGTTACGCCTTAATTGGTACAAATTGTTTATCCTTTTCAAAAAGGTTTTTTTTTTTTTTGTCTAAATCGCGACGGAAGTAAGGGCGAGGATTGTGGCCACGTAAAATCGATTTAAGCCCCCCAGTGGAAATCTTCCACTGACCGTTCCAAGGCGGCTCTTCTGTGGCGATTTATTTATGTTGTTGTTTGTTACTTACTGTGTGTATCACTTGTGTCTTTTAATTTTGGATGGCCATATGGCCATTTTGTGGGAAAGTAACTGTCCATATGGCCTTCCTTTGTTTAGGTTTCCATTATGGTCTGGTCGCTTAATGTTTGTATTTCTTTCCCTTTGGTGTCTTTTATGGATGGAGTAAGTTAATTGTATCAATTCCTGATCTTTGTTTTACTTCTACTTTAAAGGAATTCAGCGAAGTGGACTCTTTTGTTTCTGCTGGCAGGTTGTTCCATTCTCTTATCGAAGATGGCAAGAAGGAGTTATAATGTAGATTCGTTTTAGC
This sequence comes from Lucinisca nassula, assembly GCA_963580285.1. Classification (NCBI taxonomy): domain Eukaryota; kingdom Metazoa; phylum Mollusca; class Bivalvia; order Lucinida; family Lucinidae; genus Lucinisca; species Lucinisca nassula. The sequence goes on from OY757018.1 coordinate 98,193,545, forward strand.
TCTAATGGTTTGGAGGTCGTTAGAGTTTCTGAGATTGTATCCTGAAATGGCATAAACTTGTTGTGGGATTAGTGATGAAAGATATACAGGTGCTAGATTATTAAACATTTTGTAAAACAGAGTTAATTTATGAATGTGTCTTCCCTTATCGAGAGTGTTGCAATTAGACAATTCAAGCCCAATACACTCTATCTTATGTGGTTCCAAGACGGTTGTAGCGAATTCCTTCTTTAATGCATATCATGATACCATCATGTCTGTCGCCTGACCGGTCCTCATTCACAAAATGAGTCAAAAAGAATGTCAGTTAGGTCTACGGAAGGACTGAGCCAAGTTTCAGTGAAAGCTAGAATGTCAAACTCGTATAGTTCAGCATACAATATATCAAGTTTGGATACTATGTTTTGAACGTTGTGATGAACAAACGATAAATTGTGAGATACATTATACGAGCCAAAGAGACTGTTTGACATGCTTGTTGATGAGCTGGACACACTACTTAAGGAAGATGAGGATGAAGGGCCGGGATTCCGATGTATATCTCTAGCCAGTAATAAGAGAAAGACGAGCCATGTACATGATAAAGTATACAATATTATCCCGCAAGTGAAAGTCGTATTAGCTATTCCTGATTTACCCTAGAGTAGCGTCTTACAGCTGTTAAGTAATGTAATATTAGAATATAAATGTTCGGTCTGCATGACGTATATATTGCTATATTCTGGTATAAGTATAAATGCCAAAACGTTTTAAATTTTAACCTGCGATTGTAAGTCGGCATGATGACCAGCTTATTTCTGCTTACTGCGTTTAATATGTGCTTGTCGCTAGAAAAAGGAGAAATAGAACAAGTGTCATCAGACCAACTCTCTTAGCGCCGAAGTTATCCAAGCAGAATGCCAAGAGCATCCCCGTTCCCGTTCCCAGCCGCATTTTGGTTATTGTTTCTTGCCATTTAATTTACACAATTTCTGCAGGATAATAAGAGAATGTTGAAAATTATATCGAAGTGGTTTAAAATCTGATTGCATGTCATAAATCGTTGTATCATCAGCATATAAATCAATCGAATGAACCGTTTCAGATACAACAATTGGTAAATCATTTATAAAAATTAAAAATACCAAAGATACTGAAACACATCCCTGAGTAACACCACACTTAATATCACACACCTTGACAAGTTTTCCATCAACGGATACGACCTCTTGTGATCTACACTGTCATTACGTTTCAGAAGAATCTAACTTTTTCAAAATAACATTAGCAAAATGTCGAATAATCGTTTCTTTTGCAATACACATTATTTTGGTAAGCTGAACATAATGAATTACAGTGCCACATCCGTGCGCTAAAATGGCATGTATCTTATCTCTAGAACTAATAATTTTCAAATGAAAATGTGTGATATTTTCACTCATTTGTAATTCAAATATAGATTGTGAGTGCTGGTGAGAAATAATGAATATCCCAATTAACACCACTTTTCTCTACATCATTTTCTTGACGTGTTTACATGACGATAACAAACATTAGCATTTTATTTAAAGAAAAAAAAAAGAAAACACACTAAGATCAATACAAGAATAATAATTACAAAATCAAAAAGGTTGAGGATAAATTTGCTAATATATATATGTTAAACATGACATAACTCACTAATCCTTCAACATAGAACTATAACAAATACGGTTTTGAGAATCATGATTACGTGACCATGTTCGTGAAATGAACACCCCCTATACACCTCGTTATAAAGAGAAAACTGGGATTAACGGGGTATACATTATTTTTCTTATTTCTGCTCGAATGCATTGGTTGTGGGTACTCGTTAGAACCGCCCCATTGAGCACCCACAATCTATGTTTGAAGTATAAATAAGAAAAATATCATCAATTTTCATCGGAAAAGTAGCCATTTTTTGAGATATGAAGGAATGCACTATGTCACACGGGTGTGTTATCGTAATGAACGTTGTCTTGAAAAAAGATTTGAGGGTTATCGAATGAAATCTTTTGCAATACTAAATTCCTTCACATTGTATTGTAGACCGATTCACAAGCAATCAGAAGTTTGTTTTGGCCCCTGCAGACAAGGCCGCTAACAACGTCGTCGTTGTGTGACGGCTCCACTATGTTAACACGCATAAGCAGGAGCTTGGTGGTACTAAAGCCTATGAACTTCAGCCTTTAGCTGAAGAGAGATCTATAGTAGATAAACATGTTTGTATTCAGCCACCAAGTTTGCTGTGTGTTTTAACGAAGACCAAGACAAGCTTCCTACGCTATACTGGTTACCAAAACTTCATAAAAGACCTTACAAAGCACGGTTTATTGCAAATTCTAGCTCTTGCACTACCACTGAACTTTCTAAATTATTAACTTCCTGTCTTACTGCTATTAAAACGCATGTAATTAAATATTGTGATAAAGTCTTTGAAAGATCAGGAAGAAATCTGTTTTGGTCTATAAAAAATTCGAATGAGGTTTTAAATAAATTGAAATCCAGACATTTTCATGCTTCTAGTCTGTCTACTTACGATTTTTCCACTCTTTACACTACACTTCCTCATAATATTATAATAGAAAAGCTTAATGATTTAATTGAATGGGCTTTTCATAGAGAAGATTCTCTCTATCTTGCATGTAATGTCAGAAATGCATTTTTCACTTCTAAAGAGCATAAGAATTATACACGTTGGTCATGTCAGAAAGTGTGTGATGCCCTCACCTTTCTACTTGACAATATTTATATTAGATTCGGTACTAAGTTATTTAGACAAATTGTGGGTATTCCGATGGGTACTAATTGCGCACCTCTTGTGGCTGATCTGTTCTTGTATTGTTATGAAAGAGACTTCATTGATAACCAATCTGAAATTATTGAAGCTTTTAGCTCCACTTCTAGATATTTAGATGATTTATTAAATATTGATAATATCTATTTTGATTGTTTGATCAGTCAGATTTACCCCCCCCCCCCAGAACTTCAGTTAAATAAAGCAAATTCTTCTTGATACCGAGGCTTCGTTTTTGGATTTACATCTATCTATTGTAGATGGATTTGTTTCGTGCAAAATTTATGATAAACGCGATGACTTTGATTTTGAGATTGTAAATTTTCCTTTTTTGGATGGTGATGTTCCTCGTGCGCCATCCTATGGCGTTTATATTTCGCAACTAATTCGATTTGCTAGAGTGTGTAGTCATGTAACTGACCTCAACACTCGTAATAAATTATTAACAGCTAAACTCCTTAATCATGGTTATCGGTACCATAAACTACGCAAAGCCTTTTCAAAATTTTATAGACGCCATTCTGATTTAATTTCAAAATTCAATATTGGACTTAAATCTCTTCTACAACAAGGTCTATTGGAACCCGAATTTTATGGTGACTTAGTATATAAATTCAGAAAAATATATAACCGCAATGACTTCAGCACCCAATTTCGTAAAACCATTCTTCGATATAAAAAGATTGGGTACAACATGGATGTTATACGACAGACTGCATGCATGGTAGTTAACCCAATCACGGTTGGCAACTTTGCTTCCCTCTTTAATTGCACGCCGGTGGGTCAGGCCTCAGATTCTATGACGGGTCCAACGTAAAGGCTTATTGAGAATTAGAGAGCTCTAATTCAAGGTAATGTTGGTTGGTGCCTGATGCTCTGTCTCTGGTCGGGCCCATCGGAGTCTAACTGTTGGTTTTCTTTTGCTCCAGCATTTCAGTGGTTTCTTGCTGTCGAGTCCTCACCGTTGTCTCACCTCTGTGGTTCTTTGATTTTTGTGTTCACGGAGATGTTGCACTGATGAGTTAGGAGGCCTTCATGCGGACTGAACAAATTATTTGTCTCAATCGCGACGGAAGTAAGGGCGAGGATTGTGGCCATGTAAAATCGATTTAAGCCCCCCCCCCCCCCCCCCCAGTGGAAATCTTTCCACTGACAGTTCCAAGGCGGTTCTTCTGTGGCGGTTTATTTATGGTGTTGTTTGCTACTTACTGTGTGTATCACTTGTGTCTTTTTATTTTGGATGACCGTATGGCCATGTTGTGGGAAAGTAACTGTCCTTATGGCCTTCCTTTGTTTAGGTTTTCATTATGGTCTTGTCGCTTGGTGTTTGTGTTTCCTTCCCCTTGGTGTCTTTGATGGGTGGAGTAAGTTAATTGTATCGATACCTGATCTTTGTTTTACTTCTACTTTGCATATGATTGATGGATACAATCAGGCATATTGGAAATAAACAAGTAAACACTTCGTGGTGATAATAAAGATTGTATAGGTAATTAACATTTTGTAACGTAAACAACACCTTTGAACGTTAATATCCGATAGAGTTTCTGGTTGCTTGTGAATCGGTCTACAATACAATGTGACGCAATTTAGTAGTGCAAAATATTTCATTCGATAACCCTCTTTATACCGACATTCGTTATAACGACAAAACTCGTTATAACGACAATTTCAATAGAATGAATTCATAGCTCAATGCTTAGCCTCGATTTCGAGCGGTGTTGGCTTCCCTCGGGTTTGAAAAGCCCAAATCGAATCCATAGTCATGAAAGATTCTTGTTATATAATACTCCAAGAAAGAAAGTTAATGTATTAGTTTTTTAGAATCGCCTCGATATTTGTTAGAATCGCCTCATCGAGGCGATTCTTACAAATATCTATAAAATTTGTTTCTTGGAGTAATGATTTGGAAAAGACATTCCATAACCTAACATACTCATAACTGGTTGGCCATCCAAACCACGAAAAAAAAACTTCTGACGGCAAAATTGAGTAGGGTATGGCATACATGCTAATTGTGTTCCTTAGCGTGTTGCAAACGTGATGGGGGTGGATGCCACTGAGGTCAAAGGTCAAATGAGTGCAAACATTCAATAATATGTGTACATTCTGGCATTTGTACCCTCTCTCTATCTAAGCAGACCAAATAAAGTTAATTAAAACACCAGAAATATATTTAGGACATATTATTTTGCATCGTATGTGAGAATAAAAGTTGTCCCATAGATATGACCAAGGTCAAAGGTCATTTAAGTACAAATTTTCTTTAAATATGCTTCAATATTTATTGTACAAAGGGATATCTAGAATGTCGGCTGAAACAAAGTCAAATGAGTTGGCATTTTCCTTATCTAGGAAGCATAAAACCCACACATTATACTAACAATATAATGGCCAACCTAATCGGCCTTAGGTCACAGGTCATTTAAGTGCATATTTTGCAAAATACGTTGATTATTCACATGTCATCCATTATTATAAGTAACATTCCAAATAGTATTCGTCATATAGTATTATGATGAAGATATATCTAATAATAACACAACTGGGTTATCATCAAAGGTCATTTGGGGATACTGTAAATACATAGTTTTGGTGGTCATTTTATTTTGGCGCTATTTGCAGCCAAGGAGAAAACTCCAAAATAAAAAACCCGCAAATAAAGCCCAAAGCGTGCGAGAGATGAAGCTTTATTCTACACATCACAATTATGATGTGTCACTTGGTCATAGGCATCACCGGTGACATAAGAAAAAGTGTATTTACTTCTTTAGAAGTCGAAATAAAGAAATACTATGTTCTCGTCATAAGACAACTAAAAACGGCTGAATGAAAACAAACACACCTTGAGAGTTATTGTGTAAATTGTGGATAGGTAATTGATTGGTGGCTTTAACTGTGAGCTCAATAGAATGGGTAAACCAATCAGATAAGAGGAAAGTTACACACCTCCAGACAGACATTTGGATTATCAAGGTAGCACATCGGGTTAATCATGCAGTAAACACAAATAAATTGACTAATTACTTCAGTTTCCGCATGACGCTGTTAATGATCAACTTGGATGAATTTTTGTCATCTTAATGGCTTTGGAGATTCGATCGATTTCTTGTCTTCGGATATGTATTCGCATTTGCGCCCATATGATTAATGTTTTTACTTCAACATTGTCAAGTCTATGTAATGCAAACCAAATTGGGGTTAAATAACAAGCCATTTTAACTTCATTGGATGCACAAGCTGCCAGTGACTACTGGATGCATTAAATAGTATAAAAGCGCGGGTAACTCTAGTTGCTAGTCAAATGGATTGCTAGAATGCATGAACATATAATAGTCTGGCCATTTTGGATGTCATCTTCAACAGTTTACATAAAATACACATATTGTATCTCAATATATATTTATAGGTAAGCACAAGTTAGCAATTTGTTCAAAGTGTGATTATTATGCAAACTGTTGAAGATAAATCTGAATTTACTATCGGGGCATTCCAAAGCAGTTACTAAATGTCATTCAGCCACCAAGTTTGCTGTATGTGTCACAGAAAGCCAAGACAGGCTGCCTACGTTATATTGGTTACCTTAACTACATAAAAGACCATACAAAGCGCGGTTTATTGCAAATTCGAGCTCTGGTACCAAACTGAGCTTTCCAGATTATTAACTTCATGTTTTACTGCCATAAAAACATATGATTAAATAGTCTTTGAAAGATCAGGGAGACATCTGTTTTGGTCTATAAAAACCTAATGAAGGTTTAACTAAACTGAAATCCAGACGTTTTCGTGTTTCACGCCTATCTACTTATGAATTTGCCACCCTTTACACAACGCTTCCTCATAATGTAAGAAAAGAAAAAAACTTAATGATTTAAATGAATGGACATTTTATAAGGACGTCTCCCTCTATCTTGCATGTTATGTAAGAAATACTCTTTTCACTTCGGGAGAGCATAAAATTATACTTTTTGGTCATATTAGAAAGTGTGTGAAGCTTTCACCTTTCTACTTGACAGTATTTATATAAGATTTGGTACTAAGTTATTTAGACAAATTGTGAGTATTGCGATGGGTACCCGCACCCCTTGTGGCTTATCTGTTCTTGTTTTGTTATGAAAGAGACGAGTGTAGATTATAGTGTAGATTATATGTTCTTGTCCTTTGGGATCATTGATTCTATTGTGGAATTTTGAAAATATCTGAGGATCACTGATGAGGCATAATTGGCCGAAACTAGCTAGTCCGGCCCAGAAAACATGTACACTCCTATTTTTTCAGTTCTGTGGTGTATTCCTTGCTTCGAAAGGATAATCCTTTTATAGAATATATTCATGATGTCTCTTACCGTTCAAAACCAATCTGAAATCATTGAAGCCTTTAGCTCGACTTCTAGATATTTGGACAATTTATCAATTAGTGACAATACCTATTTCGACGGTTTGATCAGTCAACTTTACCCCCACCCACACCCACCCACCAGAACTTCAGTTAAATATAGCAAATACTTATGATACCGAGGCACCGCTTTTGGATTTACATCTGTCTATTATTAATAGGTTTGTTTTTCGGGCCCATCGGAGTCTAACTATTGGTTTTCTTTTGCTCCAGCATTTTAGTGTTTTTTTGCTGTCGAGTCCTCGCCGTTGTTTCATCTCTGTGTTGTTTATTTGTGTTCACGGAGATGTTGTACTGATGAAGTAGGAGGCCCTCATGCGGACTGAACAAATGATTTGTTTAAATCGCGTCGGAAGTAAGAGCGAGGATTGTGGCCACATATCGATTTAAGTCCCCCAGTGGATTTCGTTTCCGCCGACCGTTCCAAGGCGGTTCCTTTGTCATGGTTTATTTTTGTTATGGTTTGTCTTTGGGTGTTTGTGTCGCTTACATTATTTTATCTTGGATAGCCTATTTAGGCTGTGGCCCCATTTTGCTTATCTCGATAAAAAGCCATCGATTCTTACCTGGACAGTAGGACAGCTGATTTTTTGCATATAAAATGCTTAAAGTATAGGTAATTCAAAACCACTGTATGGACATCAGTTGCGGATTGCGAATTGGCATTAAAAGGCTTTTTTGTATGGAAAGCCGTTTTGTTATTAGAATTACTAAAGTGACTTCAACGTATTGTAAATAACGCAAACAGGATTATAAATGGCATTTATTCTGCTTAATAAGTACTGTTGAATGTTCTGCCAAGAGGAGACGACAGTTTGATCTGAAATTATTAAACATCTCGGCTGAAAATAAAAAAAGAAATAAGTAATACATATTATAACACCAATTATAATACCAACACCAACAAACCCTTTCAGCATTCAGCGGCTTAGCGAAATATTTGCCCCACGGTGAATAACACTATGTGTAACAGGCTCCGGACCCGTTAAATCCATGTCTGGTAATATATTCTACCGTTTTGGGTGTTTTATGCATAGCATTAATGTTATTTGAACGAGTCACTTATTCAATATAAGACAAAAAGGACGAACTATAGAATCGATTTTTGACATTAAAAACTATTTCGACTCCTCTTCGAGTCATCATCAGGTGGTGACTGCAGATTTCATGAATAGAAAACTTAAGGGAAAATTTTTCATATTTTTCAGTATGCTATTCTGCTGTAACATGTAATAAACAAAAAAAATCTACAAAAGATATCCCCTCGATAGTTTTTATTTTTTATGTCCCCGCCATTCGAAGAATGGTGGATAGGGCATATAGTGTTGCCCCTGTCCGTCCGTCCGTTCGTTCGTCCGACCGTGCATCCGAAACTTAACGGCAATCAATAATTTTCTTATTTCTGGATGGATTTTGAAATTGTTTTGAAGAAATGTTAACCATCATGAGACGATAAATTACGCGTAAATCCCAGGTCCGTACCTGTCAGGTCAAGGTCATACTTAGATGGCATAGGTGAAAAAGGGGTCCGAAACTTAAACGCAGTCAATAACTGTCTTATTTCTGAATAGATTTAGAATTTACTTGACAGAAATATTCATTATTATGAGACAATGTTTAACACATAAAACCAAGGTCCATACCTCCAAAGTTAATGGTCGTACTTAGGGGTCAAAGGTAAAAAAAAAATATCCAGAACTTAAATACGGTCAATAATTTTCTTACTTCTGGATGGATTTTGAAATATTCAATATGGAATTTGAGACGATGTGTCGCTTGCAAAACCCAGGTCTGTACCTCCAAGATCAAGGTCGTACTTAGAGGTCAAATGTCGAAAAACAAAGGCCCAAAACTTAAACACAGTCAATAACTTTCTTATTTATGTATGGGTTTTGAAATTACTTTGCAGAAATGTTTATTATGCTGAGTTGATCTGTCATGCGCAAAACCCATGGTCATACCTTAAAGGTCAAGGTCATACTTAGAGGTCAAATGTCAAAAAAACTTTCTATGGATTAATACTAACATTAATATAGTTTCAGGCGGGGGCATGTGTGTCCTATGAATACTAGTTTTATTTTATTTTTATTTTTTTGTTTGTTTGTTTTTTCATTTTGTTATTTTTTATACTTTTTGTTCAGCTTTCACTTTTAAATAGTTTATTTGTTTTTGGTTGTTACTTTTTATTTTATATTTCCCCTCTATAAGCTTTTTTTCCTCACAAAATATTTGTAAAGCTTGTAAAAGCGTCAATTATTTTACCGTAAGTAAAATGAAACATGCATTGTTTTTTACAAAAATGGCGTTACAAAATATACCCGACAACAAACTCAGACTAAACAGGTAAAAGTTATTAGAAATCAACCAATTCATAAAAAATATGAGTTTTTATCAAAGAAAAGTTGATCCTTTAAAAAAAGCATTCATTGTGGTGGTGTAAGGAGCACCACATAAAAGTATATCACTTCGCTTTTTTACATAATTTACATTGCACATATATACAGCAGCAGTATAATAAATATTAAGTATAAAGATATATTTGATGTTTAATGAAGCAAAACATAAAATAACACTAAATATGTGAATACACTGGCAAAATACCAAACACTTTTACAATTCATATACTAAATTCTGGCATATTTTAAGCGGTCTTTCACACCAATGTATCAACAATTACATTTACACAATATCGTTATAAAGATTACAAATGTTTCTTTATAGTTTGACGTTTATTTTAAATTCCCTTTTTATACACCTGCTTTGATTTTAGCTTTATCTTAGTTGCTCAGGAATTGCACAAAAACAACATAAATCCATAATTAAATTTACAGAACATCTCAAATCAAAATAGAAATAAAATATTCTTTTATAGACTGCCTTTTAAATTCATTGCCTTTTTATATACATGTAAATTAGTTATCTTAGTAGCTCAATAATTTCAAAAATATAATTCTATAACTGTATTTACAAGAACCTCAACTCAGATATGAAAGAAATATTTTTTTTATATTTTGCCTTTTATAATCATTGCTCTTTATACACGAACTCCTATTGACATGGGAAGCAAGAATGCTTTTGGAGAAATTACTCTTTGTAGCTCAAACGCTGTTGGATTACTATAGGCTTTTCGTCAAATTTACAATACACAAGAATCTGTTTAAGAGATTCCAATATATTTTTTATCTTTTTGCAATCCTGGTTCGTAAAACAATGACTGTGAGAAAGTGAATCTGTTAAATGAGATATTTTAAAAACAGTTTTGTGTTAGAACTTCATTTCGAAATGGATATGGTTGCATCGGTATTTTGATAGAAATACATCGAATCCAATTTCAACTAAGCAACGTGGAAAGAAGAAGTAAACAAAGATCAGGAATCGATACAATTAACTTACTCCACCCATCAAAGACACCAACGGGAAAGAAACTCAAACACCAAGCGACCAGACCATAATGGAAACCTAAACAAAGGAAGGCCATAAGGACAGTTACTTTCCCACAAAATGGCCAAATGACCATCCAAAATGAAAAGACACAAGTGATCCACACAATAAGTAACAAACAACAGCATTAATAAACCGCCACAGAAGAACCGCATTGGAAACCGGATTACAGAAACTGTACATAACCATACTATTGTTTTATAAGAATAGATACCTGAAACTAGTTGCCATGAAGTTTTAATGAAAACGAATTGAGTGAGTGATTAAGTGAGTGAGTGAGTGATTGAGTGAGTAGTAAGTAAGTTCCTTAATCTTAACTCAATAACCTAACGCATTATTTTATTCAGAGAGGGTTGCTTGTTTAGTTAGACCAATCTTCCACGAGATCCTCCTTTAATCATACAATACCAACAACTATCAACAAACAAAATATGGGTATTAACAAATGAAAAAAATGACAGTGTTAAATCATTTATAAATATAAAAACAGAGCAATGTTCCTAAAATAGATCCCTGTGGGACTCCGCATTTTATAATACCGCTTTCTCACGTTTTATTGTTTACAGAATTTACATTAAATTGATCATTTGGTAAAACCTACACCGCATAAACTTTTCTATGTCAGTGGTTCTTATTACGAATCTGTGTCCGGCTCTTTTCAAACAAATTAATTTTTAGCCAGTCGTGTCAAATTCAAAGCCGCTTAACGTCTCTATTTTGCACGGGAATTAAAAACTGCTTTATGACGTTGACGGACGGATGCACCACTGTATACGTACGCAATTTTAGGACGGCCATTTAAAAGTTTACGGAATTGTTCACAAAAATATGTTAACATGCCCTACCCAAATGGCAGCCATATTGGAAAAAAACTTACTACTTTTGGCGATAATGTGATTTTATAATAGTTATCAATTGCGTATGGGGAAATTATCTTGTTTATAATCTCATATACAAATGAGACTAAAGAAAACTTTATTTTTTTCTTGTAATGTAGAGTACACAATTTTGATTGCATCAGGCTGAAACATATGTCATCAAAATTATAAGGATATATGATTAAAGAATAGAACGGACATATTTCAACCCCTGAACCCTGTTTTGTTTCAATCTGTTAACGCATTCTTGCGATAATATCGGGTTGTTGAGACTCATACACTTATATTGCATTTACGGGCTACCATACTTTATTATCTATGGCGACGGTATGCAATTCAGAGAAGTTGTCCATACAGTAGTTTCATATGCAGCATAGATTCAACTTCAAAGGTAAATCATCAAAAACTGTCCTACTTTCCAGGTAACTATTTTCGAAAATAAAATCTCTGGGCCCCTGCCTAATTGGCCATTTTGTTGGAAAGTAACTGTCATTTTGGCTTTCCGCTATTGAATTTTCCATTAGGTCTGTTGTTTCATGTTTGTGTTTCTTTCTCTTTGGTCTCTCTGATGGGATGTGTAGGGTGATTGTATCGATTCCTGATCATCGCCCCAACTTCTATTTTGTTTCAAAAATTATGATAAACGCAATGGTTTTGCTTTTGAGAATGTAACATTTGCTTTCTTGGATGGTGATGTCCATTGTGCGGCATCCCATGGCGTTTAGATTTCGCAATTAATTCGATTTGCCGGAGTGTCTAGTCATGTAACCGACTTCAACACTCGTTATTAATTGTTAACTGCTACATTTCTTAATCAGGGTTATCAATATCATAAACTACGCAAGCCATGTCCAACTTTCGCTAACTGAGTCAATCTAATACCTGGACGACCGATACACAACAATGCATTGATTTAGATAGGAGATTACTTTTTAGTGATCTATTTCGAACGTATTGTAACAGATAGAAACTTTTTTCAGTCGGCATTGAATGCTACAATATATCCAAAGTACGCTGATATTTTTTTCGCGATTTTATCGCCACAACAATTGGGTCTTTTTTCGGATTGTTTGTTCAACCATTGAAATGATTAAAATATTTAGCAAAATGAAGAAAAAAATGACGATGAAATAAAATATAGATAAAGATAAGTACGTGCTTTTCAGATTTGATCGATCATTTTCAGTGGGGTTCGGTTTTTTTTTTTTTCAATATCAGACGTTTATATTGATGTAAATTTTACTTAGTTAAATGCACAACTTTTTGCTCCTTTTTTTAGATTGAGATTAGCAACCCTATTCTCAAACTTGTTTGAAACCGTAATCCGGTAATGCACAATAAATCTCGGAAACTAACGAGCAGCCGAGATACCAAATGACTAATGACTTAAATGTAATGTCTTATGGTTAATTGTATCGATTCTGTATCATTACCTTTACTTTTATTTTTCATGCAATTTATTTAACCTACCCCCCCCCCCCCCCATCACGCCCCAGCTGCCCCCCCCCCAACACACACACACACACACACACCTCATACCCTCGAAAATGTGTGATTATTATTTTATTATTTAGGTGGTGAAATTGCCTAAATATTCGTGATTTCATAATGAGGCTTCTCTTATCAGACCACCCATAACAAAATTATAGACTGTCACGCTACGCAACTCTGTTGACTTTAAGGTATTATTAACGAAGCTTCGTTAATTCCCCTGATTTACCTTTATTCGCAGTATTAAAATAGTTGGAGATGTTTGCGGGGTCTGACCCTTAAATTCCCGTACTAAAAGCAAGCAATGTAGACCTTGATCAGACGCTGTGTTTTGTGGGGTCTGACCCTTAAATTCCCGTACTGAAAGCAAAGAATGTTGACCCCGATCAGACGCTGTGTTTTGCGGGGACTGACCCTTAAATTCTCGTACTGAAAGCAATGTAGACCCTGACCAGACGCTCTGAATTTTGCGGCGTCTGACCCTTCAATTCCTGTACTGTAAGCAAACAATGTAGAACATAATTAGACGTTGTGTTTTGTCGCCTCTGACCCTTAATTTCCTGTTCTGTAAGCAAACAATCTGAACTCTGATCAGACGCTGTGTTTTACGGTGTCTGCCCTTAAATTCCTTTACTGTAAGCAAACAATGTAGACCCTGATCAGAGGCTGTGTTTTGCGGCGTCTGACCCTTAAACTTGAAAGATCTTACATACGAGGCACAGATAAGACTGATCAGCCAGCGCATTCAGGGTGAAGAGATACGCTGGCTGCATATGTTCCATCGCGAAAACACGCATATATAAGTTTGACCCCGTTAAACCCCACAGTTACAGGTAAAACTGGGATTTACAGGGGTATATTTTATTTTTCTACTCAAAACCATTGATTGTAGGTACCCCCTTAGAACCGCCTCACCGCGGTTCTAATGAGTACACACATCTGTTTTCAAGCAGAAATAAAAAAAAAACACTGGGATTTAGAGGGTTTGTACATTATTTTTTGTTTTTTTCTTCTCAAAAGTTATGATTTGTGGGTAAACATAAGAACCGCCTCACCGAGCCGACAATAACGAGTACACACAATCTCTGTTTTGAGCTGAAAACATAGATTGTGAGTACACGTTAGAATCGCCTTATCGAGGCAGTTCTAATGAGTACGCACAATCTAAGTAGCTCAAAACATTAATATGAAAATTAGGTAATTTTTTATCGATAATGTTTCTTTTTTTTCTGATAAAATTTTCACTGTACTTGAATATAGGTGTGTTTTCGGGATGTCATGGGCACGACATGCACTGACTTTGCTGCGCAGTCTTATAAGTCTTGACTTTGACACATGTTCCACCGACCGTCTATATAATCGACTCCCGCCCATCGGGGCTTGAAGTAATAGATAGGCTGCATGATGCTTCCAAGCAGAGCTGAACAGTATTTTTGTTAGTTATACGTCAGTCGAGGAATGATGACGTCAGATCTGCAGTGTTTTTTTCTGCAAAGATAATGAAAGTAGATCTAAATATAGAGAATGATATTTTTAGCCACAAAGTTAGATTTTTTATGTTTTATAAAAAAAACTGCAGCTTCCAAATTTAACTTAGTTAAGTAGCCAAATTCACAGTAGACAGTTGGACAATATTTCGTTTTGCTTAGAAGAATAATTGAGGGGTCGGGGGTGTCTACCTGCCTTTCTCAGGTTTATAAATGATTCTTTTCGCCGTCTAAGTAACCGGTCACAATACACTGGAAAAACAAGATATGCATCTCTTTTATAGAAGTTAAGCAACGAATATTGCGCTTAATACCTGGATGGGTGGCCGCTTGCGGTTAGTACCCGGATGGGTTGCCGCAACCGCAAGTTTTTTTTTATCCGTCAACATTATTATTAATTTATTTTCATCATCATCATCATCATCATCAGCAGCAGCAGCATGGGTTTCGATTTGTTTCCCGGCTTCTGTTTCCACGCATTTGTGCAATGTCTTAGGCCCATGGCCAACTTTCGATAACTGAGCCAACCTATTACCTGGACGACCGATACACAAAAAATGCATTGGTTTAGATAGGAGATTACTTTTTAATAATCTATTTCAAACTTATTGTAACAGATAGAAACTGTTTACAGTCGGCATTGAATGCTACAGTATATCCCGAAGACGCTGATATTTTTTCCTCGATTTTATCGCCACAACAATTTGGTCCTTTTTCGGATTGGCAGTGGCTATTCGTACGGCCCCGTATGAATAGCCTGCATTGGCTAATCGTACGGCCCCGTACGATTAGCCTGTATTGGCTAATTGTACGGCCCCGTACGTTTAGCCAATATATGCTATATTGGCTAATCGTACGGCTATAATTACCACTTGAGGAATAGGTCAAAATATATTTCGCGATTATTAAATGTGTATTGGGCAGTATGAAACAGAATTATATTATTTATGTATATATTATTATAAGTATTGTTAAATATTACTATCGATGGTAAATACATGTCAACAGAAAAAAATTAATAGTGTAATAGTACTATCAATTATCAGTTTGCTTAGGATGGTAAGTTTATGGACAAGAGCGAGACGGACGAAGCGGCGATTATATGCTCCCCCGAAATTCTTCGGGGAGCATAAAAATATATACACCCGTAAACCCCAGTTTTTTTTTCTATATAAATTGGGATTTAGTGGGTTGTTGGGTTGTTCTTTTTTAATAGAAGGGTAACACGAGCAGGTAAGAGTCTGATCAGACTGCGCCTTCGCGGCCAAATTTGTGTGTTCGTTGGCCACACGTCTTTTTCACCCTTAAATTGTTCCAAGTGTCTTGCTACTACGATAGTCAAGTTTGTTTTGTTTGTTGTTTTTTTTTTAGTTTGAAAGCCTAGTCAACACTTTTTAAGGTCATTTTTGAGCCGAACTATTTTCCACACTTTTCCTGGGCAGGCTTTCACATAAGCGTATAACAAGTACAGTGTACATTCTTTCGCCAGAAACTGACAACTGCCATTCTTGAATCAGCGGAAGGGACAAAATGACCGTAGAAAAGATTTAACGTCCCCGTCACTGTAACACTGTATAGGTCATTTTGGAGACGTTGCTTTCAATTTTGTGGGACTTTTACCCGACATTGAGATGAAATGACAACTCAGGCCCTGTCACCCAATGAAACTAATAGGGTTTATAAGCGGGTGTATGTCGGACCGTCCATGCATATAAACCCTTCCAAAATTGGAAGCAACGTCATTGGAAGAATGACATACACAGTGATGACGGGGACGTTAACCCGTTCCCACTCAGATACGTGTTTCTACGTGTCTGCACCCCACCCCCCATTTTAAGACCCAGAAGTACCTAAAATATGCATTTCCTACCCCTGGATATTTATGTTTGCTTTAGGATTTGTTTGCCTAAAAGTGATTTGTTTTTTCGCGCGCCTCCCCACTAAAAATATTTTTTTTTGGGGGGGGGGGGGATTGAAAGCCCCCCTCCCCCTCACATCCTGAAAACGTTAGGTGAAAACAGACCATCCATTATGAAACAATGGCTAGTTGAAGTTGCTGTAGGTGCAACACTGTGAAAATAAGCGAAATTCACAAAATCCCTGAGTGTGAAAGGGTTAAACCTCAAATCAAACAAAACAAAACCAGTACTCATGTGCGGTTTTTTGTTTGTTTGATTTGCGGTTTAACGTCCCCGTCAACACTGTAAATGTCATTTTGGAGACGTTGTTTCCAATTTTGTGGGACTTTTACCCGAGATTGGGATGCAATGACATCTCAAGCCCTGTCGCCCAATTAAGCCAATAGGGTTTATTAGCATGGACGGTCCGCCTCGCACCGCTGTTCCTGGACAGGCTTAGATCCTCTAAGCGGTTTACCAGTACTACTGTGCGGGCTGGATTCAGCTCTGCGTGGAAGCATCGTGCAGCCCATATATTTCTTCAAGCCCCTATGGGCGGGGGCACCCTCATGTGCGGTCGGTTTCAGCTCTGAGTGAAAGCATCATGCAGCGCATATATTTCTTCAAGCCCCGATGAAATGTTTTGTGGGTGCCCTAAGTAATCGCCCTGTCTGTCCGTCACTCTGTCTGTCCGTCTACATTTGTCTTGTTTTGTTTTCCAGTCGTCCTTTCTTTGGGATACGACAAGGGTTGACGTGTCGTTAAATCCAAAACAAACGGACACATAAAATGCCTCCTCATTTAGAGCTATGATCATACGACAGAAAAAAATGTTTGCCCTTTTTTTCTTAATTCCTGTCCACATATAGATTGTGGGTGCTCGTTAGAACCGACTCAATTAGGCGGCTCTAACGAGTACCCACAATCTATGTTTTATAGCAAAATAAGGAAAATAATTAATTCCCCCGTAAACCATACTTTTTCTGTGTATAAAGGGAGGTTTAGAGGGGTGTTCATTATATGGACTTGTTAATCTGATGAGTACGCCTTCTAGAAGAAGTGCGGTTCCATAGCCTTGCGTCGTAGGTCGTCTGTCGTGCGCCGTCAACAGTTTCTTTAAATACAAACTCCTCCTAAACCATTTGGTCAATTTGATACAAACTTCACCGCCCGTCCATTAATATCCTTTATATTTGTGGTTTCAGCACGTTTCACATAGGGGCTAGGAATGGCAAGTCTTTCAAGGCCGTACGATCAACTGATTTTTCATACCACCAACAGTACACATGTATCACTTTCTTGGTACCTAACTAGAATGGCCGTACGATTAGCCAAGATAGCCTATATTGGCTAAAAGTACGGGGCCGTACGATTAGCCAATACAGGCTAATCGTACGGGGCCGTACGATTAGCCAATGCAGGCTATTCGTACGGGGCCGTACGAATAGCCACTGCCTTTCGGATTATTTGTTACGAGGACTGTTCAAATATGAATGCAACAAAGCACATAAAAATGATTCCGTGATAGATTTCGATAAAAAAAATTATTTTGTCCCCTCCAAGTATTCCCCTTTAACAGATATACAAACTTTCAGTCTTCTGATCCACTCATTGAGTGCATTTTGGTAGCCTTTTCGAGGTATACTATGAAGGCACTGGAATATTGCAGAACCGAGGTGTTTGCGCTGTACAAATTTTCGACCAGAAAGGTATTTTTCAGCCGCGGGAACAAAAAACGTCACACGGGGCAAGGTCAGGGGAATACGGGGGATGAGGGAGTTTAACAACCTTTTGACCGCTGTAAGAGATATATCTTGGAGAAGAAAATAGGATACTTGATAACTAGTGAATAAGATTATATGGCAAACCCCAGACGAACCTGGCATCTGCACAATCTGATCAGAGTGTTCATTGTGCGTTATATGGATATCTTTTGTTATAATAGAAAGACTTGAATTGTGCTCAACCCCTTTTCTTTCTTTGTTTTTTTTTTTTTTTTTTTTGTTTTTTTTTTGGGGGGGGGTGGGATTGGGGGACCGGGGTGGGTAAATTTTAATTAACAAAAGCTTAGGGGTGAAAGGGAAAGCGTTAACTGGACCGAGTCCATTAACTACAGAGAACGTTTGTCTAAAGATTACCTAACATAAGTTTGTCGATGTCATGTCCCGGGTCATAAAGCACTTAAATTGAATATACACACAGCGCGTGTCAACTCTTAAATTCTATACTGATGCATATTAATCGAAACTTGTAAAATCGTTTTGTTGATTACTAGTTAGCATTAAAATATATTTTGTTTTGCAACCCTGACAACACATTACAAAACATGCCTGTAAAACTACACAGTAAATTTTATTGCCGAAAAAGAGAAAATTTTAAGATGAAAAATTGTGAAATTTTCTGTTGCACAAAACACTGTATAATTTTACTCCACCTTCAATGAATTTTAGCTTGTTTCTCAGCACAGCTGGAGATAATTTGTGAGGCCATTTAACATGTTTAATCTGTAACTGGAGTGTGGTGATTTGTTATTGTTTGTGATGGAAATCTCTGATAATACATGTACAAGAGGCTACTTGATTTTAGTGTATGATTTCTGTCAGAATCTTTTACTCTAGCTCAGTTTATATGGATTACATTTTTCACTTTTTCATAGAAGACAAAAAAATGGTGTTTTAGATTCCGTATGACACGACGTCCCTCAATAAGGTTTTACGTCCCCTTCAACACTACATGTATTTAGGTCATTTTGGAGATGTTGCTTTCAATATTCTCTGCGACTTTTACCCAACATTGCGATGAAATGACATCTCAAGCCTTGTCGCCCAATTAAACCAATAGGGTTTGTCAGCATGGACGGTCATACTCGCACCGCTGGGCAGGCTTAGATCCTCTAAGCTGTTTACCAGTACTCGTGTGCAGCCTGTTTCAGTTCTGCCTGGAAGCATCCTGCAGCCCATCTATTTCTTCAAGCCCAGATGAGCGGGGCTCGATTTGATTTTGTGTAAATACTTCATTAATAAATAGAGTTTACATCTGATTTTCATCTCATTCAGCATGATTTTTTATCAGTATTAATAACAATATTTTTTTTTTTATGACATTTATGCCGTTTTGATCTATATGACAGGAAAGAGGATAACAAGAACATTCATGTAACATATTACGCTAAAATGGGACAAAACACCAGTATAATAGAACACCGATAAGCTGGAACGAAAATGCTTTCAAAGTGCAATGACTTGTTTACACTGAACATAACAAAATATTAAACGTCATTTAAAGAAAAATATATATTACACCGATAGTACGGCGGACCGTCCATGTTAATAAACCCTATTGGTTTCATTGGGTGACAGGGCTTGAGATGTCATTTCATCTCAATGTCGGGTAAAAGACCAAAAAATTGGAAGCATCGTCTCCAAAATGACCTTTACAGTGTTGACGGGGACGTTAAACCTCAAATCAAACAAACAAACAAATACACAGAAAAAAATGTAATGTTTACAGTTACACCGCCCTTTAAAAGTTGTGGCCTCTAGAATGTCAATTGTTACTCTATTTGGAAGCAAACCTTACACATTAAATAGTGTAATATTTCAAACACTGATTGATACGAAAACAGAGCCTTGTTTTACAAAATTGTTACACCAAACACCAAAGTTGTACTGCTATGCCAAATTTTGAGTAAATTAAACAAGTTCCCTGTGTATTGTTATTCAAAAGTAACACTTTACACCAAAATGGTGTACGATTCTTGTTCACATGAGTTCAAGTGAAAATTTTACACTGCCTTTTAGTCTAATTTACACTATTTTTACAGTGCACAGTCTAACTTTGGCTCAATAAATGAAAATATTTCGTATCTTTCAGGTCGTATCATGTTAAAGCTATGATGTCACATTACTTTGTGTAGGCATGTAAACTCTTTTATTTTTAGCTCACCTGAGCACGAAGTGCTCAAGATGAGCTTCTGAGATCGGTCTTTGTCCGTGCGTCCGTGCATGCGTCCGTCGTCAACTTTTACTTTAAACAACTTCTTCTCCAAAACTGCTGGACAGATTTTGATCTTATTTCACAGGAATGCTCATTGGGTGATCCTCTACCAAAATTGCTCAAACTGTTCCGCTCGGATGAACAAGATGGCCACCAGAGCTAAAAATAGAAAAAACCTTTAAATGACTTCTCCTGCTTAACCAGTGGATGGATTTTGAAATTATTTCACAGGAATGTTCCTTGGATGACCTTCTACCGAAATTGCTCAAACCGTTTCGCTCGGGTGAACAAAATGGCCGCCAGAGCTAAAAATAGAAAAACCTTTAAATGACTTCTTCTCCTTAACCAGTGGATGGATTTTGGAATTATTGCACAGGAATGTTCCTTGGGTGCCCCTCTACTCAAATTGCTCAAACCGTTCCGCTCGGGTGAACAAAATGGCCACCAGAGCTAAAAATAGAAAAAAACCTTTAAACGACTTCTTCTCCTTAACCAATGGATGGATTTCGAAATTACTTCACAGGAATGTTCCTTGGGTGACCCTCTACCAAAATTGCTCAAACCGTTCCGCTCGGGTGAACAAGATGGCCACCAGAGCTAAAAATAGAAAAACCTTTAAACGACTTTTTCTC
This sequence comes from Lucinisca nassula, assembly GCA_963580285.1. Taxonomy (NCBI): domain Eukaryota; kingdom Metazoa; phylum Mollusca; class Bivalvia; order Lucinida; family Lucinidae; genus Lucinisca; species Lucinisca nassula. Next base: position 98,214,560 of record OY757018.1, read on the forward strand.
CGTAACCAGTGGATGGATTTTGGAATTATTGCACAGGAATGTTCCTTGGGTGGCCCTCTACCAAAATTGCTCAAACTGTTTCGCTCAGGTGAACAAAATGGCCACCAGAGCTAAAAATAGAAAAACTTTTAAACGACTTCTTCTCCTTAACCAGTTGATGGATTTGGAAATTATTTCACAGGAATGTTCCTTTGGTGAACCTCTACCAAAATTGCTCAAACCGTTAAGCTCGGGTGAACAAAATGGCCGCCAGAGCTTAAAATAGAAAAACCTTTAAAGGACTTCTTCTCCTTAACCAATGGATGGATTTCAAAATTACTTTACAGGAATGTTCCTTGGGTGACCCTCTACCAAAATTGCTCAAACCGTTCCGCTCGGGTGAACAAGATTGCCACCAGAGCTAAAATAGAAAAACCTTTAAATGACTTCTTCTCCTTTACTAGTGGATGGATTTTGAAATTACTTCACAGGAATATTCCTTTGGTGACCCTCTACCAAAATTGCTCAAACCGTTCCGCTCGGGTGAACAAGATGGCCACCAGAGCTAAAAATAGAATAACCTTTAAACGACTTTTCTCCTTAACCAGTGGATGGATTTTGGAATTATTTCACTGGAATGTTCCTTGGGTGACCCTCTACCAAAATTGTTCAAACTGTTCCGCTCGGGTGAACAAAACCGTTAAATGACTTCTCCTTAACCAATGGATGGATTTTGATTTTAATATTTCTTCAAGCCCTGATGGGCGGGGGTCTTGTAAACTCTTTCAATCCTGCAGACTGCTAATAGTGTAGATCCAGATAAGCCGCTTCTGATTTTGCTAATAGTGTAGATCCGGACAAGACAGTTCTAATTTTGCTAATAGTGTAGATCCGGATAAGCCGGTTCTGATTTTGCTAATAGTGTAGATAAGGATAAGGCTGTTCTGATTTTGTTAATAGTGTAGATCCGGATAAGCCGGTTCTGATTTTGCTAATAGTGTGGAAACGGATAAGGCTGTTCTGATTTTGCTAATAGTGTAGATCGGGATAAGCCGGTTCTGATTTTGCTAACAGTGTAGGTACGGATACGGCTGTTCTGATTTTGCTAATGGTATAGATCCAGATCAGACGGTTCTGAGTTTGCTAATAGTGTAGATCCGGATAAGGGGGTTCTGATTTTGCTAATAGTGTAGATACGGATAAGGGGGTTCTGATTTTGCTAATAGTGTAGATACAGATTAGACAGTTCTGATCAATATTCACACTTGACTTAGATAATGTTTCAATTTTGTACATTGATTTTGCAAATTAATATGCTGAAAACATTAATAATTAGATAATAATAATAATAATAATAATTTATTTTCTCTTTTTTTTTCTTCTAATTTTCAATTTTAATGCAAACCAGATGTTGAAAGGTCCAAGAAAATATCCCAATAAAATTGCTGATAAGAATCAGCTTTACAAGTTCCCTGGAGTTCAGTGTTTATCCAAAATATTTAGCTAACGGTCCACTGCCTAGACAGCTCGACTCATAGGTGAGCAACCAAAGTGGAGTAAAATTATATAGTGAAAATATAGATTTTGTAACGAGTACCCATAATCTATATACAGAGTAGAAATAAGAAACAAGGTTCACCTCTGTAAAACCCCGTTTTATTATATAAATGTGGGGTTCAGGGGTCAAAATTATATAGGCTTGTTTTCGTGATGATTATTTTTCTGTGCGTTGGTTGGTTGATTTGAGGTTTAGCGTCCCCGTCAACACTGTAAAGGTCATTTTGGAGACGTTGCTTCCAATTTTGTGGGACTTTTACCAGACATTGAGATGAAATGACATCTCAAGCCCTCAATGAAACCAAAAGGGTTTATAAGCATGATTCGCACCGCTTTACCTGGGAAGGCCTAGATCCTCTAAGTGGTTTTCCAGTACTCGTGTGCAAGTCGGTTTCAGCTCTGCGTGGAAGCATCATGCAGCCCAACTATTTCTTCAAGCCCCGATGGTCGGGGCCGTTTTCTGTGTGTAATTACATGCAATTTATCCTAGAAAATAATATTTGAACTCCCTACAATTTACGTGTTCCCAGCAAAGAATTACATCAGCGTACGCATCCTAGACTTCTCTTGCTGCATTTGATCTTTCGCACAACGTAGACCCTGATCAGAAAAGTACCGAAGGGTTTTAAGTAGTATTCCCACAATCGGCATGATTGGCAGTAATGAGCAACAATTGCCAATTAAGCATGTGTGTGAAGTACCCGAAAAAAAAAATCACCGAAATCAATAAATTTTCGCTAGTCAAAAAATCAATAATTAAAGTTTTTTCTTCTTCTTCTTCTTCTTCTTTTGTAAACAATATGAAGTGTCTGTTAATTGCGCATCAGTCACATGCAGAAAAAAATATATTAAACAAACAAAAAAAAAATCAAAAACAGTAAATATATAAATAAGACGAAATAAAAATAAATTTATTTCAGCATTAAATGTCATTAACAAAAATGTTTTCAGCAGCTCACTTTGACATTCGTCTTAAACCAGCTAAAACCCGGAAATTTCCGATTTAATCCCATAATCGCGTAATATGAGAACCGATAGGCTAAGCTATAAATAGATACAATGAGGAAAGACGGCTAAAAGTACTGAAAATGGCAAGAAAACAACCTGAAAATGACCAATTTTGTTTTTATTTGATCTTCAATTATTTGATACTGTTGGAAAGAAAAATCATTTTTCTTCTAGAATTTAAAGTCACATTTTTAACAAAGTATTTTATAATTTAATTATTACGGTATAAAAAACAGACACCCTCGTGAGTTTTTGCTAATTTTCTATTGAAGTAAACGAGAGGTTCACGAGACGAAGGGTCCTATTTTCACTTCAAAATTGACCAGTTTAAATCTTATTTTAAAAATATATAATTATAAACAAAATTAAGATAAAAGATTGAATTTTCATAATTTTCAATCACATTTTCGCTATCTAGCCTAGTATTTTTTAAATCATGTCTTAGATTCACATGCCCTATTAATTTCTATACAATTTGTCGCGCGGATTAAATCGGACACAGGTAACAGGCGGATTACAATTGTCCCACATGCCTGCTCCAGATAGTCTTGCACAATGAACGCCTTGTGCGATGGCGCATTGTAATGTAGCAATCTGACATTGGCCAAACCAGTTGCGGGTCTTCGTTCTTTGAAATATTTCTTCAATTTTCGAAAAACGTTATTCTTGTAAAACTTCGCATTTACAGATTTGCCTTTGGACACAACAACCTGAATAGCAGGGCCCTGATTTGAAAAGAATATGGCATACATTACCTTCTTGACGCTCATGGTCAGCTTTGCAATGCATGTTTTTTGCATTACTTTGTTGCCCATATTTTGTTCTGAATCTTTCGTTTTGGCTCAAAAAAGTGAACCAATGTCTCGTCACCTGTGACGACATTAGCGAAAGATTGTAATTTGGAAACTTTTTAAGCAACTTCTTGGCGCACTGACGCGTGTCTTTTTCTGCTCATCTGTCAACAGATGGGGAATCCATCTAGCACAGATCTTTCTCATTTTCAAATCCCGTTTTAGAATTGTATCAGCTGCTCCTAATGAGATGCCAACCATACTAGCTATTTGCTTAGTGGTGTATCGTGCATCGGTAGCAACTATTTCTTTCACTCCAGCAACCATCTTGACAGATGTTGCTCTTTTCGGCCGACGATCATGTGGTGCATCTTCTGTTGAGCCTAGCCCACAGCTGAATTTCTTACACCAACGAAAAATAGAGAGATTAAAAGTTAATCTTATTTTAAATTAGAACGTCTATTTCCGTTAGTTTCGCCCCTCAGGGTTCTACAGTGCTATCGGCCCTGCTTGTTTAGTATGGTTGGAATAGCAGTTTCAAGGGCCCCTTCAGGGATGAGGATAACAGTGTCTAGGTCCCCCTTTTATGGTCTGGGACACATTTCATTGGTTGGTCCCGTCTCCTTGACAACAAGGTCTTCCTACGTGTAAGAAACCTGTGGGGAACCTTCCTTTTGCACACGGCATTTTGGGGGTTTTCACCCAGTGTCCCAGGGGGGTGTAAGAGCCAGAATCTGCACCTATCAGATTCGCGGGTTAATTAGGGGGGACCAATAGTTTTAAACTGATAAGCCATGTGGCTGAGTTTGACCTAGCAGCGTCAGTTCTTGGAAAGTGGTTCTAAGTGTTAGACCTGTTTCGCTGCGTCGGTTAAACCAGGCAGCCCTTTGTATGAAAAGGCTTCCAATCAGGTAAAAAGAGAGATTGAAGCAGGAAATTATGTCTTCTGCAATACTCGCCCAACAATTATCAGTCCTATGGCAGCTATCCCTAAGTCTGATGGTGAGGTTCGGCTCATCCATGATTGTTCCAGGCCGCCTGGTAAAGCCGTGAATGATTACTGCACTACTGACTGGCATCAAAAGTTTTCAAGAGTGGATGACGCGGCCTCCTTGATGACTCAGGGTTGTTTCTTTGCAAAAGTTGATTTGCGCTCCGCTTACAGAAGTGTCAGAATCAGTACCCAAAGTCAAAAGGTAACAGGCTTCAAGTGGCAGCTTGGTGGTAAAGAGGTTTATCTTCATGACACTAAGCTCCCATTTGGAGCAAAGCTAAGTCCTGGTATCTTTCACCGATTGACTCAGGCGGTTAAGAGAATGATGGCAAGGCGGGGGTTTAACCTTTTGGTCGTCTACCTGGATGACTTTTTGATCATTGCTGAATCAAAAGAAATTTGTGCTGCAGCACTGAATTGCCTAATACAGCTTCTCCGGAAGCTCGGATTTGCTATTCATTGGGGGAAGGTTACTGACCCAACCAATATTATCACCTTTCTTGGAATCGAACTAGACTCCATTGCAATGTCACTCAGGCTGCCTGAAGAAAAGCTCCAGGGCTTTCAGGCAGAGCTGCAGTCCTTTCTGCAGCTGCGACGCGCCACAAAAAGGCAATTCCAATCTATAGCTGGACGTCTGTCCTGGGCTGCTGGCGTTGTTCGAGGTGGACGAGTCTTTCTCCGCCGTGTTTTCAACAAAGTAAGCTCGCTTAGGCATGCATCCCATAGGGCCCTGATAACCCCTGAAGTACGGGATGACCTTTTGTGGTGGTCAAAATTTTTGGCAAGCTTTAATGGGCGCTCTACCCTCCTTGATAAGCAGCCTATTGAGTGTGTCTTTACAGATGCTTGCAATGAAGCAGCTGGTGGCTCCTTTGGGCTCGACTGGTTTTATTTTAACTGGAATCGAGACCTACCAGCTGCATCATCCTTTCATATCAATGAAAAAGAAACACTGGCAGTGGTTCTTGCTGCCCAACGCTGGGCTCCTTGGTGGCGTAACAAACATATAATCATTTACTCAGACAACAGTGCCACAGTGGCTTCGCTTAATAAAGGCTCATCCCGTAACACAGTGGTAATGAAATGCCTTCGTCGCCTGTTTTGGCTGTCCGCCTTCCATAATTTCCACTTGACCTCGAGGTTCATTCAGGGAATCCGCAACGTTGCCGCCGACAGTGCCAGTAGATTGCACTTACCAGGTTATTTGCACTCCCTACTCCCCTTTACAGCTTATACCCCACTTGCAAATCACATGTCCCTAAGCTCTCTTCATTTTCTGCTTGACAGATTCCCTGAATGGAGGTGTGGGTCAGCGAAGGACTAGTTCCAGCCCCGTTATCGCAGAGCATGGGGAGTTTCGCAGCTGTTTAGCCAGCCGTCTGGACACTGAGGTCAACTTTTATCGAAGCCATACTTTTGCCAGTTCAACTTCCCGGACTTACCATGCCCAAAAGTTAGCTTATTTTGAATTTTGTAATAAGATGTCTATTCCCCCAGTGCCACTGTCTCAGAATGATTTAGGTCGGTATATAGCTTACTTATCTCGTCGCTTGGCTTTTTCCTCTGTTCGTCAATATTTGAATATCGTTCGCATCCTCCATGTGGATGCAGGGTTCCCTAACCCATTAGACCATAACTGGTATGTGTCCTCCATTTTGAAAGGAGTTCGTAGGGTTAAGGGAGACACTTCTTCCCAAAAGCTACCAATAACTTTAGACATCTTGCATGGTATTTTTTCCAAGCTAAATGTGTCTGACAGTCTTGACCGCACCTTTTGGGCAGCTTGTCTGGTGGCGTTCTACTCCTTCTTTCGTAAATCAAATCCTTTGATTCCCTCACCGGATACCTTCGATCCGGTACGTCACTTGTGTGTTTCAGATGTAAACTTTTTACAATCTGGGGCAGTGTTACGAGTACGATGGTCCAAAGTAATCCAATTCCAAGAGCGTGTCTTGGATATTCCTTTGCCCCGCATTTCAAATTCAGTATTTTGCCCAAGTAGCGCCTTATTGGGTATGTCCCTAGAGTTCCCAGCCCCTTTCTGCCCCAGCACCTTTGTTTCAGTATAAGAAGGGCACAAAATTTTTGCCACTCACACAGCCTATTTTTATGTCTAAGTTACATGACCTCTTACATGTATTGGGTTTCCCACCGGGTAAATTTTCAGGGCATAGTTTTAGGCGTGGGGGGGGGGGGGCATCATATGCACTGCAATGTGGGCTCCTAGTGGATTTGATCAAACTTCAGGGCGATTGGAAAAGCAATGCTTGTGAAAGGTACCTTCAGCCATCTTTCCGTTTGAGGCAACAAGTGGCAGCGACTATGGGACGGGGCACAAGCCAGTTCCTGTCTGTTACAAAAAGGAACAAAGTCACATAGATCTAGGCTGAAGCCAACTTCCACGAACAGAGTTTTGTGATACAATTACATACATGTATAATGTTGCGTATTTACTCTTGTTTGCCTAATATGTCCACACTGTTTTATTATTATTATCGTTATTATTTTATTACTATTATTACCATTTATAAAGTACCCCCTACTTCTTTGCATATCTACTTACTATTCTATTTTTTGGGGACTTTGGAGGTATTTTGAAAAATTAGGGCAACAGTCAATTTTCCAGTATACTCTGGATATATCTTGTTCTTGATAGTTATGTGCATGTATTGTCATGAAATTTTTGGCTGAAATTTTTCAAATACATGGTTCCTGGTCCCAAAAAAGTTATTAGTTGTTCCTACTGCTCTTAGCAGTCCTACACTGGGAAGCACCTGATAGGACCTACAAGGCCCAGCCTACAGGATGCTGTCCAGTGCTATATAAGTTAATAATTTAATAGAGAGATTAAAAGTTAATCTTATTTTAAATTAGAACGTCTATTTCCGTTAGTTTCGCCCCTCAGGGTTCTACAGTGCTATCGGCCCTGCTTGTTTAGTATGGTTGGAATAGCAGTTTCAAGGGCCCCTTCAGGGATGAGGATAACAGTGTCTAGGTCCCCCTTTTATGGTCTGGGACACATTTCATTGGTTGGCCCCGTCTCCTTGACAACAAGGTCTTCCTACGTGTAAGAAACCTGTGGGGAACCTTCCTTTTGCACACGGCATTTTGGGGGTTTTCACCCAGTGTCCCAGGGGGTTGTAAGAGCCAGAATCTGCACCTATCAGATTCGCGGGTTAATTAGGGGGGACCAATAGTTTTAAACTGATAAGCCATGTGGCTGAGTTTGACCTAGCAGCGTCAGTTCTTGGAAAGTGGTTCTAAGTGTTAGACCTGTTTCGCTGCGTTGCTTCACCCACCCTCCCATGCCCAATTTTATTATTATTATTATTATTATTATTATTATTATTATTATTATTATTATTACCTTTTATTTATGTGTTGTAGATTAGTATATAGTAGTTGTTAGTATTTCATTGGGACCATGTGTGTTTTGCTATTTTCAATGCTAGTTTTGGTTGTTGCCCGTTGTGCCTTTGGCCGTATAATAGTCAGTTTTGTGGAGATACGGGATGACACCTGCATAATGCACAGAATATAGACATTTACATATTGTGAAGTGTATGGACATTCGTTACATGCCAAAGGACCTGTGGACATTGCTTATAGCCAGTGTGGTTCCTATAGATTTCGGATAGTGTGTATGAACATGTGCAGTTTTCCTTTTATAGACTTGTGGTGCGCCTCATAGCAGGCAGCTGTGATCACTGCGTTTACATAATATTATTATCTCAATCTGTGAGGGAAGTGCTTGGAACTTTCTATATGTAAGACCATCATGACTCAAGAGTTATCCAGTGACAGTGTTTGAGGTATTTTGAAAAATTAGGGCAACAGTCAATTTTCCAGTATACTCTGGATATATCTTGTTCTTGATAGTTATGTGCATGTATTGTCATGAAATTTTTGGCTGAAATTTTTCAAATACATGGTTCCTGGTCCCAAAAAAGTTATTAGTTGTTCCTACTGCTCTTAGCAGTCCTACACTGGGAAGCACCTGATAGGACCTACAAGGCCCAGCCTACAGGATGCTGTCCAGTGCTATATAAGTTAATAATTTAACTGTCGGAAAAGACATTTCATTATGCCCATAAACCGTACATATTTCATCAAAAATGTTTTTGCACCGTATACCAAGAATACAACGGTTCTTAATATAGGACCTTCTTCCAACCATGTTTTGTAATAGTATACAAGAGTTGACAGTGTTTATCGAACGATATACATGGCTAAAGTGGACGGATTTTAACAGGTTTGGTATCAATGTATAGGTAAAATGTTTTTCTATGCTGTGATATTTATTTCCAGGTGATTTTCGCATTAGTCCATGAGAAAACGTTCTACTTGCATTCATATTTGAACAGTCCTCGTACAACCATTGAAATGATTAAAATATATAGCAAAATGAAGAAAAAAATGACGATGAAATAAAATATAGATACAGATAAGTACGTGCTTTATAGATTCAATCGATCATTTTCAGTCGAGGTCGTTTTTTTCAATGTCAGATGTTTATATTGATGTAAATTTTGCTTAGTTAAATGCACAACTTTTTGGTCCTTTTTTAGTTTGAAATTAGCAACCCTATTCTCAAACTTGGTTGAAACAGCAATCCGGGAATGTACGATAAATCTCGGACACTAACGAGCAGCCGAGATTCCAAATGACTTATGACTTAATTGATAATGTCTTATGGTTTATTGTAACGATTTGGTATCGTTGCCTTCACTTCTATTTTTCATGCAATGTATTTCACCTACTCCCCCCCCTCCCCCCCCCCCCCCATCACGCCCCAGCTGCCCCCCCCCCCCCCCCTCCCCCCACGACTCATACCCTCGAAAATGTGTTTTTAATATTTAGGAAGTGAAATTGCCTAAATATGCGTGATTTCATAATGAGGCTTCTCTTATCAGATTACCCATCACAAAATTATAGACTGTCACGCTACGCACTAAGGTATAATTAACGAAGCTTCGTTGATTCCCCTGATTTACCTTTATTTGTCAGTATTAAATAGTTGAAGATGCTATACAAAATTTTATAGACGTTATTCCGCTTTAATTTCAAAATTCAGTGTTGGACTTAAATCTCTTCTGCAACAAGGTCTATCGGGACCAGCATTTTATGGAGACTGAGTATATTAATTCAGAAAAATATATAATTGCAATGACTTCAGCACCCAGTTTCGTAAAATCTTTCTTCGACAAAAAGATTGGGTACAACATAAATGTTATACGACAGACTGCACGCAAGGTAGTTAACCAAATCATGGTTAACAACTTTTCTTCCCTCTTAAATTGCAAGCCTCAGACTCTCTGACAGCTCTAGTGTAAAGGCTTTTTGAGAATTAGAGAGAATTTAATTTATGTAGTGTTGGTTTGTGCCTAGTTCTCTGTCTCTGGTCGGGCCCATCGGTATCTTACTGTTGCTTTTCTTTTGCTCCGGTGTCTTGCTGTCCAGTACTCACTGTTGTTTCATCTCTGTGAATATTTATTGTGCTTTCGGAGATGTTGCACTGATGTGGGAGGAGGCCTTCATGCGGACTGAACAAATTATTTGTCAGAATCACGATGGAAGTAAGGGCGAGGATTGCAGCTGCGTAAAATCAATTACCCCCCCCCCCCCCCTCCCTCCCCCACACCCAAAGGAATTCCTTTCACCGACCGTTCCATTGCGGTTCTTCTGTCGCGATTTGTTTTATTATGGTTTGTCTTTGAGTGTGTGTAACGCTTAAATTATTTTGTTTTGGATAGCCAATTGGCCATTTTGTGGGAAAGTAACTGTTTTTTTTTTTTTTTTTTTTTTTGGCTTTCCGCTATTGATGTTTCCATTAGGGTCTAGTTATTTCATGTTTGTTTCCCTTTCGTGTCACTGATGGGAGCTGTGGGTTAATTGTATCAATTCCTGATCATTGCCTTCACTGTTTGACAGATCTTGGATGCGAACTTAAGGAATTTAAATCTGCCTTTGACAATCAAAATACACGTTACAAATGTATTTTTTTTTTTATATTTTGATAACAAATACCGGTCATCAACACATCCTTATGCTAAATATGACGAAACATGATAAGAAAACATCCATTTTTCAAGAGTTTTGTACTTAAATGACCCCTGACCTATAAGACCGACATACTTTGAGGGTACATTTAAAATAATTATACTCACTGCACCTGAGTAGTTTTGTGGTGATTTTAAGCAAGCAATTCCCCCATTGTTTGGCAAAAGAGAGTTATGAGTAGTTTCATGTTTATTTTGCACTCATTTGACTTCTGTCCTACTTCTGAGCCTCAGACGCATTTCCAGACGTAGCATCCACCCCTATGATTGTTGACATACATCAAGGATAACATTTAGTATGGTTGCCATACTCTACTCAATTTTGCCATCAAAAGTAAAAAAAAACAATCTTTTTGGGGATTGGATGGCTAACTACTACGGCAAACAAATACTGTCGATAAAACACGGGTCCTCTCTCTGTATTGGGTGTCAATCGTAGGTTTGCACCGGGACAGTGACAATATCGATTTCGATTCTATATTTCATTGAAAAGCAAATAAGACATCATCATGTCATAAATCGCTGTCAAAGCAAAACGGTTTTGGTAAGCAGATCAACGAGGAAGAGCGGGAAATCCTGCAGACGAAGTCTCTGTAGGGAACATTTCGAAAACATGCCTATACACATACATTGTAAATTTTACCGCCGAAAATCGAAAATTTTAAGATGCAAAATTGTGATATTTTTCTTATTTCTGCTCAAAATATAGATCGTGGGTACTCGTTAGAACCGCCTCATCGAGGCGGTTCAAACGAATACCCACAATATATATTTTAGAGCAGAAATACGAAAAATAAGCTACACCCCTGTAAACTCCAGTTTTACCATATAAAAGTGGGGTTCAAGGGGGTCAAAATTATATAGGCGTGTTTTCGTGATGTAACATGTGATAGGAAATTAGACTATGATGAGTATAACATCACGTGAACTAGTCCGTGAAATGAACACCCCCTTAAACCCCATTTTATATAGCAAAAACTGGGGTTTACGGGGGTATACATTATTTTTCTTATTTCTGATCCAAGACATAGTTTGTGGGTACTCGTTAGAACCGCCTCAATGAGGCGGTTCTAACGAGCACCCACAACCTATGTTAGCAGTTGAAATAAGAAAAATATCACAGATTTTCTTGAGAAAAGTAGCCATTTTGGAGATGTGAAAAAATACACCATGTCGCACGGGTGTGTTATCGTAATGATAATGAAATGACCGAAATCGTATGTTCCACGTTCCTGTTGTATCTTTTGAGCATTGGTGATGTAGAATAGTTACAGTATGCATACAGCAATTAGTCATTACGAAAACACGCCTCTTCAAATACATTGTAAATTTTAACACCAAAAAATGAAATTTTTCAGCTGAACAATTGTGGTATTTTTCTTATTTCTGCTCAAAACATAGATTGTGGATACTCGTTAGAACCGCCTCCGCGAGGCGGTTCTAACGAGTACCTACAATCTATGTTTTTGAGCAGAAATAAGAAAAATAATGTATACCCCTGCAAACCCCAGTTTTACTATATAAAAGTGGGGTTTGAGGGGGTCAAATTTATATAGGAGTGTTTTCTTGATGGAAGTCAACTACCAGACGAGTCTTATTTGGCGTATTGTCCCCAATTTCAAGCCAGTCTTTACAAGTCGTTTTCTTCATTATCTAGAGAAGGTGTGAGCATCCCACCAAGCTGTCTGTAAATTTGATAAGCGGTGTGATCTGCTAGAGAATATATCATATGTACAGTATTCGCAGATAAGATTGACTAGGCGGAGCTGCCTTTGAAATGTCCTATTAAAAAAATAACTCCGTTCAGAAAATCTGAATCATCGATTTTTTCATTTCTTTCTTTTAATACTCATTTTAGCCCATACATCACTATGGGAAAGTTGTAGACCTCACCCTCCGCCGATTTCTCCAACAAGGCGTATGCCTCGGCGACAGCCAAGAAAGGCTGTGATTATTTGGAGAAAGTTGCAAAATCTATATTTCGTTCAAAGACATTCTGACAGGTTCGATACGCCATTTTAAACCATATATAGAAGTGGTTACTGCTCTTGTAAATTACAAGGGCGTCTATATTTTATTTGCACGATCACTTCATGGAAAATCATTAGCTATGACACCACATCTGATATCGGTATAATTCATTTTGACCACTGTTGACAGCACATCGCGCTAGTGGCTCCCCGTGCCTAGTGAGCTTCTACCTGGCCATTCGAATGTAAGGTATGTCGTAATTGCATATCTATTTATAAAGTGCATCACATGGATTTGAATATGTATTATTTTACCTGACAATCATCATCAAATGGACTTAGTCTGTAGTCTCATTTCTTTGTTTTGCATTTTTCTCCAAATAATCACAGCCTTTCCTGACTGTCGCAGAGGCATACGACTTGCTGGAGAAATCGGCGGAGGGTGAGGTCTACAACTTTCCCATATTGATGTATGGGCTAAAATGAGTATTAAAAGGAAGAAACGAAAAAGTCGATGATTCAGATTTTCTGAACGGAGTTTAGAGAATATATCATATGTACAGTATTCGCAGATAAGATTGACTAGGCGGAGCTGCCTTTGAAATGTCCTATTAAAAAAAACTCCGTTCAGAAAATCTGAATCATCGATTTTTTCGTTTCTTTCTTTTAATACTCATTTTAGCCCATACATCACTATGGGAAAGTTGTAGACCTCATCCTCCGCCGATTTCTCCAACAAGGCGTATGCCTCTGCGACAGCCAGGAAAGGCTGTGATTATTTGGAGAAAGTTGCAAAATCTATATTTCGTTCAAAGACATTCTGACAGGTTCGATACGCCCTTTTAAACCATATATAGAAGTGGTTACTGCTCTTGTAAATTACAAGGGCGTCTATATTTTATTTGCACGATCACTTCATGGAAAACCATTAGCTATGACGCCACATCTGATATCGGTATAATTCATTTTGACCACTGTTGAAAGCACATCGTGGCTCGCCATTCCTAGTGAGCTTCTATCTAGCCATTCGAATGTAAGGTATGTCGTAATTGCATAACTATTTGGTCTAAACATATTTTATTCGTATAGCAAGCATACAAATACAAAGTGTAAATAAATGACATAATATAAAAGGGATTCAGAAGAAAGTCAAGGACTTATACGAATCTGTATCCCTAGATACTTGTCAGTGGTACAACAGAGATAAATCAAAGAAATTGTCGATTGCAAAGGTATTAGGTATGCTGTTACAAAGTGATAGTGGTTCCCAAATGGGACGAGGTTGGACATTACGGCGCTGCATCAACAATATTTCGACGTCACAACGTCGGATCACCGCCGATGCAGCACAGTTCTATCACGAACGCCCGTTGGGAAACATCACACATTTGCAGCATTGTTGGTGATATACGAATATCAAGAATTTACAAGAGGTCATACAGTAACATTAGACTACAAAACTGGAACTATATGCGTGTGTGTGGGGGGGGGGGGGTGCTCCACGGGGACCAACTAACTTCCAGTTCCTACTATGAACAGAAATAAATATTTGCGTATTGTCATGATGGTTAAGATTTGGATCGCCGTAGAGGAGGACATCAAGGCTGGGCTGACAAAGCTGAGAAACAGACCGTAACATATCGGTCCTAGTGTTGTGATAGAGAGGACAGTGAAGAAGAAAATGTTTGGTATCTTCGATATGACCACATGTACACGATGCATTTGGAACAATATTCTTTGAGAATAAGTGTTGGTTTAGGGAACTGCAGTTGGTCCTCAATCGACTATGAAGAATTTGACCGAGGCGCTTCCGTTCATTGTAGAAGCGAGGTGGAGGGTTAACGTCCTGGTTTAGATGCTGTTTTAGTGATGCTGTAGAAGTGCCAAGTCTGGTCTCCTCAGGTAAGGAATTCCAAGTTCTCACAGCACTTGGCAGAAAAGAATTATAGTAGAGCTGCGAATGGCTTTGAATCGTACAAAAATTGTTGGGATTGCGAAGATTGTATGAGACGTTTTCTCCGATCGTAGGTGGTAAGAGTGAGGACAGATATACTGGAGATATACCATGATACATCTTGTAAAACGTTGTAATTTTGTGCTTATGTCTTATGGAGGCCAACGTTTCCCATCCTGTTTCAGCATAGAGATTATTTAGCGATACAAGCCTGGTTGCGCCGGTTACTATACGGGCTGCCTCGGTCTGGATTTTCTCTAGTTCGTTTGCCTCATACTGGGTGCAATTGTCCCAGACGACATCGGCATACTCTAAGAGAGGTCTAATGAATAAAAAATTAATAATTTGAAGAGATATTCTGTCGAGTAAGAATTTTAGTTTACGCATGACATTGATTCTTTTCCATGCCTTGGATCTAATTTCATCCAGATGGTCATGCCACGTGCAGTCACTAGAGAATATAAGACCCAGATGTTTATACGCGTTGACTTCAATAATGGCTTGATTGTTCATGGTGACTGGAGGGTGGTTAGGTTTATTGACTTTGCGAGAAAGCAGGAGAGCTTCGGACTTTGCTGGATTAAAGCTGACTAGCCACTTTTTGGCCCATTGGTGTATCTTTTCAAGATCGGCATTTAGAAATTGAGCCGCTTCGATCGGGTTGTCGACAATAGTATAAAGACTTGTATCGTCTGCAAACAACCGAATTGTACAGTGGATATCGTTAACGATGTCGTTAATATATACTAGAAACAGGAAGGGACCGAGAATGGAGCCTTGAGGCACACCTGCTTTATTTGGTTTCCAGTTTGAGCTGACTCCTGGAAGAACGACTCTTTGCGAGCGATTACTTAAGTAATTCGTAAACCATGACAGGAGAGAACCCGTTATGCCTGCTCTGTTCAACTTGTAAAGGAGTCCTTTGTGCCAAACTCGATCGAAGGCTTTGCTTATGTCGCAAAATATGGCACGCACTTCTTTGCCTTCGTCGAGAGCTTTACAGAAGGTCTTGTAGATGACAATAAGTTGGTTCACAGTAAAATCTCCTGGGACAAAACCAGATTGAAGACAAGTGATTCTTCCATTTTCACGGAAGAAGTTAAAGACATGCTTATGAACAAGCTTCTCAAGAACTTTGCCTAGTGCACTTAGGAGAGAGATAGGGCGATAGTTCGAAGGGTCGGAGGGGTCGTTTTTCTTGTGTATCGGAGTGACGTTAGCCTGTTTCCATAATTCAGAGAATTGACCGATTGAAAGTGAATAGTTAAAGAGGTCGCAAAGGGGATGAGAAAGATAATTGGAAAGTTCCTTGAGGAGTCTGTTGTTGATAGCATCAGGTCTTGCAGCTTTGCCCGTATGGAGAGACTTCAGACATGTTTCGATTTCAGACGGTGAGAGCCGGATAGAATGAAGTGGAACAGTCTGGTCGTCTGTAGGATTAGTTTCGGGAAGCTTTGCATTTGTTTCGTCTATGATGTTTTGTGAAGAGAAGAAATCATTAAACGCTTCTGCTTTGTCCTTATTGTCAGAGAATATGTTACCGTCACAATTTAAAGGAGGGATGTTGCTTGATTCAGACGGCTTTATAACGTGTTTTAGTGTTCTCCACCAATCTTTGGGGCCTAATGATCCGTTGTTAAATTTTTCGGCCAACTGTTCATTTGTTTTCTGTTTAGAGTCTCTTATTACATTGTTAACCTGGTTTCGAATGCGTTTGTATGCTTCAAAGTCAGCGTTAGATCTTGTTTTCTTAAATTTATTGTAAAAACGTTTTCTTTTCCTTATGAGTCTTTTAACATTTGTGCTTAACCAGTTAGGATCCGAAGGTCAGACGTTAATTGTTTTGTTTGGAATGTGTTTTGAAGAGGTTTTCGTGAGATAATCAGTTAAATTTATGGCATACTTGTTGATGTCTACGTTTTTTCATTAATTCCCAATTTGTATTCCTAAGTTCTTCAGAGAGTGAATGATAATGACCTTGATTAAATAACCAAATATGTCTCTTGAATGTAGGCGTTTTTTGTTTGTCGAAATTTAAAACACAAAATACTGGACAATGATAACGAATGTTTTGGTCAAGAAATGGTTCACCTACCCCACTTATTAATATTCCGTTTTTTTGTTAAGATGAGATCGATGGTAGAGTGTGATGTTTCTGTGAAGTGTGTGTAATCGGTTATTATCTGATCTAAGCCATGTTCTAGACAAAGGTCTGTGATTTTTCTGCTGCTTCTATTGTCAGACATGTAAATGTTAAAATTTCCTGTGATTAGTATATCGTGAGCATTGGTGTCTGTAGCTAACCCTATAGAGTCTTCAATGGCCAGAAATGTCGCGTAAGAAGAGTGTCTGTCAAACGTACCAATTAGTACTTTTATGTTGTGAATAATAATTTCTACACAGACGCATTCTAAATTGGGGAGTTCAAGATCCTGTCTACGTTTGGAAAAGATATCATCGCCAACATAAGCGCATACACCCCCGTGATTGTCCCCAGTACGGTCACGTCGAAACATTACGTAGCTGTTGAGTGCGATATCTTCATCAGAAGTTCTCTGGTCCAGCCAAGTCTCAGTAATACTGATTATGCTAAAATTGAAAAAATTCAGAGAGTATAAGGTCTTTTTTGTTAGCCAGGCTTTGGACATTGTAATGTACGAGAGAAAATTTTTCTCTAATTGCAGTTACGTCAAGAGACGATAAAGAGCTAACAGATGACGTTGAATTTTCTGTTGCTGGACCAGGGTTGGTTTCAATATCACCGCAGTTTATTAGCAATAAGGAAAGGAATACGACGAGTTCAAAATTTGTGAACCAAGATAGACCTTTGATTTTTAAGTGATGACAATAATGCAGCCCTATATGCATCCTATATTCAGCAATACCAATGTTCATTTATGTATGCAGTCAACAAGAAAATGAAATTCCTTTAAGGACGCGAATACAGGGCATCACAAGATTGTTGCTTCATAGTCGCAGTAGATGTTCAGTTTGGAAAAGGGGACCCCGTGGAGCAGTGCAAATATAAAAACAAAGATAAGTAATGAGTGAAAAAATAATAACATTGTGAAACATGAGGAAAAAAAAGGAAAAGGGATAATCACGTGACGTCATAAAAGGGTAGCTCTAATGACGGCTTTCAGCTTACAACAAAGTTATGGAGTGGACATGAAACTGCGATAGAAAAGGTTATGTTCAATGTTCAATGTGCAATAACCCCAAAAGTAGGAAAACCAGAGAGACGGATCATATGATCTGCACGTTGTCTGATAGTGCTCTTCATATCTGTGAAGTTTCGTGAAAATATTTCAAATGGTATAAGAGTTATGGAGCGGGCACGAAACTAATAGCAACAGCTTTCTCCAAAGTCCAAAGGACAATAACTCCAAGAGTAGAACAATCAGAGTTATGGTTCATATGTCCAGTACGTCATCTTATGGTGCTCTACATATCTGTAAAGTTTCATCGAAATATCTTAAGTGGTGTCGAAGTTATGGAGCGGACACGAAACTATGGTAGAAAAGCCTATGTTCAATGTTCAAAGGACAACAACTCCAAAAAAGGAAAATCAAAGTTACGTTTTATATGCTGTACACGTCTTCAGATAGCGCTCTACATATCTGTGAAGTAACGTGAAAATATCTCAAAGGGTATCAGGGTTATGGAGCAGTCACAGAACAATGGGACACTGACGGACGGACGACCAGACGGACACTCACAATTCCGGAGGGTATCATCACGAAAACATGCCTATACAAATACATTGCAAATTTCATCGAGAGAAAATGAAAAATTTCATATGAAAATTTTGATATTTGTGCTATTTCCGCCCAAAATACCGATTTCGGGCACACGCTAGAACCGCCTCATCGAGACGGTTCTAACGAGTACCCACAACCCACACTTCAGAGCAGAAACAACAAAAATAAGGTATACCCCTGTAAACCCCAGTTTTACAAAATAAAAGTGGGGTTCAATGGGGTCAGAATTATACAGGCATTTTTTCGTGATGTAACAGAATACCCCGCCGTTTGTGAATGGCGGGGCATTAAATCGATAACGTTCTAAAAAATTGTGTAAGAGTTACTTCTCTTGAAACAGCCTTGACATAAATGAAGAGTTGATAGGTAATTATGTAACCTGTGTAAGAACTTTGACCATGGTGTTACATAACAGGTCAACCAAAATGACAGAATATCTATTTATAAAGTGCATCACATGGATTTGAATATGTATTATTTTACCTGACAATCATCATCAAATGGACTTAGTCTGTGGTCTCATTTGTTTGTTTTGCACTTTTCTCCAAATAATCACAGCCTTTCCTGACTGTCGCAGAGGCATACGACTTGCTGGAGAAGTCGGCGCAGAGTCAGGTCTAAAACTTTCCCAAAGTGATGTATGGGCTAAAATGAGTATTAAATGGAAGAAACGAAAATATCGACGATTCAGATTTTCTGAACGGACTTTTTCTTTTTAACACATTACGATATCTCACCCGTGCGGCATAGTGCACTTTTTTCACATCTACAAAGTGGCTATTTTCTGATGAAAATCCTTGATATTTTTGTTATAAATATTCAAAACATAAGCTGTGGGTGCTCGTTAGAACCGCCTCACTGAACCGCCTCAGTGAGTCGGTTCTAACGAGTACCCACAACATATGTCTTGGAGCAGAATTAAGAAAAATACTGTATACCCCCGAATTTGTTTGATTTGAGGTTTAAAGTCCCCGTCAACACTGTACAGGTCATTTTGGAGACGTCGCTTCTAATTTTGTGGGACTTTTACCCAACATTGAGATGAAATGACATCTCAAGCCCTGTCGCCCAATGAAACCAATAGGGTTTATAAGCATGGACGGTCCGACCTTGGCATGCTTAGATTCTCTAAGCGGTTTAAGGACTATGAAAATGTCTCCCTGGCACGTGGGCTAAAATTCATGGGTGTTTAGCATGTTGACATATTTCTAGAAAACAAACCCATAATGTCCCAAATTAAATGAATAAATATAAAACATGCATATCAAAAAACGAATTTTTGTTGTTGGAAGAAAAAAATAATAATTCACTTTGTAAGAAAAATACATTTCAAAATGGTCCATTTTTGAACGTCTGTTTCTCCATTGTCCTTCATTAGAACGTTACCATTTTTACACTAAAATATACTTCAGTGTGTGTACTAGCAACGACGAGACGTGATTTTTCCAAAAACTGGCATTATAACATTATATCCATGCCGATAGAACCCCTGTCAACATGTAGAGGTCACTATACATTGTCAGCCATGTACACAGTATGACGCACGGATTAAATTTAGCACTGGGGTAAATAAGCGTAGCGATGATAAAAATTCTGTCAAATCGTTATTATGGCTTTTGGACAAATTAAACAATTTTCCCCTCTTGTATCTATTTAATGCATAATATTATTCACCAAATTAACGGAAGAATAAAGGAAAGCATGATCTGGGAATAAAGATATTTAGAATAAAATCCGTTGTGCAGGACATTTTTACCCACGATTAGCATGTTTATACCCCTGTTTTACCTGGAGAATTTACCAACCATGTATACAGTAATGGCTGTCGAAATGACCGTTCGGTGTGAGTTTAAAAGAATGGATATAATGTTATTATGACAGTTTTTGGAAAAACTACTTCTCGTCCTTGCTAGGACATGGATTATACTTTAGGTTAATGTAAAAACTGAATGTTTCCGAGGAAGCACAATGGAGAAACAGATGTTCAAAAATTAACCATTTTGAAAGGTAATTTTCTAATAAAGTAATTTATTATTTTTTCTTCTAACAACAAATATGACACTTCTGAATAAGCATATTTTATGATTTTTCATATAATTTGGAACATTATGGGTTGCTTTTCTAGAAACTTGTCGACATTCTTCACAACCGCAAATTTTAGCTCACGTGTCAGGCTGACATTTGTATATACCTTAAATACCAGTACTCGTGTGCGGTCAGTTTCAGCTCTGCGCGGAAGCATCATGCAGCCCATCTATTTCTTCAAGCCCTAATGGACGGGGGTGAATGTATACCCCCGTAAACCCTAAGTTTTCTCTATATAAAATCTGCTTTAAGGTATATGCAAATGTCAACCAGACACGTGAGCTAAAATTTACGGTTGTTTATAATGTCGACAAGTTTCTAGAAAAGCAACTCATAATGTTCCAAATTATATGAATAATCATAAAATATGCTTATCAAAAAGTGTATTTCTGTTTTTAGAAGAAAAAAATAATAAATTACTTTATTAGAAAATTACCTTTCAAAATGGTCAATTTTTGAACATCGGTTTCTCCATTGTCCTTCCTCGGAAATATTCAGTTTTTACATTAACCTAAAGTATAGTCCATGTCCTAGCAAGGACGAGAAGTAGTTTTTCCAAAAACTTCCACAATAACAATATATCCATTCTTTTAAACACCCATCGAACGGTCATTTTGACAGCCATTACTGTATACATGGTTGGTAAATTCTCCAGGTAAAACAGGGGTATAAACATGCTAATCGTGGGTAAAAATATCCTGCACAACGGATTTTATTCTACATATTTTTATGCCTAGATCATGATTTCCTTTATTCTTCCGTTAAGTTGGTAAATATTATTATGCATTAAATAAATACAAGAGGGGAAAATTGTTTGATTTGTCCAAAAGCCATAATAACGATTTGACAGAATTTTTATTATCGCTACGCTCATTTACCCCAGTGCTAAATTTAATCCGTGCGTCATACTGTGTACATGGATGACAATGTATAGTGAACTCTACATGTTGATAGGGGTTCTATCGGCATGGATATAATGTTATAATGCCAGTTTTTGGAAAAATCACGTCTCGTCGTTGCTAGTACACACACTAAAGTATATTTTGGTGTAAAAATGGTATGTTTCTAATGAAGGACGATGGAGAAACATACGTTCAAAAATGGACCATTTTTAAATGTAATTTTCTTACAAAGTGAATATTTATTTATTTCTTCCAACAACAAAAATACATTTTTTAAAATGCATGTTTTATATTTATTCTTTTAATTTGGAACATCATTGGTTGTTTTTCTAGAAATATGTCAACATTCTAAACACCCATGAATTTTAGCCCACGTGCCTGGAAGACATTTTCATAGTCCTTAAGGTGTCTTCATTTTACGGACTTGTTCACGTGATGAAAAAGGTAAACCAAGTCACCCAATTCCGTGAATTTAACTGTAACACAAACAAAGCTGTGGCGTATATGGCCATTTGGTCCGCTTGCAGAAAGCATGCGAAAGGCACTCTACCGAATCTTCAGGTGGATTCAGGGAATTTGACATATATTGACAACACCTAAATAGCTCCGCCTACAGTAAAACCGACATCAGTTGTCAGCTTGGTATTGCACGACCCGCAGAAAAAGCAACCGACTGAAGTCGGTTTTTTCTAAGAGTGCCCTAAAATCACCGTGTCATTCTGTCATTCTGTCAGTCTGTCATTCTGTCATTCTGTCAGTCTGTCATTCTGTATGTCCGTCCGTAACCCGTTTGTGAAAATTGGTGATAGTGACTTAACCGCTTGGAATATTTAAACAAATTTTGGCATACTGATAGATATCAATGAGATCTAACCAATGAACTTACGAAATATTACATTCCATTTAGTATAGCCTCGCCGAGGCGAAAAATGTGAAAATTTTCGAACATTTTTGAACTGCTTCTCCTCGGAAACCGTTGGGCCGATTGAAGTCAAATTTCATATGGAGCCTCTATGGGATGGGGGAAACCAAAATTTGCTCATGGGGTCAAGGTCACATGACCAAAATGGCCGCCAAGCCATATATGGTTTGTCTGTCTGTCCGTCCGTAACCCGTAAGTGAAAATTGGTGATAGTGACTTAACCGCTTGGAATATTTAAACAATTTTTGGCATACTGATAGATATCAATGAGATCTAACCAATGAACTTGCGAAATATTACATTCCATTTAGTATAGCCTCGCCGAGGCGAAAAATGTGAAAAATTTCGAACTGCTTCTCCTCGGAAACCGTTGGGCCGATTGAAGTCCAATTTCATATGGAGCCTCTATGGGATAGGGAAACCAAAATTTGCTCATGGGGTCCAGGTCACATGACCAAAATGGCCGCCAAGCCATATATGGTAAAAACCCTTCAAAAATAGTCTTCTCCAGAACCACTGGGCAGATTTCCACGAAACTTGATAAATAGCATCTGGGATGTAGGCCTATCATAAATTGCTAAAATGGTGACCCTGGGTTGACCTTGACCTTCTTTGGGTCCGTCCGTAACCCGTTTGTGAAAATTGGTGATAGTGACTTAACCGCTTGGAATATTTAAACAATTTTTGGCATAATGATAGATATCAATGAGATCTAACCAATGAACTTACGAAATATTACATTCCATTTAGTATAGCCTCGCCGAGGCGAAAAATGTGAAAATTTTCGAACATTTTTGAACTGCTTCTCCTCGGAAACCGTTGGGCCGATTGAAGTCAAATTTCATATGGAGCCTCTATGGGAAGGGGGAAACCAAAATTTGCTCATGGGGTCAAGGTCACATGACCAAAATGACCGCCAAGCCATATATGGTTTGTCTGTCTGTCCGTCCGTAACCCGTTTGTGAAAATTGGTGAAAGTGACTGAACCGCTTGGAATATTTAAACAATTTTTGGCATACTGATAGATATCAATGAGATCTAACCAATGAATTTGCGAAATATTACATTCCATTTAGTACAGCCTCGGCGAGGCAAAAAATGTGAAAATTTTCGAACTGCTTCTCCTCCGAAATCGTTGGGCCGATTGAAGTCAAATTTCATATGGAGCCTCTACGGGATGGGGGAAACCAAAATTTCCTCATGGGGTCCAGGTCACATGACCAAAATGGCCGCCAAGCAATATTTGGTAAAAACCCTTCAAAAATAGTCTTCTCCAGAACCACTGTGCAGATTTCAACGAAACTTGATAAATAGCATCTGGAACGTAGGCCCATCATAAATTGCTAAAATGGTGACCCTGGGTTGACCTTGACCTTCTTTGTGCCTAGGTCAAACTTTGACACATATGCTTTTGTGTTGGATTTTATCCTGCAAACGATTCAGAATACAGTACTAAAGTATAAGATATATTTTTGCTCCTTACGATAAGGCGCATTTATTGGGGGAACCGTTTTATGTCCAGGTCACATGACCAAAATGGCCGCCATACCCATATATGGTAACACTCATGATAAAGCTAAAAGCATCCGGCGGGTCGTGCACTTCAGCTGAAGCACTGGTTGTCAATATTATTGTAAATAAAGGTTATTTTTAAATTCATCTACGCAATTATATGTTATTTTTGGATGATCTAATTATCCCCACGTTTTTAAAAAAAAGTGGGGATATTGTTATCGCCTCCGTCTGTCTGTCTGTCTGTCCGTCTGTCCGTCTGTCTGTCCGGCTATCTCCTCCTAAACCGTTAGCCGGAATTCAACCAAATTTGGTATGCAAGTTGCTTACATGAATGGCTTGCGCAAGAGCACATTTTTTTTTGTCCCCGCCCCCAGGGGCCCTGGGGAGGGGTCAAAAGGTCAAATATCAATAAAATTCAATTACAAAGTCAATTTTGAAGATTTTGATGCCAAACTTTGCACATGTACTTAGTTATGAAAAAAGTAAAACATATTGAACGGGATTTTGGCTGTGACCCCTAGGTCACGCCCTGGGGGTCGGACTTGGGGGGGGGGGGGGTCGGGGGTCAAAATTAAAGTTTTTCAGAACATAGTCATGTTGCATATCTATGCGAAGGGGATAATGGGTAGAATAAACTACAAGTATAATTTTGACCCTGGGGTCAGATTGGGGCCCTGGGAGAGGGGTCAAAGGGTCAAAATTTAAGTTTTTTGGAACATAGTCATGTGGCATATGAAATTGAAGGGCATGATTAGTAGAATATAATACAGGTAATATTTTGACCATGGAGTCAAATTAGGGCCCAGGGTGAGGGGTTTTCGGTACTTGGCCCCTCTGTAGAAAACGTGGGGATTTGCGATGGCGCGCCATCGACAGTATTCTAGTTTTATTTTTGGTGACTCCCTATTAATGTGATGGTATCAGGCTAAAACATACCATACCTGCACTGTATCGACGCTAGCCAAGTGGTAAAGTCACGGGCCTGTAGAGCTGAAGTATGCGGGTTCGAATCCCGCTGGGGATGTTTTTTCTTTAACATTTTTTTCCATTGTATCAAATTATGGCATCTTGTATCTCAATTCTCTTGTACATGTACTTGCTGGTGTTTCTTTTTTATTCACTATTATAAATCAAATGTGAAGTTGATCTTTAAAATTGTGCATGACATGTATTGAACTTTAAAATAAATAGATAACCATTCACGAAAAAAATAATAATACAAAAATAATAAACAGAATTGAAAATTGAAAAAGAAATAATAAAAATGTAAATTCTGAAACTATTTTATAAAAAAATCACCAAGAAAAAAAATAAATCATGCTTTTAATAGCTTTATGAAAAAGGTTGTCTGCGATGATCGAACCTGCGACCCTCAGGAGAGTAAACCAGTCGTTTTAGGCGCTTTTCGCTACAAGTTGCGCTACGCAACTGATTACATTGACACTGCAAAATTAAGTGCTTTTGTGTTAGAATATAACCCGTTACGTACCTGTGGAAAACACCGTTGTTTGTTATGATTTATAAATAAACGAGTACTGTTGTCGGAGGATAAGTTGAAAGTGACGTCAGCGAATGTTTGTGTTATTAAGAACTGTCCATGTTGCCAAAAGGGCAAGACGCTTCGATAATGATAATTATAACGGTACAATCTGTCTTGTCAACCAATGACGGGTACGATAATGATAACGGTACAACCTGTCAAACCTACCTGTAGTGGTTCACTCTTTTACGTCACTGCCAACTTATCTTCCGACAACAGTATTTATCAACATTGAAACCATAACACCGACATATTACGGCAGGGTACCTGTAGTCAATCTTATTTGCGACTACTATATTGTTCGAACAATTTGACATGAGGCTGGTGACCTCTATTCCCAACTGAATGCATAAATTTATCTTCGCAGTTTTTCGATCAGGGGTTGGTAACTCGAAGGCATCGTAAATATATCAACTTAAGGTGTAATTAAGACACACTTAAGGTGACCACCGTAAAATTTATGGTCTCGTTATGCCGGTAACTGAAAACCTGTCGTATCGTTTCCATAAACTTACGACCATCTTACCACTTACGATTTACCTGTGTAATTTTTAATCTCGTGCAAAGCGCTTCGGAAACTTTTGTAAGCCAGGGCATAGCAAAAAAGAATAACGCTTAACATCTTACTATAAATGATAATACCGGGATTTGTTTAACAACAAGGCAGCCTTGTTGGAGCCTTTTCTGCCAAAAAAGGCCTGGGTAGCGGTATCATAATGGGCAAGGTTCTAAATAACCTATGGGGTGAGAAACAATGACACAACTGGCGACCCCTTTTCAACATTTCCTCCTGATTTGCCATGCCTGAGCTCATATTAGCATCACTTAAACAAATTGTGCAACAGCCAAAAATATATATCTTTCAAAAATGGCAGAGACAAAAATTACAAAAAAAGTGTGAAGTAGGAAGCGAGAAATAGGAAGTAGAAATAGGAACTAGGAAGTCAGCAGTCATAACCGCTATTTCTCAAAAACAAGACGATTGTGGTCAGTAGTACACGTATTGTACTAAATATAGCATATGTCTGCCTTAATACAATTTTTTGTTTGTTTGATTTGAGGTTTAACGTCCCCGTCAACACTGTAAAGGTCATTTTGGAGACGTTGCTTCCAATTTTGTGGGACTTTTATCCGTCATTGAGATGAAATGACATCTCAAGCCCTGTCGCCCAATGAAACAAATAGGGTTTATTAGCATGGACGGTCCGCCTCGCACCGCGGTTCCTGGACAGGCTTAGATCCTCTAAGCGGTTTACCAGTACTAGTGTGCGGGCCGGATTCAGCTCTGCGTGGAAGCATCATGCAGCCCATATATTTCTTCAAGCCCCTATGGGCGAGGGCCATTGTCTTAATACAATACCATACAATACATGTATCGCATATAATTACTAAAAGAAACCCTGTGTGCGAGAAAAAAAAGTAGATAGATGTACAACTTCTTTTCTTATGCTTCTATGTAGTGTCTGTTTCTTTCGCAATAGTTAAGATGAGGTTACGGCATGCCTGAGTTGTACGTAACTTTACGATATGGTTAAGTTGTCTCCATAAATTACGGTACTTTCGAGTTATTCACACTAATCGCTACGAGGTGATTAAGATATACTTAAGGCCATCGTAAGTCTTAAGAGAGCTTCGAGTTACCAACCCCTGGTCGATATTGTTATTCCATACATAGAGGTCGGTAAATGGGTCGTCAGTCACGAGATACCGAAAATTCACGAGAAATTTACGAAAACAGACCCATTGAGCGATAACACTGACTAATTTATTCTTTGCATAAAGGTCAGTCTCAGGTCAAATTGCACCAGTTATACCCAGTTTTAAGAACACATTGTTTGTATTGGAGTATAACGGCCCAGTCAACACTATTTAGGTCATATCGAGCCTGTCAGTTCACCTATCCACACTTTTGCTGGACAGGCTTACACGTAAGTGGTTAACTAGTACAGAGCACATTCTCACCAGAAACTGACAACTGTCCCTCTTGAATTAGCGGAAGGAAGATAATAACAGTAGAAAATATTTCATGATCTATCTCCACGAAAGAATGTTGTTGAACCCGACAGGTATCGAACCCGCGTCAACCTGATAACCAGTCAGACGCGCATCCGACTGAGCTTCCGAGGCCGGCTTTAAGAATATATGTAGATTCCACAATCGTTGTTTTCTTCTTTTCCTATTAACAATATACAGTAAAACACTCCTACATTAAGACCACCTTTGGGACTGTTCAAAAGTGGTCTTTAAGACCACTTTTGAACAGTCCCAAAGGTGGTCCCTGACCAGAAGACACAGCTGTACGAAAATGCAAAGAAAAAAATAACTGCATCCTTCTAAATAAGCTTTTATTAACCAGAATTTGTCTTAATTTTAGATGGTCTTAATACCGGCTTTTAGAATACATGTACAATTAGAAATTATTCCGTTTTCTTCTTTTCCTTTTAACAATATACGGCAGAATTCCTACATGAAGACCACCTTTGGAACTGTTCAAAAGTGGTCTTCAAGACCACTTTTGAACAGTCCCAAAGGTGGTCCCTGACCATAAGACACAGCTGTAAGAAAATGCAAAGAACAAAATAACTGCATCCTTCTAAATAAGCTTTTATTAACCAGAATTTGTCTTAAATTTAGATGGTCTTAATACCGGCTTTCAGAATACATTTACAATTAGAAGTTGTTGTTTTTTTTCTTTTCCTTTTAACAATATACAGCAGAATTCCTACATGAAGACCACCTTTGGAACTGTTCAAAAGTGGTCTTCAAGACCACTTTTGAACAGTCCCAAAGGTGGTCCCTGACCATAAGACACAGCTGTAAGAAAATGCAAAGAAAAAAATAACTGCATCCTTCTAAATAAGCTTTTATTAACCAGAATTTGTCTTAATTTTAGATGGTCTTAATACCGGCTTTTAGAATACATGTACAATTAGAAATTATTCCGTTTTCTTCTTTTCCTTTTAACAATATACGGCAGAATTCCTACATGAAGACCACCTTTGGAACTGTTCAAAAGTGGTCTTCAAGACCACTGCCTGACCAGAAGACATAGCTATAAGAAAATGCAAAGAAAAAATAACTGCATCCTTCTAAATAAGCTTTTATTAACCAGAATTTGTCTTAATTTTATGTGGTCTTAATACCGGCTTTCAGAATACATGTACATTTAGAAGTTGTTCTGTTTTCTTCTTTTCCTTTTAACAATATACAGCAAAATTCCTACATGAAGACCACCTTTGGAACTGTTCAAAAGTGGTCTTTAAGACCACTTTTGAACAGTCTCAAAGGTGGTCCCTGACCAGAAGACACAGCTGTAAGAAAATGCAAAGAAATAACTGCATCCTTCTAAAAAAAGCTTTTATTAACCAGAATTTGTCTTAATTTTAGATGGTCTTAATACCGGCTTTTAGAATACATGTACAATTAGAAATTGTTGTTTTCTTCTTTTCCTTTTAACAATATACAGCAAAATTCCTACATGAAGACCACCTTTGGAACTGTTCAAAAGTGGTCTTTAAGACCACTTTTGAACAGACCCAAAGGTGGCCCCTGACCAGAAGACACAGCTGTAAGAAAATGCAAAGAAAAAATAACTGCATCCTTCTCAATAAGCTTTTTTTAACCAGAATTGGTCTTAAATTTAGGTGGTCTTAATACCGGCTTTTAGAATACATGTACATTTCGAAAGTGTTCTAGAAGCCTCCGTGGTGCAGCGGTTACGCTACTCGCCTTGTAAACCAGAGATCGCAGGATCGATCCCGGGCTTCTCCAGACTTTCGGATGAGTCTTTAAACCGAGGTCCTGTCTCCGTATGACCTTAGCTGTTGGTGGGACGTAAAACTAAAACTCACTCACTCACTCGAAAGTGTTCTGTTTTCTTCTTTTCCTTTTAACAATATACAGTAGAATTACTACATGAAGACCACCTTTGGAACTGTTCAAAAGTGGTCTTTAAGACCACTTTTGAACAGTCCTAAAGGTGGTCCCTTACCAAAAGACACGGCTGTAGGAAAACAAAAAGAAGAAATAACTGCTTCCTTCTAAAAACTGTATTTTAACCAGAATTTGTCTTAATTTTAGGTGGTCTTAATAGCAGATTTTCACTGTATATAGCCTTCATCTGCAATAGTTGGTTGGTTGCAGTTTAGATGTTAACTTTTCAATATTATTTGAAAGGGGGTCTTTCATCTGTGCCCATGCATGTTTTTTCTTTAAACTTTGTATATTAATAACTCAGCATAAACAACCTATAAAAATGTATTTATTAAATTATATAAATCAAAGTAGGACTCAGGAGGCCACTCTAACTGACTCCCTCCATGAGCTGGTGTCTGTCTCTAAATAAGTGCGTCTTAAATCTTATGTTTTATTTAGTTTCAAGATCTGTGAACTGGATTGAATGCAGAACTCCATAGGCATCCCTTTGATACTAAAAAACCTTTTGAATTAATTAAAGTTTACATTTTCTGATAAAATAGTTATCAAAAATTTCATTTTTTAATTAAAATTTTAAAAAAATTATCCAAATTCAATCCCTAAGATAAATATGTTCTAGTCTTTGTCAAGATTTCATTTTGCTAGGAAAACTTGCCATATGTATCTTCTATAGCTATGCCCAATTTCATGAAAATCCGAAACCGGTAACACTGTAGTTTTACACTTTTAATGGATGTAAGGCGTTTCTGCAAAATTTACTATTTTATTGAAATCATCCAAAAACCTAACAAAAAGGCAATTCGTAACACTTACGTAATAAAAATGAGATTATTCAAATCAAAATGAGTACATATTGAGCCGATCTAGCTTAGAAACTATTAAAACATCATGAATTTCTGATAGCTTCCCTTTCATGTATACACTATGATCTATCCAAAAAAGTAGATAGTAAAACACTAAATCAAAAGGTATTCTAATCAACAAATTAGACCTAATAACATATATTGCTTTTTATTAGCAGCAAAATTATTGTGAACATGTGCAACTTTATTTAATGAATTTGCATAAGTCATGCTACTCAAAAAGGTGTAAGGCAAGGAGATCCATTCTTTTCATTTCCGTACCAAGCTGGTATGCAAGGACGCAATGGTCAGTGGTTTGTTGTTACTAGTAAAATAGTTCTGTTGATAAATCCATGGCCAGATTAAGCCTTCGATATACCCTGTCTTTATGAACGCAGGAATATTATCCTAACAAAAAAGTTACAATTATTATTGGTTAGTATTTCCAAAAATCGAAATGTCGCTGATATTGAGTTTCTGTTGCAAAAGATAACATTGATGGATGAGGCGCAGAATATTTGGTGCAAACAAAGCTGTTCCATGACCTAGAGAAATTTTGCTATTAGACAGGGAGAGAAACAGTTTCCTTCCTTATGGTACACATACATAAATATGTCTCTTTTCTGCATTGGTATTGTAATTGTTGACGTTTCTTTAGTGTCTTATTTTTTTCTATTTACTTTGTCAATATAGAGGTTAATTTATCGGAAGCGAGCTTTTAGTTTTTTTTTTCTGTTGTAAAACTTTCAACCACTTCTTGAATGGTTCTGCCGAATGCAAGTTCACTGCTTTTTTTAAGCACTGTTCTTGCTTGCTTTTTGTTCGTTAATAATTACCAGTACATTTCTGTGCAATGTATCTTTCAGCTTAGAAAGAGCATTGCAGTGTTTGGACAGAAAAAAAGCATCACAATGTATTTACTGAAACTAATTTAAAATCCTATGAGTAATGCGATAACTACTCACAGATTAAATCATTATTATCAACAGTTTAAATGCTTCTTGATATCTTACATAATGTGCTTTGTGATTACTGCAACAATTGCTGAGATAGGTAAATGAAGTTAAAGACCTATACAAATATATAGACAACACAATCATGATCACATAAGTTTTGGAACACTGACAAATAAATAAACAAACAACAGTTTGACTTGAGAGTCATTTATCTCGAGTCGGATAACAAATCTCACAAAATCTGAAGCAACGTCTAAAGTGACTGGTATGTTGTTATTTTGAATGTTAAATCTAAATATCACCTTAGCACCATTACCAAATTAGACAAGAAAGACAGAAAGAAAACTGTGCACATGATTACATGGGTGCGTGTGATGACGTTGTCATCAAAACCTTTGATAGACATAGTTCTGTAGACAAAATAGTTTGTGCCATAGAAGCAAATTTACCGAAATGGATGTTTGGAAATTATACTTATAATTATGCTATGAACTTCTTACACAAACCATACTATACTATAGCCGTCGAAATTGAAAGCCATAGTAAAGTATTATTAAACAGTATGACCAAAACATAATAATCATATAATTTCACATTTTGCTGAATCAGGACTATCAGTATTCAGTCTGTTAAAACACAATGTTACCGGTCCTCAATTTCAATCAAAATTCATCAACATGTTCCTAAGATATGTGGGTAGTTTTTGTGCTAAAATGGTGTCTTGACAAAAATTGGAGCATGGTACAAAAGCATATAAAATTTTAATGAATACAAAAATAGGAGCTGAAATATGGGGACACCATCAAAGAAAACTGAATGCCCAGCCACTATTACTAGACATATGTGGTCATTCATAGTATCAACTAACTCACCAATTATGGCTTTAATTCATAAACATAGCAGCATTAGATATATGAAACTCTGAATACTGTAGATAAGTTTATATGAGAGTACTCTCTGTTGTGATAGAGACTTCATAAAATATGTAATAAATTTACTACGGAAATAAGATTTAAAAGTGAATGCATCGTTATTATAATGGTTATACCCAAGGCAATTATTGTGCATAATTTCATCAAAATCCAAGCGTGGGCAAAAACCAATGCAAATTTCCTATACATTGAAAGATCCCCTTTATTTTCCCTTTTTTAGGCTTGTATTCTCAAACTTTTAATGGAGTTTGTTTTCAATGATCAATTTCTGGATGTTATATAGGAAAATAGCCCGAAAAAACTGGTTGAGAGTTTAAAAGATAGATGCGTGCAAACGAAGTTGTTAACATAAGAGCGTTTCTGATGTTTTTTTATTTTTTTTTTTTTTTTTATTTATTTATTTATTTTTTTTTTTTTTTTTTGGTTTGAATTGAGGTTTAACGTCCTCGTCAACACTTTTAAGGTCATTTTGTAAAGGTTGCGTCCAATTTTGTGGGATTTTTACCCGACACCGAGATGAAATGACGTCTCAAGCCCTGCCGCCCAATAAAACTAAAAGTATTACATGCATTGGAGGTCTGACTCACATCACTTTGCCTGGGCAGGCTTAGTCCTTTACCAGTACTCATGTGTGGTCAGTTTCAGCTCTGCGTGGAAGCACCATGCAGCCTAATCTATTTCTCCAAGCCCCGGTAGGCGGGGGCCGGTGTTTCTAATGTTTATTTGTTTTGTTTTGTTTGATTTGAGGTTCAACGTCCCCGTCAACACTGTATAGGTCATTTTGGAGACGTCGCTTCCAATGTTTTGGGACTTTTACCCGACATTGAGATGAAATGACATCTCAAGCCTGTCGGCGAATGAAACCAATATGGTTTATAAGCATGGACGGTCCGACTCGCACAGCGCTTTGCTTGGGCAGGCCTAGATCCTCTAAACGGTTTACTCGTACTCGTGTGCGGTCGGACTCAGCTCTGCGTGGAAACATGCAGCCCATATATTTCTTCAAGCCCCAATGGGCTTTCATGTATTATCCATAAATGGCGCAAAAGACTAAAATTTTGGCGAAATTGTCATTTTTCAAACTTGTGTTTTTCAGGTTTACCTTTTGGTTAACCTTTTTTCAAATGCCAGTGTAGTGGATAGAGTGCTGGACTACGAATCCTATTGTTGACTATGAATCTGAGAGGCGTGAGTTCAAACCCTGGTGGAGACATTTTTTTTTTTTTTTGTTCTTTTTTTTTTTTTTTTTCTTTTTTCATTCTTTTTTTCTTTATTTTTCTTGAACAATTATTATCTTCCTCCCCTGATAGTTGCTAGTAATAATACATACATGCATGCACAGGCATGGAATTTTCTTTCTTTTTTTTTTTTTTTTTTTTGTTTTTCGTTCTTGTTTTTATAGCCGGCCTCGTTGGCTCAGTCGGATGCGCGTCTGACTGGTGATCAGGAGGACGCGGGTTCGACTCCCGCCGGGGTCGGCAACATTCTTTCGTGGAGATTGATCATGAAATCTTTTCTACGGTCATTCTCTCCCTTCCGCTGATTCAAGAAGGGCAGTTGTCAGTTTCTGGCGAAAGAATGTGCACTGTACTGGTTAACCGCTATCGTATAAGCCTGCCCAGGAAAGTGTGGATAGGTAAACTGACCGGCTCAAAAATGACCTAAATAGTGTTGACTGGGCCGTTAAACTCCAATCCTGTTTTAGCTCACCTGAGCACAAAGTGCTCAAGGTGAGTTGATGTCCGTCGTCCGTCAACAATTTCTTTAAACGACATCTCCTCCTGGGATATTGCACCCCCCCCCCCCCTCCACAGAAAATTGTTACTGGGTTAGGATATTGCATTTGTTCTGTACATACATGCATACATAGTTTTACATATATACATAAATGTTCATTAGGTGACCCTTTTTCAAAATCGCTAAAATCAGTGTCCACCAGAGCTAAAAATAGAAAAAAAAAACTTCATTTTTTTTTTCTTCTTAAAACACATAAACAAATCATACCCCCCACCCCCTCCACAAAAAAGTTGTTACTGGGTTAGGATATTGCATTTGTTCTGTACATACATGCATACTTAGTTTTACATACATACCCTACCCACCCCACCCTACCCTAGCATACCCTACCCCACAACCCCACCCCACCCCATCCCAAAACATCCCCAATCCACCCCCAACCCCACCCCATCCCATCCCACCTTCCATTTCTTAGCGCGGATTTCTTATGCTGCAGTCACTTCGGTTACCAATGTCCGCCATATTGTGTTGACACTGCAGGAATGTTTAGTGACGTCACGTTACGTGCATGACGTCAACCATAACGACGGCGCATACAAGGTCGTAATGAACCAGTGCATTTATCAAACACGCGATTATATTCGATTTTGGGTCGGAACACCAGGGTCAGAACATAAATTTCTATCCCAGGGTAAAATCACGGATTTACATGTCTGGTGTGCAAGAATCAAGCAATTCCGTATTGGCCCAGTTACACGTCCGAGGTTTGCTGTATTGGTCCGAGGCCGAATGCTGAGGCCAATACAGCTGACCGAGGACCTGTAACTTGGCCAGATTAATTGTATTAATTGACACAATTAAAAACCATGACCTCAGCTTTATACGCATGACGGATGGTCAATTAATAATGACCGGTAACGTCTGACTTTTTCTGGGTATAAAATATTATTCTAGAGATATTTTATTATCCCTGCAGCGAACACCAAGTTGTCATTCAGATACGAGGATGGACAGGCTTAAATGCACCTACACTTTTCTCACAAGGCAAAATATTTTTTTCTCACTGCATGGCTCATATAGTCTCAGCACATTACGAGAACACTCCTATACAAATACATTGTAAACTTTTGCCGTAAAAAAAAGTACGAAAATTTTAATATGAAAAATATATTTTAGAGCAGAAAGCAGAAAAATTAGGTTTACCCCGATAAACTCCAGTTTTACTATATAAAAGTGGGGTTCAAGGGGTCAAAATTTGAGGCGTGTTTTCGTGATGAAGGGAGTTAATACAGTCAAGAATTTAGCTCATTCCTTTTCCATGCTTGCTTCCCAGTTGACAAATAAAGGCAATGAGAGTACTGGTGGGTCGTTTGTCTCTGAGTGTTTTGTTTGTTTGGTTTGAGGTTTAACGTCCCCGTCAACACTATATAGGTCATTTTGGCGTGGGACTTTTACCCGATATTGACATGAAATGACATTTCAAGCCCTGCCGCCGTGTCTGAGTGTAAGTTTGCGAAATGGTCCTGAAAGGGTGGGGGGACTAAAACTATTTCGTTCATCTCTTATAGTCCTGTACTGTAAGCAAACAGTGTAGACCCTGATCAGACGCCGCGTTCTGTGGCGTCTGATCTGTGTATACACTGTTTACCAAGCCCGTCAAGATTCTATCGATAACCCACTTTCGCATCGATAAAAATAACACGGATAGTTTCTATAAATAACCGTTACCTGGTTTTCCGACAAGCCAGTGATAGTCACGTGGACTTCAGCATAGAATAGCTTACGTAAAATCATTTAGTAAAACGTAAAATTAAACAGTCGTACGAAAATTATCTTGGATGGCATTTTTAGCTCACCTGAGCCGAAGGCTCATGTGAGGTATTAGTATACCACGAGCCGGCGTCCGTCGTCCGTCGTCGTCCGTCGTCGTCGTCCGTCGTCCACACTTTCAAAGAAGTATATCTCCGGAACCAGTGGGCCAATCTTGATCAAATTTCATGTGAAGCATTATCAGGTAGGGGGAAAGGCTGCATACTGTTTTCGGGCAGATCGGATTGATTGGAACTCTGGTTGCCATGGCAACATCTAGCTCCCATAGACTTCACATAGGAAAAAGCTTGTCATCACTCTAGCTCCGTCAATTTTTTTCTGATCGACTTCATTCTTGCAGATAACCAGTACAGGCATAAATTCTCGGTCAAGTTCGATTTTGGGCCGAATCGGATTATTTGCCTTGGAGTTACCTGCCCTTGAGCATAAAAAAATACGTTGTGACCACGATAGCAACTTTATTTTTATTCAGATCAGCTTCAAACTTGCAGGTAACGTGGACAGGCATAAAATCTCAGTTAAGTTCGAATCGGAATATTGACCTCGGAGTTACATGACCTTGAGCGACAAAAAATTTGCCCATAGACTTTACATAGGGAAAATGTTGTGACTACGATAGCGACTTGAATTTTTTTCAGATCAGCTTCAAACTTACAGGTAACGAGGACAGACATAAAATCTCGGTTAAGGTCGATTTTGGGCCGAATCGGATTATTTGCCTTGGAGTTACCTGCCCTTGAGCATAAAAAAATACCTTGTGACCACGATAGCAACTTTATTTTTATTCATATCAGCTTCAAACTTGCAGGTAACGAGGACAGGCATAAAATCTCGGTTAAGTTCAATTTTGGGCCGAATCGGAATATTGACCTCGGAGTTACGTGACCTTGAGCAACAAAAAATTTGCCCATAGACTTAATTAGGGAAAATGTTGCGACTACGATAGCGACTTGAATTTTTTTTTCAGATCAGCTTCAAACTTGCAGGTAACGAGGACAGACATAAAATCTCGGTTAAGTTCGATTTTGGGCCGAATCGGAATATTTGCCTTGGAGTTACCTGCCCTTGAGCATAAAAAAATACGTTGTGACCACGATAGCAACTTTATTTTTATTCATATCAGCTTCAAACTTGCAGGTAACGAGGACAGGCATAAAATCTCGGTTAAGTTCGATTTTGGGCCGAATCGGAATATTGACCTCGGAGTTACGTGACCTTGAGAGACAAAATAATTTGCCCATAGACTTAACGTAGGGAAAATGTTGTGACAGAAATAGCGACTTGAATTTTTAGCTCACCTGAGCCAAAGGCTCCAGTGAGCTGATAGTATACCAAGGCTCCGGAGTCTGTCGTCCGTCCATCCGTCGTCCACACTTTCAATGAAGCATATCTCAGAAGGCAGTCGACCAATCTTGTTTAAATTTTATGTGTAGCAACATTGAGCAAGGGGAAAGGCTGCATTAGGTTTTGGAGCTAGTCTGGTTCATTTGTTCGTTTATTCTTCTTTCTCTCCATATAGAGATAATAGACCAATGTTAAATTTTTAATCAAAGATTTCTCAGGAACTATAAAAGCTAGAAGCATCAAATTTGGTATTCAATAGAATAATGATGACTTATTTTGTGTAAGAGACATTGGGCTTTCTCAGCTTATTTGTTCATCTGTTCTTTCATTCTTCTTTCTCTCCATTTTGACCAATGTTAAATTTTCGTCAAAGATTTCTCAGGAACTATAGAAGCTAGAAGTCTCAAACTTGGAATGCAATGCAATAATGATGACTTATATCCTGTAAGGGTCAATGGGCTGGATTCTATTAGCAGATTTAGTAGTCAAGTCTGTGAATTGTTAAAACTTAAGTTCCTCAGGTGAGCGGTTTAGGCTCATTGAGCCTCTTGTAGTCAATAGAGAATAATTAAGATCAATTCCAGTTTATATATATATATATAGACAAATGAAAATTAGCGCACAAAAATCGGTCGCACCGCAACCGGGACTCGAACCACGGATCTCCTGCATTCCAGGCAGACGTGCTAACCATTACACCACCGCGGCCTTCCGACATTGTACGCCAATTTTAACATTTATAAACCTTTAACGTCATTAGCGCTATTTAGAGACCTTTCATTTACCGCCATAGGCGACCCTATCATTTTCGGTTCTTTTTTAACCTACGGACGGCGGCCATTTTATTCTATTTATTTATTAGATTTACAAATGTTCTACTGTATCGGAGTAAGTATATGAAAATCAAAGTAAAGCACGATACAGGCAATTAAATAGACAAATGAAAATTAGCGCACAAAAATCGGTCGCACCGCAACCGGGACTCGAACCACGGATCTCCTGCATTCCGGGCAGACGTGCTAACCATTACACCACCGCGGCCTTCCGACATTGTACGCCAATTTTAACATTTATAAACCTTTAACGCCTTTAACGTAAATGAAAGGTCTCTAAATAGCGCTAATGACGTTAAAGGTTTATAAATGTTAAAATTGGCGTACAATGTCGGAAGGCCGCGGTGGTGTAATGGTTAGCACGTCTGCCCGGAATGCAGGAGATCCGTGGTTCGAGTCCCGGTTGCGGTGCGACCGATTTTTGTGCGCTAATTTTCATTTGTCTATTTAATTGCCTGTATCGTGCTTTACTTTGATTTTCATATACTTACTCCGATACAGTAGAACATTTGTAAATCTAATAAATAAATAGAATAAAATGGCCGCCGTCCGTAGGTTAAAAAAGAACCGAAAATGATAGGGTCGCCTATGGCGGTAAATGAAAGGTCTCTAAATAGCGCTAATGACGTTAAAGGTTTATAAATGTTAAAATTGGCGTACAATGTCGGAAGGCCGCGGTGGTGTAATGGTTAGCACGTCTGCCCGGAATGCAGGAGATCCGTGGTTCGAGTCCCGGTTGCGGTGCGACCGATTTTTGTGCGCTAATTTTCATTTGTCTATTTAATTGCCTGTATCGTGCTTTACTTTGATTTTTATATATATATATATATATATATATATATATATATTGTCTAAGCCTGCCCAGGCAAAGCGGTGCGAGTCGGACCGTCCATGCTCATAAACCCAAGCTCCGATGGGCGGGGGCCTATAACGTGATAGTAAACTTATATATATGTATGTTTTAATGATGATGTTCTAGAAATTATGTATTGGTCGATCGTTATGTTAGACATCGGTTTCTAGAAACATTGAAATTACACATCTGACCAGCCCCCGCCATCGTGGTTTGAAGAAATAGATGGGTTGCATTATGCAGAGCTGAAACCGACCCGCACACGAGTATTGGTAAACCGCTTAGAGGACCTAGACAAAGACCGAGACGACCCGAAAGTTTATGATTGTATGGTTTATGTATTTATTTGCAACAACCGGTGTAAAGTGCAGTTGTGGAGCCTGTAAAAGGGTTCCCCATACTTCATCAATAGTGATGTTTATTTTATTTTTTTTAACTAAGTTTATAAAAATTCAAGTTGAAGAAATGCTATCAGTACCCGGATAGCTCAGTCGGTAGAGCACTTGCCTTGTAAGCGAGGGGTTGTTGTTTCGAGTCCAGTTCTGGTCGCATTTTTCAACTTCATTTCTTAAAGATTTAGGTATTTCGTTGCAGCAGAAAAGTGTAGTTGTGGGGACTGTAAAAGGGTTCCCGTTCTTCATCAATAGTGTTGCTTATTCACTAAGTTTATAAAACTTCGAAGTTGAAGAAATGCTATCAGCGTCCGGATAGCTCAGTCGGAAGAATACTTGCCTTGTAAGCGAGGGGTCGCCTGTTCTTTTTTTTTTTTCAACTTCATTTCTTAAAGATTTATGTAATTGTTTGTGTTCCGCCCCCGCCCATCGGGGCTTGAAGAAATAGATTGACTGCATGATGCTTCCACGCAGAGCTCAAACTAACAGTACGTGAGTACTGGTAAACTGCTTGGAGGTTCTGAACATGCCCAGGAACAGTGATGCGAGTTGGACCGTCCATGGGTGTAAACCCTATTGGTTTCAATGGGCGGCTGGGCATGAGATGTCATTTCATCTCAATGTCGGGTAAAAGTCCAACAAAATTGGAAGCAACCTCTCCAAAATGACCTATACTGAGTTGACAGGGACGTTAAACCTCACATCAAACAAACAAAACAAAATTTGTTTGTGTCTTTAATAATTGCTGTATAAGCTATGATGCTCTATAGAGCTAGTCAGATATATATTAGGAACTCCGTCGGAGCTATATGATGGCCGCAACAGAGTCTGCATGGCTCATTTTATCTCGGGTAGTTAACTGTAAGAAGATATAGAACTCCAATGAAATTCCCCACCCAGTCGACCCGCGGAAAACGGTCATTTCGTAACCGTTTTGGTCATTTCGTGACTGTGTGAAGTCACTGCAGGCACACATATGCATGGAACTCAAAAAGCCCTGTGGCGATGGGCGAGCGGCGAAGCAGCAGACAGAAGCAGTTCTCAAATATGATTAAGATTAGTCATTGTCAGTAATGACAGACGAACTATTATTAGCCCCGTCCAACCCTCAGTCTGTCTGTCCAAAAGTATGTACCAGGTACGATATTACCAAATGACTTGGTGCTAAAGTCATTTCGTACCCGTTTTGTTCAATTCGTACCCGGTACGAAATGACCAAAACGGTTAAGAAATGACTTTGGTACGAAATGGTTGTTAGTGGGTACGAAATGACCAAAAAGCAGGTACGAAATGATCAAAATGGTACGAAATAACTTGGGTACGAAATGACTTGGGTACGAAATGACCCGTTGCCGGTTTCCAGTCATTTCGTACCCAAGTCATTGCGTATCATTTTGGTCATTTCGTTCCCGTTTTATTTTTCATTTTGGTCATTTCGTACCCATTTTGATCTTTTCGTACCCCCTTTGGTCACTTCGTACCAACTTAAATATTTTTTCTGGGAAAGATTTTTGGTCATTTCATACACAGATCTTTAGAAGTAGTTTCGAATTGGCTTTGGTATGTTGAATTGTTTTTACATGTAACAGGTAACTTTGGAGATAACTGAAGAATAGATTTGTTTCATTTTTTTTCTTTATTCTGACAAATTTTATTTTATATCTATAACATAACATTGAACGTACTGACACCGTGTAACTTTACAATATCATATAACATAATTTACAAGTAACTGGGGTTATAGTTCGTTACGAAAACACACCTATGCAAATACATTGCCAATTTTTTGGCCAAAAATTAGAAATTTTAAGATGAAAAATTGTGATATTTTCTTATTTCTGCTCAAAACATAGATTGCGGGACTCGACGAGGCGGTTCTATCGAGTACCCACAATCTAGGTTTTTGAGCAGAAATAAGAAAAATAATGTATGTATACCCCCTTAAACCCCAGTTTTACTATATAAAAGTGGGGTTCATGGGGGTCAAAATTATATAGGCGTATTTTCCTGATGTATGCCACTACGAGTATGCGAGTATCGAAAAATTAAAAATAAACACTTTGCGTCACGATGCGTTCTGTTAACAGCTTTTGAGTACCGTTTGAAACTATTCCATAGAGTTCTCACAAACATTGTTTTTACCTCAGTACAGGTAGAACACAGTGTATTCAAGCATAGGGTTTGAGTCCTAGTTGGAGACTGCACCAAAGAGTTCCCACATTGACAACATATGTTTTGCCCGCAATAAATCACATATTATATTTATGGAAATTCCACTTTTCTGTGTATCGTCATCACGAAAACACGCCTATATAATTCTGAACCCCTCGAACACCAGTTTTATGTAGTAAAACTGGGGTTTACAGGGGTAAACCTTATTTTTCTTATTTCTGCTCTAACGTATAGATTGTGGGTACTCGTTAGAACCGCCTCGATGAGGCGGTTCTTACGAGTACCCATAATCTATATTTTGAGCAGAAATAAGAAAAATATCACAGTTTTTCATCTTAAATTTTTCATTTTTTCGGCGATAATGGTTACAATGCATTTGTATAGGCGTGCTTTCGTAATGTTATGTGAGGTTTACACGTGTGTTATTTACATTGACTTTTTATTGTCGACGACTAGTTTCCTGGTGCAGAAGACCATTCAAGATACAAGATACAAGATACAAGAAACTTTATTTAGAGTCGGTATTCATATTTAAAACACATATAACACTAGCCACCAGGGCTATTTTACCGACAAACAAAGTATAGAACTATACAAGTATTAACATTGATAAAGTAATAACATCACAGTAAGAAACATCAAGTTATCACAGATAAATATACAGTATCATACAGTTATAGTTACCAAATAAAACCTGTTTTAAAAGTTTAGTGATAAGAGGCATTTTTTTTTTTTTTTTTTTGACTGCGTACATCATGCTCATTTGCCGCATGTACGCAACCAGTATGGTTCTTGATTGTTACTGCAACAGTCCATCAATGTGAGGGAGCCTTAAACCGAAAAAGCGAAAATCGAAAATAAGTCACAAGGAACTCTGACCGAAAGTTCAGGCAAAGGTCCTTCCTTGTAGAGAAACGAAAAAGAAGAAGGCAAAATTCACCGATAGACTGTTGAGAGATTTCTTGTTATTAATATATGAATTTGTCAAATAAGTATTATAAGACACACTAAAATTAATATCACAAATTGTAGCATAATCACAGAAAAGCTGGTAAATAGCACAGTATAAGCATCAGCAAGCAATAAATTATATCTGGAGCAAATGAAGCCTGGCTGTAAAGCAACAAAAACTAAATAAGCAACTGAAAAGCACTGCAGGCAGAAAATAAACAAAATAAAATAAAACAAAAGCCATGCACATAACGACAACCCGCCCATTCTGACACACTACAGATTTTTGAACACCTTAAAATTGAAAAAAAAAAAAAAAAAATAGCCAAAAGTTCAGATATTCCTTCCGTCCGTGCCCAAAAACACTGATCATGGATACTTCTGAAAACGCCTCAACGAGGCGGCTCCAAGAAGCACCCAAAACTCATGCTCCGAGCATAAACAAAGTTTTACCCCCCCCCCCCCCCCCCCCCGCTATGAACCCATGATGGGACTGTAGTGAGGTCAGAACTAAATAGGCGTGTCTTCGTGATGAAAAGCTGAAAAACTATAACCTGAACTTACATAATGAACACTTACATGAGATACCTCCCCAGGTCTGAATCAGTCTCCCGAACTCCTTGAAGTCCGTAGTAGTCCTCATTTCGTTGGAGAGACTGTTCCAGACGTGAGCGGCCTCAAAGTAAAAAGAATTTTTACCGTAAGAGGTGGTTCTCACCCTTGGAACAGCAGCCAAATTTTGATATCTGAAAGAATAGTTTGAATTTTTAAATGAAACAAGGTCATGTAGATAACTGGGTGATTGTTTATGTAATATTTTGAAGACTTCTGAAGCTAATTTTCTTAATCTTCCTAATTGCAATGTAGGCATATTTGCTTGTTTTAAAAGGTCTTCATAAGAACTAACATAGAAATCAACATACGAGGCGGCTCCAAGAAGCACCCAAAACTCATGCTCATTCAAGTTATAAAACGCCGGTGAACTCACAGTTTATCGGATAAAACGGTATCTATGGTAATATTTGTGTCACAAACGAATAAAAAATAGTTTATGATTGTCTTATCGTATGCCATGTTTTATCTTTATTATTGTCATGATTTTCATTTTCGATAAATGCTAGACTGAGATCCATGCATCGATCGCTCTTTATCCAGCCATCCATCCGTCCATTCATCCAAATAAGAAAGGGTTTGAAAATTGTCGCCCTATTGTGTGGCAAATTAGCAGTTTAGTTACCAAAACTACAATAGCGTAATTAAAGACGCGAAAAGTTATCAACATCAAAGCACTGAGAGTACTGGTTTGTCGATTGTCTCTGAGTGTAGATTGGAAAAATGGACTTGAACGGGGACTTGTACTGTTTCGTTTAACCCTTAAATTCCTGTACTGTAAGCAAACCGTGTAAACCTGATCAGACACTGCATTTTCGGCGTCTGACCCTTAAATTTCTGTAATGTAAGCAAACAGTGTTGACCCTGATCAGACGCCGCGTATCTTGGTCTACACTGTTTGCCAAGCCCTACCCATGATTCCGACCCTTTTACGCAACAAGCTGACCTCACTGCGATAAAATTAACGCTGATATTTTCTATTAACAAGTTGCATGGTTTTCCTACAGATCAGTGATAGTCACTTGGACTCCAGCATTAACAGAAGTTTTGTCCTTATAACTTTGGGTCGATTCATCACAGTAAACAATCGACCAAAACCCATTTAATTGTCAACCATTGTGTGACAAATATCCAGTTTTACAGAGCCGCTGCAATGCGTCCGTCTGTCCACCCATCCATACTGGTCGAGATAATGGTGTTTCAAAGTAGCCTCGTCCGACCCTCAGTCTGGCCGTCCAAAGCAATACATATGTATGTATGTACCAGGTTTCGTACCCGACCAAAACGGTTACGAAATGACTTGGGTACGAAATGGTTGTTAGTGGGTACGCATTGACCAAAAAAAAAACAGGTACGAAATGACAAGACAACTCATCGACACGGTTTTTGGAGACAATCTATCGACACAATTGAAGACATCTCATCGACACTTTTTGAAGACAACTCATCGACACATTATAAGTATAGTTAAATTATATATAGTTAGTTTTTCGTTTTGTACTTATGGATGATCACTTCCAAGTATGTACTGTAACCCGTATTAAAAGACCTGTATTTTAATGTATTTCAGGGATCGACCTGGTGCAGTACCGACGCATCACGAATCAACAACTACTTATCCATAATTACCCTTAATTACCTATGAATGTCAATTACCTTCAAACAAATGTGTAAGTGAATTGTCTTCAAAAGGTGTCGATGAGTTGTCTTCAATTGTGTCGATGAATTGTCTCCAAAAACCGTGCCGATGAGTTGTCTTGTCGATGAATTGTCTCGATTCCGGTCGTAACGCTATCGACCCGATGTTGGCCCGTGAGTCTTTGCTGGCTGGAAGGCGACAAGCTTAACAACTAAACCCCGGAGGCTTCTCCCACACCTTAGGTATACTTGGGTAGGCTTGAGAACGTCCTTTAGATTGATGGTAAAGACTCAGGGTTCTTTGTGACATAGTGAATTCTTTTTATTCTATACTTAGCAGTGAAACCAATGCATATCTGAAACACATACT
Source organism: Lucinisca nassula (assembly GCA_963580285.1). NCBI lineage: Eukaryota > Metazoa > Mollusca > Bivalvia > Lucinida > Lucinidae > Lucinisca > Lucinisca nassula. The sequence goes on from OY757018.1 coordinate 98,258,998, forward strand.
ATTACGCAAACACGCCTACCAAATACATTGCCGCCTTTATCGAAGAAAAAATGAAAATTTTATGATGAAAAATTGTGAAATTTTTCTTATTTCTGCTAAAAATATAGATTGTTGGTACTCGTTAGAACCGCCTCATCGAGAGCAGAAATAAGAAAAATAAGGTATACCCCCGGAAACCCAAGTTTTACTACATAAAAGTGGTCAAAATTATATAGGCGTGTTTTCGTGATGAAATTGCTTTTTTCACACTGTAAAAAAAAAACATGACCATGTTATTTTCACAATAGCAGCCCGGGCTACTTTTGGGTTTGTTTTTCGTATAAAATAAAAAGGAATTTTACGTTTTTGTGTGTTTTTCTTTTTGGTTTTCGATAATACCAATATTTCATTGAACGTGTTGAAAACATGTTTCACTGAGTCTGTTGAAAACACCAGAAATTTTCACGAGTGCGAAGTATGATACGAACAGACGCCCCCGCCCATAGGGGCTTGAAGAAATATATGGGCTGCACGATGCTTCCATGCAGAGCTGAATCCGGCCGGCACACTAGTACTGGTAAACCGCTTAGAGGATCTAACCCTGTCCAGGAACCGCGGTGCGAGGCGGACCGTCCATGCTAATAAACCCTATTGGTTTCATTGGGCGACAGGGCTTGAGATGTCATTTCATCTCAATGTCGGGTAAAAGTCCCTCAAAATTGGAAGCAACGTCTCCAAAATGACCTTTACAGTGTTTACGGGGACGTTAAACCCCAAATCAAACAAACAATGATACGAACAGCTGTTCAAATACAGTACATCGCCTAAGTCACGTATAAAGTAAAACTAAAATCTACGTTTTAATGAATACAGTCGAGTCCGGTAACATTGCGCGGCCGTTTATTTTGCGCACCCTGCATTCCCATTTTCACTAACTGTATCCCTAATTATCAGTTTCACTATTATCAGTGCATCGGCATTAAGTTTAATTTAGCCCTGAAAAAGATTGGCTTGCACGTGCAGATGAGCCAATTTCGCGTAATTTTTCAATCTTCTCAAAATACGAAAAATCCGAAATTTTAAAAGAAAAAACTGAGTTTAAAACTAGCCGAAGGCGCTATTGTCTTGTATCTTAATTTACTGCATGTGACAACATTGCAGAAGAACTAATCAACAATTTATTTGAGTCAACCCTCGTGTTCAGACTGCTCAAAATACTTATCGTGCGCAATGTTGGACGACAAAATTATTGGGAGAGTATCCCTTTTCATAGTATTTTTAGTCCCGCATGTTAATAACTTCAGAGGCCAATTTTCATTGCAGTTAGTCGATAGGGAAATGTTGCAATGTTGTTGATTGTGAAATTTGAGTGGTGGCTTGAACAATGTCAGACGTAGCTATCAAATCTTTATGTGCGCAATGTTACCTGACTGCACCGTACCAAATATTTTTCATCTCGTGTGAAATATTGTTTGGGATTCATCTGAACAGGTAAATAACCTCTATCTATCTCCAAAATGGTTACTTTTCTGATGAAAATTTGGTGATACTTTTCATACACCATATTTGCATTATTTGCTGGCTCCCAGCTTGCACATTGTCAATATTGGAAGAACAGGTAACCAGACCCCCCCCCCTAACCTTTTAAGGTCAGGGGGTCTGGTTACCTGTTTTTTCCAACACTGATAACCTCCAGACTAGGAACCAGCAGATAATGCAAATAAGGTAATATTCAAACATAGGTTATGGGTGCTCGTTGAACCGCCTCAATTAGGCGGACCTAACGAGTACCAACAAATTATGCCTTGGAGCAGAAATAAGAAAAATAATGTATACCCCTGTAAACCAAAGTTTACTCTGTATAATGTGTTGTTTAGAGGTGTGTTCATTACAAGTAACTGTTAACATGTGCTGCTGACCTTGGTTCGAAGTATGCATGAAGTGTTCAGAGGACCCGCGTTATAAAGAGAGTATTTGTTCCCTACTATTGTGCCGTTATAATGAATTTACCGGTTAGGAGTATGATAGCTTATAGAAGGTTTTTTGCACATCATTACTCAAAGAAACCAATGTTATAGACAGTTGTTATAAGCGCCCAAATGTTATAGACATTTGTTAAAATCGCCTTGCTGAGGCAATTCTAACAAATATCTATAACATGTGTTTCTTGGAATATTAAATAACAAGAATCTTGCATGACTTTGGATTCGATTATGGCATTTCCAACCCGAGGGAAGCCAACGCCGCTCGGAACTAAGCAATGAACTAAGAATTCATTCCATTGAAATTGTCGCTATAACGAGTTTTGCCGTTATAACGAGTTTTGCCGTTATAACGAGTTTTGCCGTTATACCGAATGTCAGTATTAAGGGTTTGACATTACTGAAATATTTGCATTCTCTTTCATTATTTACATGAAAAATCCATGCAATTATTTTTTTTTTTTTCAATTTCAGTCCTCAAAACTGACTTTTGTTACATAATGGATGGATTGTAAGGTTTATATGAGTAATATAGGTAGGGGCCTAATGTATTTAAAGTTCATCGAAGTATTAACAACATCGGGTAAAACAGTGCAGGCCCAGATCAGACGCCGCAGAACGCAGCGTCTGAGATACACACCATCTAAAAACATATCAATATGGAAAAATAGAACAAAACAAAAGTATATCATCTTCCAGTTCTGTTGTATGGGGCACCATTTCTAAACTGGATATGTTATACAACATTTTATATGTTTCTGAACATGTGGAAGCACATTATATATGTATGTCCTTAGACAACAGTGGTGGCAGTAAGTAATGACCAATGACAACAAACATAACAAGAGCCATCACATGACAGCATAGCTCACCTGTTTTGCGTCCTAAAGGCACAAGGTAAAATTAGGTCACACCACCAAGTGTTGATTGGCTGAGTGAACAAGGCGGTTTCCATCTTCATATGAGGTGGGTACACTTAACATAAAAAGAAGGGTCGAGTTTTTCACACCTCTTGAAGAATTTATTTATAGCCTAGTCTACATCATACACCAGACAAGTAAAATGGAACAACTGGATACGCAATAATTACCCGTGTTTTGTTGTTGTTGTTTTTTATGCCCCGCCATTCAAAGAATGGGTGAAATGGCATATAACGTTGCCCTTGTTCGTCCGTCCGTCCATTCGTCCGGACGTCCGTGCGTCCGAAACTTAAACGCAGTCAATAATATCTTATTTCTTGATGGATTTTAAAATTCCATGGCAGAAATGTTAACCATCATGAGACGGCGTGTCACGCGCAAAACCCAGGTCCTTACCTACAAGGTCAAGGTCATACATAGAGGTCAAAGGTAAAAAAAGGGGCCGAAACTTTAACGCAGTCAATAACTTTCTTATTTTTGGATGGATTTTGAAATTACTTTGAAGAAATATTAACCATCATGAGACGATGTGTCACGTGCAAACCCAGATCCATACCTCCAAGGTCAAGGTCGTACTTAGAGGTCAAAGTTCAAAACAATGGTCCGAAACTTAAAGGCATTTATTCTTGATTATTGAGGACTATCATTCCATTACATAATATTATGTAGCCCTCAGTGCTCACTGGAGAGAAGTCCTCTGTCTTCAACAGGTAAGGGGCCGCCTTGGGGAAAATCAATAAATTACTTACTGTTGACTGGTGTACATTATTGATTTTCCCCTTAAGTGTCTCAGTCAGGGGATTCAACAAGAGCTACTAATCACCCTATTAAGGGTCGCCTTTGATCTGCTATAGTCAGTATATCACAGGGGGCAATAAAACAATTATGGACACACGGTGTGTTTTACTGTTACAGAATAAATGCCTTTAAACGCAGTCAATAACTTTCTTATCTCTGGGTGGATTTTGAAATTACTTGGCAGAAATGTTGGCCATCATGAGACAATCTGCCCCACACAAAACCAAGGTCCTAACCTCCAAGGTCAAGGTCATACTTAGAGGTCAAATGTGAAAAAGGGTCCAAAACTTAAACAAGGTCAATAACTTTCTATAGATGAATACACATATTTTCAGGGGGGGGGGGGGGCATCCGTGTCCTATGGACGCATTTCTAGTTATGTTTTTTTTGGCTGCACTGAATCTTTACGCCGACCCGGTCGTCAACCATGGGCAACGAAATGGCTTGTGACTTTCAATCCTGCGAAATCCGAGTCAATGATTTTTTCGCGAAAAATAAATAAACCCTATCATCCTCCTATATCAATGAACCAGCAAAACATTAACGAAGTACACTCTCACAAGCATTTAGGCTTAACTTTTTCGACCGATTGCACCTGGCACGACCATATAGACAACATGAAAACGAAAGCATGGTTTCGGATTAATATAATGCGCAAACTTAAATTCACACTCGATAGAAAATCCTTACAAACAATATATATTTCTTTTATAAGGCCACTTCTTGAATATGCCGATGTTGTCTGGGACAATTGCACCCGATACGAGGCGAACGAATTAGAAAAAATTCAAAATGAAGCCGCACGAATCGTTACTGGAGCAACGAAACTTGTATCAATCAACTCCCTTCTCTATGATCTTGGATGGGAATCTCTGGAAGCTCGGAGGCAAAAACACAAACTTGTACTTTATTACAAAATGCAGAATTTTCTCACACCCGAATACCTATCTTCACTAGTACCACTCACGGTAGGCAGTAGCACAGTTTACGAATTGCGAAACAATGCCAATCTACAGACTGTCAGAGCTAACTCGCAACTTTATTATACATCTTTTCTCCCGTCGGCGACTCGCAACTGGAACGACTTGCCAGATGACAAGAAAAATGCACCCTCATTAGCAGCTTTCAAGTATAAACTACAGTCCAACGAAAGAAAACCACCGTTATATTTTTGTGCAGGTAAAAGATTTGGGCAAGTACATCATACCAGACTAAGACTTAATTGCAGCTCGTTACACGATCATCTCTTTCAAAAAAATATTCTAAATAACTCCTTATGTGCTTGTGGAGCGGTTGAGGACACGAATCATTATCTCATGGCATGTGAACAGTACACTGACATAAGACAGGACATGTTAAACATTGTCTCAGCTATTTGCCAACCTGCTTTAAACATCCTTCTGTGCGGCAGTACTGATCTCTCTGTGAATGATAACATACAAATATTCTTAGCAGTACAAGATTTTATTATTAAGTCTAAACGATTTTGTACTTCAAATTTATAATCACAGATTTCAAATGCCTTGCTGGTACTTATCACAGATGTACAAATATGTGTAGTTTTTCTACACGGGCGCACATACATACATACATACATAAATATATACATGCACGTTCATATAAAAAAAGGTTGTGAAACACATCTACTAACTCGAGCCAAAGTTAAACAGCTACAGCGTCCAATCCAACCGATCATCAGTCTTTGTCTCACATCACGATTCGAAGAGCGCTACTGAGTTACTGTAATGTATTGTTTCTCTTGAGACAGCCAAAAAACACAAGACTTGATTCGATTCGTCAGTGCTAATTACCCTTAAATCCATTCCCCGTGGAGCCATATGCTTTATTTCACTACTATTCATTTTGTAACCAAAATGAAATTCAATTACAATATTTTCACAACAACTTGCAAATTCGAGCAAATTTGACAGTTACAACTATAATTAGTACATTGATATTGTAATCGAGGGATACAGATTTGAATAAGTCAGTTGACTTTTTTCTGAATCCCTTAGTATGATACTTGTATTCTGTGTCAACATTATCTGTGTAAAAGATGTATGTATTATAGAAAGAAATAAAGTTTAAACCAACCTGATAATAAGAGAGACAACCGTACTTATATTGACTAATTGGAACCACGGATATTTTCTCCTCTGGTACATTCCGAATGTAAAGACTAATGTAAACATGTAGAAAACAATGTCGTTCATACTTCCATGAACGCATCGAACCACATGATTTTCAATGACGTCAAGTGACGTCAGTACAAACCACTGTTCTCTACGGACGTTGGTGACGTCAACGCTGATCCGCTTTTGTAGAAAAACAGCATGTAAAATGTTTTCAACTTTAAATGTTTGTCCTATGAGCATTTTTTTCGCACAGTGACGAGGAACAAAGAATGTAAATAATAATAACAATAATAAATAAATAAATAAATAAATAAATAAATAACTTAATTTTTCTATTTTCGTGAAGTTGTTAGCGACGGCGTATCGCTAGCAAAGTTCACATGAACCTCTTCACTTTGCACGCGACCCGGTGCGTTCGTACTTCCATGAACGGCAGAAAATAAAATCCATTTCATAATACAATATCCAGGGGAGAAAAAAATATCCCTATAAAAGTGAGTCGCCCTCACACATTTGTCGTTTTTTTTTTTTTTTTTTTTGTATTTTTGTAATAGTATAGTTTATTTCTTTTGATTTTGGTTGCCGTTATAACATTATTTAATTGCTTGTCATTGTATATCTCATGTATTTGCAAATAATTGTAAACTGAGAGAGATACCAATAAAATGTAGACTGCAAAAAAAAAGATCAGTGCTTAATTACACCATATATTTGGATTAATAGGTGGCAAATCGCCGAAAAGTTCCGAGCATACAATGGAGATAACTTACACCAAATTCGAAGGCAGCTCAGCTGCCACCAGTTTTTATGTAATGTTTCCTTTCATTTTTTACATGTGAAGGCTTTAAGGGCATGCGCTGTAGACTGTAACCCGATATAACTCATACTTCAGTGAATTTTAAAAAATAAGTTCATTTCTTAAATAAAGTTCAGGTGCGTTTTGTTTTGTTTGATTTGAGGTTTATTAACGTCCCCGTCAACACTTTAAATATCATTTTGGAGACGTTGCTTCCAATTGTGTGTGACTTTTACCCGACATTGAGATGAAATGATATGTCAAGCACTGTCGCCCAATGATCCAATAGGGTATGCGTGCATGGCCGGTCCATCTCGCACCACATTACCTAAGCAGTATGGAAAGCCATGGCTGTCTTAAGGTCAGTATGTGCAAGTTGGTAGACGCAGTGGTCAATATATTTGATCAAATGCATATTTTACTGGATCAGATTTATAAATCATTCAGTGGTGGAGTCATAGTATTGGGTGCAAACAATAAACTACTGTGTGCATTGGTTATTATATTTGGTCGGCGTAGCATATTATCCGATGAACTGCATATAGCAGTTGATGGTGGTGCCATAATACTGGATTCAGCGGATAAATTATTGCGTGTACAAATTATGATATTTGGTTTAAATAACACAGTATTAGACTCATTCACCATTGCAGTCAGTGCAATAAATATAACAGTTGGTAAATTTTTAAGCTGGTATACGTAAAGGTCAAACTATATTATTCGTTTAATAATTTACTGGGTTAAATGTATAAAATATTGGGTAGTGGCGTCATAGTACTTGATGCAGCCAACATACTGGTGTATAGACTGATTACAATATTTGGCCAGTTTTGCATTTTATTTGATCCAACACATAAAAAACTTGGTGTTGGTATCATAGTATTGGATGCATTTGTCATAATACTGAGTAGTGTATACAGGGATTGGTTCGACGGGCACTTTATTTGGTCAAAACATTTAATTGGACAGGTGTGATATGAATATTACTGGGTGCAAGCAACATATTAATATGTGCATTGATTATAATAATTGGTCAGCAACATTTTTTTTTTATCAAATGCATACATCAATGGCTGTTGATGCCATGATACTAGTCCCATCAGGCAATCTATTTTGTGTTATAATAATAGTATTTGATTTAAATACAAAGTATTTGATTCATTTGTAATACCCTTCAGTGTATTGACTATAATATTGGATTAGAAGAGCAGTTTATTTGGTGGTAAAATACATCAATGTATATGCTCACCATATTATTGGAGTGTTTCAGCATAATAGTCCATGTAAAAGTCATAATATTTGGTCGTTTTGTCATAGCATTAGCAGCAGCGCTCTTCATAAAAGCCGGACCGGACTAAAACCCGGAACCGCAACGGTTTCTGGGCAACTCGTACCCGAGTCAACTTGTACCCACACACATAATTGATGATTTGTTTAATGAACGGACAGACGGACGGATAGACAGACAGACACACTGGCGGGTGGAGATGAATGAATGATGAATGAATAAATGATAGATAGATAGATAGATAGATAGATAGATAGATAGATAGATAGATAGATAGATAGATAGATAGATAGATAGATAGATAGATAGATAGATAGATAGATAGATAGATAGCTAGATAGATAGCTAGATAGATAGATAGATAGATAGATAGATAGATAGATAGATAGATAGATAGATAGATAGATAGATAGATATATAGATAGATAGATAGATGGATGGATGGATGGATGGATGGATGGATGGATGGATGGATGGATGGATGGGTGGATGGATGGATGGATGGATGCATGGACGGACGGACGGACTGACGAACAAATTAACGCATGGACGACAGAGAGAGAGAGAGAGAGAGAGAGAGAGAGAGAGAGAGAGAGAGAGAGAGAGAGAGAGAGAGAATGGTTAAATGGATATTATTTTGGTTACTACTTTTGATTTGATTAGCACTTCGGCTGAACACAACACCTTATTTCTGCTCAAAAACATAGATTGTGGGTACTCGTTAGAACCGCCTCAATGAGGCGGTTCTAACGAGCACCCACAATCAATGTTACTGAGACGGTTCTAACGAGTACCCAAAAACTATGTTTTGAGCAGAAATACGAAAAGTAGCCGAATTTTTTATCTGAAAATTTTTATTTTCTGGCGGTAAACTTTTCAATATACCGGTATTTGAATAGGACAGTTTTCATAATGAATCTTACAGATCCCCACCCATAAACCATATATATTCTTGTTCCTTATGATAAGACACATTAAGTGACACCAGCCTGGTGGTCCCCGGGGGCCCAGGCCCACGCCTCACCCCTTTACTCCATTAAAAAGCCATAAATCTCAGAAACGGTTCAGATCCCAACCCTAAACCTTATATATTCTTGTTCCTTATGATAAGATGCATTCAGTGACACCAGCCTGGGGGTTCCCCGGGCCGTGCCTGGGCCCTGCCTCACCCCCTCCACTTCTTAAAAGGCCTTATATCTCAGAACTTTTACAGAGTCACACCCGTAAACCATATATATTCTTGTTCCTTATGATAAGACACATTGAGTGACACCAGCCTGGTGGTCCCCCGGGATGCGCCGGGCCATGCCTCTCCCCTTTATTTCATCAAAAGCCATATATCTTAGAATCCGTTCAGATCCCCACCCCTAAACCATATATATTCGTGTTCCTTATGATAAGACTCATTCAGTCACAATAACCTGGGGTCTCATTGTGCTGGGGCAATGTCCCGCCCCTCCACTTCATAAGAGACCATATTATCTCAGACGCCATTCAAATAATCCCCACCCCATAATCATATACATTCTTGTTCCTTGTTATTAAACTCATTCAGTCACACCAACTTGGGCGGGGTCGGGGTGGGGGATATGCAGGGGCCATTCATCTCCCCTCCACTTCATAAAAGGGTGTCATATCTCAGAAACCATACAGATTCCACCCCATAACCATATATGTTTTTTGGCCCTTATGATAAGACTAATTCAGTGACAACACTCTTGGGCTTTCTTGGATGCGCCGGGACCATGCCCCAACCTCCAACTGCTTAAAATGCCTTATATCTCAGGAACCATACAGATCCCTACCTCTAAACCATTTATAGTATTTTTCAAAATATGATAAAGACGCATTTAGAGATACCAACCAAGGCTCCAATGGGTCCATGCTCATACCCCTCTAATGCACAAAAGGCCTAATATTTCAGATACAGTCCACATGGGTGCTCATTTGGGTATGGGGTGGGGTGGGGGCGGGGGATTCGTTTGGTAGACATTATAATTGGTATATTAAAATCATATCACGTTAAAATATATGGCTGCCATTTGGCAGTGCCCCTCTGAGTTCTGATTTTTTTTACTCCAGTGGGTCGCCAACTTCAACAAAGGGATTTTAACACAATAGAGAAAGTACCGTCCTGCTATAGTGTATTTGAAAACTACGAGTTGTCGTTACTACATAGATTGTTACTCCATTCCCCTTTGACATAACTCTGATGCACCAGGTAAACAAAGCCGTGAAATCTGTACCCTGGTAAGTCCACTTCATATAGGGAAAAATGGGGTCGCAGGGGTATACATTATTTTTTCTTATTTGCAAAACATAATTTGTGAGCATAAATAGATTGTGAGTACTCGTTAAAACCGTCTGAATTCGGCGACTCTAATGAGTTCATAATATATTTGCAGCACTCGTTTTAACCGCCAAACTGAGGCTGTTCTAACGAGCACCTACAATCAAGGCTTTGGTACGGTTCAAAAGAGTACCGTCAATCTATGTTTTTTGGATCACCATGAGGTGGTTCAAACTAGTACCAACCTTCTGAGCAACTAGAAAAATGTCTGCTCAATAAAAATACATTGAGGGTACTCGTTAGAATAGATTGTATGTACTCGTTAGAACCGCATCATTGAAATGGTTCAATCGAGTACCACAGATAGACAATGAGGTCTGACAAGTACCTTCAATCTGTGTTTTGAGGCGGTTCTAACGACAACCTGGATTATATGTTCTGGAGCAGAAATAAACACACTTTCAAACTTCTGAAGCCACTGGGTCGATTGGGACTAAATTCATCTGTAGTAACCTTAGAAAGTTTATGGGGGGGGGGGGGTGGGTGGTTATAGGACAATCGGCTCTTTAGTTTGGTTACCACGGCTACTTAGAGTGCCACAGGTTTATAATGGGTACATTTGAAACATGGCATTGATGCCAAGCCATTGCAGATATTTTGACAAAACTTTTACAGAAATGTTCCTTGGATAGTCATCTACCTGATGTATGATTTTTGTGCCCAACTCTCATTTTGATTAGTTGGCATGGCGATGGACAGGCTCAAAACTGAAAAAAATATTCAAAAATCAACTCCTCGGAAGCCATATGGTATTTAAGGCTGATACTGTGCAGAAAGGTTCTTTGTATAAGCTTCTACAAAATTTGTGTTTTTATTGCCATTGCTCAAGAACCTAGAAAATTTGAAAAATGACATTCGTTGCAGATATTTTGATTAAACTTTTACAGAAAGGTTCCTTGAATAGTGCTCTCTAGACAAGTGACTTATGTGTCAACCACTCAATTTGGTAGCTTGTCATGGCAACTAAAAGTCTTAAAATATTCCATTTTGGTGACCAAGTGATAGCTCCTAGGATAGATTCATGAAACTTCACAGAAGAGATGGATGCACAGACAACTGTAATATCATTTACGACTGACCGGGTTCATAAAAGTAATCTTCAGAGCCTGTATAAGTAATTATAAGGGAAGTTTTAACGTGCCGGTGGGGGGGGGGGAAGGGTCACGTTACGTTAATTCCGTGACGTGTATATACTGAATAACAATGCGTAGGAATAAAGAGCTTTTCTTTCTCTTTCCTTCTAACGACACTATCTGTTTTCATTTGAAAAAATCGGAACATTGAACATTGTGTATTTTGGCTCCCTATTCGAGCAGTCCGCAATATGGTCATTAACTGGTATTTTACATAGTGCCTCATGTCGGATATGATTGTTGTGTAGGGTAGTTCTGTTCCGGAAATTATTTGTCTCCCCTAAATATTGTTCATCATAACTTTTGCATGAATAACTTAAATGACATTTGTGATGTGCGTGATATGTTTTCATCTACGTTAAAATCTTGTTTTTAAATTTTACTAAGGAACTTTCTACGACATATTTGCACGACCCACATCTAGTTTCACTGCATTTGCTTACAGCAAATGCTTCAGGTTTGTTTATGTCCCCAACTTCGGAGAAGTTGACGGGGCATATTGGTTTGGTCCTGTCCGTCCGTCCATCGTCCATCCGCCCGTCCGAAACATTATAATGGCTTGAGCTAATATCTTGAAATTCCATATTCGGGATGAGTATGAAAACAATGGACCAGATTATTTTTTTTTCATCAGACTTGACTTTGCCATTATAACAATAGGAAAGCACTGTCAACAAAATATCAGGTGAACGCGATGGTTGTTAATTTAGTTTGTTTAACCGTATGATCAGCGATACGCTGCCTTCACATCGATCCTCGACGCTCTACCCTCGATTATCGATGCTCGTGAAACATCTCTAATAGAAACAGAACAGTTTTGTTCTCAGACCCTTTCTTTCTGGTTGTAGAGAAGGCAACAAAAGCTGTTCTATATCAATTTATTACTTTGAGATAATATCCTCAAAATGGTTTTACAATCTTTTTTACGACATGAGACAGCTTGTCAAAATGTATTGTGACTGTATGCTTTTTTCAGATGAAGATGATATCTCCCAGTTGTATAGTTTACCATATACATGTAACAAAACGCTGAAATGACTTTTCGCGAAACTTAAGACAGTAACATTTGTTCTTTTAGACTTGCCTCAAATGTCTCTAATCCTGAAACCCAAGGGAAAGCAATCAGTGCAATGTGGTGGTATATTATGTATTTCTACAACTGGTAGATATAAACCTCATCTGATTAAAAAATGATCAAATACTAAAGACGTTGACCAGAAAGTACCACAATGACAGTACACAACCTACCAATGGAACATAGAAAAAATCTCGAATATAATATATATCCAACAAAAAGCAAAGCAATCAGCTCTCTCTTCCCCATCAAGGCGATCACGATGCTAGAAAAACAGAATAAAGCACCAATGTCCAAAACAGGACTATACACACACACACACACACACACACACACGCACGCACGCACGCACGCACACACTCCATTTTGATAAACTGTCGCATCATTATAGGGATTCTTTCATTACAAGGATTGTAAAACTATCTTACGGTAATAAATTGCTATAACACACGTTTCTTTCATTTCTCTGCAGTCAAGAAGAAAGCTTCTCAGAACAAACCTTTTCGGCTTCTGTTAAGTAAAGTATTGTTAATGCATTCCAACTAACCGGATGTCTAATCGACATGAATATGTCGACAAGAAGTGTCGATATAGTCCAGAAAGTGACTTCAGAGCTGTATTGATTTTATATGCAATATAAAATCATGCACTGCATATGCTTTTCTGCGACACATGTATTAAATACCATATTATATATCAGCAGATACCTATAATGCATAAAAATGTAAGCGTTGTTAAAACCAGTGCTTCAGCTGAAGTGCACGACCCGCCGGATGCTTTTAGCTTTATGAGTGTTACCATATATGGGTATGGCGGCCATTTTGGTCATGTGACCTACACCTAAACGGTTCCCCCAATAAATGTGCCTTATCGTAAGGAGCAAAAATATATCTAATACTTTAGTATTGTATTCTGAATCGTTTGAAGGATAAAATGCATTCTCGCTTTTCCAATACAAAAGCATATGTGTCAAAGTTTGACATAGGCACAAAGGTCAAAGTCAACCCAGGGTCACCATTTTAGCAATTTATGATGGGCCTACGTCCAAGATGCTATTTATCAAGTTTCGTGGAAATCTGCCCAGTGGTTCTGGAGAAGACTATTTTTGAAGGGTTTTTACCATATATGGCTTGGCGGCCAATTTGGTCATGTGACCTGGACCCCATGAGCAAATTTTGGTTTTCCCCATCACATAGAGGCTCCATATGAAATTTGACTTCAATCGGCCCAACGGTTTCCGAGGAAAAGCAGTTCGAAAATGTTCACATTTTTTGCCTTGGCGAGGCTATACTAAATGGAATATAATATTTCGCAAGTTAATTGGTAAGATCTCATTGATATTTATCAGTATGTCAAAACTTGTTTAAATATTCCAAGCGGTTAAGTCACTATCACCAATTTTCACAAATGGGTTACGGATGGACAGACAGAAAAACCATATATGGCTTGGCGGCCATTTTGGTCATGTTACCTGGACCCCATGAGCAAATTTTGGTTTCCCCCATCCCATAGAGGCTTCATATGAAATTTGGATTTCAATCGGCCAAACGGTTTCCGAGGAGAAGCAGTTCGAAAATTTTCACATTTTTCGCCTCGGCGAGGCTATACTAAATGGAATGTAATATTTCGCAAGTTCATTGGTTAGATCTTATTGATATCTATCAGTATGCCAAAAAAATTGTTTAAATATTCCAAGCGGTTAAGTCACTATCACCAATTTTCACAAACGGGTTACGGACGGACCTAAAGAAGGTCAAGGTCAACCCAGGGTCACCATTTTAGCAATTTATTATGGGCCTACATCCCAGGTGCTATTTATCAAGTTTCGTGGAAATCTGCCCAGTGGTTCTGGAGAAGACTATTTTTGAAGGGTTTTTACCATATATGGCTTGGCGGCCATTTTGGTCATGTGACCTGGACCCCATGAGCAAATTTTGGTTTCCCCCATCACATAGAGGCTTCATATGAAATTTGACTTCAATCGGCCCAACGGTTTCCGAGGAGAAGCAATTCGAAAATTTTCACATTTTTCGCCTTGGCGAGGCTTTACTTAATGGAATGTAATATTTCGCAAGTTCATTGGTTAGATCTTATTGATATCTATCAGTATGCCAAAAATTGTTTAAATGTGCCAAGCGGTTAAGTCACTATCACCAATTTTCACAAACGGGTTACGGACGGACCTAAAGAAGGTCAAGGTCAATCCAGGGTCACCATTTTAGCAATTCATGATGGGCCTACGTCCCAGATGCTATTTATCAAGTTTCGTTGAAATCTGCCCAGTGGTTCTGGAGAAGACTATTTTTGAAGGGTTTTTACCATATATGGCTTGGCGGCCATTTTGGTCATGTGACCTGGACCCCATGAGCAAATTTTGGTTTCCCCCATCCCATAGAGGCTCCATATGAAATTTGACTTCAATCGGCCCAACGGTTTCTGAGGAGAAGCAGTTCGAAAATTTTCAGATTTTTCGCCTCGACGAGGCTATACTAAATGGAATGTAATATTTCGCAAGTTCATTGGTTAGATCTCATTGATATCTATCAGTATGCCAAAAATTGTTAAATATTCCAGGCGGTTAAGTCACTATCACCATTTCGCAAACGGACGGACAGACTAACAGAATGACTGAATGACAGAATGACACGGTGATTTTAGGGCACTCTAAGAAATCAACCGACTTCAGTCGGTTGCTTTTTCTGCCGATCGTGAAATATCACATTCTTCATTAGCGTAATGGAAGCTCTAACATCACAGTGGGTATGCAATTACTTATGCAAAAATTGCTGGGGTAAAAAACTTTTCCAAAGCACCTGTTCAGTCTGATAGTGGGTGTGTATGTAGTAGAACAGTAGTGTACAGTCTGATAGTGGGCGTGTATGTAGTAAAACAGTAGTGTACAGTCTGATAGTGGGTGTGTATGTAGTAGAACAGTAGTGTACAGTCTGCTAGTGGGCGTGTATGTAGCAGAACAGTAGTGTACACTCTGATAGTGGGCGTGTATGTAGTAGATTAAGAGTGTACAGTCTGATAGTGCGCGTGTATGTAGTAGAACATTAGTAAACATTCTGATAGTGGGCGTGTATGTAGCAGAACAGTGGTAAACAGTCTGATAGTGGGCGTGTATGTAGTAGAACAGTTGCATACAGGGTGATAGTGGGTGTGTATGTAGTAGAACATTAGTGTATAGATTGATAGTGGGCGTGTATGTAGTAGAACAGTAGTGCACAGTCTGATAGTGGGCATGTATGTACTATGACAGTATTGTACAGTCTGATAGTGGGCATGTTTCTAGTAGGAAAGTAGTGTACAGTCCGGTAGTGTGCGTGTATGTAGTAAAACAGTAGTGTACAGTCTGATAGTGGGCGTGTATGCAGTAAAAAAGTAGTATACATTGTGATATTAGGCTTTTATGTAGTACAGCAGTAGTGTACAGTCTGATAGACGGCGTGTATGTAGTAGAACAGTAGTGTACAGTCTGATAGTTGGTGTGTATGTAGTAGAACAGTTGTGTACAGTCTGGCAGTATGCGTGTATGTAGTAGGACAGTAGTGTACAGACTAAAAGTGGGCTTTTATGCAGTAGGACCGTAGTGTACAGTCTAAAAGTGGGCATGTATGTAGTAGGACAGTAGTGTAAAGTCCGGAGTGGGCGTGTAAGAAGTAGAACAGTAGTGTACAGTCTGGTAGTGGACATGCATGTAGTAAAACAGTAGTGTACAGTCTGATAGTGGGCGTGTATGCACTAGAACAGTAGTGCACAGTCTGGTAGTGGGCGTGTATGTAGTAGAACAGTAGTATACAGTCTGGTATTGGCCGTGTATGTAGTAGAACAGTAGTAAATAGTCGTATAGTTGGCGTGTATGTAGTAGTACAGTAGTAAACAGTCTGATAGTGAGCGTGTATGTAGTGGAACAGTAGTATACAGTCTGATAGTGGGCGTGCATGTAGTAGAACAATAGCTTAAAGTCTGATAGAAGGCGTGTATGTAGTAGAACAGAAGTGTTCAGTCTGATAGTAGACGTTTATGTAGTAGGACAGTAGTGTACAGTCTGATAGCGGTCGTTTGTGTAAAAGAACAGTAGTGTACAGTCTGGTAGTAGGCTTCTATGTAGTAAAACAGTAGTGTATAGTCTGATAGTTGGCTTGTATGAGTAGAACAGAAGTGTAGAGTATGATAGTGGACATGTATGTAGTAGAACAGTAGTAAACAGTCTGATAGTTGGCGTGCATGCAGAAGAACAGAAGTATACAGGGTGATAGTGGGCACATTTGTAATAGAACAGTAGTGTACAGTCTGATAGTTGGCATGTATGTAGTAGAAAAGTAGTGTAATCTGATAGTGGGCGTGTATGCAGTAGAACAGTATAGTACAGTCTGATAGTGGACGTGTATGTAGTAGAACAGTAGTGTACAGTCTGATAGTGGGCGTGTATGTAGTAGAACAGTAGTAACCGGTCTGAAAATGGGCGTGTATGTGTGTGTGTGTGTGTGAATTCGGGTTTAACGTCGCTTTCAACAATTTTTCAGTCGTATCACGACGGTGTCTGGTTGCGACAGGGAGCTCAATGCTCACGTTTATAGTGCTGCCTCATTGAAGCATCATGTCCCAGACACATTACATGATACAACACCCAGTCACATTATCCTGACACTGGATCGACCAGTCCTAGCTCTACCCCGTAAATCTGAGTGCCAAACGAGGAGCAGCTAGTACCAATTTTAACGACTTTGGTATGTCGCGGCCCGGGATCGAACCCGAGACCTCCCGTTCCCCGGACTGGACAGGGCGTGTTTGTAGTACAACAGTAGTGAAAAGGGTGATCGTGAACACATATGTTGTCAATAGTGTTCAGTCTGATAGTGAGCGTGAATGTCGTAGAACAGTAGTGCACAGTCTGATTGTGAGCGTGTATGTAGTAGGACAGTACTGTACAGTCTGAAAGTGGGCGTGTATGTATTAGAACAGTAGTGTACAGTCTGGTAGTGGGCGTGTATGTAGTAGAACAGTAGTGTACAGTCTGGTGCTGGACATGTATTTAGTAGAACAATAGTGTTCAGTCTGATAGTGGACGTGTATATAGTAGGAAAGTAGTGTTCAGTCTGGTAGTGGGCGTGTATGTGGTAGAACAGTCGTAAACAGTCGTATAGTGGGTGTGTATGTAGTAGAACAATAGTATACAGTCTGATAGTGAGCGTGTATGTAGTAGGACAGTAGTGTACAGTCAGGTAGAGGGCGAGTATGAAGTAGAACAGTAGTAAACAGTCTGATAGTGGATGTGTATGTAGTAGAACGGTAGTGTACATTCTGATAGTGGCCATGTATGTAGTAGAACGGTAGTATACAGGGTGATAGTGGGCGTGTATTAAGTAGAACAGTATTGTACAGTCTGATTGTGGGTGTGTATGTAGTACAACAGTAATGAACAGTCTGGTAGTGGGCGTGTATGAAGTACAACAGTTGTGTACAGTCTGAAAGTGGTTGTGTATGTTGTAGAACAGTAGTGTACAGTCTAATAGTGGGCGCGTATGTAGTAGAACAGTAGTGTACAGTCTGATAGTGGGCGTGTATGTAGTACAACAGTAGTGTACAGTTTGATAGTGGGCATTTATGTAGTGGAACAGTAGTGCACAGTCTGATAGTGGGCGTGTATGTAGTAGAACAGTAGTAACCAGTCTTATATTGGGCGTGTATGTAGTAGAACAGTAGTAAACAGTCTTACAGGTGGCGTGTAGGTAATTCAACAGTAGTGTAAAGGGTGATAGTGGACACATATGTTGTCAATAGTGTTCAGTCTGATAATGAGCGTGAATGTCGTAGAACAGTAGTGTACAGTCTGAAAGTGAGCGTGTATGTAGTAGGATAGTACTGTACAGTCTGAAAGTGGTCATGTATGTAGTAGAACAGAAGTGTGCAGTCTGGTAGTGGGCGTGTATGTAGTAGAATAGTTGTGTACAGTCTGGTGCTGGACATGTATTTAGAAGAACAATAGTGTACAGTCTGATAGTGGCAGTGTTTGTAGTAGGAAAGTATTGTTCAGTCTGGTAGTTGGCCTGTATGTTGCAGAACAGTCGTAAGCAGTCGTATAGTGGGCGTGTATGTAGTAGAACAGTACTATAGAGTCTGATAGTGAGCTTGTATGTAGTAGAAAAGTAGTGTACAGTCCGATATGGGGTGTGTATGTAGTAGACCAGTAGTGTACAGTCTGATAGTGGGCGTGTATGTAGTAGAAAAGTAGTGTACAGTCTGATTATGAGCGTGTATATAGTAGAACAGTAGTAAATAGGTTGATAGTAGGCCCATGTGTAGTAGAACAGTAGTGTACAGTCTGATAGTCGGCGTGTATGTAGAAGAAAAGCAGTGTACAGTCTGATAGTGGGTGTTTATGTAGTAGAACAGTAGTGTACATTCTGATAGTGGGCATGTATGTAGTAGAACAGTAGTGTACAGTCTGATAGTTGACGTGTGAAGTAGGACAGTAGTGTACAGTCTGGAAGAAGGCGTGTATGAAGTAGAACAGTAGTGTACAGTCTGGTAGGGGTGTGTATTTAGTAGAACAGTAGTATACAATCTCTTAGTGGGTGTGTATGTAGTAGAACAGTAGTATACAGGATGATAGTGGGCGTGTATGTAGTAGAACAATAGTGTACAGTCTAATAGAAGGCGTGTATATAGTAGAACAGTATTGTTCAGTCTGATAGTAGACGTTTATGTAGTAGGACAGTAGTGTACAGTCTGATAGCGGTCGTGTGTGTAAAAGAACAGTAGTGTACAGTCTGGTAGTAGGCTTCTATGTAGTAAAACAGTAGTGTATTGTCTGATAGTTGGCTTGTATGTGTAGAACAGAAGTGTAGAGTATGATAGTGGACATGTATGTAGTAGAACAGTAGTAAACAGTCTGATAGTGGGCGTGCATGCAGAAGAACAGTAGTATACAGGGTGATAGTGGGCACATTTGTAATAGAACAGTAGTGTACAGTCTGATAGTTTGCATGTATGTAGTAGAAAAGTAGTGTAATCTGATTGTGGGCGTGTATGCAGTAGAGTGGTATAGTACAGTCTGATAGTGGGCGTGTATGTAGTAGAACAGTAGTGTACAGTCTGATAGTGGGCGTGTATGTAGTAGAACAGTAGTAACCGGTCTGAAAGTGGGCGTGTATGTGTGTGTGTGTGAATTCGGGTTTAACGTCGCTTTCAACAATTTTTCAGTCATATCACGACGGTGTCTGGTTGCGACAGGGAGCTCAATGCACACGTTTATAGTGCTGCCTCATTGAAGTATGTCCCAGACACATTACATGATACCACTCCCAGTCACACTATCCTGACACTGGATCGACCAGTCCTAGCTCTACCCCGTAAATCTGAGTGCCAAACGAGGAGCAGCTAGTACCATTTTTAACGACTTTGGTATGTCGCGGCCCGGGATCGAACCCGAGACCTCCCGTTTCCCGGAGCGGACAGGGCGTGTATGTAGTACAACAGTAGTGTAAAGGGTGATAGTGGACACATATGTTGCCAATAGTGTTCAGTCTGATAGTAAGCGTGAATGTCGTAGAACAGTAGTGCACAGTCTGATTGTGAGCGTGTATGTAGTAGGACAGTACTGTACAGTCTGAAAGTGGGCGTGTATGTATTAGAACCGTAGTGTACAGTCTGGTAGTGGGCATGTATGTAGTAGAACAGTAGCGTACAGTCTGGTGCTGGACATGTATTTAGTAGAACAATAGTGAACAGTCTGATAGTGGAATGTATATAGTAGGAAAGTAGTGTTCAGTCTGGTAGTGGGCGTGTATGTGGTAGAACAGTCGTAAACAGTCGTATAGTGGGTGTGTATGTAGTAGAACAATAGTATACAGTCTGATAGTGAGCGTGTATGTAGTAGGACAGTAGTGTACAGTCAGGTAGAGGGCGAGTATGAAGTAGAACAGTAGTAAACAGTCTGATAGTGGGTGTGTATGTAGTAGAACGGTAGTGTACATTCTGATAGTGGTTATGTATGTAGTAGAACGGTAGTATACAGGGTGATAGTGGGCGTGTATTTAGTAGAACAGTATTGTACAGTCTGATAGTGGGTGTGTATGTAGTACAACAGTAGTGAACAGTCTGGTAGTGGGCGTGTATGAAGTACAACCGTAGTGTACAGTCTGAAAGTGGTTGTGTATGTTGTAGAACAGTAGTGTACAGTCTAATAGTGGGCCCGTATGTTGTAGAACAGTAGTAACCAGTCTTATACTGGGCGTGTATGTAGTAGAACAGTAGTAAACAGTCTTACAGGTGGCGTGTAGGTAGTTCAACAGTAGTGTACAGGGTGATAGTGGACACATATGTTGTCAATAGTGTTCAGTCTGATAATGAGCGTGAATGTCGTAGAACAGAAGTAGTGTACAGTCTGATAGTGAGCGTGTATGTAGTAGGACAGTACTGTACAGACTGAAAGTGGTCAGGTATGTAGTAGAACAGAAGTGTACAGTCTGGTAGTGGGCGTGTATGTAGTAGAATAGTTGTGTACAGTCTGGTGCTGGACATGTATTAAGAAGAACAATAGTGTACAGTCTGATAGTGGCAATGTATGTAGTAGGAAAGTATTGTTCAGTCTGGTAGTGGGCGTGTATGTTGCAGAACAGTCGTAAACAGTCGTATAGTGGGCGTGTATGTAGTAGAACAGTACTATAGAGTCTGATAGTGAGCTTGTATGTAGTAGAAAAGTAGTGTACAGTCCGATATGGGGTGTGTATGTAGTAGAACAGTAGTGTACAGTCTGATAGTGGGCGTGTATGTAGTAGAACAGTAGTGTACAGTCTGATTATGAGCATGTATATTTTAGAACAGTAGTAAATAGGTTGATAGTAGGCCCATGTGTAGTAGAACAGTAGTGTACAGTCTGATAGTTGGCGTGTATGTAGAAGAACAGCAGTGTACAGTCTGATAGTGGGTGTTTATGTAGTAGAACAGTAGTGTACATTCTGATAGTGGGCATGTATGTAGTAGAACAGTAGTGTACAGTCTGATAGTTGACGTGTGTAGTAGGACAGTAGTGTACAGTCTGGAAGAAGGCGTGTATGAAGTAGAAAAGTAGTGTACAGTCTGGTAGGGTTTGGATATGTAGTAGAGCAGTAGTATACAAACTCTTAGTGGGTGTGTATGTAGTAGAACAGTAGTATACAGGATGATAGTGGGCGTGTATGTAGTAGAACAGTAGTGTTCAGTCTGATAGTGGGCGTGTATGTAGTAGAACAGTAGTGTACAGTCTGATAGTGGGCGTGTACGTAGTAGAACAGAAGTGCACAGTTCGGTAGTGGGCGCATATGAGTAGAACAGTAGTTTACAGTTTGATAGTGGGCATGTATGTAGTAGAACAGTAGTATACAGGGTGATAGTGGGCGTGTATGTAGTAGAACAGTAGTGTACAGTCTGATAGTGAGCGAGTATGTAGTAGAGCAGTAGTATACAGGGTGATAGTGGGCGTGTATGTACTAGAACAATAGTGTACAGTCTGATAGTGGGCGTGTATGTAGTAGAACAGTAGTGTACAGTCTAATAGTGGGCGTGTATGTAGTAGGACATTAGTGTACAGTCTGATGGCGGGCTTGTATGTAGTAGAGTAGTGTACAGTCTGATAGTGGGCGTGTATGTGGTAGAAATATAGTGTACAGTCTTGTAGTGGGCGTGTATGTAGTAGAACAGTTGCGTACAGTCCGATGGTGGGCGTGTATGAAGTAGAACAGTAGTATACAGTGTGATAGTTGGCGTGTATGAAGTATGACAGTAGTGTCAAAAAGTGAAGTTTTTGTTGTTGGACGACCGACCCGCACTGCTGAACCTTCTAAGTGGTATTACCAGTATCAAGTTGTCGGTCAGATTCAGCTCTGTCAGAAAGTAATCTGCATCAACAACTATTTATAAAGCTTCGGTGATCGGGGGCCTTAAATTGACAAGAGAGACACCAAAAAAAAAGTCGAATGGGAAGGTGAAGACCCCTGTTGCCCCTATGTCGACTTATACTAATGTAACCCATATAATCACCATTAGGCCCACACTCATTGGGGCTTTAGAAAAAGATGTGGTTGCAAATTACTTCCTGACAGGCAGAGCTGAAGCCGACCGAAAACTAGATACTGGTAATACCTCTTGGCAGGTGTAAGCCAGCCCAGCTAAAGTTGTGCGTGTCAGACCATCAATTAACAAAACTACACTTTTGTTTCAGCGGACGGTAGCGCTTGGAATGTCATTTCATCCCACAGACGGGTAAAAGTTCCACGAAAGAGAGAAGCCAAACTGACCTAAACATGTGTTGACGGGGACGTAAAACCTCCATCAAAACAAAACAAAAAAAAAACTCCCTCTTAAGCTCTTGGAAGGGTGTGAGGAAGTGGCCAAACAGCCGACATCGCTCAATCCAGTGTATGGTCCACCAACGCCGGGTTCTTCTAAGTCCTCAATTACGCACATGTAGCGCTAAAATTGCTGCATGGCACTCTTCTCCTTTCTGCAGCCTTTTTCCGAGAGCAGCAGCACGTAACCGTTTGGGAGGATAGCCATAAAGAAGAGATGTGCTGACGGCAAACTCTGGTAGCACTCTGTCGAAAAAGGAGGTATAACTCAGTACATTTTTTACGGAATTTCGTCAAAAGTTAGTCAGGTCATCTACACATTGATCCCGAACTGTCTGCCAAATATCAGGACCCTAACTCAAGCGGTTCACCTGATATTTTGTTGACAGTGTTTTCCTATTGTTATAATGGCAAAGTCAAGTCTGATGAAAAAGAAAAAAATCTGGTCCATTGTTTTCATGCTCATCCCGAATATGAAATTTCAAGATATTAGCTCAAGCCATTATAATGTTTCGGACGGGCGGAAGGACGATGGACGGACGGACAGGACCAAACCAATATGCCCCGTCAACTTCTCCGAAGTTGGGGACATAAACAAACCTGAAGCATTTGCTGTAAGCAAATGCAGTGAAACTAGATGTGGGTCGTGCAAATATGTCGTAGAAAGTTCCTTAGTAAAATTTAAAAACAAGATTTTAACGTAGATGAAAACATATCACGCACATCACAAATGTCATTTACGTTATTCATGCAAAAGTTATGATGAATAATATTTAGGGGAGACAAATAATTTCCGGAACAGAACTACCCTACACAACAATCATATCCGACATGAGGCACTATGTAAAATACCAGTTAATGACCATATTGCGGACCGCTCGAATAGGGAGCCAAAATACACAATGTTCAATGTTCCGATTTTTTCAAATGTGTCGTTAGAAGGAAAGAGAAAGAAAAGCTCTTTATTCCTACGCATTGTTATTCAGTATATACACGTCACGGAATTAACGTAACGTGACCCCCCCCCCCCCCCACCCGACACGTTAAAACTTCCCTTATAATTACTTATACAGGCTTTGAAGTTTACTTTTATGAAACTGGTCCGCCGTAAGTGATATTACAGTTGTCTGTGCATCCATCTCTTCTGAAAGTTTCATGAACCTATCCCAGGAGTTATCACTGGGTCACCAAAATGGAATATTTTACGACTTTTAGTTGCCATGACAAGCTATTAAATTGAGTGGTTGACACATAAGTCACTTGTCTAGAGAGCACTATTCAAGGAACCTTTCTGTAAAAGTTTAATCAAAATATCTGCAACGAATGCCATTTTTCAATTTTTCCAAGGTTCTTGAGCAATGGCAGTAAAAACACAAATTTTGTAGAAGCTTATACAAAGAACCTTTCTGCACAGTATCAGCCTTAAATACCATATGGCTTCCGAGGAGTTGATTTTTGAATATTTTTTTTCAGTTTTGAGCCTGTCCATCGCCATGCCAACTAATCAAAATGAGAGGTGGGCACAAAAATCATACATCAGGTAGATGACTATCCAAGTTTTGTCAAAATATCTGCAATGGCTTGGCACCAAATTTCATTTTTCGAATTTACCCATCATAAACCTGTGGCACTCTAAGTTGCCGTGGTAACCAAACTAAAGAGCCGAATTTCCTATAACCACCCCCTCCCCCCCATAAACTTTCAATCAAGGATACTACAGATGAAATTTGGTCCCAATCGACCCAGTGGCTTCAGAGGAGGTATAGTTTGATAGTGTGTTAATTACTGCTCCAGAACATATATTCCGAATTCTCGTTAGAACCGCATCAAAACACAGATTGTAGGTACTTGTCAGACCTCATTTTCTATCTATGGTACTTGATTGAACCATTTCAATGATGCGGTTCTAACGAGTAGATACAATATATCTAACGAGTACCCTCAATGTATTTTTACTGAGCAGACATTTTTTTTAGTTGCTTAGAAGGTTGGTACTAGTTTGAACCACCTCTCGGTGATCCAAAACACATAGATTGACGGTACTCGTTTGAACCGTACCAAAGCCTAGATTGTAGGTGCTCGTTAGAACCGCCTCAGTTTGGCGGTTAAAACGAGTACTGCACATTTATTATGTACTCATTAGAATCGCCGAATTCAGACGGTTTTAACGAGTACTCACAATCTATTTATGCTCTCAAAGTATCTTTTGCAAATAAGAAAAAATATTGTATACCCCTGCGGCCCCACTTTTCCCTATATGAACTGGACTTACCAAGGTACAGATTTCACGGCTATGTTTACCTGGTGCATCAGAGTTATGTCAAAGGGGAATGGAGAAACATTCTATGCAGTTAGAATATTGCTCTTACGACAACTGGAAGTTTTACAAATGCACTATAGCAGGACAGTACTTTCTCTCGTATTGTGTTGAAATCCCTTGGTTGAAGTTTGCGACCCACTGGAGTAAAAAAAAAACAGAACTCGGATGGGCACTGCCAAATGGCAGCCATATATTTTAACATGATATGATTTTAATCTACCAATTATAATGTCTACCAAACGAGCCCCCATCCCACCCCTTACACAAATGAGCACCCGTGTGGACTGTATCTGAAATATTAGGCCTTTTATGCATTAGAGGGGTTGGGGCAGGGACTCATTGGAGCCTTGGTTGGTATCTCTAAATGCGTCTTTATCATCTTTTGAAAAAGACTATATATGGTTTAGAGGTGGGGATCTGTATGGCTCATGAGATATAAGGCATTTTAAGCAGTGGGGGGTTGGGCATGGTCCCGGCGCATCCAAGAAAGCCTAAGAGTGTTGTCACTGAATAAGGGCCAAAAAACATATATGGTTATGGGGTGGGATCTGTATGGTCACTGAGATATGACACCTTTTAATGAAGTGGAGGGGAGATGAATGACCCTTTCATATCCCCCACCCCATCCCCGCCCAAGTTGGTGTGACTGAATGTGTTTAATAACAATGAACAAGAATGTATATGATTAGAGGTTGGGGATAATTTGAATTGCTTCTGAAATATATGGTCTTTTATGAAGTGGAGGGGCGGGACATTGCCCCAGCACATTGCCCCAGCACAAAGAGACCCCCAGGTTAGTGTGACTGAATGAGTCTTATCATAAGGAACACGAATCATATATGGTTAAGGGGTGGGGATCTGAACGGTTTCTAAGATATATGGCTTTTAATGAAATAAAGGGGAGAGGCATGGCCCGGCGCATCCCGGGGGACCACCAGGCTGGTGTCACTCAATGTGTCTTATCATAAGGAACAAGAATATATATGGTTTACGGGTGAGACTCTGTAAAAGTTCTGAGATATAATGCCTTTTATGAAGTGGAGGGGGTGCGGCAGGACCCAGGCATGGCCCGGGGACACCCAGGCTGGTGTCAATGAATGCATCTTATCATAAGGAACAAGAATATTTATGGTTTAGGGTTGGGATCTGAACGGTTTCTGACAGATATGGCTTTTTAATGGAGTAAAGGGGTGAGGCGTGGGCCTGGGCACCCGGGGACCACCAGGCTGGTGTCACTTAATGTGTCTTATCATAAGGAACAAGAATATGTACGGTTTATGGGTGGGGATCTGTAAGAATCATTATGAAAACAGGCCTATTCAAATATATTTAAAAGTTTACCGCCAAAAAATGAAAATTTTCAAATAAAAATTCGGCTACTTTTCGTATTTCTGCTCAAAACATAGTTTGTGGGTACTCGTTAGAACCGCCTCAGTAAATCTATGTTTTTGAGCAGAAAATATGGTGTTGTGTTTAGCCGAAGTGCTAATTAAATCAAAAGTAGTAACCAAAATAATATCCATTTAACCATTCTCTCTCTCTCTCTCTCTCTCTCTCTCTCTCTCTCTCTCTCTCTCTCTCTCTCTCTCTCTCTCTCTCTCTCTCTCTCTGTCGTCCGTCCGTTCATATCTATCTATATCTATCTATCTATCTATCTATCTATCTATCTATCTATCTATCTATCTATCTATCTATCTATCTATCTATCTATCTATCTATTATTCATTCATTCATTCATCATTCATTCATCTCCACCCGCCAGTGTGTCTGTCTGTCCGTCCGTCTGTCCGTTCATTAAACGAATCATCAATTATGTGTGTGGGTACGAGTTGACTCGGGTACGAGTTGACCAGAAACCGTTGCGGTTCCGGGTTTTAGTCCGGTCCGGCTTTTATCAAGAGCGCTGCTGCTAATGCTATGACAAAACGACCAAATATTATGACTTTTACTCTGACTATTATGCTGAAACAATCCAATAATATGGTGAGCATATACAATGGTATATTTTACCACCAAATAAACTACTCTTCTTATCCAATATTATAGTTACTACACTGAAGGGTATGACAAATGAATCAAATACTTTGTATTTAAATCAAATACTATTATTATAACACAAAATAGATTGCCTGATGGGACTAGTATCATGGCATCAACAGCCATTGATGTATGCATTTGATAAAAAAAAATGTTGCTGACCAATTATTATAATCAATATGCTGCTTGCACCCAGTAATATTCATATCACACCTGTCCAATTAAATGTTTTGACCAAATAAAGTGCCCTTCGAACCAATCCCTGTATACACTTTACTCAGTATTATGACAAATGCATCCAATACTTTGATACCAACACCAAGTGTTTTATGTGTTGGATCAAATAAAATGCAAAACTGGCCAAATATTGTAACCAGTTTCTACACCATTATGTTGGCTGCATCAAATACTATGACGCCACTACCCAATATTTTATACATTCAACCCAGTAAAATATTAAACGAATAATATAGTTCGACCTTTACGTATACCAGCTTAAAAATTTACCAACTGTTATATTTATTGCACTGAGTGCAATGGTGAAGGAGTCTAATACTGTCTTTTTTAAACCAAATATCATAATTTGTACACGCAATAATTTATCCGCTGAATCCAGTATTATGGCACCACCATCAACTGCTATATGCAGTTCATTGGATAATATGCTACGCCGACCAAATATCATAACCAATGCACACAGTAGTTTGTTGTTTGCACCCAATACTATGACTCCACCACTGAATGATTTATATATCTGATCCAGTAAAATATGCATTTGATCAAATATATTGACCACTGCGTCTACCAACTTGCACATACTGACCTTAAGACAGCCATGGCTTTCCATAAAGCAGGCTTAGAAGCTTTAGGTGTTTTACCATTACTCATGTGCAGTCAGTTTCAGCTCTGCGTGGAAGCATCATGCAACCCAATCTATTTCTTCAAGCCCCGATGGGCCGGGACCGAAGGTGCGTTTTGTAAACTGTTTAACCCTTTATCGATCAAAAGAAAGCTTTGGAGAGGTCCCAGCTGCATTATCCGAGGTGTCACGCTTATTGTATTCGAATTCGTTGTTCGGTTCAGTTTGGAAACCCTGATCAGACTACATTTTCACACTGATGTTTGTGTGTGTGCGTGTGTTTGTTTGTTTGTTTGATTTGAGGTTTAACGTCCCCGCCAACACTGTAAAGGTCATTTTGGAGACGTTGCTTCCACTTTCGTGGGACTTTTACCCGACATTAAGATGAAATGACTTCTCAAGCCCTGCCGCTCAATGAATCCAATAGGGTTTATAAGCATGGACGGGCCGACTCGCACCGCTTTGCCTGGGTAGGCTTAGATCCTATAGGCGGTTTACCAGTACTCGTGTGCGGGTCGGTTTCAGCTCTGCGTGGTAGCATTAAACATCCCCTCTATTTCTTCAAGCCCCGATGGGCGGGGGCGGGTGTGTGCGTGTGTGTTGTGTGTGTGTGGGGGGGGGAGGCAGAGGGGGTGGCGGGGGCGGGGTGGTAACTGTTTACCAGAGTTCCATTTTACGATGCTATGCATATATGGGTTCATACGGAGCGCAATGAAAATAAATGATCCGCAAGTATCGGGAATCGGGAAGTATGTTTCAATATTCAGCGGAATAGATGCAAAGTCCAAGTCGAAGACAATTTGGCAGCTTTTACTCAGAGATAGTCGACACTACACTAAAGTGATGTCAATGCTTTGATAACATCGTTGTCGATAGTTTCGATTCTATACTACCTGTGATTATTTATTTACAAGAAAGCCTTAGAACACGCAACATCTTTTCTTTATAATCATCTAGTAAAACAAAAATCGTTATCCCTTTCTCTTTTGAGTGCATGAAGTGGATTCGACCACTTTTGTAAAATTCCTTTTAAGGGGAATGGGAACACCTTCAGGGGAGACAACTCCTGCAAAAGTATTTTTATTTTGTCTCTCATGTCAATAGGGGTCAACCCTTAAAGGAAAGAATTTGCTCCTTAGGAGCAAATTCTTTCCTTTAAGCGTTGACCCCTTTTTTTCTGCGGGACAGCGCTAATGGAAAAGCGAACAGGAAGTCCCGAAAGTTGTCCCCCTATGAAAAAAGGCGGAAAAATCTGCCAGGTGTTCCCATTCCTCTTAAGACCACATTTGGAACTGTTCTTCAGTGGTCTTTAACAGACCCAAAGATGGGCTGTTTCTGGAGGGCACTGGATGTAGAAACCACAAATAAAGAATAACTATGCTTTCAAAAGTAGAATAAGTCGTACAACGAAGTGTGACGTTTGTTTGTTTGATTTGAGGTTTAACGTCCCCGTCAACACTGTAAAGGTCATTTTGGAGACGTTGCTTCCAATTTTGTGGGACTTTTACCCGACATTGACATGAAATGACAGGGGTGTGACGTTACAAAACGTCGAAAACAACATGCGAATAAAATTATTTTTCATCGCATATATATAGCGCGCTGAAACCAGGTAAACAGGTCCGCTTCGAATGCCATACGTCAAGTGACCAAGTCCGTGAACATCCCATTAAACCCCACTTTACACAGAGAAAACCGGGGTTAACAGGTGGCCTATTATTTTGGTTATTTTTGCTCCAAGAGGCGGTTCTAACAAGCACCCACAACCTATTTTCGGAGTAAAAATAAGAAACAGAATCCCAAGTTTTCATCGGACAAAGTAGCCATCTTGGAGAAATGAAAGAAGCCCTATGTCACACGGGTGTGTTATCGTAACACTACGCAAACACGCCTATACAAATGCATTGCCACCCTTATCGCCGAAAAAAATGAAAATTTTATGATGAAAAATTGTGATATTTTTCTTATTTCTGCTCTAAAATATAGATTGTGGGTACTCGTTAGAACCGCCTCGACGAGGCGGTTCTAACGAGTACCCACAATTTATATCGAGGCGGTTCTAACGTGTACCCACAATCTATATTTTAGAGCAGAATTTTTTCTTATTTCTGCTCTAAAATATAGATTGTGGGTACTCGTTAGAACCGCCTCGAGGAGGCGGTTCTCACGAGTACCGACAATCAATATTTTAGAACAGAAATAAGAAAAATTAAGGTATACCCCCGGAAACTCCAGTTTTACTTTATAAAAGTGGGGTTCAAGGGGGTCAACATTATATAGGCGTGTTTTCGTGATGATGTCCGCAATTTCAAGACTCTTACTAGTCTGTGTAGCTGCACAGGCCGACCTGTGTCTTACCTGCCACGGTCGCAAACCCCGAAAACAGCTTTTCTAATGACAGGGCTCATGTTAGGGTGCATAAGGGGCCACGCCCATCGGGGCTTGGAGAGGTAGATTGGGCTGCATGGTGCTTCCACGCAGAGCTGAAACCGACCGGACATGAGTACTGGTAAACCGCTTACAAGTTCAAAGCCTGTCCATGCAGGCAAAGTTATGCAAGTCCATGTATAATATAAACCCTATTGGTTTCATTGGATGACAGGGCTGGAGATTGCATGACATCTCAGTATCGGATAGAAGACCCCAAAATTGGAAGCAACGTCTCCAAAATTACCTATATAGTGTTGACAGGTACGTAATATCCTAATTCAAACAAACATAGACGGCGCATAAAATGTGGTTTGTCCAAGGGCGTTCCTTTCATGAGCATGTTACGCGCCCATTACTGAAGCCAATACCTATGTAAACCTTACACGGGCCATAAAGGCACTGATCAGAGAGCGCGCATGCGCAATATGATCTGATCCTTCTAGGCCCGCCCGTTACAAACATTATTTTTCTCGCGATACAGTCTATTTTATATCCTACAATAAATGGTCATGTATGAAACTTTATTACCAATTGAGTGATAAGCCCGAACGCATTGAGTATTTCAGAAGTAAATAAAATAATAAAACAAAGGGAAATTGAAAGGAACCTGGAAAAAAAAGGATAACATAGTACTAAACACGTATTTCGGACTATTCATCAGTAATATTTTAAAAAATCGGGTGTTTTTACAACATAATTCACCCGCTTCTGGATTTTGTTCAAACGGTTTGCGAGTATAATACTGCATTTTTTTTTGAGAAATGGAATTTAAGGAGGAATTTATAAATACATATATAAAGGGGAATGGGAACACCTTCAGGGGAGGCAACTCCTGCAAAAGTATGTTTGTCTCCGATGTCAATAGGGGTCAACTCTTAAAGGAAAGAATTTGCTCCTAAGGAGCAAATTCTTTCCATTAAGAGTAGACCCCTTTTTCAGTGGGACAGGGCTTACAGAAGAGCGAACAGGAAGTCCCGAAAGTTGTCTCCCTTTGAAAACTGGCGGAAAAATCTGCCACGTTTTCCCATTCCCCTTAAATACCTATGAAAATGAAACTTTTCTAACTCTATAAGCATGGAAGAATAGGAGAAAAACGGCAATAGAGGTATGGGAGATTCTCAAAGAAAAATAGGCGGAACGCATGTTTGAGCTGAGCTACACGAATATATGTCTCATTACATTTGCGCACCACAAAGATCCAGACCGCCCCGTCCATCGGGGCTTGGAGAAATAGATTGGGCTGCACGATGCTTCCACGCAGAGCTGATACCGACCGCACATGAGTACTGGTAATCCGCTTAGAACGTCTGAGCCTGCCCAGGAAAATTGCTGCGAGTCGGACCGTCCATGCATATAAACCATATTGGTTTCATTGGACGGCAGGGATTGAGATGTCATTTCATCTCAATGTCGGGTAAAGTCCCACAAAATTGGAAGCAACGTCTCCAAAACGACCTAAGTAGTGTTGACGGGGACGTTAAACCTCCAATCAAACAAACAAAAACAAAGACCCAGAACAGTTTTGGGATCTGCCACGGACATAAGAATTTTTCATACATATTCTTTGAATTGTCCTCTTGTTCTCTGATATACATATTTTGGCGTCGTTCGACGACATTACGATAAGATGTCGGTGCGATAAAATGCTATCTTCAATGTCTGGAAGTCGTTTTCGTGTTGTTTATTTTTCTTTGAGAATCTCCTTCACCAATCTTCCCACACCTCTATTATGTTTTTCTCCTACTCTTCCATGCTTATAGAGTTAGAAAAAGTTTCATTTTCACAGGTATTTAAGGGGCCTGACACCTCTAAATTTTGAAATGGACTGCTGCTATATATAAGGAGGAAGATTCCATTTGGTACAAAAAGGGTTAATGCAAAACAAAAAACAAAAAAACAAGTCCATGCAACGAGTAACCTTGTAAGCCTCACTATTGAGGGGAAAAGGGTAGGGGTACAAAATGAAAAATTTGTCTGTCTGAATCTGAAAAATACAACGTTTACGGATATGGGTCGCTTTTGTCGCACATGATTGTGCTACCGAAATGTAAGGCTCGTTTTTTTTGGAGAGGATTGTTAACCCATTTAGTACCAGATACCCCAAAACGGGTACCCTGGCAAACAGTGTAGGCCCAGATCAGACGCCGCAGAACGCGGCGTCTGATCAGGGCCTACACTGTTTGCAAAAAGTTCAGCCATGTTCCTAACACATTTTGAAGAAAACACAACCTGATACCCCTAAATTTTGAAATGGACTCATGCTATATATAAGGAGGAAGATTCCATTTGGTACAAAAAGGGTTAAGTTATAAAGCGCTGCTAAAGTCCGCGGGACTATTTCTGATGTCGGAAATCTAGGTAACGATTATTTATAGAAAAAGATAGCCGCGCTGTTCTGATCCCTGATCGCTGCGACCTCAGACTTGTTACGTAAATGGGTTATCTATAGAATCTGCATTACGATAACGCACCCATGCGACATAGTGCAGTTCACACATCTCCAAAATGTCTACTTTTCTGAAGAAAATCTGTTATATTTTTCTTATTTATACTGCAAACATAGGTTGTGGCTGCTCGTTAGAACTGCCTCATTGAGGCGGTTCTAAATGAGGCGGTTCTAACGAGTACCCACAACCTATGTCTTGGGGCAGAAATAAGAAAAATAATGTATATCCCCGTAAATCCCAATTTTCTCTATATAGAGTCGGGTTTAGGGGGTGTTCATTTCACGGACTTGTTCACGTGATGGGATAGAAACCAGTATTGAGTATGACAAATCGTGCAGATCATGATCAGACGCCGAAGAAAGCGGACTCTGATCAGGGTCTACACTGTTGGCTTACAGTACAGGAATTTAACAGCTAAGTCATCGTTCAGAATAATTTCTCCAGCCTACACCCGGAGGCAATCAAACAAATTCGCGCGTAAGGGAACAAATGATATTGAGGTCGAAGTTCATAAATTCTTTAACAAGCCATCATTAATATAGGCTGGAAACATGGTCCTGACTGGGTACATAGATTTTTCGTTTAACCCGTAGACCCCTGTATTGCAAGCAGACCGTGTAGACCCTGATCGGAAGCCGCGTTCTGTGGCGTATGGTCTGGGTCTTTATTATCTGGCAAACCCAACGCTTGATTCCGGTCCAAATTCTGTAGATAAACCTAGCTCCTTCGCAACACTCTGACCGCACATCGAAAAGAATATCTGGGCTATTTATATTCTATAAATAACCGTTACCATGCCCCGAGGTTATAAACTTGACATTGTTCATGCTCAGTTCAGCTGAGTATGAAATTTGTGGTGCTCATAAAAAATAAAATACTAAGAGGTTGAGCGATTTTTCTTTCTCAGATAGCAGAGAATGTTATTTGTCCTGCTCACAAATTTTAAAATGTGAGCAGGACAAATTTCATGCTCAACTCAATTGTGCATGAAAAAAGTTTTATAACCTCGGGGCCCGGATTTCCTACAAATCAGTGATAGTCACGTGAACATCTGCATAGAAAAGCTTATGTGCTTTGTAACTTTAGGTTTGTTGGTAAAAAATCGGCGCCGAAATATTTTAAAAGGGTTAACTTCAAAGACATTAGGATTTCCTTTATTAATATGTGTGATTTGTTCTAATGGACTGAGATGGCTATTAAAATAAGGGAGTTGTTGAAAATGTCAGTGAAGCAATATACAGCCGTTGTGATCATAGCCGTATTGGTGTGCTTGTTTACACTGAAGCTTTACATTTCGAGGGAAATGTACATTTCACTGAGTAACCAAGATGCGCATGCTCGTGATGTGAGTACCCTCAGCCGACATTTGGCGGACTATATCAGACAACGGAACAACATTTCCAGGACTTTGAATATGAAACAGAAACGGATTGGTCAAATGGAATGTGAGGTAATATATGAAAATTTCCAACTGAAACTGACACTAATTTTGCTTTGAAAAGTTTATTTTTAAGGGTCCAGTCAATCTTTTTATATATGTGTTTTCCGGTCACAGTGTCATCTGGTCATGGCCCACCTTTGGGACTGTTCGAAAGTTGCCTTGAAGACCACTTTTGTACAGTCCCATAGGTGGCCTTAATATAGGAACTTTACTGCATAAAAACGTTTTACTGTATCATAAACTGTATAAAAACTATCTAAGTATATACAACCCCCTATAGCTCCAAATCACTTTAGCAACCCCGTTTTATGAAACCAAGTGTAAAATCCACTTTATATGGGGAAAAAGGTTTGTATCATTTTCCTTATTTTTGTGCAAAACGATATATTCAGGGTACTCGTAAGAACCGAGAACCCAAAATCCATCACTGCTAGAGGCGGTTCTAACGAAACACACGAAATTTATGTCCGCGGTAGAAGCTAGGAAATACGAGGGCGAGCCACTAAAAAGCATCTTAACTTATTTTTGGGTGAAATCGATCTCTTCTTTTTCGATGTACTTGCCCTCTAGAATGATACATTTGGACCAACGCTGTTCCAGTGTCATTAGCCCAGCACTAAATAAGCCAGTGTTCTTGTCTCCAACCCACTCTTCAACTGCAGCCACGATTTCTTCGTTGGACCTAGAAGCCTCCGTAGTCGAGTGGTTACGCTACTCGCCTTGTAAACCAGGGATCGCAGGTTCGATCCCGGGCTTCTCCAGACTTTCGGATGAGTCTTTAAACCGAGGTCCCGTCTCCGTATGACCTTAGCTGTTGGTGGGACGTAAAACTGAAACACTCACTCACTCTTCGTTGGACCGGAAATCACGCCACGGATATCCTTTTTCAAGTTTGGGAATGGGAAATAGTCATAACGCCCTACGAATAGGCGGGGTGCGGTATTAGCTCGTACCCATTTCGCCCAAAAGCATCCATTGCAATTTTAGAAGTGGGCCCCGTCAAGCGATTTTGGTACTTATCGCCTATGCGAGCAGCGAAGGTTCAGGCGAGCCTGCGCATCCGAGCAGTCTTGCCAGAACATTCGCTGCTCGCTCATACAAGCAGTAAATGAAGAGGAACCTTCAGACAGAAAGCCATATCCCTGGCCCCTCTGAATGGAGGGGCATGCGCAGTTACAATTTGTCATGACGGAATGCTCGAAGACCCAAATTCGCTTTGCGGGGCTCAAGTGTGGACTCTTGCATTGTCCTGTTGGAGCACAATCCCTTTGGAGAGTTTACCTACCTCTACGTTTTTCACGGATCGCAGTGCTCAGTTGGTCGAACAAATTTGCTCAATGCGCACCTGTTATTGTGTTATTAAGCCAACATAATAACGTCCCCAAAACACAGTTGCCATCACCTTGCCAGCAGAGGGCTGCGTTTCGAACTTTTGGCCTCGGAGACCCTGGCTCATAATATTGGAACCAGGTCTCATCTACAGTCACCAGCATCTTCCTTTGGCCTAAACCGTTTCAACAAAGCGCTGCATACAGATGCTCTGGTTGCCATTTGCTCGTCGCTAAGGGATTTTGGTTTGCTTGCACCAACCCAAGCGATCATATAAAATTGTTGAAACGCTACCATGTGAAATGTGTAATGCATTCGCTATTCCTTCCACCTTAACTTCGTCTATCAGAGTATACCAGATCCCGTACTTTGTCACACATTTTTTCATTGGTGGCATCTGGTGGGCGTCCAGACCTGGTTTCGTCTTCTAAAGACGTTCTACCGTATTTGAATTCCCAACCCAGACATTATATTTGGCATGCGATGGTGCAGAAGACCCATTAACATTGGTCAACTCGCAATGTATTTCCTGACCTGTTTTCCCTTTTCAAATACAAGTAACCAATTACAGCACGGCACTCATCGTTTGACGAAAAGCTTGCGGTTTTGCTTCATTAGTCATGTTTGACGTTCAATATCTTATGATAAGGGTGCAATTTTGCCCCCATGCCTAAAACATGTGTTGAAATAAGGCATGAAAATCTTGATTGTCCCGGTCAATTGGAAATGGGATAGGCTGGTTACTTATTGACTTGTCCTCGGGTCAAGCCTATTCAAATTGTAACATTTTACCACCAAAAATGATTTTTTTTTCGATCAAAATCCTGACAAAAATTTTCATATTTCTGCTCAAAACATAGATTGTGGGATCTTGTTAGAACCGCCTTGGCGAGGTAGATCTAACGAGTACCCACAATCAATTTAGTTTTTAGTTAAAATAAGAAAAATAATGTACACTCCTGTAAATTCCAGTTTTACTATATCAAAATGGAGTTTAAGGGGGTCAAAATTATATAGTCGTGTTTGCGTGATGAAACCGTCAAACAGTCCAAGGTCCGTAAAGGCGAAACCCTGCTCATCAAATCCATGTGATGTATCAATGAGTGAGTGAGTTTTACGTCTCATCAACAGCTAGGTCATACAGAGACGGGACCTCGGTTTAAAGACTCATCCGAAAGTCTGGAGAAGCCCGGGATCGATCCTGCGATCCCTGGTTTACAAGGCGAGCAGCATAACTACTACACCATGGAGGCTCCTATTGTGATGTATCAATATCTTACATAGATGCGTTGTCATATTGTTAACCCATAAAATGCCAGTCACGACAATTGTCGTCTGCTTTGCCGTCTGAAGTACCATAAAAGTATTTTTTTTTTATTTGCAAACAGTGTGGGCCGAGATCAGACAACTCCTGTTGGAGCAGTCTGATCTGGGCTCACACTGTTTGCTTGTATGAAAAGCTATTTAAAAAATTGCAAGAAGATTCAGCAGACGACATAAGCAGACGACGTGTTAATATGCAGATTTTCTCGGCATTTTAAGGGTTCAGACATTTTTTTTATTCAATTGTAGATTTTTTCCATAAGTGAATAATAATAACCAATCACTTGTTATACTTCAACTCTTTACCGAATTTTCCCCTCTTCATCAGGGTTATATGGACACCGCACTCTGCAGTTTACGTGACTTTCCAATGTGCTTATCCCTATCCCATTCAGATACGTGTTTTTACGTGTCTGAATACACCTACCCCCCCCCCCCCCATTTGAGCCCCATAACCACATAAAAACTACATTCACCACCCCTGGACAGCTATGTTTGCGTTATAATTCGTTGTCCTAAAAAAGGCCTGTTTTTTCGCGCGGCTGCCGACTAAAAATATACCTTTGGGGGGTTTGAAGGGGCTTTGAAGTCGCAGCCCCCCCAACCCCCCAACCCCCCCCCCCCCCCCACCTCACCGCCGAAAAAATGGGGGTATGGCCCAGCCGGCCGCTGAAATGAAATCTAAGGGTGTCTATGGTCAAAAATGCCTCGAATTTGATGCTGACAAAACATGCTGCAGACAGTGAAAAAAGCCAGCGTCAAACACCTTAAGTGTTGCCTTGACAGCAATGTGAAGATTAAGTTTCGGTCAAAAATACATGTGAAATCACCACTTTTTGACAACTTTTAGATGCCCCCTCGTTACCATGGTAACAATGATTTAGCCTAAAAAAGTGGGAAAGGGTTAATGAATAAGATTGGATGTGTAAAAAATCATGTTTTTTCACCATTTGATTGTAAATTTTGATACTTTATACGTAATTAAAGCATTATACATGTCTGAACCCCCCCCCCAACCCACACACACTTTTTGAGCCTGAGAACCACCTAAAATCTACATCCCCACCCCTGGCCAGCTATGTTTGCGTTAGAATTCGTTGTCCTAAAAAATTGCCTGTTTTTTCGCGCGGCTCCCAGCTAAAATACACCTTTAGGGTTTTGAAGGGGGCGGCAGCCCTCTCACCGCCGAAAAAAAAATTGGGGGTATGGCCCAGCCGGCCGCTGAAATGAAATCTGAGGGTTCTGGGGTCACAAATGCCTCGAAATTGATGCTGGCAAAACATGCTGCAGACTGTGAAAATGGCCAGCGCCATACCCCTTAATTGTTGCCTTGACAGCAGTGTGAAGATTAAGATTCGGTCACAAATACATGTGAAATCACAATTTTTGACAAATTTGAGATGCCCCCTCGTTACCACGGTAACAATGATTTAGCCTAGAAAGGTTCCATTTGAAAGGCTACTGCCCAGCAAACATTTCTGCCGAGTTTGATGTAAAACAGACCATTCGTTATGAAATAATGGTTATATGAAATTGCTGTCCTAGGCAACATTGTGAATATCAGCAAAATTCACCAAGTGGGAAAAGGTTAAGAGTGTCTATATAACCCTGATGAAGAGGGGGGAGGGGGACCCTCGAAAATTTGGTAAGGCATTTTTCGATCCATCTACAGAAAAATGCTGGGAAAGGAGTCGTCACCAGTGGTACCGGTGGCTGGTGTGCGAAATCGAGCTCTGAGCACGGGGGACAACATAAAACTGATACGCCGCTAATTCCCATCCTTGCGGAGCTGTTGTCAGGTATATATCCATTACAAAACACGCCTATTCAAATATATTGGTAAAATTTTACCACCAAAACATGAAATTTTTCAGATAAAAATCCTGGTATTTTTCATATTTATGCTGAAAAAGATAGATTGTGGGTACTTGTTAGAACCTACTCAGCAGAAATAAGAAAAATAATATATACCCCTTTAAACCCCAGTTTTTTCTGTATAAAAATGGGGATTAAGGGGTCAAAATTATATAGTACATTAAAAGTACATATATGTATGTATGTATGTATGTATGTATGTATGTATGTATGTATGTATGTATGTATGTATGTATGTATGTATGTATGTATGTATGTATGTATGTATGTATGTATGTATGTATGTATGTATGTATGTATCCTAATCCTGTTTGGCAGCAGTATGCTATACTTAGCAGTATGCTATACTTAGCTTGCTAAAAGACAATTACATATAGATTATTCATTCTCCTAGTTGAAATATGGGATTTATAAACCGAGGGAGGTAAAACAATCCGATAAAGAAACGAGTGCGAAGCACGAGTTTCTTTAACGGATTGTTTTACCTCCCGAGGTTTATAAATCCCATATTTCAAATAGGAGAAATGTATAATCTGTATATTACATGCACTTCCATAGACTTTTAGGAGAGTTTTGATCTTGAATTTTGGATCTGAATGCCCGTTCAGTTGACTGTTTACAGCTCATGTAAACGGTTCAATCAGCGAAGTGTTACAGAATCTGGGTGGAAGAACAACTGGATGGGCGCCATTTTGAAAGCGCTTTCTACAGTTTTGAACAAAAATAGAAGAAACAAAGTGTTTCAGTGATAAAACAAGTAAAACGTTAGATTAAATAAAGCAAAACTTACATCCTAATCAATGGTCATATCCATGTTTTCTTTTGTTTCAGCGTTGCATCCGACTCAAACGTCACGCACTCTGAACGTCTGTTGATATTTCTTAGACGCCATTACAATGACGTCATGAATAACGTCGCCGTGATTGAAACTTTCCCGCGTTTGAATAGAACAATTTCACTGCAAAGCGGTATCTCGTATCTTGTACATAAAGTAGTTCCAGCAGAAGGGATTTATTTCCCCGGCTAAGAGGAAATATTTCTTCTTAGCAAAAAGGAAAATACCAAGTTTATGTCTGGTAGAAATCATGGTATTTCTCTGTAATGCATGTAATATAACCGTTTATCATATGACGTCGACTCTGAGAGTGTAATAACGCCATGCAATAAATTCGATAATCCCCTAGTGGATTAAATATGCAAATTAGTTAGATACGCCCCGTAACGTTACATGTACGGCGTCCTTAACGACGTCGCGTTTCCTAGTGGCGGAATATTGATATTTTTTTTGTAAAAATGCGTTTTAAATGGCATATGAAAAATAGAATCTTGCATTCGTGCCCATGTAGTATTGAATTTATTAAACTCGTTGAGGAAAAGGGATAAAATGCTCGACAAACCCTCGCATTTTATCGCATTTCCTCAACTCGTTTAATAAATTCAATAATACATGAATACTCGTGTAAGATCCTCTTTAAATATCGCTGGTGCAATTATGTTCTGGTCTGTCTTTAACCTTAACCCTGCTGTAGGCGACAAGCCCTATCTTTGCAAACAGTGTAGATCCAGATCAGATGGCTTCTGAAGAAGCCATCTGATCAGGATCTACACAGTTTGACATTCAGTTTATGAATATGTAGAAATAAGCTGCATCAAGTAATCTGATTGGTTCAAAGTCAGAAATGAGTGCGGCTTAATTGAATATTCAGCAGGTTAAAGGTTAAATAGTCACATCCCCATGTTAAGACGCCATCAATTTTGTCTGCCAATTCCGCTCACCCGAACAATAACATCCAGTCAAGATAAAAAAACTTCAGGCAAGAAAGGTGTTTTGTTGTTATAGGCCTACTTGTTTGGTCACGTGTTGCATAAAAAGCTGATGGTCTAGTTGGTTGAAATTAATAGCTGTCAGAAACGTTTTCTTTGACGTTTTTCATTCGGAGATGTATACAAGTTATGCTATGAAATATTATACTCATGTGCCCAATTGAAACTAGTATTCTGTCAATCATAAATCATAAATTACGTAATTGCCTAGTGGAACCGTATAATTATTGGAAGGTGGCCATTTAGTGGGCGTGGTTTAGAACGCATTCAAGTTAGTAAGCATATTTCCTTGTAGTTTTAATGAGTATGAATTTGAATACAAATGACTGAAGAGAATAAAGTTTTGTCTGTCTGTCTGTCTGTCTGTATTAAATTAATGGTACTGTATCATTATTATACATCAATATGATAATTGGCTATATAGCCAATAAGTATGTTGCAATATGAGTGTCTT
Source organism: Lucinisca nassula (assembly GCA_963580285.1). Lineage (NCBI taxonomy): Eukaryota > Metazoa > Mollusca > Bivalvia > Lucinida > Lucinidae > Lucinisca > Lucinisca nassula. The sequence continues at coordinate 98,300,127 of OY757018.1, forward strand.
CCCTTAGACACGTTTACAAGTAAAAGCTTTACTAAAGCTTTTCATTCACATTTTTATATATTATTTTTAAGGTCGGTTGTCAACCCATTTTTTTGTTTGTTTGATTTTAGGTTTAACGTCTCCGTCGGCACTGTAAAAGTCATTTTGAGGACGTTGTTTCCAGTATTGTGGGACTTTTACCCGATATTAAGATGAAATGACGTCTCAAGCCCTGTCGCCCAATGAAACCAAAAGGGTTTTATATGCATGGGCGGTCCGATTCGAACCACTTTTGCCGGGTAGGCTTAGAAGCTCTGCAGTTTACCAGTACTCGTGTGCAGTCGGTTTTAGCTCTGCGGCATTCAAAGAGATTACCTTATCCCCCACTTAGGAGTGACAAAAAGCATCACTCTTTGGCATTGTAGGTGCCCTCTGCAAGAACTGACATCTACAAGGACTCCTTCTTCCCTCAGACAATTAGAGATTGGAATGCCCTTCCAGATTCGGTTATTTCATTCGCGGAAGGTACTAAGGATACTGTAGCTAAGTTTACTTCTTTGGCGAGAACTAGGGACTAGCTTCCCCATCACAGGTCCTGGTGAATGAATGTCATTCGACGTGTCACCACTAACGATTCAGATTCAGATTCACTGGAAGCATCATGCAGCCCAATCTATTTCTTCAAGACCCCATGGGCGGGGGTAGTCGATCATGTTACTAAGCACAAAATATTTCAAGTTCAGCGCTAAAGTCCACATGGCTATCACTGATTTATTGGTTTCTCAGTGAGGTCACCGTGTTGCGTAATCATTACGAAAACACGCCTTTACAAATACAATAACTTAACCGCCGAAAAAAAAAAACACGAAAACTTCAAGATGAAAAATTGTGATATTCTTCTTAGTTCTGCTCAAAACATAGATTGTAGGTAGTCGTTATATGTTGTCAATATTCGATTTTAAATATAATTTCTATGTCTATGGGGTTTATAGTCTGTGTACACTTAACAGATTTCATGTAGTCTAGCCCTGAAAAATCTTGTTTTGTTTGTTTGCATTGGTGCTTAACACTAGTTTGGTTGTTTTTGGAGTCGGTCAGTTAACCTATCCATACTTTTCCTGGGCAGGCCTATACGTAAGCTGTTAGCCAGTACAGTGCACATTCTTTCACTAGAAACTGACAACTGCCCTTCTTGAATCAGCGTAAGGGAAAGGATGACAGAAAAAAATAATTGCATGATCCAGCATCACGAAAACATCCCTATACAAATACATTGTAACCTTTATCTCCGTAAAAATGAAAATTTTAAGATGAAAAATTGCGACATTTTTCTTATTTCTGCTCAAAATATAGATTGTGGGTACTCGTTAGAACCGCCTCAATCTATATTTTAGAGCAGAAATAAGAAAAATAAGGTTTACCCCTATAAACCCCAGTTTTATTATATAAAGGTGGGGTTCAAGGGGGTCAAAATCATATAGGTTTGTTTTCGTACTGAGGGTTAAATGGCTGTAGAATCATGCATGGGTTGTGTTCGGCAAACAGTGTAGGTCCCGATTAGACGCCACAGAACGCGGCGTCTGAAGAGGGTCTATATTGTGTGTGCTTAGAATACAATAATACAGAATGTACTTAAAACTGCATGTGTTACAAAACATGTACATCAGATGCGTTCAATAAGAACGACTTTACAGTGTGTTCGTAATTCTTTCAAATTCCACATCATTTTATAACATGATAGAAAACATGTTATACATTTCTTGTTTAAAATTAAATAAGGGCCCCGTCAAGCGATTTTGGTACCTATCGCCTATGCGAGCAGCGAAGGTTCAGGCGAGCCTGCGCATCCGCGCAGTCGCGCCAGAACCTTCGCTGCTCGCTCATACAAGCAGTGAATCAAGAGGAACCTTCAGACAGAAAGCCATATCCCTGGCCCCTCTGAATGGCTGGGCATGCGCAGTTAAATTTTGTCATGACGGAATGCTCGAAGACACAAATTCGCTTGGCGGGGCTCAAATAAGGGACTGTTGCGCTAACTGAGGGAAAGACAAAACAAGAACAAGTTACATGTTATACGGAGGCGTTGCTAAACAATACGGAGGCGTTGCTAAACATAAGGATTGATTTCGTATCTCCAGAACGAGCATTTTTCAGATGAAAATCAGTGATCTTTTCGTATTTTAAGTTCAGACATTTACAGTACTATGCAGTACGCACAATCTATGTTCATCAGCAATAAAGAATCTACCGTATAAAGGTGTAAAGTAGAAGTAAATCAAAGATCAGGAATCGATACAATTAACTTACTCCACCCATCAAAGACACCAAAGGGAAAGAAACACAAACATGAAGCGACCAGACCATAATGGAAACCTAAACAAAGGAAGGCCATAAGGACAGTTACTTTCCCACAAAAAGGCCATATGGCCATCCAAAATAAAAAGACGTGAGTGATTCACACAGTAAGAAACAAACAACAGCATAAATAAGAAGAATCGCCTTGGAACGGTCAGTGGAAAGATTTCCACTTGGGGGCTTAAATCGATTTTACGCGGCCACAATCCTCGCCCTTACTTCCGTCGCGATCTAGACAAATAATTTGTTCAGTCCGCATGAAGGCCTCTTAACTCAGCAAAACCTGTTATTCCCAATCTAAAGATGGATTTTCCAGGGTTTTCATTTCACAGACTTTTTAAAGCAATGCCATTTCCACCCATCAAGTATCAGCTTAGTCAAAAGTCATGCGAAAATTTGACAAACTACTGACACGTGGACGACAGACAGGTCATGCCATAGCTTGGGCATATAAGATGACCTAGAGCTTTTGAGCTAAAAACTCGCAAACAATCGAAACCCATAATTACACATTGCACGTATGTTCAATAGAACATCAAAGGTTTTGTTTTTACCATGAAACATCACGAAAACACGCCTATATAATTTTGACCCCCTTGAACCCCACTTTTATATAGTAAAACTGGGGTTTCAAGGGGTATACCTTATTTTTCTTATTTCTGCTCTAAAATATAGATCGTGGGTACTCGTTAGAACCGCCTCGATGAGGCGGTTCTAACGAGTGTCCACAATCTATATTTTGAGCAGAAATAAGAAAAATATCACAATTTTTCATCATAAAATTTTCATTTTTTCGGCGATAAAGGTGGCAATGTATTTGTATAGGCGTGTTGGCGTAATGCTTGGACATTTTTTAATCAAATCAGAGCACTGACAGCACTAGTCTCTGAGCGTAGGTTTGGTGAGATGTCGCAGGTCAGCGTAGCTCGCCCGTTTCTTGTCTTGTCTTCCTGTTTTCATATTAGCATATGTATAAAAGGTATTTTTATTTTATCTTATTCCAGACAATAGGACAGATAAATACTTTAGGTGTCTGAATATGAATCACACGTCCCTCAACGTTGTGCTTTCACTCATGTGAGATATTGCAGAGCTTTCAGTTGTTATGTCACCTATGTGAGATAATGATGCACTTTCAGTTGTTATGCCACCCATGTGAGAGATATTTGGCAAAATCACTCAACCATGAAATATAGTTCACACCAACCAAAATACACATGTATATTTTTATGTCAATCATTAGGTCACCCGGAAGTTATAAGCATGGTATGGAATTTCTCCATCCAGTACACATTATGTTTGTTTGTTTGTTGTGTTTGTATTGGAGATTAACGGCCCGGTCAACACTATTTTAGGTCATTTTTGAGCCGGTCAGTGTACGTATCCACACTTTTCCTTGACAGGCTTATACGTATACAGTGCATATTCTCTCGCCAGAAACTGACAACTGCCCCTCTTGATTCAGCGGCAATGACCGAATGACCGTAGAAAAGATTTCATGATCAATCTCCACGAAAGAATGTTGCCGACCCAGGCAGGTATCGAACCCGCGTCCTTCTGGTCAACAGTCAGACGCGCATCCGACTGAGCTAACAAGGCCAGCCCAGTACACATTATAAGGCAAAAATCACTCAGCCTTGAAATACACAGGTCATACTGCTCCAGAATACAATGTATGTGTTCAGACCAATCATCGGGTCAGCTGAACTTATAATCGAGATATGACATTACTAAATATAAGTCAAAATCACTTAACCATGGAGTATAGGTCAAACTGACCTAGAAATATTTCTACGTCAATCGTCAGGTCACAGGGATATTCCATGCATGACATTGCTTCAATACCAGTATTCAAGTAAAAGGCAAAATCACTGAACCATGAAATATAGGACATGCTTAACTTGATATACATTTCGAGACCAATCAGCGCATCTCATGCAGCTTATATGCATGGCACATGTACATGGTGACCATATAGTCTTGTTTCCATCACATAGCTTTCGTTCTGCAACGGAAGGCCATGTGGTTTTTCTCCTGGTACTCCGGATTGCGGTGCGTTTCTTCTGGCTTTCGTTGCCGGGTCGTTGCAGGGTCGCTGGTGAGGCTTTATTAGCCGAAACTACGTAGTATGACCCATCTTCTTTCTTATGAATGTTTTCATTGCTCTTAAAGGAATTCATTTTAGATTTTTATTTATAGGTGGTACCGTTATTAGACATACAGCGTAGACCAAGATCGGATATAGAGTACATTGCTTCTGATCAGGTCGGCACTGTTCGCCATATATATGCAACAACAATTCTGAACATGATTCAGGGCCGTGCGCAGACTCTGAAAAGGGGCGGGTTGAGGATGTGAATTTCAGGTATTTTGCAGAGGGTAAAAAACTGTATGAATCTGAAATAATTTCCAAAAATTGGGAGGGGCTGCGTTTGCACCCTCCCCACTCTGTTGAACAAAATTCAAGTACTACCCGAAGACGACAGAGCGCAGCGTAAAAAGAAAATTCTGGACTCTGCTCGTTTGTTTGATTTAAGATTTAACGTCCCCGTAAACACTGAATAGGTCATTTGGAGACGTCACTTCCAATATTACGGGACGTTCAGCTCTGCGTGGAAGCATCATGCAACCCATCTATTTATTCAAACTCGATGGGCGGGGGCGTATGGACTGTGCTCGTACACTTGGGCATTGGCAAACACTTTCTACATAATCAGACGCCACATAACGCGATGTCTGATCAGCTATACTGTGCTTGCTTATAGTTAAACGAACAGTTCGATTCTCAGCTCAGATCTATTTTCCCAACCTACACTCAGAGACGATCGACCCACTAGTACTCTCAGTGCTTTGATTATTATAAGCAGTATTGTGCATAACCAGAGCTTAACAATAGCTTTTCTTGTACTTCATACAACAGACCGCGCATGAGTACTGTTAAACCGCTTAGAAGGTCTAAGCCTGCCCAGTCAAAATGGTGCGAGTCGGACCGTCCAATGCATATAAACCCTATTGGTTTCAGTGAACGGCAGGGGTTGTCATTTCCTCTCAATGTCGGGTAAAAGTATTCAAAATGACCCGAATAGAGTTGACGGTGACGTCAAACCTCAAACCAAACAAACACGTACAAGGAGCTAAAAACTACCTTGAACGAGGATTTAGACTGTTCCCTTCAACCCTTCAATTTTTAGCTGCAAAACAAGCAGTGTAAAACATGATTATATGCCGCATTCTGATCTGTTTGCTATGGCAACTTAGATTTTCCATAGACTTATAATGTGGAAATCTGAAAAATGGGTTTTGCTACCAAGTCATTGCAGATATTTTGACAAAACTTTTATAGAAATGTTCCTTGAGTAAACGTCTCTCAGCCATATGCCAACCTAGGAGTCCCCCAGGTTGTGCCGGGGCCATGCCCCACCCCCTCCACTTCATAGAAGGTCATGTAACTCAGAAACCATTCAGATCCCTACTACAAAACCATATATAGTCTTGTTCCTTATGATAAGACGCATTCAGTGACACCAACCTGGGGGTCCCACAAAATTGGAAGCAACGTCTCCAAAATGACCTTTACAGTGTTGACGGGGACTTCAAACCTCAAATCAAACAAGCAAATTGGTGTTCATGGCTGAAATAAAAATCGCTCTTACAATGAGAAAAAGACAAATTTTCTGTTTCTTATATGCTTGAAACTGTAATTATTATTAAAGTAATTTTAAAGCGTCAGCCGTCACACCAGAAAACAAACTTTAGAGGTGTTCAGCGTCCTAACTGGGATATAATATAGGGTGTGGACTGAAAGTTTGCACCTGGAAATTAGCTTGGAATGCTACTTCATTAAATGGTTCACTTGAAATTTGCATTCAAATAATGTCCGCAGTGTTAAGTTCGTCTGGCGTCGCGTGCATTATTTACGTTGCGTAGGTGCTTAAAACGAAGCGTGACGTAATTTCTATCACGCATTTGTAACGTTTAGCTAATTGACATCTAACAAACAGAGAATAGGCCTAGATGATACATCGAATTCACAAACAGCTTCGGTAAAAATAAAAAAAACGTATTTTCACTGTTAGAAACAGTGACAATATCGATTTCGGTATCACTGAGAAATCTGTATATTTCGTTGAAAAGCATGTACAAAAGTGGCGGGGTATTGTGATATATTTTCCTGTCTCCAACCGTCCGTACGACCGTCAGTCCGCACCATTTCCGGCCGATAATTTGAGTACATGGCCAACCTTCGAAAACTGATTCAATCTAATACCTGGACGACCGATACACAAAAATGCATTGTTTATATAGGAGATTACTTTTTAATGATCTATTTCAAACTTATTGTTACAGATAGAAACTTTTTTCAGTCAGCATTGAATGCTACATTATATCCCGAGTACGCTGATATATTTCCGCGATTTTATTTCCACAACAATTTGGTCCTTTTTCGGGTTATTTGTTACAACCATTGAAATGGTTAAAATATATAGCAAAATGAAGAAAACATGATGATGAAATAAAATATCGATAAAGATATGTTCGTGCTTTTCAGATTTGATCGATCATTTCAGTCGGGGTCGTTTTTTCCAATATCCGACGTTTATATTGATGTAAATTTTACTTAGTTAAAGCACAACTTTTTGGTCCTTTTTTAGTTTGAAATAAGCAACCCTATTCTCAAACTTGGTTGAAACAGTATTCCGGGAATGTACGATAAATCTCGGAAAACTAACGAGCAGCCGAGATACCAAATGACTTATGACTTAATTGTTAATGACTTATAGTTAATTGTATTGACTCCGTATCATTGCCTTCACTTCTATTTTTCATGCAATTTATTTAACCTACCCCCACCATCACGCCCGAGCTGCTCCCCACCCCATACCATCGAAAATGTGTTATTATCACTTAGGTGGTGAAATTGCCTAAATATGCGTGATTTCATAATGAGGCTTCTATTATCAGACTACCCATCACAAAATTATAGACTGTCACGCTACGCAACTCTGTTGACCTTAAGGTATTATTAACGAAGCTTCGTCAATTTCCCTGATTTACCTTTATTTGCCAGTATTAAAATAGTTGGAGATTATTTGTTCATGGAATTTCTTAAAACTTTGCATTGGTATCGGGGCTTAGTGGGATGGGATAGTTAATAGGCAAACTCTGCCCATTTTTAGCTTGTAAACGACGAGGTATTGCCATAGCTCTGGCGTCGTCTGCGTCGTCGTGCAAAAACTCGGACATTTTGTAATATCTCTGTCATAACTGAGAGTAGTATACGGGCCACTTTGGCGTCAAGACAATAGATTACGTAATAAACAAAGGACGAGAACAATAGATTACGTAATAAACAAAGGACGTGAGAGATGATAACAATGTATGATGTAATAAACAAAGGAGGTGAGAGATGATAGCCGGCAAAGGAGAAGATGACGAAATTACCCTAAATATCGGGGTGTGAGTACGAGTAAATTACGCCGTAATTATCCTAAAGTTTGAGGCCTCGGGCGACGCGCGAAAGAAGTTCCTGCGGAATGGCGAGGTTTGCTGTTCCTGGTCGGGTCGGGGCGATCGGAGTCTACACCTTTCGCTCGAGCGCTTCCATCCCGATATTTAGGGAGATACTACCCGTGGGGAACGATATTATTGACAATCGCCTTTAAACGGACAATTGAAGAGCGCTGGAAGAGAGCGTTTTGATCATCAGTTATCTATTCAATTTCTAAAGGCGTGAGAAACGTTGAATGGACTGCGCCCCGGGAAAAAATGTGAAAGTAGTACGCAAAAGGGGAAACAACAACAAAATGATAAACGGATGATGATTAGCGTTGTTATCCTAAAAATGTTAGTGAAAGGAAAAAATCGATGACGCGACGTTGGTGCAACGTTGTATACCACGGCGTCTTATACGCGCGCGCGTGTGTGTGTGTGTGTGTGTGTGTGTGTGTGTGTGTGTGTGTGTGTGTGTGTGTGTGTGTACGCGCGTGTCCGATTTATGTCCAACCAACGACTAAGGGCATAGCGGAGACGGGGTGAAATATAAAGCTTGTCCGGAGCGTACCTCTGACAGTTTTAAAGGTAATTTAGTGAAACTCGATACACCGATGGGGGGCTATGAGAGAAATCGCGGAATGCAATAAACATAACCCTGCTAACACTATTTACGGAGTTACTGCCCTTCTTAATAGGACCCCGCACAGTATTTTTGGTGCCCTATAGAAATCGCCGAGTCAGTCAGTTTGTCGCATCTAAACCAAAATATTTAACCGGTCATTACTTTAAAAGTATTTACCCTACGCTCGCGAAACTTCGCATACATACCATCACAAGAACCTACTTTCTGACAAACGGTCATAACTGTATTGATTTTGGGTGCGCGTTTGTCAGGCCAAAACCAAACGACTTAAACTCGGTCATAACTTCGAAAGGATTTGTCCTGCTGTCACGAAACTTCACACACACATACTTATCTTCACAACGGCCCCCGCCCATAGGGGCTCGAAGAAATATATGGGCTGCACGTCGCTTCCACGCAGAGTTGACTCCGGCCCGCACACTAGTACTTGTAAACCGCTTAGAGGATCTTAGCCTGTCCAAGCAAAGCGGTGCGAGTCTGTCAGTACGCGCTTATAAACCCTATTGGCTTCATTGGGCGACAGGGCTTGAGAAGTCATTTTTATGCCCCACAAACGACTGAGGGCATAACTGATGCGGAGCGATATATGCGCTCGATCAGGATTAGCACCGTTTGGTCAGGGGCAGTCGGTCAGTCGTTCATGCAAATTGTTGCGCGTGTTATACGAAACGACGTCGTTTTAACGTTGTACGCGCGGCGTGTGCCAGTGAACGGCAGCAGCACTCTTCCATCCCAACATTTAGGATATAACTACTGTCAAACGCTGGTGCGGTGTCATGGTCAGCTAAATAAGTGGGATGTTTGGCCTAGACCCTCTAAGCGGTTTACCAGTACTCGTGTGGGTGAAAGGCACGTGCATCCCGATCTATTTATTCGAGCCCTAGAGGGGCGGGGAGCTAAATATCCCATACAGAGGGTCCTCGCTATAACGACAGTATTTGTTCCCTTCTATGGCACCGTTATAAAGAATCCCGATTTGGAGTATGACGGATTCATTTTAAGGACCTCCTCACCTTTTATCTTTCTCTACAAATGTTATATATATATGTTAGAATCGCCTCATCGAGGCGTGGGTGCATTACAGCGTTTTGAATGTAACCCCCGACGATTTTAACGATTTGTGATAAAATATGCCTCACAGATACGTATACGAATGTCCTATATGCCATAGAAAGAATGTGTTGTATATCGTTTGTCATTTGAGAAAAGTACACCCTGTGACTGTAGAATAAAAACCAAAAATGAGTTCCTTTAAGAGCAATGAAAACATTCATAAGAAAGAAGATGGGTCATACTACGTAGTTTCGGCTAATAAAGCCTCATCGGTGACCCTGTAATGATCCGGCAAAGAAAGCCAGAGGAAACATACTGCAATTTTGCGAATTTCGAATAGGCAGTCGATTCAAAGACTGATATAAATCAAAATGGGGTCCAAATAATTAAAAACCTGTCTAGAATATGAGTCTAAACCAATAATTTATTTCTGATTTCTCAGAATATTCAAGCTGATCTCAAAGGTAGAAGACTGGTTGGAGGAAGTAGAAAGAATACGCGTAATTATTATAGGTAGTGTTGATAGTTGACCTTTCCAATAGAATCTATAATCAAAGATATTTAAGTTCTAAAATAAAAACCAATCAGAAAGAAGGCATTGCGTATATAAACGACGCGTGAACGATGTATCGTCATCCTCATCATGAACGTCATGGACAGTAAAGCCGATCAACTCGACATGGAATTCTACGAAAATAGACTCAAAACATTCGATACTTATCCTAAACAGATGCAACCGGATAAATACCAACTAGCACGGGCGGGACTTTATTACACGGGGAAATCGGATTTATGTCAGTGCTTCAGTTGTTACGTAAAACTCAGCTCTTGGGAACGAGATGACGACGCCATCCAAGAACACTACAAATGGTCACCGAACTGTTCATACATCAAGATGGTCGGGGCACCGCCTAAAATACAGACAGGGTTCATGTTCGGGTCAAGTGCGACCTTAAGCGGTTTCGGAAAAGCATCCGATGATTTAGCGAGTACATTGGATCCAAAACGCTGTAAAAACTGGAGAGTTAACGGAGACGAACCTATGTGAGTAATGTTTGGATTAATGCGTATGGCATTAACAATATTTAACGAGTTGTGTTGGTGGTTAAGATGCCGCCAGTTGCGAAGAGAAGCCAGAGAGGCTTCAGAACGGCGAAGAGAAATATTTGAAAGACAGCGGCACGAACATTCATACAGCGTTATATCGTAAATTGTATTGCATTGTAAACTCGTAGGAATGCGTATACGTATTTATCCTTTACAATAAAACGTGTCAGACTCGGAACAGCACTTGTGATCTTCGTATTTTAACCCCGTGCCACTAGCGAGTTATCTAGGTCCTGAAAAATATAATTGACAATACGGGAGGTGACCTGGCTACTTGTATCGATTACTGATCATTGCCTTCACTTTATTTTGAGAGTGTTTACGGCCGCACACTTCATATGTTCCATTTCTGTGGTGTATTTCGTGCTTCCAAAGGATAACCCTTTTATAGAACATATTAGGATAGAACGTGTGGCGGCCGTAAAAAGTCTCCCTGCCCTTCATCGTAGTGTAGTTTATATTTTCTTGTCCTTCGGGATCATCGATTCAGTTGTGGAATTTTGAAAATATCTGAGGGTCACTGATGAGGCCTAATTGGCCGAAACTAGCTAGTCTGGCCCAGACAACATGTACACTTCATATTTTCCATTTCTGTGGCGTATTTCGTGCTTCCAAATGATAACCCTTTTATAGAACATATTAGGATAGAAATGATAACAAAACAAACGTATAGTTTTACATATTTTTTTACACGCAACGTAGTGGCAAATTATATATACATGTATACATGTTCATGTAAAGTCTTTCCGTCTTCTTCTAAGCATTCTTTTCATTTTAGACACAATCAGGCGGTTTACGTCGCTTATTGATTCCCTGTCATCGTCACTGTCTTCGTCATTTATATCGGACTCTTCGGATACCTCTAATTTCCGCTTTCTTTCTACCGGAAATATGTCACTGCGTAAACGCTCTTGTTCGGGCGTTCTCGATTTTAGGTCGACTATCAGGTACCCGTAAGGCTGACTCGTAGCCTGTTCGAATCGTTTCATAAACGTGGAATGGGATGCTGGATCAATTCTTCTCGCCAACGTCGCCACTTGCTGTCTGTCGATGGGATTATTGAAAAGGACGAGGTATTGCGTGTTCAAAGCGATGTCTCTACAGGCTTTTCCTTGCGGAAATAGATTCTGCGTGAGATATACGACGGACAAGTTTCTGTGATGACTTCCCTTAGTAAAGAGGTCCGCAATTCTTTGATCGCATTTAGCCTCGGTCATCAAGTCGTCAAAAACCAGGACGTTCCTTTTGCGGGTATCCACATACTCGGAGCTAGTCAGGTTGTCCGGTATACCGTGTACAAACTCTATCTGGGGAAGAGTGCGTTGCAAGTCGTCGAACAATCTTTGCCATTGACCAAAACACCATACGATACGCTCGGGTGGAGGGTATATGAGGTCGGACAGGAGTAATTTTCTAGTCCATGCCGTTTTACCGCTTCCGCTAGGGCCAGTCACCACCATAGAAAACGGGTGTTGGAAGGTAATGCCGTTTGTCATGTCTGGGACTATCCCACTACCGTGCGTATTGCGTTGGTGTCTTAACAAAGCATCACGTCTCGAGAACCCGCGGTTACAGTCCGAGCATCGATTCATTTTCGTTTCAAGAGTTTGCAGTTTGGTTATTCTTACAGACTTTTCACATCGTTAACCACCAACACAGACGCCACTACAGCCACCATCACCACCACAGCCACCATCACCACCACTCCCACCACCACTACCACAGACACCACTACAGTCACCACCACCACCACCACCACCCGCCACCACCACCACCGCAGACACCACTACAGTCACCACCACCACAGCCACCACCACCACCCACCATCACAGCCACAACCACAGACACTACAACCAGCTCCACAGGTACCACCACAACAGACACCACCACCACCACCACAGCCACCACCACCAACCACCACCACCACCATAGCCACAACCACCACCACCACAGATACCACCACAGCCACCACCACCAATACCCGGTGTCTCTCCTCTTAACTCGCTCGAGAATACAACTGGTCCCAAATGTTCGATTGGGAAATCGCTTTCTTTTTTCTCACGTTATGACTAATCGGAAACGGCTAAGCTCAGGGTCTCATCTCTCAGATATTCTGTTACAAAAGCGAGTAAGTCTTTGAACCACTTTTCGTAAAACTCAACATCTTTCAAATACATGGGACTTTTCTCTCCGGACGTAGGTATCGAATACAGCTCTCCCGTACTTAGCTTATATCTGATGGGGTTGTCGCTGCTATCCGGTGGCGGAGTTCTTGCGGGTGGGAAGAAATAACACTGACCACTCCTTAGTTTTTGCTTTAGCCGTTTCCAGTAGTGCTTTACCGTATCGTAGATCTGCTTTCTGGTGTTGATCGTGTTGCATTCCCCGTCATGGTGAGAAGTTACCCGGTAAAAAGTGAGTCGGGGTTCCTGGCCATAGTGAAATTTATAGTTGTCCTCGATCCAATTACATAGACCCCTTTCGTTGAAATTCCAGTTGATTTCATTAATTACGCGCGTGTCCTTTTCGATGCACTCCTCTCCGCCGCAAGACCGATATAATGTCAGAAACCTTCCCATCCTACCTGGAACGCAACGCTTGGTGTTTTCTCTTTGCGGATTCGTTTGAGAATGAAGTTATTTACTACAACCTTTATGTTTTCTTCGGCGATTTCAAAACGAGGCTGTCATGTGTTCGCAGTATAGGTCGGTTTTTAATAGCAACCAATCGGTATGCGTCGTAGTCTTTGTTAACACAGATTTTACTTTAAAGAGTTCATTGTCTGATAGGAGAGTGAAAGTCGGATTTTGTTAAAAACTTTTCATATTATATTAGGGTTTGAAGCAGTTTGTGCGCGTTTGTAGGTGTGAGCGTGTGCGGATGTGTGTAATGTAGGCCCTGATCAGACCCCGCGTTCTGCGACGTCTGATCTGGGCCAGCACTGTTTGCCAAGGTACTCCTTTCGGGATTCCCGCAAACAAGTGGTTAATCAATGAACTAAGTGTCAGATGTAAATAAACTAAATATAGTAGCCGCCTGTTGTAACTCTTAAACCAAAAGTCTTAAGAATTTCCTAGTTAGTGCTTTTCAACAAAGACTGCAAAAATAAGGGATTTGTAAGGCCGCTTCCATGCAAGGGCCTGTAAATAGTAAGCGATTTTCAATGCAGAATGTCATAAGGATTACGCATGCGAAATATGAAAGCCTTATTACCCATGGTTATGAAACAACAGGAGATATTTTATTTTGAGACAGGGGAGATAATTCAGAGAAAATAAGTAATTACGACCCTTTGTCGTCAGAATATATGTCTTGTGATGGTATGTATGTGTGTGAGAGCAGGGCAAATACTTTTACCGAGTTTAAGTCGTTTGGTTCTGGCCTGACAAACGCGCACCCAAAATCAATACAGTTATGACCGTTTGTCAGATAGTAGGGTCTTGTGATGGTATGTATGCGAAGTTTCGCGAGCGTAGGGTAAATACTTTTAAAGTAATGACCGGTTAAATATTTTGGTTTAGATGCGACAAACTGGCTGACTCGGTGATTTCTATAGAGCACCAAAAATACTGTGCAGGGTCCTATTAAGAAGGGCAGTAACTCCGTAAATAGTGTTAGCAGGGTTATGTTTATTGCATTCCGCGATTTCTCTCATAGCCCCCCATCGGTGTATCGAGTTTCACTAAATTACCTTTAAAACTATCAGAGGTACGCTCCGGACAAGCTTTATATTTCACCCCGTCTCCGCTATGCCCTTAGTCGTTGGTTGGACATAAAACGGACACGCGCGTACACACACACACACACACATGCGTATAAGACGCCGTGGTATACAACGTTGCACCAACGTCGCGTCATCGATTTTTTCCTTTCACTAACATTTTTAGGATAACAACGCTAATCATCATCCGTTTATCATTTTGTTGTTGTTTCCCATTTTGCGTACTACTTTTACTTTTTTTCCCGGGGCGCAGTCCATTCAACGTTTCTCACGCCTTTAGAAATTGAATAGATAACTGATGATCAAAACGCTCTCTTCCAGCGCTCTTCCATTGTCCGTTTAAAGGCGATTGTCAATAATATCGTTCCCCACCGGGTAGTATCTCCCTAAATATCGGGATGGAAGCGCTCGAGCGAAAGGTGTAGACTCCGATCGCCCCGACCCGACCAGGAACAGCAAACCTCGCCATTCCGCAGGAACTTCTTTCGCGCGTCGCCCGAGGCCTCAAACTTTAGGATAATTAGAGCGTAGTTTACTCGAACTCACACCCCGATATTTAGGGTAATTTCGTCATCTTCTCCTTTGCCGGCTATCATCTCTCACCTCCTTTGTTTATTACGTCATACATTGTTATCATCTCTCACGTCCTTTGTTTATTACGTAATCTATTGTTCTCGTCCTTTGTTTATTACGTAATCTATTGTCTTGACGCCAAAGTGGCCCGTATACTACTACTGAGCATATTTACTTGAAACTCGGACTAGTTGTTCATTATGGTTTAAACAGTATTTATTTCAAACATTTACATGCAAAATATAGAATACAGACAATATCATAGAATTCAGGATCTGACACTAAGCAAAAATGCTTGTTTAGAAGACATCTCCTGTGTCTGAGATTTTGAGCAATTATAAGAAAATGACAATGTTAATTGTTCATTATGAAAGGGGGAGCTCCTACCAATAGGTGAGGTAACCCTCAAAATATTTTGGCATAGTTATGCTCCTTTTTCGACTTACATGCAATACATGCCTGTAGTGACTTTAGTGCCCAATTTCGTAAAATCGTTCGTCCATATATAAAGATTGGGTACAACATAAATGTTATAAAACAGACTGCATGCATGGTGGTTAACCCAATCACGGTTGGCAACTTTGCTTCCCTCTTTGATTGCACACCGGTGGGTCGGGACTAAGATTATATGACGGTTCCAGCGTAAAAAAACATAAATGGAAATTTATTTTATCGTCTTTATGTTGGTTGGCGCCTGATGCTCCGTCTTTGGTCAGGCCGCTCGGAGTTTAACTGTTGGTTTTCTCTTGCTCCAGCAATTCTGTTGTTGTATGCTGTCGTGTCCTCAACCTTGCTTCATCTCTGTAGTTTTTTATTTGTATGTTCTCGGAGATGTTACACTGATGAGTTAGGAAGCCTTCATGCGGACTAAACAAAATTAGTGTATACCGCGACAGAGGTAAGGGCGGGATTATGGCCATATAAAATCGATTTAAGCCCCACAGTGGAATTCTTTCCACTGACCGTTCCAAGGCGGTTCTTCTGTGGCGGCTTGTCTGTGTTGTTGTTTGTTACTTACTGTGTGTATCACTAAGGTCTTTTATTTTCGATGGCCATTTGGCCATTTTGTGGGAAAGTAACTGTCCTTATGGCTTTCCTTTGTTTAGGTTTTGTTTAGGTTTCCATTATGGTCTGGTCGCTTCATGTTTGTGTTTCTTTCCCTTTGGTGTCTTTGATGGGTGGAGTAAGTTAATTGTATCGATTCCTGATCATTGTTTTACTTCTACTTAGAAGTTTTGAAGCCGAGCGTTGGCATCCGCATGCGGTGCTCTTGTTAAAAGAGTTACGGCACTTTGTTCATATTGGATAAATGATTTCTGGCTTGTAATTCCTTCCCGGCAGGCACAAAACGTTGACTCAACGTTGAAATAACGTTGAAACAACGTTTTCAACGTTGTTTCAACGTTATTTCAACGTTGAGTGCCTGCTGGGTTTACTTTCCGTAATATCTGTATAAAAATCATAGATATGTTTACTGTCAAAGGTTACATATCATGACTAAGAACTGTTACTCTGACCTTTCCATATTACATATGAGTCAACTTTCCCAGATAGATAAAAAAAAAGGTTTTGATTCGTAGTTCCTTTACTATAAGCACTATCTAAAGGAAATTTCACAGATACATGTATATACATTGATCGGAGTTGAGTAGTATGGGATTGTTAGGGGCAAAACCCGGCCATTTACAATTTACAACAGTGTTACTGCCCTTGTTGGTTTCCAACCTGTAATTCCTTTACTTTCAATTATATCTCAGTATACATTTTATATAGATCACTTAGCATTTCATAGATGAGCGATAACAGATTTTTGAGCTTCCATCTGTATGTCAGTCCGTCCGTCCGTCCACACCACTTGAGTATTTATTCATGGACTTTCTTCAAATGTTGTTCCCCGCCACAAAATATTTCAAAATAAGTTATGTTTGAATGCAGTGGCGGGGCACATTACGATAACATACCTGTGCGACATAGTGCATTATTCAGATCTCCAAAATGGCTACTTTTCTGATGAAAATCAGTGATATATTTCTTAAAAATACTGCAAACATAGATTGCGGGTGCTCGTTAGAACCACCTCATTGAGGCGGTTCTAACGAGTACCCACAACCCATGTCTTGGAGCAAAAAATAAGAAAAATAATGTTTACCCCCGTAAACCATAGTTTTCTCTATATAACGTGGGGTATAGGTGGGTCTTCATTTCACGGACTTGTTCACGTGATGATTATGCATAGTATCTGCGGTGTTCTTATTTAATTATTTATTTATTTACATTTATTTTTATTTATTTATTTATTTATTTATTTATTTATTTATTTATTTATTTATTTTCACAGTCGTACCCACATCAAATGAAATTTATGAAACTCGCAAAAGGCTCGTTTCTACTTATCTGAGATCCTCTATATAAAGTAAAATGTCACTGCAACAGGAAAAACAACTTATATAGTCTATAGTGTCTATTTTACATGTACAGCCATAGAATTTTGCAACATGCATTATGAGAACGCTTCCATTTAATAACACCCTTCTAAACCCCAGTGTATGCACAAGAAATTTTGGTTACAATGTATATATTATTTGTCTTCTTTTCCCTCAAAAGCTACCGTAAAAATGCTAAAAATTCGGATAGCTTGCGGACTTGCTGTAATTCTCCCTAAAATTTCAGGAGCAGCCTGATCTGGGTCTGCACTTTTTGCTTAGGCCTATCTGTCCCGATACTTAGGATCGTTACGGCATTTGTTTGTTTTGTTTGATTTGAGGTTTAACGTGGAAACTCTAATGAGTAATTACATTCTATGTTTGAGCAAGAGTAAAGAAAATTGTGCATTACCTTCACAATTGCAACTTTTCTCCGCATGAAGTTGGATTTACCAGGTACACTACACTACACGCTGGCGTATTTTCCCGCCATTTTCAGAAGGGCGACAACTATTGTGACTTGCAGATTGGCCAGGTTTAGTGGCTACTGTGGTGGTGTGGTGGGTGCGATATAGCGGGATGCGCCGAAATACACCTGCATTGAATCCAAGTTTCTTTTTCAATCAAACTGTTGGCAAAAATTATGGGTGTTATAAAGAAATATGCATATTGACTTGATAAACAATTTCAAAGTCAGAAGAACTATCGTATATCGATCGACCTGTCCATCAATGGAAATAAAAACTTCAGATCGACCGCATCATTCGAAAAGGTGTGTTTATTATATTTTATTTCAAGAGGGTAAAACAATTAGTATGCAACTGAGGCGGTTCTAACGAGCACCCACAATCTATATTCGGACTAGTATTAAGGAAGATATCAAAAATTTTCATCTCATAATTAGGGGATAACTGTACTGAAAATTGTCATTTGGGGAGGTAAATCGGAGGTTTTACGGTCGGAAATTTCGTTTTACGGCGACGCGTAAGCGGAGCCGTAAAACGTAATTTGCGACCGTAAAACCGACGATATACCTCCCAAAATGACAATTTTCAATACAGTTATCCCCATTCTAATGCACTTTTTCGGTTGTTAAGCTAAAATTTGTACTATTTTGCACAAGGCGACAAGCGCAGTGAGCTGCGTAAAAACAAATGCCAGCCAATGAAAAGCGACGTTACGTGGTGACGTCGGATTTCCGACAGTATATCGTGGAATATACTGTCGCAAATGTTTGACGTTATCCAATCAGACGTCGCGTTACATACGTAAGTGCATTAGAATACTAGTTCTAGAGATACGAAAGACGCACTTTTTAGCACACAGGTGTGTTTTAAGAAAGGAATTTTATTTTTCAGCTGTTCATGAAAGTATGAACGCAGTGGGCCGCATGCAAAGTAAATGAACCCCTGTCTTGTCATGAAAAGCAGAAAAATCAAGTTTATTTTTTTTACATTCTTTACCCCTCATCACCGGGCGAAAAAATAGTTATACGGCAAAATTTTAAAGCTGAAAAACATTTAAACGTGTTTTTGTTTGTTTGTTTTTTTTTTTTTACAAAGAGCGGAGCAGCGTTGACGTCACCAACGCCCGTAGAGAACCATGGTTTAGACAGACTTACGTCTCTTGACGTAACTGTAAATCAAGTGACTCGATGCGTTCATGGAAGAATGTATAGTATTACATTAGGCTTTACACTGGAAAAGTAAATATATCGTAATGTGCCCGAAGACGGTTTTCCTTGGCATTGACCATTTCACGGTCATGCAAATGCGCATATCTGCAGGCTTCAACAAGGCTACAAAACACGGTTGAGTTTGCTGGGACTGTAAAGCCGTATCATTAGGAGGCGGCGGGCGGCTAAAGTGTCTTCTATTCTTTATGTATTGCCTTTTATATGCAATTGTGGATCTTTTTGGACCAGTTCTAAACAGTCCGAATGGGAATGGGAAATGGTCACACATTCAAGTAAAAATCTCTTTCGAAAATATTTTGCTCTCTTCTTATATGGCGTCTACTATTAAACCTACTCGATCTGGGTTTAGACAAATGTGTCGAGGATACATAATTTTCTTGTTCACCAGATAAGGAAATACATAGTTAAAGCTTGGGATAGAAATTCTGTTCTAACCCCGGTGGTCTTACCCAAAATCGAATATTCTCGAGTGTTTGATAAATGCACTGGTATACGCGCCGTCGTTAAGGTTGACGTCACAGCACGTTACGTGACGTCACTAAACATTCCTGTAGCGTCATCACAATATGGCGGACGTCTGTAGCCGAAGTGACTGCAGCATAAAATTCCGAGCTAAGAAATGGAAGGTATGCAAGAAAAATGATCCTATATGAGTGTGAGGGGTGGATAGAAAACTCCGTCCCTCGGGATCTCGGCAAGCCTCGTGATGCCGGTCAGTGATTTTCAATCCACCCCTCACACTCATATTATATTCTTGTTATCTCTGCAATGCAATTGTTGTCTATCCCGGCAAGTGCCGTTGGCTGAACTGACCGATCCGTTGTGATTTTGAAGGTGTTGACTAGGCAGTAAATTAATTTTGAATAAGCTACAGTCTTTGTTCTCGATCAAGTTAACTGGACAAATACATCGCATGTGTTTAATTTCAAAAAGATAACTCATTTTTCTGAAGTTTTATCCAAACAAAACAGTCAATCCTACCCAACGTTAGAAAGTCACGGGTTCGATCCGGGGCCGCGACATACCAAAGTCGTTAAAAATGGTACTAGCTGCTCCTCGCTTGGCACTCAGATTTACGGGGTAGAGCTAGGACTGGTCGACCCAGTGTCAGGATAATGTGACTTGGTGTGGTATCATGTAATGTGTCTGGGACATGATACTTCAGTGAGGCAGCACTATAAAAGTGAGCATTGAGCTCCCTGTCGCAACTAGACACCGTCGTGATATGACTGAAAAATTGTTGAAAGCGACGTTAAACCCGAATTCACTCACACACAGTAATTTTGTTACAAATGAATATGGTTTACTGACGTCAATTCAAAATATTAGCCGCATGATGTAAAAATGCTGCTTCGGATAAATGCGCTCAGCGCAGACTCTGGTCAGCCTGATCGGAGTATTCGATGTGCGCTTTATGAATGCGCAGTGACCCAGCCCTTCTCCATATAGAGAGATAAGGCTGTGTCGGGTAAAGTGGGTAATCAGGTAATGCAGACTGATTCTGAGTCCTTACCTTCCGCGCATATCCGACAACAAATTTCCGATTGGTATGGCCATAATACTTAAGGATATGTTACACTGTCTCCTTTCTGCAGTTGTTACGTTCAACAATTGCGTGAAAGAAATGCACTGCGCTCAGATATCTAAATCCATCAGCGTCTTCAAATTTCTTCATGACATGTAAGATAGCTTCATCTTTTCAGAATCTGCAACGTTGTCAAAAGGTCAAGATCCTCACGTAGTAACAACGTCATATATATAAGCCACGTCATGCATAAGCCTGTTTTACTACTAGTGAACAACAAAGGGGTATTGTGCCGTTTTACTATTTTATCCGTATTTACAGATATCCATAATTCGATTTATGGATATCTATAATTCAAATTATGGATATCCATAATTCAGCCGAATAATGGATATCCATGATTCGAATTATAGATATCCATAAATCGAATTATGGATAGCCACAATACAATTTATGGATATCATTAATTCAGATGCATTTATGGATATCCATAATTCTAATTATGGATATCACCAAGGAGCTTATGCCAGTGTGATGAGCTCTTGATATCACTAATTCTAATTATGGATATCAATAAATCAAAATAGGGATATCATTTATTCCACTGATTTATGGATATCCATAATTCGAATTATGGATATCCATAAATCGAATAATGGATATCTGTAACTCGAGCTGAATTAATAATATCCATATTTGGAATTATGGATATCCATAATTCACCGCAAAAGACTTTGGTTTCAGTTATTATTTATTGTATTTATTTGCAAAGACGAATTATGGATATCGTTAAATCGAATTAGTGATATCCAAAATGTACCGAATTATGGATATCCATAAGTCGAATTAATGATATCCATAATTTGAATTATGGATATCCACAATTAGATTGATGGGCATCCATACTTCGAATTAATGATGTCCATAAATCAGCCAAATAATGGATATCCATAATTCGAATTATAGATGTCAATAAATCGAATAATGGATATCCATAATTCGATTCATGGATATCAATAATTCAGATCTATTTATGGATATCGATAATTCGAATTATGGATATCATTAATTCGAATTATGGATAGTCATAAATAATTATGGATATCCATAAATAATAATGGATATCTATAAATAGGGAATACATAGTAAAACGGCGCCACATCAACGCGTACATCAGCCTGTGCATCGGTGCAGTTTTATCAGCACCTTCAAATATGCAGTTTGGAATAGTGCAATAGCATTACGATAACACACCCGTGTTTTTTTTCCACATCTTCAAAATGGCTATTTTTCTGATGAAAATACGTGATATTTTTCTTATTTGTTTTGCAAACATAGGGGGTGGGTGCTCGTTAAAACCGTCTCTTTGAGTTGTTTCTAACGAGTACCTTCAACCTATGTCTTGGTGCAGACTGATTAAGAAAAAAATATTTTATCATATGACTGTAATAACGCCATGTAATATTTTCGATAATTCACTAGTGGATTAAATATGCAAATTAGCTAGATACGTTCCGTAACGTTACATGAACGACGTCCTTAACGACGTGGCGTTTACTAATGACGGAATATTGATATTTTTGTAAACAATCGTGAATAAAATGCGTTTAAATGTCATATGATAAATAGAATCTTGCATTCGTGCTCATGTGTTATTGAATTAATTAAACTCGTTGAGGAAAAGGAATAAAATGCTCGGCAAGCCTCGCATTTTATCCCTTTTCCTCAACTCGTTTAATAAATTCAATACTACATGAGCACTCATGTAAGATCCTCTATGTATACCCCCGTAAACCCTAGTTTCGCTGCCTGAATTGGTGTTAAGTCGGGTATTCATTTCATGGCCTTGTTCACGTGAAACCAATGCCTATAGTTTCGAAATCTAAAATTTCAAGACTCCATTGCGGAAACACGCCTATACAAATGCATTAAAACCTTACCGGCGAAAATAAAAAATAAAAAAATAAAAAAATAAGAAATTGTGATATTTTTCTTATTTCTGCTCAAAATATATTTGTGGGTACTCGTTAGAACCGCCTTATCGGATGAGGCGGTTCTAACGAATATCCACAATCTATATTTCAGATCAGAAATACGAAAAATAAGGTTTACCCCAAATACACCCCAGTTTTACAATATAAAAGTGCGGATCAAGGGGGTCAAAATTATAAAGGCGTGTTAACGTGATGCTTTCTAGTCAGTGTAGATAATAAGGCTGGCTTGTGTCTTTGCAGTAACAGTTATAGATAGTACCGTACCTCAAGATGCCGGCCTCGGTAGCTCAGTCGGATGCGCGGCTAACTGGTGATCAGGAGGACGCAGGTTCGATACCTTCCGGCGTCGGCAACATTCTTTCGTGGAGATTGATCATGAAATCTTTTCTACGATCATTCTTTCCCTTCCGCTGATTCAAGTAGGGCATTTGTCAGTTTCTGGCGAAAGAATGTGCACTACACTGGTTGACCGCTTAGGTATCAGACTCAGAATCAGAATTGCTACTGGTGACCCGTCAAATTACATTCATACACCAGGAACTGTGATGAGAAGTTTTGTCCCTAGCTCTCACTAAAGAGGTACAAATGTGTTCTATAAAAGGGTTATCCTTTGGAAGCAAGGAATACACCACAGAACCGGAAAATATGAAGTGTATGCATGTTTTCTGGGCCAAACTAGCTAGTTTCGGCCAATTAGGCCTCATCAGTGACCCTCAAATATTTTCAAAATCCCACAATGGAATCAATGATACCAAAGGACTACACTATGATGTAGGACAGGGAGACTTTTTAGGCCGCCACACATTCACAGACATCAGTTGTAGTGACGTAAAATATACTCTATAAAAGGGTTATCCTTTGGAAGCAAGGAATACACCACAGAGGCGGAAAATAAATACGCCTGTCCAAGCAAAGTGTGGATAGGTAAACTGACCGGCTCAAAAATGAACTAAAATAGTGTTGACTGGGCCGTTAAACTCCAATACAAACAAACAAAACAATACCTCTAGTTCTTAAAAAATAAAATTTCATGACTCTTTCTAGTGAGTGTAGATGCTAAGGATGGTTTGTGTCTTACTTAGCTTCAAAACTTTAATTCTAACACAGCGCGCCTATATAGGCAATGGAAAACAACTGTGTTTTATTCTACAACAAATCACGGCTAGGAAGAGCGTGACAAGTGACGTCATTAAAAACTGCCAATTGATGACGTCACTAGTCGATTTCCTTGACGTTAGACGGTGTAACGTCATTTTCTCGCATCGAAAACGTTAGAAAAGGATGTAAATGCATGTGTTTCAGTCGTTGATTTTAGCGGGATTTCTTCTAACAATGGCGAAAAGTTGTGAGATTTTGAAGGAAACAACAACATTATTGCCGATTTTCAGCGTGTTAGAATCGAAATAGATCAGCTCTAGTCTGTGATTTATTGAGTAATAAATCACAGTTTGTCGGTCAGTTGTAAGTATACAAATCACGCGCGCTACGCGCTCGTGATTTGTCTACTTTACAACTGACCTCCAAACTGTGATTTATTACTCAACAAATCACAGTTAGAGCTGATCTATTTCTTAAACAATTTTTTGGGGTATACATGTATATGTACAGTAAAATTCCTATATTAAGACCACATTTGGGACTGTTCAAAACTGGAACATTTTTCCAGGGATTTCCTTTAAATTTTGTATATACATTGCTCTTGGCACAAATACGTTAACATTTGACAGAGTTATTGTCGTTAACAATTTCCATTAAATGTTTTTTGAACACTTATTCCATCACTAAATGGAATATATGGATGAAACTTCACAGATATATAGACCACTATAGGAAGAATGTTTAGTATTGTTGACTGGCAAAATACGTAATCATATTCAACAGTTATGGCCGTGTACAAGTCCCATTAAATGATTTTGGGGCTCTTATTCCTTAACATAATGGATGGGACTTCACATATATGTAAAGGAAGCATGTTTGGAATTGTTAATTGGCAAAATACGATAACATCTTTGTCAGAGATAGGGTCGTTAACAATTCTCATTAAATGGGTTTTGTTTTTTATTCCTTTACTTAATGGAATAAAAATTCATAGATATATACCATTTATAGAAGCATGGTTGGGATAGTTAGTGGGCAAAATGAGTCAACATTTGGCAGAGTTACGGTTTTTAACATTTTCCATTAAATAATTATTGAACTTATATTCATGTATTTATTTTCTATGTAAGAAATGTCTTTTGGTCCATAGCTGCTTCACTATATGGAATACCTTGATAAAGTTTCACAGATATATATGTATAACACTTGAGGAAGCCTATTGTGGTCATGGATCGAACCATATTTGCATGCAGTGGTGGGGCATCATGCAGTGTTATTATTTTATGGGGAAATAATTATGAAGTCAATATATAAATCTGTGTATTAACTTTAACCGACTGCAGTTACCTGGATGTCCGTTAAAGTCCGACATGCGCCGCAGAACGCGGCGTCTGATCAGAGCTTCCACTGTTTGCTAAACGTTCAGTCATTTTCCAAATAAATTTTGATGAAAACACAACCTGATACCCCTAAATTTTGAAATGGATTCCTGCCATATATAACATGGAAGGTTGCATTTGGTACAAAATGGGTTAATTGATACAAAACGGTATCACTGCCTCTCTCGCAACACTCGAAATGAGTGTTCGAGAGCGATTCAATAAGCTTGAAGCTTTCATCGCAATCGAACTAACATAAATTAGTATAAACTAAAAAAGAAATCAGTTGAAGAAAAAAGGGGGCAAAATGTACACCAGAATCTATATTATAGAGCAGAAATAACGAAATAAGGTTTACCCCCGTAAACCCCAATTTTGCTATATAAGTGGGGTTCAAGAGAGTCAACATTATATAGGCGTGTTTTCATGTGTTTAGGGATTTTCTTGAAGTTTGCGGCAATTTTCAAAGAAACTGTGAATCAATGTTGATTAAACACGACTGCCATTTGGTAGAAATGGGCTGCATGATGCTTCCACACAGCGCCGAAACCGACTGCACACGAGTACTGGTGTACCGCTTAGAGGGTCTAATCTAAGCCTGCCCAGGCAAAGCAGTGCGAGTCGAGCCGTCCATGCTTGTAAACCCTATTGGATTCATTGGGAACAGGGCTTGAGATGTCATTTCATCTCAATGTCGGGTAAAAGTCCCACAAAATTGGAAGCAACGTCTCCAAAAAGACATATACAGTGTTAACGGGGACGTTAAACCTCAAATCAAACAAACAAACAGTCAAAGTTAAGAGTGCATGATGTAGACTGAATGAGTCAAATCATTGTTACTATACTTTAACAGCTGTAATGTAATTTTTGTTTGTTTGTTTGTATTGGAGTTTATCGGCCCAGTCAACACTGTTTAGGTCATTTTTGAGCCGGTCAGTTTACCTATCCACACTTTCCTGGGCAGGCGTATACGTAAGCGGTTAACCAGTACAGTGCACATTCTTTCGCCAGAAACTGACAACTGCCCTTCTTGAATCAGCGGAAGGGAGAGAATGACCGTAGAAAAGATTTCATGATCAATCTCCACGAAAGAATGTTGCCGACCCCGGCGGGAGTCGAACCCGCGTCCTCCTGATCACCAGTCAGACGCGCATCCGACTGAGAGCTGTAATGTAATACCACATACCAACTCCCAATATCATAAAAGATAGACATCAAATGTTTTACATTAAGAGGATTTTTCGGCTATTTTTCAAAGGGAGACAACTTTCGGGACTTCCTGTTCACTTTTCTATAAGGCCTGTCCCGCTGAAAAAGGGGTGTACTCTTAAAGGAAAGAATTTGCTCCTTAGGAGCAAATTCTTTCCTTTAAGAGTTGACGCCTATTGACATGGGAGACAAAAATACTTTTGCAGCAGTTGCCTCCCATGAAGGTGTCCCCATTCCCCTTAATATGTCATATGATCTGTCACTGTGGCCTTGACCTTCTGTGTCAGCAGCAGCAGCAGTTACATGGTTGTAATTGTACAGTATCTGAAGTAAGGTATAATATGACATGTCAATCGCCAATGCAGTCAACATGATGAAGAGCAAAACTTTCCAATAACCATTCAAATAAAAATAAAAAATGAGTTCCTTTAAGAGCAATGAAAACATTCATAAGAAAGAAAATAGGTCGTACTACGTAGTTTCGGCTAATAAAGCCTCATCAGTGACCCTGTAATAATCTGCCAGAGGAAACATACTGCAATTTTGCGAATTTCGAATAGGCAGTCGATTCAGACTGATATAAATCAAAATGGGGTCCCAATAATTAAAAGCCTGTCTAGAATAGGAGTCTAAACCAATAATTTATTCCTGATTTCTCAGAATATTCACCCTGATCTCAAAGGACCAAAAGTAAAATATAAACTGCACTATGGTTGATGTACGGGGAGACGTTTTACGGCCGCCACACGGCACAACACCAGCTGCAGTGAAGGCAGATAAAAATAAAAAATGAGTGTCTTTAAGAGCAATAAAAACATTCATAAGAAAGAAAATGGGTCATACTACGTAGTTTCGGCTAATAAAGCCTCATCAGTGACCCTGTAATGATCTGCTAGAGGAAACATACTGCAATTTTGCGAATTTCGAATAGGCAGTCGATTCAAAGACTGATATAAATCAAAATGGGGTCCAAATAATTAAAAGCCTGTCTAGAATACGAGCCCAAACCAATAATTTATTTCTGATTTCTCAGAATATTCACGCTGATCTCAAAGGACCAAAGTCTGCGAATTGACCTTCTGTAAGCAGCAGCCGCAATATTACTTGGACTATACTTTGTCTATTATTATTATATTAAGTAATATGAGTTATGAAATACAGTGAAGTTCCGGTATTAAGACCACCTAAAATTGAGGCACATTTTGGCCTGAAAACCTAATTTAGTAGGTTTCATTTAAGAAATAGATCAGCTCTAACTGTGATTTGTTGAGTAATAAATCACAGTTTGGAGGTCAGTTGTAAAGTAGATCAAATCACGAGCGCGTAGCGCGCGTGATTTGTCTACTTACAACTGACCGACAAACTGTGATTTATTACTCAACAAATCATAGACTAGAGCTGATCTATTTCGATTCTAACACGCTGAAAATTGCTAATATTGTTGTTGTTTCCTTCACAATCTCACAACCTTTCGCCATTGCTAGAAGAAAACCCGCTAAAATTATCGACTGAAACACATGCATTTATATCCTTTTCTAACGTTTTCGATACGAGAAAATGACATTACACCGTCTAACGTCAAGGAAATCGACTAGTGACGTCATAAATTAGCAGTTTTTAATGACGTCACACGTCACGCTCTTCCGAGCTGTGATTTGTTGCAGAATAAAACACAGCCGTTTTCCATTGCCTATATAGGCGCGCTGTGTTAGAATAGTGTTTTTGGCATACAGTGTCTGCTGGCCAGAGACCACTTTTGGGACTGTTCAAAAGTGGTCTTAAAGACCACTTTTGAACAGTCACAAAGGTGGTCTTAACAGATGAATTTTGCTGAACATGTATAAGTTTACAAATCAAAGTTAAAGAAACAAAACCAAATTGAACTTACAAAATATGGAAAATTACAATTTGGCTATGTTGGACGTCGGTGCTTTGGCCGAGGTTCTTTCCTGTTTAATGCATGTTATGTTGGTGATTCTAATTTTCCACCATTATGTATATTTTTCCGTTTCAGTTCCATTTGGATTTTCTGAGTCACCACCCATTTGGGAAAGAGCTGTAGACTCGGTTTACCAGCTGCCTATTTTGTTTACTGCCGTAACTCTATGTTAAGTCTTCTTCCGTTGTCATATTGTGGGCGGGATTTGGGATCTGATTGTATCAATTCTTGATCGTTTCCTCGATCCCGGGCTTCTCCAGACTTTCGGATGAGTCTTTAAACCGAGGTCCCGTCTCCGTATGACCTTAGCTGTTGGTGGGACGTAAAACTAAAACTCACTCACTCACTTGATCGTTTCCGTTTTCAACTGACCCATGTAAGAGGCAATGCTATAGAGATACCATTTATCAAGTATGAAATGAATTGGAAAATTGGTTAGCAAAATATAAGAATTAAAGTAGTCATTACGCAAACACTTCTATACAAATACATTGCCACCTTTATCGCCGGAAAAATGAAAGTTTATAAGATGTAAAATTGTGATATTTTTCATATTTCTGCTCAAAATATAGATTGTGGGCACTCGTTAGAACCGCCTCATCGAGGCGGTTCTAACGAGTACCCACAAGCTATGTTTTAGAACAGAAATAAGAAAAATAAGGAATACCCCCGGAAACCCCAGTTTTACTATATAAAAGTGGGGTTCAAGGGGGTCAAAATTATATAGGTGTGTTTTCGTGATGGTTAACGGCCAGACACACGTTCTCACGAATCGGTACATATGTGACCTTTTGTAGGCAGGACAAATGGTTATGTGACAATTTTTATGTGTCAGTCGCTTAAAAATTCATACGTTCTAACGAAATAGGTGACAAGTTTGAATAGTCATTCCTGTAATTAATATTGCAAGTAGATAAGTACGCATTGCCCGCAGAAAACAATAGAATTACATTCAAATTTGTCTATTTCGATACTAAAAATCGGCAGCCATACTGAAAGAAAACAAACACGTGCACTGTCCCACTCCACCCAAATGTAAATGAGTAGCAGTAAAAGTCACTGCCTCTCTCGCGCGCGTGATAACATCCGGAATGGGTGTTCGAGAGCGATTCAAATAAACTTGAAGATCTAATCGCAATCACAAGCTCATTTTTTGCATTCAAGTTTTCTTGTATTTACGATTTTCTAAGAAAATCGAAGGTAGGACACTTCCCAGTTGATATAGTGATTTCTGCGATTATACAGTAACATTGCTATATTACGAGCACCATAAAGTCAATAACTTATAAATACTGTCGCAAATTTTTGACGTTATTCAATCAAAGGTCGCGCTACATTCGTTTATCTTTATATGATAAACAAAATCTTACACTCGTGGTCATTTCATACGAAATTTATAAAACTCGCCAAAGACTCGTTTCATAGATTTCACACCACTCGTGTAAGTTCCTCAACCCTAATTTATTATAGCGATACATTTATTGTCAGTACATGAAGAACGATTTGAAGTTGCAATAAATTTTGATAAAGGAGGGGTGTTTAGTCGATCGATAGCGACTTGATTTGTATCACGGGGCTTGAGGTTCCTTGTGTTAACAAACTATAAAATGCAACAAATATAGTGTTCTCTGGTATGACCCTGAAAGAGTTTGAATGCAATTCCTTACTTGTAAATTAGTTATACACTGCTTCTTTTATCGTTGATAGTTGTAGGAATAATATTTTTCTTCTGAAAAATTGTCATATTG
The DNA here is from genome assembly GCA_963580285.1 of Lucinisca nassula. NCBI lineage: Eukaryota > Metazoa > Mollusca > Bivalvia > Lucinida > Lucinidae > Lucinisca > Lucinisca nassula. Next base: position 98,330,062 of record OY757018.1, read on the forward strand.
TTCTAACATATGGGCCCCGCCAAGCGATTTTGGTACTTATCGCCTATGCGAGCAACGAAGGTTCAGGCGAGCCTGCGCATCCGCGCAGTCTCGCCAGAACCTTCGCTGCTCGCTCATACAAGCAGTGAATCAAGAGGAACCTTCAGACAGAAAGCCATATCCCTGGCCCCTCTGAATGGCTGGGCATGCGCAGTTAAAATTTGTCATGACGGAATGCTCGAAGACCCAAATTCGCTTGGCGGGGCTCAATTATATCGTAAGTACTATGATGATTTGAAAAAAAAAAAAAAAAAAAAAAAAACAATCGTGGGGAAGAAAACGTCAGACACGTACATCGATTGCTCATTCACACATTATGGTTCTAACTCTTTCTTTTCATCAGGAAAACATGCCTATATAATTCTGACCCCCTTGAACCCCACTTTCATACAGCAAACTCGATGAGGTGGTTCTAACGAGTACCTACAATCTATATTTTGAGCAGTAATAAGAAAAATATCACAATTTTTCATCTTAAAATTTTCGTGTTTTTTTTTTTTTTTTTCGGCGGTAAAATTTACAATGTATTTGTATAGGCGTGTTTTCGTAATGTGTCCCTGGGAAATTGTTTCGGCAGCTGCAGATATATTTGGATAATTTACAAGGAAGATGTTTTTCTTATTTTATTGTGAAAAATGAATGTTGTGTGTACTCATTAGAATTGCCACATGAAGCCGATTCTAATGAATACAAAGAACATATCATACTTCCATTTAATGGAAGATTTTTGTTTGATTTGAGGTTTAACGTCCCCGTCAACACTGTAAAGGTCATTTTGGAGACGTTGCTTCCAATTTTGTGGGACTTTTACCCGACATTGAGATGAAATGACATCTCAAGCCCTGTCGCCCAATGAAACCAATAGGGTTTATTAGCATGGACGGTCCGCCTCGCACCGCGGTTCCTGGACAGGCTTAGATCCTCTAAACGGTTTACCAGTACTAGTGTGCGGGCCGGATTCAGCTCTGCGTGGAAGCATCATGCAGCCCATATATTTCTTCAAGCCCCTATGGGCGGGGGCGGAATGGAAGATCGGACAGTTGTCCCTAAATTATACCCATTTCGCCGTCCTGCCTAGCGCTTTAATGACATCACGTTAACAATTCCGTGTAATGAACGCTCTGTAAATCCCACTTTATATACAGAAAACTGTGGGTTACAGGGGGTATACACTATTTTTCTTGTTTCTGCTGTATGGCATAGGTTGTAGGTACTCGTTAGAACCGCCTCAGTGAGGCGGTTCTAACGAGCACCCACAACCTGTATTTGGAGTTATCTCAAGTTTCATCAGACAAACAGCTATTTTGGAGTCATGAAAGAATGTACAATGTGTGTTTGTCTGTTTGTTTGTTTTGTCGTTGTTGTTCCTGTTTTGTTTGTTTTTGTTGTTGTTATTGTTTTGTTCATTGCCGCCGATGTTTGTGCACGTTAAGTCTTATGCTTTTGTGTTGTACTGCAAAATTTATTGACTTTTTCTGCGGATGAAAAGATACCCGCCTTTCTTCGGCAGTTATAACGATGCCAGTTGACTTTGAGCCAGCCATGATTTGTTTGTTTTGCTTGTTTGAATTGAGGTTTAACATCCCCGTCAAGACTATGCAGGTAATTTTGGAGACGTTGCTTCCAATTTTGTGGGACTTTTACCCGACATTGAGATGAAATGACATATCAAGCCCTGCTGCCCAATGAAACCAAAAAGCTTATATGCATTGGACGGTCTGACTCACATCACTTTGCCTGGGCAGGCTTGGTCCTTCTAAGCGGTTTACCAGTACCCATGTGTGGTCAGTTTCAGCTCTACGTGGAAGCACCATGCAGCCAATGTATTTTCCAAGCCCCGATAGGCGGGGGCTAGAGAGCCAGCCATGAACAGTAAAGTTTTTCCATGGAACAAATGGTACATAACCGTCCAAAACCTCAAGGTCTCTTTTGGGTATGTCATTTTTGGAATAACAGCGAGCAACGTCAAGACGAAGTGTTAGGGCAATACAGTAAAATTCCTATATTAAGACCACCTTTGGGACTTTCAAAAGTGGTCTTAAAGACCACTTTTGAACAGTCCCAAAGGTGGTCCTTGACCAGAGGACACTGTTGGCAGAAAACACAAAGAAAGATTAAGTGCACCCTTAAAAATAAGCTTTAAAAGCAGAGTTAGTCTTAATTATAGGTGGTCTTAATAGCAGAATTTTACTGTATTTTGCAACGGTAACTTTCACAAGCAATAGTTCTCAGTTAGGTGCAGAACTCCTGCGCAATACCGGCAGCACAGTCAGATTTTCTGCAGAGCTTTCAGTAAATAATTCTTTCTATCCTTTGTCTGTCCAGCACTTTTTTTTTACTTTTCGTCGAAGCTTTAGATGATTGCTTTAACGTGGGTGGAATCTCATGATTTAAAGGAGTCTCGGATATGAAGAAGTGTTTCTATGTACAAATACTAGGTCGAGTCTCATGGGGAACAGAGCGTTCTCTTTTTACAGTTCTTCTTTGATCTGTTCAACCACAGATTCTTAGATGAATTGCTGAAATCAGTGAAGGTGAAAAATAACAACTGTGCATTCACTTTATCATCTACTTTGCGGTGCCATAAAATTGTAGGACAAGGTCAGAAGAACTACTATGCGTTGCTTTCGGTATAATAAAAGGGGGAATAAATTAATCAGAAACGTCATTTAGCGCCGACCATCGGGGCTTGAAGAAATATATGGGCTGCATGATGCTTCCACGCAGAGCTGAAACCGACCTGCACACGAGTACTGGTAAACCGCCTAGCGGATCTAAGCCTATCCAGGAACCGCGGTGCGAGGCGGACCTTCCATGCTAATAAACCCTATTGGTTTCATTGGGTGACAGGGCTTGAGATGTCATTTCATCTCAATGTCGGGTAAAAGTCCCACAAGATTGGAAGCAACGTCTCAAAAATGACGTTTACAGTGTTGACGGGGACGTTAAACCTCAAATCTAACACATCTAGCACTTTTTTGTTTTTACTTTTCTTCGAAGCCTTAGGTGATTTCTTTAACGTGGGTGGAATCTCATGATTTAAAGGAGTCTCGGATATGAAGAAGTATTTCTCTGTACAAATACTAGGTCGAGTCTCATGGGGAACAGAGCTTTCTCTTTTTACAGTTCTTCTTTGATCTGTTCAACCACAGATTCTTAGATGAATTGCTGAAATCAGTGAAGGTGAAAAATAACAACTGTGCATTCACTTTATCATCTACTTTGCGATGCCATAAAATTGTAGGACAAGGTCAGAAGAACTACTATGCGTTGCTTTCGGTATAATAAAAGGGGGGAATAAATTAATCAGAAACGTCATTTAGCATATACATAAGAGGGACAAAATGAAAATAAATCTTTCAACTTAACAATATAGTGCAATCTTTAAAATCAGCAGACGCTGATCTTTTTGAGGTTTTTGAGTGTTGCATATCTAGCACAGAACTGGGTCATGGGGGTTTAGAACATCTCGTTAGCGAACACTAAACGGTGTTTCTGTTAAAAGATAGTATAAACAATTGCTATAATCAATGGAAAATTCCGTAGAATTATTGTTTAAAACCATTTTCGTGTTTTTGTCATCTTTCCACCGACCCCAGCTTGTAGAAACATATTTTTTTTTCTTCAACTATGCGTTGCTTATCACCTACTATGAGGAAACGTTGCTTTTATCTGCTACTATGCGTTCTAATAAGGCACAGTATGTGCGGATGCACAAGCTGATATGTTGCTTTTTTGTTCGAAAATGGCAGTTTTGTTTATTTGGTGTTTAACGTCCCCATCAACGCTGTAAAGGTCATTTTGGAGACGTTGCTTCCAATTTTATGGGACTTTTACCCGACAATGAGATGAAATGACTTCTCAAGCCCTGCCGCTCATTGAAACCAATAGGGTTTATAAGCATGGACGGTCCGACTCGCACCGCTTTGTCTGGGCAGGCTTAGATCCTCTAAGCGGTTTACCAGTACTCGAGTTGGGGTCGGTTGCAGCTCTGCGTGGAAGCATCATGCAGCCCATCTATTTCTTCAAGCCCCGATGGGCGGGGGCCGTCGAGCATGGCAGAAAATACAGTTTTGTTTTGTTTGTTTGATTTGAAGTTTAACGTCCCCATCAACACTGTAAAGGTCATTTTGGAGACGTTGCTTCCAATTTTGTGAGACTTTTACCCGACATTGAGACGATCAAAACTTGAGACTCATTCTGCTTTAAAAAGCTTGTTTAGAATGTTTCAGTTATTCATTCTTTGTGTGTTCTGCATACAGTGTATTATGGTCAGAGACCACCTTTGTGACTGTTCAAAAGTGGTCTTTAAGACCACTTTTGAACAGTCCAAAAGGTGATCTTAATATAGGAATGTTACTGTATGTCTTCTCATGACGTGGTATACTCGTATATAGAATTTATGAAAGGCTTGTTTAATAAATGTCACATTTAATGGTCGCTCTTATGAGATAGCCTTTACATTAGCGAAAGCAATCCGAGCCCAAACTAAAATTTCTCAGTTTCCCAGGCAAAGCAGTGCGAGTCGAACCGTCCATGCATGTAAACCGTATTTGTCCTATTTAGCTGCCGGGCTTAAGGTCACGTTTATTTCATCTCACATGATGTCGGGTAAAAGTCCCACAAAATAGAAAGCAACGTCTCTCCAAAATGACCTAAATAATGTTGACGGGGACGTTAATCCTCAATTCAAATGAACAAAACCATCCGCCCTTTATCACCCACTTCGTCAAGATGGTAATCCTTCGAAGGGAACCGCTTCATCTACACAGTCATTTGTCTTGCGATTTGTGCAGCCCGGGACGCAACATGACGCGACCATTTGCAATTTATTATTCGATGAAATTGTTACATTCGAACAACAATTAATTTGAACAAATTAACGACTGTTATAGTTCGAACAATTTGACATGAGACTGACCTTTATGCAAGGAATAATTTAGTCAATGTTATCGCCTAATACGTCGGCTTTCGTAAACTTCTCGTGAAGTTTCGGCATCTCATGAATAGCGACCCATTTACCGAACTCTGTGTATTGTACAAAAATATCGCCATGTTCGGAAAACGACGTAGATAAATACATGCATTCAGTCGGGTGGGAAATTATGTTAATAGAGTTCACCAGTCTCACTCTACCGGTTCATTATGTCCAACGGTTCGTTGGCTTTCATGAATGGCCGATTGTTTTCTTGCCACACAAAACTGCGCATGCGTGAAAATACGGAATCCTGGGATAGCATTGCCTTAGCGACCGCTGGCGTCCTCAACTCATCTATAATATCATCAGGTATCATATACATCTGGGGCCAGTTGTTCAAAGCATCGTTAGTTTAACAAGCTCGTTAGTGGTCATATTGTTAACTCTTCTAGCAAGTACAATATCGTAAATTTTGGTATTTTTGCTGAAAAATGTGAGCAGCTTTTGCATCTGCAAAAGCTGCTCACATTTTTTCAGCAAGTTTCAGCATATTTGCCATATTAAATGATCAAAGTTTTAACGATACGTTAACTAACGACGTCATTAGTTTTGAACAACTGGCACCAGGTGTTCGTGAGGCAGTTCTAGCAAGTTCCAGTAATCTATGTTCTATGGGTGGCCGATAGATCTGCCTCACTGAGGCGGCTGTAACGAGTACCCATAATCTAAGTTTTGGTGCAAAAATAAGGAAAATAATATATACCCCAGTAAAGCCTAGTTTTCTCTACACAAATTGGGGGTTTACAGGGATGTTCATTGCATGGACTTGTTAAGGGGAATGGGGACATCTGGCAGATTTTTCCGCCACTTTTCAAAGGGAGACAACTTTCGGGACTTCCTGTTCGCTTTTCTATAAACTCCGTCCTACTGAAAAAGGGGTAAACTTTTTAAGGAAAGAATTTGCTCCTCCGGAGCAAAATCTTGCCTTTAAGACTTGACCCTTATGGACATGAAAGACAAAAATACTTTTGCAGCAGTTGCCTCCCCTGAAGGTGTTCCCATTCCCCTTAATACAATTTTATAGCTTATGTATTTGTTTGTTCCAGGTAAATATGTGGCCAGTTTTGGTGACGGCCCCGGCAGATATAAGCAGTTGCTGTTGGCCACGGAGAAACTAAAGGGCTATGACGCATATGATGGTGCCCCATTTTCTGAAACAACGAGTGAAGGCAGGGTACAGTTTTTGGACCTGACCCTGCCTCAATATGGACTGCCCGTTTATGACTGGATAATGAGCCTCGAAGTAGCTGAACATATTCCTGCACAGTATGAAAGTACATTCATTGATAACGTTGTGCGTCACGCTAAAGAAGGCGTGGTTTTGAGCTGGGCGGTGCCGGGACAAGGCGGGTATTCACACGTAAATAACAGACCATTAGAGTATGTTGCGAAGCTGATGGACAGTTTAGGGTTTGAACATGACCCAGTTGAATCTCAGAAGCTCCAAAAGGCTGCTACCCTTCCATGGCTGAAGAGAAATACAAATGTTTACAGAAGAAAAAGCGATGACAATATCGATAAAGATCTGTATGAGAACGCATGACCCATATATGACTATGGGATCTCCCACCTAATAAGCTGATAGGCGTGTCAGATTTGTTTTGTTTGATGTAAGTTGTACAAAAATGTATGTTCTTTGGAGAAACAGTGTAGACTCGGATCAGACGCCGCATTCTGCGGCCTCTGATCAGGGCCTACAATGTTTGCCAACGTCCCACAAAAGGGACGCTATGCATATATGGGTTAATGTGAACAACAGTTACTCTTTGAACAAGTGAAATGTTGCATCCCCATTTTTGGGTGGACAGTGTGTGAGCCGATCCAATTTACCTTATTTGCATTATCTGCTGGTTCCCAGTCCGAAGGTTATCAGTGTTGGAAAAACAGGTAACCAGACCCCCCTGACCTTGAAAGGTCAGGGGGGTCTGGTTACCCGTTTTTCCAATATTGACAATGGGCAAGCTGGGAGCCAGCAAATAATGCAAATATGGTGAATTGGCCGTTCACTGTCTTGTTTACGTGATAATCACTTACAAAATAATGGACAACCGTGTCGACAGAACATTGAATTGGTAAATTATACATACCAAAGGTCCCAAGAGGGGCATTGGAAACCAGTGCTTTCAGTGCTTTGGTTAATACAAGCAGGCATATTTAGCAGACAGTACTAAATTTAAATTTTTGGCCCCCGCCCATCGGGACTTGAAGAAATAGATTGGGCTGCATGATGCTTCCACGCAGAGCTGAAACCTACCGCACATGAGCACTGGTAAACCGGGAAGATTGGTGCGAGTCAGACCGTCCATGCATATAAACCCTATTGGTTGCATTGGGCGGCAGGGCTTGAGATGTCGTTACACCTCAATGTCGGGTAAAAAAAAAGTCACACAAAAATGGAAGCAACGTCTCCGTATTGACCTATACAGTCTTGGCAGGGACGTTAAACCGCGAATGAAACAAACTAAATTTAGATTTGCTTTCATAATACAAGTATCTGAATCATTTATGAAACGAAGGTCTACTTATGAAAGAAAAAAAAATGCTTTTCTTTCGAAAGTAGCCTAACACTGAACCGGATCGTTAGCGGTCACCGCCTAAATATCTACTGGAACTTTTGTTTGTTTGATTTGAGGTTTAACATTCCTGTCAACACTATTTAGGTCAGTTTGGAGACGTTGCTTCCAATTTTGTGGAACTTTTACCCGATACCGAGATGAAATGACATCTCAATCCCTGCCGTGGGAGGAAACCAATAGGGTTCATATGCATGGACCGGACGACTCGCACCACTTCTCCTGGACAGTCTAAGACATTCTAAGCGATTTACCAGTACTCGTGTGCGGTCGGTTTCAGCTCTTCGTGGAAGCATCATACAGCCCAATTGTAGTGTAGGCCCTGATCAGACTTATCTGGGTCCATACTGTTTACTGTTTCCCTTCCACTGATTCATGAAGGGCAGTTGGTTGGTTGATTTGAGGTTTAACGTCCCCGTCAACACTGTAAAGGTCATTTTGGAGACGTTGCTTCCAAGTTTGTGGGACTTTTACCCGACATTGAGATGAAATGACGTCTCAAGCCCTGTCGCCAAATGAAACCAATAGGGTTTATTAGCATGGACAGTCGGCCTCGCACCGCGGTTTCTGGACAGGCTTAGAACCTCTAAGCGGTTTACCAGTACTAGTGTGCGGGCCGGATTCAGCTCTGCGTGGAAGCATCATGCAGCACATATATTTCTTCAAGCCCCATATGGGCGGGGGCCGTCATGAAGGGCAGTTGTCAGTTTCTGGCGAAAGAATGTGCACTGTACTGGTTAACCGCTTACGTATAAGCCTGCCCAGGAAAGTGTGGATAGGTAAACTGACCGGCTAAAAATGACCTAAATAGTGTTGACTGGATCATTAATCTCCAAAACAAACAAAACAAATCAAACCCCTCTTTTATATAGTGACACTGTGGTTTACAGGGGTATGCTATTTTTTGTTTTTAATTTATGCTCAAAAACATAGATTGTGGAGTATCCTCAATCTATGTTTAGAGCAGAAATATGAAAAATATTGTTTCTTTTATCGGAAAGTTTTCATTGTGTTTTGAGGCAAAATTCTCAATATATTTGAAAAGGCGTGTCTTCATAATGTTTTATTTAGAAGCATGCAGCCCCTGTGATATAGAAGGAAATGGTATATTGCAAACTGTTTACAATACGCACACGCGTAATATGCGTAAGGCAAGCCAAGCCTTTGTGTTGCTTGGGCAACTCTAGTTTAGTCGTTTTACTAATACTGCAGAAGATTCCCACTCGCTATTGTCCACGTAAAAACAGAAGTTCTGCTAGAATACTGGCAAGCAATATTGATGCAGATCAGACACCAAAGAACGCTTCTTCTTATCAGGGTCTACATCGTTTTCTTTAGGGGAATGAGAACACCTGGCAGACGTTTCTGCCATTTTTCAAAGGGAGACAACTTTCAGGACTTCCTGTTCGCTTTTCTATAAGTCCTGTCCCACTGAAAAAGGGGTCTACTCTTAAAGGAACGAATTTGCTCCTTAGGAGCAAATTCTTTTCTTTAATAAGAGTTGACCCCTATTGAGATGGGAGACAAAAATACTTTTGCAGGAGTTGCCTCCCCTGAAGGTGTACCCATTACCCTTAAGGGGTTAAACGAGTCCTCGTTCATGAATATTTTCCCAGACAATCGACCCACCAGTGTTGCTAGTACTTTGATTTTTTTTTCTCGGGAGACATTTACCCTCAGTTTTGTCACTCGGTGAATAATGCACATACACGTATGCATCACGTGGACAAGTCCGTGTAATTAAGGGGAACGGGTACACCTTGCATATTTTCCCCGCCATTTTTCAAAGGGAGACAACTTTTGGGACTTCCTGTTTGCTTTTTTATAAACTCTGTCCGGCAGAAAAAGGGGTGTACTCTTAAAGGAAAGAATTTGCTCCTCTGGAACAATTTCTTTCCTTTCAGTGTTTATCCCTATTGACGTGGAAGACACAAATACTTTTTGAAGAAGTTGCCTCCCCTGAAGGTGTATTCCTTCGCCTAAATACCCTTGTAAACCCCACTTTAAGGCTGGACATTAGTTGCCCTATTTTCTGCTAAAAACAGATTGTGGGTACCCGTTAGAACCGCCTCATAGAGGCGGTTCTAATGAGGCGGCTCTACGGAGCACCCACAATCTATATGTTATGTAGAAATAAGGGGAAAAAATGAAAAAATTCTAGTTCTACAAATATGAAAGAAGCTATTGTATCGCAAGGATGTGCTATTGTTTGAAAGAACGTTGAAATGTTGTTTCAACTATGAATTAATGTTGTGTGCCTGCAGGGTTCCAAGTGGTATTGTTGTTAGATATAATTATAATTATTATTGTTGTTGCTGCTGATGTTGGTGTTGTCGTCGCCGTTGTTGTTGTGTTCAGTATAATTTTGATGCAGGTCCTATCAGTGTCGATGTCGTAGCCGGTTTGAAACATGTATGCAACATTAACAGGTGGGTTTTAATGCGATTGGTGCATCAATGGGACAGCGGAACCGAATATTTCAAGGTTGCAGACCTGGAATTATTTTTCAAGTCCTCAGACCTGGAAATACTCGGATTGTCAAATATGAAAAGAAAAACTCCCCTTTGCAGTACTTCCTGGTCTAATCATCATGTGAACAAGTCTGTGAAATGAACACCCGCACCCCTCCTCCCCCACTAAACCACACTTTATATTGAGAAAACTGGGGTTTACGGGGTATATATCATTTTTCTTATTTCTGCTCCAAAATAAAGGTTGTAGGTACTCGCTAGAACCGCCTCAATGAGGCGGTTCTAACAAGCACCCACAACCTATATTTGCAGTATAAATAAGTAAAATAGCACAGATTATCATCAGAAAGTTAGCCATTTTGGAGATGTGAAAAATGCAATATGTTGCACGGGTGTGTAATCCAAATGGTGTGTATTAGACATTTTGCCTGATTAGAAACTTGTTACAAATCATCACTGGAAGCGCATCCTTTTCAAATAGTCTTTTGAATAACTTGACCCAGTTTCAAGGCCACACAACTTTTGATTTGAGGTTTAGCATCCCCGTCAACACTATTGAGGTTGCTTCCAATTTTGTGGGACTTTCACCCGACTGTAAATTGAAATGACATCTCAATATCTGCCACCCAATGAATAGGATTTATATACATGGACGGTCCAACTCGTGCCTGGGCAGGCTTAGACCTTCCAAGCGATTTACCAGTACTCTTGTGCAGTCCATTTCAGCTCTGCGTGGAATCATCGTGCAGCCCAATCTATTTCTCCAAGCGTCTACCACACAATTTGAGTGTTCAGATTAGAAGACTTAGTTGAGTATTCCACAATATTTTTTTTAAAGTGGTATGGAATTCTTATGATCTCACATCAGTATAATTATCATCAGTTTAACAAGTCCATGAAATGAAAACCCCTCTAAACCTCACCTTATATAGAGAAAAGTGGGATTTACAGGGGTGTACATTATTTGCTTTATTTTATTTTTTACTTAAAAACATAGGATGTTTGTTTGTTTGATTAGAGGTTTAACGTCCCCGTCAACACTGTAAAGGTCATTTTGGAGACGTTGCTTCCAATTTTGTGGGACTATCACCCGACATTGAGATGAAATGACATCTCAAGCCCTGTCGCCCAATGAAACCAATAGGGTTTATTAGCATGGACGGTCCGCCTCGCACCGCGGTTCCTGGACAGGCTTAGATCCTCTAAGCGGTTTACCAGTACTAGTGTGCGGGCAGGATTCAGCTCTGCGTGGAAGCATCATGCAGCCCATATATTTCTTCAAGCCCCTATGGGCGGGGGCCAAACATAGGATGTGGGTACTGGTTAGAATCGCCTCAATGAGGCGATTCTAACGAGCATCCACAATCTGTTTCAAGCAGAAATAAGAAATATACAACACTTTTTTCATAAGAAAAAGATGTGATTTTACCACCATTAAAGACACAATTCACTACATGGATGTGTTGTTCTAATGCTACCCTACGGAAATAGAACTATAAATTCTGGGGAGAAAAATTGCCTTTAAAGGAATTGAAGCGGTTCTAGCGAGTACCAAAAACCTGTTTTTTTAGCAAAACCAAGAAAAACTAGAACTGGCAGAGGATCTGACGATAGCCCCGATATAGCGCTATCAGAAGAGAACAAGATGTGTTTGTGAAACACTGATGCCCCCGGACAGTGCATGTTAAATATGAAAGCAGTATCACAAAGCAATCAAAAGGTATGGCCAAGAAATGTAGGCGCTAGAGCGATGACAAAGTTTTTCTAAAAATAGCCACAGTGACCTTGACCTTGAGGTCATGACCTTGAAAGTCAAACTCGCTCGAGATATTGTCATAAGGAACATTTGTGTGAAGTTATATTGTAATCAGTAAAGAAATGTTGGCGCTAGAGCGATGACAAAGTTTTTCTAAAAATAGCCACAGTGACCTTGACCTTGAGGTGGGGGGGGGGTGTGTCTGGATGGACAAAAATTATGGTACCACTAGAAAGGTATTGTGACAAGGAGTGCACGTGTGAAATATGAAAGCCCTACTACTTACCAATCGAAAGTTATGGCCAATGTTAAAGTGTATAAAAGTAGGTCAAACGTCAAGGCCAAGGTCACGAGGTCAAAAATTATGGTACCACTAGAAAGGTCTTGTGACAAGGAGTGCACATGTGAAAAATGAAAGCCCTAACACTTATCAATCGAAAGTTATGGCCAATGTTAAAGTTTTTAAAAAGTAGGTCAAACATCACGGTCAAGGTCACAAGGTCAAAAATTATGGTACCACTAGAAAGGTCTTGTGACAATGAATGCACATATGATATATGAAAGCCCTATCACTTACCAATCGAAAGTTATGGCCAATGTTAATGTTTTTAAAAAATTTGAAAAAAATAGGTCAAAGGTCAAGTTCAAGGTCACGAGATCAAAAATTATGGTACCACTGGAAAGGTCTTGTGATAAGGTATACACATGTGAAATATGAAAGCTCTGTCTATTACCATTCAAAAGTTATGCCCAATGTTAAGGTTTTTGTAGACAGACAAACAGACAAACGGAAAAATTAAAAAAAAAAAATAGGTCAAAGGTCAAGTTCAATGTCACGAGATCAAAAATTATGATACCACTGGAAAGGTCTTGTGATAAGGTATACACATGTGAAATATGAAAGCTCTATCTATTACCATTCAAAAGTTATGCCCAATGTTAAGGTTTTTGTAGACAGACAAACAGACAGACCAAAAACTATATGCCCCCCGAATCTCTTAGATTCTGGGGGCATAAAAATTCAAGAAATAGCGCTATCAGAAAAGAACAAGAGGGCCATGATGGCCCTGGATCGCTCACCTGATCCATAGAGTAACAAGTGGGCCCCAGGGAGGGCCATTATTGATCCCAGGGCTATAATGTGCATAATGTTGAGGGAAGTCTAAAAAGGTGAAGCTTCTGAGAAATCAGAAATAAATTATTGGTTTAGACTCATATTATAGACGGGTTTTTGGTTTTTTGGACCCCAGTTTGATTTATACTAGTCTTTGTAGCGACTGCCTATTCGAAATTTGCAAAATTGCAGTTTGTTTCCTCTGGCTTTCTTTGCCGGATCATTACAGGGTCACTGATGGGGCTTTGTTGGCCGAATCTGCGTGGTGTGACCCATCTTCTTTCTTATGAATGTTTTCACTGCTCTTAAAGGAACTCATTTTTTATTTTTGTTCATACCAAATATCAACAAAGGCTATAATTTGAACAATCTTGGTAGAGGTCCACTAAATGAAGCTTCATACCAAATATCAAAGACCTTGGCCTTCTGGTTATAGACAAGATATTTAAAGGCTTTCCCTATATAAGCCTATGTAAAACCAGTGGGCCCCGGGTTGGGGCCATTTCTGGCCCCAGGGCAATAATTTGAACAATCTTGGCAAAGGTCCACTAGATGAAGCTACATACCAAATATCAAAGACCTTGGCCTTGCGGTTTCAGAGAAGATATTTTTAAAGATATTCCCTACATAAGCCTATGTAAAACCAAATGGCCCCTGGGCAGGGGCATTTTGGCCTCAGGGCTATAATTTAAACAATCTTGATAGAGGTCCACTAGATGAAGCTTCACACCAAATATCAAAGCCCTGGGCCTTGCTGTTTCAGAGAAGAAGAGTTTCAAAGATTATCTCTATATAAGTGTATGAGGCCCCGGGGCGGGGGCATTTGTGGCCCTGAGGGCTACAATTTGAACAATCTTGGTATAGGTCCACTAGTTGAAGACCTGGGCCTTGTGGTTTCACAGAAGAAGATTTTTAAAGATTTCCCTATATAAGTCTATGTAAAACCAAAGGGCCCCGAGGCGGGGGCATTTTTGGTCTCAGGGCTATAATTTGAACAATCTTGGTACAGGTCCACTAGATAAAGCTTGGTTTAAACAGTATTTATTTTAAACTATTCACATATACAGAACACAATATTACATTATATAGGATCCTAGATAAAGCTTGATACCAAATATCAAAGATCTGGGCCTTGTGGTTTCAGAGAAGAAGATTTTTCAAGATTTTCCCTATATAAGTCTATGTAAAACCAAAGGGCCCCGGAGCGGGGGCATTTTTGGCCCCAGGGCTATAATTTGAACAATCTTGGTAGAGGCCCACAAGGTGAAGCTTCATACCAAATATCAAAGACCTGGGATTTGTGGTTTCAGAGAAGAAGATTTTTAAAGATTTCCTTATATACGCCTATGTAAAATCAAAATGCCCCGGGGCGGGGGCATTTTTGGCCCCAGAATTATAATTTGAACAATCTTGGTAGGGGTCCACTAGATGAAGCTTTATACCAAATAGCAAAGACCTGGGCCTTGCGGTTTCAGAGAAGAAGATTTTCAAAGATTATCTCTATATAAGTCTATGTAAAACCAAAGGGCCCCGGGGCGGGGGCATTTGTGGCCCCAAGGGCTATAATTTGAACAATCTTGGTAGAGGTCCACTAGATGAAGCTCCATACCAAATATCAAAGACATGGGCCTTGTGATTTTCCCTATATAAGTCTATGTAAAACCAAAGGACCCCGGAGCTGGGGCATTTTTGGCCCCAGGGCTATAATTTGAACAATCTTGGTAGAGGTCCACAAGATGAAGCTTCATACAAAATATCAAAGACCTTGGCCTTGTGGTTTCACAGAAGATTTTTCAAGATTTTCCCAAAATACGCCTATGTAAAACCAAAGGGCCCCGGGGAGGGGGCATTTTTGGCCCCAGCACCGTAATTTGAACAATCTTGGTAGGGGTCCACTAGATGAAGCTTCATACCAAATAGCAAAAACCTGGGACTTGCAGTTTCAGAGAGGAAGATTTTCCCTATACAAGCCCATGTAAAACCAAAGGGCCCCGGGGCGGGGGCATTTTTGGCCCCAGCACTATAATTTGAATAATCTTGGTAGGGGTCTACTAGATGAAGCTTCATACCAAATATCAAAGACCTGGGCCTTCTGGTTTCACATAGAAGATTTTTAAAGATGTTGCCTATATAATCCTATGTATAACCAAAGGGACCCCGGCAGGGGCAATTTTGGCCCCAGCACTATAATTTGAACAATCTTGGTAGGGGTCCACTAGATGAAGCTTCATACCAAATATCAAAGACCTGGGCCTTGTGGATTCAGAGAAGAAGATTTTTCAAGTTTTCGTTGAAAAAAATCTAGTTTTGGCTCCTGTGACCTAGATGTGCAATGGACCGGAACCATTTGAACAACTTTGAAAGGGGACCACCTAAGGATCATTCCTGTGATGGTTGGTTGATTTGAGGTTTAACGTCCCCGTCAACACTGTAAAGGTCATTTTGGAGATGTTGCTTCCAATTTTGTGGGACTTTTACCCGACATCGAGATGAAATGACATCTCAAGCCCTGTCGCCCAATGAAACCAATACGGTATATTAGCATGGACGGTCCGCCTCGCACCCCGGTTCCTGGGCAGGCTTAGATCCTCTAAGCGGTTTACCAGTACTAGTGTGCGGGCCGGATTCAGCTCTGCCTGGAAGCATCATGCAGCCCATATATTTCTTCAAGCCCCTATGGGCGGGGGCTGTCATTCCTGTGAAGTTTGTTCAAAATCCAATCAGTGGTTTAGGAGATGTCGTTTAAAGAAATTGTTTACTGACGCAGGAAGGATGCAAAGTGATCCCAAAAGCTCACCTCGTCACTACGTGACGTTGAGCTAAAAATACAAGAAAAAAAAGTTTTCAGCTTTCAGCCTCTAATTAAATTTTTCAATGTTCAAAGGGCAATAACTCCCAAAGTAGGCAATCCAGAGTTATGGTACATGCGCTCTGCACATCGTCTTATAGTGCTTTACATTTGTGTGAAGTTTCATGAAAATACCTCAAACGGTTTTTGAGTTATGGAGTGGATAAGGTTAAAATTGCCATTTTTCAGTGTTCAAAGGGCAATAACTCCAAAAGTGGGCAATCCAGAGTTATGGTTCATGTGCTCTGCACGTTGTCTCATAGTGCTTTACATTTGTGTGAAGTTTCATGAAAATACCTATAACTATTTTTGAGTTTTGATGAATTATGGAATTACGGAATTACAGAATCACAGAAGGACAAGGCAAATCCAATATAGCCCCCACTTTTTCAAAGCGGGGCTATAATAATGTAAATCCCATGTTTCTCTGTATGAAATGGGGTTTAGAGGGTTGTTCATCCATGGATTTGTTATTCTGAGGATTTTTGTTTCAACTAGAGCTGTCAGTGAAACTGACTAGGGCCCCGGCAGCGCTAGCAGAAATTTGTGGACGGACGGACAGACAGACGGACGGACAGAGTGATTACTATAGGGCACCCACACTTTCAGTGTGTGGCCCTAATTATTTGATTTGTAAATTTTCTTGGGCATGCACATCATGTGAACAAGCCTGTGAAATGAACAGACCCACTAAGTCCCATTTTATATAGGGACAACTGGGGTTTGCAGGGGTATACATTAATTTTCTCATTTCTGCTCCAAGTTGCTGAGTTGAGCATGAAATTTGACCTGCTCACAAATTTTAAAATGCCAACAATTGTTGGCATTTTAAAATTAATGAGCAGGACAACTAACATTTGGTGCTGATCAGAGCAGGAAAATTGCCTATTTTATATTTATGAGCATAATAAATTTCATGCCCAGCTGAGTTGAGCATGGAAAGAGTTTTATTACCTCGGGCCAGACTTCAATTGCACCATACTTTAAGCAGGGGCAACAAACGCGGCTTATGGCCACTGGTCTCCAATATCTTCTTTTTGGAGTGCTGTGGTGCAGTGGTAAAGCATCATATTTGAGATCAAGAGGTAGCCGGTTCGATTCCCGTAAGCCCCAAGTGTTGTTTCCTTGAGCAAGAGACTTTATCCACATTGCTTAGTACTGGTTCCTACCCAGGAAAAGAGGGCCACATAGAAGATTAGTACTAGTACTAAATGTGTTACCCTCTATAAATAGGGTAGATTATTATTATTATCATTTTGGGATCTGTCTAAATATGGCTACATCCATAGTAGTGTAAAAAAATTTAACTTAAAATGAACAGTTTTGTTTCAGGTTTAACATCCCTGACAAAACTGTATAGGTCATTTTGGAGATGTTGCTTCCAGTTTTGTGGGACTTTTACCCATACTCATGCAAGGTCGGTTTCAGCTCTGTGTGGAAGCAACACGCAGCCAATCTATTTCCTCAAGCCCTGATGGGCGGGGGTCCCTGCAATGAACAGTGATATTAACCCTTATCTTGCTGAATATTCATCTAAGCCACACCCATTTCTGTCTATCAACCAATCAAATTACTTGATTTAATTTATTGCTTCAAATTCATAAACTGAATGCCAAACAGTGTAGATCCAGATCAGATGGCTTCTTCAGAAGCCATCTGATCTGGATCTACACTGTTTGCAAAGATAGGGGTTGTAGTGAACAGCAAGAGAAGTGTTAAGAGGTTTAGGTGTGTATGGAGTTAGATGGGAGTTAATCAGCCAAGTCAGAACTATTTAGGTCATATTGGGTTGGTTGTTTTACCAGAACAGTGCATATTCTTTCACCAAAAACTGCCAACTGCCCTTCTTGAATCAGCAGAAGAGAGAGTATGACTGTAGAAAACTTTTCATCATGTATCTCCGCAGAAGAATGTTGCCATCCCAACAGGTACCAAACCTATGACCTGATCATCAATTACCCCTTATCCTGCTGAATATTCAATTTAGCCACACCCATTTCTGACTTTGAACCAATCAGATTACTTTATGTAATTTATTCTTGCAAATCCATAAACTGAATGTCAAACAGTGTAGATCCTGATCAGATGGCTTCTTCAGAAGCCATCTGATCTGGATCTACACTGTTTCCAAAGATAGCGGTAGTCGTGAAGAGCAGGATAAGAGTTAACCCTTTTTGTACCAAAAGGCATCTTCCTCCATATATAGCAGGAGTTAATTTCAAAATTTAGGGGTGTCAGGTTGTGTTTTCTTCATAATTTATTTGGAAATGGCTGACCTTTTTGCAAATAGTGTAGGCTCTGATCAGACGCCGCATTCTGCCGTGTCTGGTCTTGACCTGCACTGTTTGCTAGGGTACACGTTATGGGGTTTCAGGTACAAAATAGTTTAAGACTCACATCCTACTGACCTACTTCAGCATGGAGTAAAAATCGACAACAAAAAAGTCTTATTTATTTATTTACTGTCTTTACAGATATTTTTCATATAAAGTACAAAACAAGCACATTCTGTGAAAAAGAAATTATCTGAGTTCAAAAGAATTGAATAACTAAATAAAGCATTTTAAAACATCTCTGTTAATTTAAATAGAATACCAATGTGGATTGGCTCCTACTACATTCAATGTCATAGATTTGTTAATAATTTTTCTATCTTTTGACCTAAAAATATAAAGTTATAGGATCTGCAAAAAACTGTTAGATTGCGTCAGTTATAAGACTCTGGCAGCAGGTCACAAGAAGATGTTTTCCAAGAGGGTCCTTTGTCATTTTCTATTCTGACACTTCAATTCATCTAGTTAAGGTCTTTGTTTACAATTTCTGTCAAAACGCCACATTTCAATCGCGCCCCAATTCAGAGAAAGGAACCTCATGCAAATTTAAAAAGATAATTTTAAGATAACTTCATATTTTCTCCACTACAACATCGTAAGGGTGTTCATTAGAACTGTCTAATTGAGGCACGTCTAACAAGTACCCAACTATTACTTTATGAGAAAAGCAGAAAATTGTCCCATATTATCTCTCAAATGCACACTTTTTCTCTTATGCAGTTTTATAAAATTGGTAAGGCAAAGTTTCTAGTAATGCAGATCAAGCTTCAGGTCCTTCAGAAGCTTGAGGTGCCGGGGCACTTGATGGCTGTGACGCTCCGCCAGCATCCATCTGTTTCTTTGTACCAGAGACAATATCATCAATACGTAGCAATAACACTGCCGTCTAAAAATAAACAGGAATACATCTTTATACCGTAATGATACTAAGTAATGGGACAAATTGGCCTAAGCAAACAGTGCAGACCCTGAAGGAGCAGTCTGATCAGGGTCTACACTGTTTGCCATTCTGTTTGTACCTTGCAGGATCATGAAACAAATTTGTTAAATTTTTGGAGAATAACAGCAAGTCCTCAAGGTGTCCGAATTATTAGGATTTTTACAGTAAATCAAGACAAGGTTGAGTTACCGGGATAATAAGGGGGTACTTCTTGTGTCGACTGTTTATTAATTGACCTGAAGTTTTGTTTGTTTGAGTTGATGTCTGACGTCCCCATCAACACTATGCAGGTCATTTTGGAGATGTTGCTTCCCATTTTGTGGGACTTTATAAAGTGCAAAGGTTCTTCAGTGCTGAAGTCCAGGTGACTATCACTACCAGGTAACGGTTATTTATAGAAAATAGACATGCTATTCTTTAACTGTGAGGTCAGAGTATTACGTCAGAGAGGACTCTATAGATTCTGGAACGGAAACATGCTTAGAGGATGTAAGCCTGCCCAGGCAAGGCGGTGCGAGTCGGACCGCCCATGCTTATTAACCCTATTGGTTTCATTGGGCGACAGGGCTTGAGATGTCCTTTCAACTCAATGTCGGGTACAAGTCCAACAAAGTTGGAAGCAACGTCTCTAAAATGACCTTTACAGTGTTGATGGGGACGTTAAACCTCAAATCAAACAAACAAACAAGGACACCTTATTGTGTCATCAGTAACATAGAAGAGGCTAGGGAACATACCTCTATAGCTGTCTTGTACACCTGGGCCTTGACTGCATAGGGCTCCCAGACCCCGTAGTCCTTCATGTCCACAATGTTGCCGGTTTCTCCATCCACTCCCCATGACATGTTGTCAGGTTGAGCATGCTTAGCCTGAATATACACAAAGTCATAGAATAACATCCACAGCTGAACTATAATGGCTTGAATACAGTAAAATTCCTGTATTAAGACCACCTTTGGGAATGTTCAAAAGTGGTCTTAACACTTTTTGAACATTCCTGTATTACGACCACCTTTGGGAATGTTCAAAAGTGGTCTTTAAGACCACTTTTGAACATTCCCAAAGGTGGTCTCTTATTAGGAGCCACTGGCTGTAGAAAAGACAAAGGAAGAATAAATGAAAATTTCTCAATAAGCTTTTTAAAGCAGCTTTAGTCTAAATTTAAAGTGGTCTTAATAGCGGAATTTTACTGTACCATAATGATCCTAAGCATTGGGACAGATAGGCCTAAGTAAACAGACCAGACCAAGATCAGACAGCTCCTGAAGGAGCAGTCTGATCAGGGTCTACACTGTTTAGCATTCTGTCTGCACCTTTTTGACTCCTAGCTGGATCGTGAAACAAATTTGTCAAAGGACATTTTTGGAGAATTACCGGTACAGCAAGTCCTCAGGGTGTCCGAACTTTTTGGATTTTTTGGAGTATTTTTGTGGCCCTGAAAATTTGTTGGGGATAGGGTTACTTAAAAACACTGAGGATCAATCATATTGACAGGTAAATAGGAATAATTTGTATGATTAAGGGATATCTATATTTTTTTGGTGGGGGGGAGGGGATGGGGGGGGTTACAGCCCTTTCAAGATTATTTCACCTATTTCGAGCCAATTGCTAATCAGAGGCAGGCGAAAATAGCAGCAACCAGAGAAAAACCACCGGACCTTCACTGCAGAACGTGGTGTCTGGTATGTGGCCCGAGTGAGGCGCGATTAACAGTGGTAAGGCTCTCATCCATTAGAGCATGGAGGCCAGTAAGGATATCTTTTCACATCTAACATAATTTTGAGGAATGTTATGTGTACTTATCAGAACCACCTCATTGAGGGGATTCTAATGAGTACAAACAGCACAAGTTTTCACAACAAATTATCCTAAATGTATTGATATCTGGAGTCATGGTAAAAATCACTAGGAACTCATGAACAAGTTTGAAGCAGCTCCATATGGTATACAAGCTATGTATGTTTGTGTCACAGAGGTTACACTGTACAGGGAAACTGCTAAGGCTCAAAAACCTTTGGGGCCTTGCAAATCTGTTCAAGGCAGGGTTAGTTCAAGCACTGTGAGGTTTTCAAGGCACCATGTCAGCAGGCATAATGCTTCTATATAATAAAGATATGTTGTGTGTACTCATTAGAATCGCCACGTTGAGGGGATTCTAATGAATACACACAACATACCTTTTCATGGCAAAATATCTTCCTGAACTAGCCCTAGCTAGTTCTTATCAGCTATATGGGAAGATTTCCCTAGAGACTCAAGTATGAGTTTGACTCGCCATGGTAAATCACCCATCAGTGTTTGAGTGACTGAAAATCCACTGCAAATGCCATCACTGTTGGGATTCCTAATTTGATTTGTTATATTTGTGGTTAAACGTCCCCGTCAACACGGTATAGGTCATTGTAGAGATGTTGCTTCCAATTTTGTGGGACTTTTACCCGACATTGAGATGAAATGACAACTCAAGCCCTGTTACCCAATGAAACCAATAGGGTTTATATGCATGGACGGTCCGATCCACACCGCTTTGCCTGGGCAGGCTTAGATCCTCTGAGTGGTTTATCAGACTCATGTGCGGTCAGTTTCAGCTCTGCGTGGAAGCAACATGCAGCCCAATCTATTTCTCCAAGCCCCGATGGGTGGGGCAAGCATAACAAGGATAAGTTAAAGGATAAGTTTCCTCATTTCTGGTTATTTGATTGTCTGATTTGAGTTTTAACATCCGTGTCAACACTGTATAGGTCATTTTGGAGATGATGC
This sequence comes from Lucinisca nassula, assembly GCA_963580285.1. Taxonomy (NCBI): domain Eukaryota; kingdom Metazoa; phylum Mollusca; class Bivalvia; order Lucinida; family Lucinidae; genus Lucinisca; species Lucinisca nassula. Next base: position 98,351,874 of record OY757018.1, read on the forward strand.
TTCCAGTTTTGTGTGAATTTTACCCAACACTGAGATAAAATGACATCTCAAGCCCTGTCGCCCAATGAAACCAATAAGGTTTATTAGCATGGACGGTCTTACTTGCACTGCTTTGCCTGGACAGGCTTAGATCCTCTAAGCGGTTTACCAGTACTTGTGTGCGGTTGGTTTCAGCTCTGCGTGGAAGCATAATGCAGCCCATCTATTTCTTCAAGCCCCGATGGGCGGGGGCCGTTATTTCTGATAGAAACATTTACTGTGGGTACTTGTTAGAATTGCCTCAAAGAGAATTGCCTCAAAGAGGCAGGAATTGCCTCAAAGAGGCACTGCTAACTTCACGGCAATTCTAACAATACCCAGATTATGTTTTTTTATGGTGAAATACCATTTGTTTTCCCTTGTTACACCTCTGTACCTGAAGCTATGACTGCCCCTGTTCTAGTCTCCCACTGACCCTCAGAGCAGGGACTGTTCTGTATCAATGTTCTAGGGATCATCACTTAGGCCCTAGCTTCTACTCCTTTTGGCCACCAGGCAATATGTGAGACTCTTAAACATTCTCATTCAATGTTACAGAGCAAATCTAATGACTGGATTAATGTAACTACAGTAAAATTGCTATATTAAGACCACCTTTGGGACTGTTCAAAAGTGGTCTTTAAGGCCACTTTTGAACAGTCCCAAAGGTGGTCCCTGACCAGAGGACATTCAATGCAGAAAAGACAAAGAAAGAATAGCAGCACTCTTCAAAATAAGCTATTTAAAGCAGAATTAGTCTTAATTTTAGCATTTTTAGGTGGCTGTAATAGTGGAATTTCACTGTAATATTTCTATTCCCCTTTGCTCACTTACCCTCTAACCAGCAAAGTATCAACCATATTACACTCCAGTAACATATCAACCCACCCTCAGAACTGAACATTATCTGAGCTTCTACTTACCCTCAGTGCAGTGAGTGTTCTGATTGTGCTAGCTCCACAGTTCTGTATCAAAGTTCTAGGGATCACCTCCAGGGCCCTCGCTACAGCTCTGTACGGCCATTGATGAACTCCAGTGATACTCTTAGCTTTCTCGTTCAGTGCCTAAAATGATATTTTTAATGTAAAATTAATTTTAATTAATAATATACCTACCCATCACTACAATTATAGCCTTTTCACCAGACGCAGGTCTGGGACAGTCTGACACAAAAAAAAAAATCTAGCCAGAAATGCCACCGGCATGTCCCTTTTCCCGTGACCTCCCCAGCGTCGAGTCCTGATTGGTCGCTGATGTCACATGACCTATCAGACCAATAGGCAGACGATACAGGTCACGTGACCGCGATTTTCGCGCCGAGAAGATCATTATTTCTTTCAGGAAAACAAATATTTCAGGCGGGGCTGGGAGGCGGGACATACCATTGTAGTGATGGGTAGGTATATTATTAATTAAAATTAATTTTACATTAAAAATATCATTTTAATATCAAATATAACTACCCATCACTACAATTATAGCCTGAATTCAAAGCAAGTGGAGGGTTGGATGAAAAATAAAGTTACACATACCTAACTCCTCCAACCTTGGTTGTTTATACCCCTTTTAAAACCATCCAATGATGGTAACGTAAGGGAGTATCCACCATGACTGCAAGGGATCCAAATCCAAAATTCACAAGTGGAGAAGATAAATGGACAGGAACCGGAGTCAAAATAGAAGGTTCATACCTATTCAAACAGGCTAACAAACAACCAAGGAAAATAAAATCCCAAAATAAGTGCTGCTCATAATAGATTGAGAAGCTACTAAACTACCCAAGGAATGAGTACCACTACGAATGGGAACCAAGCTCCTTAGGTGAAGGGATGAAAAGTAGCGTTGGAACATCCATTACGCAGTAAGAAAAAACATTCTGAAGAAAAAATGGAGTTCCAATATGCCCAAAATGTAGAAGGTTCTAACCTCATACTGTATTCTGAATGATAATAGGGCAGAAGTGAAATTAGCATATACTGGTAGAAGCTTTATCACTTTACAAATCCACTTTGCAATCAAGGATGGTTAGAAATATATCCAAAACCCCTTGATTGGAAAGAAAAAATTCTCATGATAATCTCGAAACGTTTTAAACGTTCTAATGTATACAAAAAATTCACATTAGTCTACGATCCACGAATCCTGGAAATGACAGGATAAATAATAGTTTCAGACAAGGTGATTTATAGCCTGAAACAAAAATAGGTTGAATGAGAAGAGAAAAAGAAGTCATTGTTCTTCTCATACCTGAAAACAACCCTCTGCAATTGGCAAAGCATGACTATAACTTCTACTAACTGAAGCAAATGTCAAATGAAATACAGCTTGATTATCAAATGAACAAAAGAAGCTGAATTCACCGGATCGTAAGGTGGTTTAGAAAAGACCACAACACTCATGCAAGATTCCATTTGGATTCAAAGTCCTGGAAACCTGTCGGCATAGTGAAAAACCCCTTTAATAAGCTGGTGATGGTAGGGTTTAATGAAAAAGTGTGAAGCCGACTAAAATTTTAACATGTTCGAGATTACTGATCTGTACCCTTCTCTTAGATGAAATAGAAATTGAAGGGTAGAGAACAGACAGAAAAAGAAATCCAGTAAAAAAACCTCCCTAGAGGAATTGTCTGGATTTATTTCCCTTTTTCTACACCAACTAGAAAATATCTTCCATCTTCCAGAGTAAAACTTGAGAGTGGAGATCTTTCTATATTTGAAGATACACTCGGCAGAGAAACCAGAAAAGTGTCTACCTCTGGTTTGATTCCTGACAACATCTGGATGTGTAAGTAAAGCATTTCTGGATTGAAATGGAATGCTTGACCCACACCTTTAAGATATTTGATCTGGAACTACTAGAAGACGGGTTGCAAGTCTTGAGACTAGGCTCAGAATGACTAAAAAACCAAGATCTCTGAGGCCATAGGAGGCGTAATCAGAATGGCTCGGCTTTTGGACGCTTGAATTTTTTCCTAGAACTAGAGGAATTCAGTTGAATGGTGTAAACGCATATGTAAAAGATTCCCCCAATCTAGAGATTTTAAATCAACTGCACGTTCCAGGTGATCTGAAACTTGAAACATAATGAAAGTTGATTGGAGAACCGAGTTGTTTGGACATTTGATTAAAAAAGGCCCAATAAAGGTTCTCTCCATTTGAGAAAACGCCCTGTAGAGAATGGATGGTGAACTGGTCTATAGGGGCGATCCCAATGACGTAATCTGCCCTGGAGGTGTCCGACAAGGATAGACATACCTTCCTGAAGACACCAAGTTATAATCTTCCATGTAAAAGCCAACAGGGAAGAGTAATGAGTCACTCCCTGATAAGTAGAAAAAACTACACTATTCATTTGTCTGGAGTAACAATAATGAAGCTGTTCCTCAGTTTGGAGCTATGAAGAACTGATAAACCAAGGAAATTTGTCTGAAGTTTCAGAATGTTTATACACATATACATATATACATACATATACGCATACACACACACATATATATATATATATATATAGCCCCGCCTAATATAGGCCCCACGTTCCCTGAACAACTAATCCCTGAGGTTCGAAGTGGGAAACCAACCTGAAAGGCTGGCATGCGAAAAAAACAAATAGGGAATAGTCTCTAAAAGAGGAGACCCCATTTGATACTGAGGGATTCATAAATCGTAGAGAGCAATCTTGATAATGGAATTTATTGCTCCTATAGACCGTATGGTATTTCCAGTGATAATGTTAGCAAAAAAAACTGGAAAGGTCTAAGAAGAGATTGTCCAGGGAAACTGGATCCAATTACTAAGTTTCTAAAAAAGGGGAAACAAACCCCTGACATAAATCGAAAGTTTTTCGGGGCATGAAAAAATTGGAGAAGTATCTCTGAGGTAGAATCAATTTCAACTTCTCGATAAAGTGTATGAAATCTAAATTCACAATAACCTGTACACGTTAAGACAAGGTATGATAAACAGTATCTGTAAAAATGATGACAAAACCCATCATCGGAACACTACACAAGATTGGGGCCTAATTCTATGATGAGAGCTGCTTAATTAATTTCTATTAAGTTGGTGAACAGGGAAAACATTGATCCGTTGACAAATCCAACAAAGGAAAGGCAACGGACTGATACACAAAAATTCCATCCAAGGTGAAACGAAGGTATTTGCGTAATGACCTATGGATGGAGATGTGAAGGTTAGCGACCTTTAAAACTACGGAAATCGTCCCCGAATTTGGGAAATTTGACCTGACTAATCGAGGACGAAGTTTCCATTTGAGATGATCGACTCGCATCATCTTGTTAAGTGTGAGAAGTCGATGATGAGTCGATTTTCCCATTTTCTTCTTTTCTTTTCATTGATCCGTTGACAAATCCAACAAAGGAAAGGCAACGGACTGATACACAAAATTCCATCCAAGGTGAAACGAAGGTATTTGCGTAATGACCTATGGATGGAGATGTGAAGGTAAGCGTCCTTTAAAACTACGGAAATCGTCCCCGACTTTGGGAGAATTGACCTGACTAATCGAGGACGAAGTTTCCATTTTGAAATGATCGACTTGCATCATCTGTGTTAAGTGTGAGAAGTCGATGATGAGTCGATTTTCCCATGTTCTTCTCGACCAGAAAGATCCGCCTGTAGAAGCCTGGGGAAAGGAGAAGTTTTTCTACTTACACGGCTTTCTTTTGGAGAAGAACCCTTCCTCTTCCAATAAAAAGATTTCTTTTCTTGATACTATTTACCAGAAATAGTATTTGCATGTGAGAAAGAGAAAGGATTCCTAACGAACTCAATCCAGTAACCCTTTTTCCAAACTCATAAAACTCAAAATATATTTGATAAAAGAAGCCAAGGCTTGATAGAACTGAAATAGCTCGGCTCCTACTGGAAGAAGATGAAGAGGAGGGGAAGGAAGAAAGTCATTTGTTAGACTTGTGTCTTCCTCAATTGGGAGATTTCGTTCCAGTCCGACCTCTGGAACGAAAGGACCGTGTACCCTGATCTGAGAATGATCTACTAGTAGATGGGGACTGATTGAGATCTTCTAGTCGAGGGTGATAAGCACTTAAAAGTCATAGGAAGTAGTCGAAGAGCGTCTCTTGGTTGCGGTACCTGTACTTGATACGCTCTCCGAAGACTTCAAAAAAGACGAGTGCCCACGGTCTTGAAGCTTGATTCTGAAAACGTTGGGAAGACATGGTCCGCTTATAGTTTTAGAATCAAGAGGCGCTGAGGCTCTAAGTTTTCATTTACTATGCTCAGTAAAAACTGAACCAGTTATCAAGAGCAGAGTTGCGCCAAACATGCAACATGGTGGTAGACAGCCATGGCATGTAAAAAATGACCGGGAAATAAACAAAAGCATTAGAATAGCAGCTATATGGTCGGAATGCTCTTGTTTGAAGGCAAAGTGGGTAGAACTAGAATACCATTCATAATGAGAACCCACTTAATAATAGTCCTGGTAAGAAGCTCCAATGTTAGAGCGTCGAAACAGGAAGTAATGCCAATTTCCCTGACGTCATATATACAGAGACTGAATCTGGGTCGAATTTAGGAATTTCATAAGAACAAAAAAAAATTGATGTTTTTTTTTTTTTTTTTTGTTGTTAGAACCAATGTTCCAAGTTCTTTTCGCACGAGTGCCCCCGGTCTTGAAGCTTGATTCTGAAAACGTTGGGAAGACATGGTCCGCTTATAGTTTTAGAATCAATAGGTGATGAGGCTCTAAATATGTCCTTCTCATAATCGCTAAATAGTAAGGACGAAAAAGGACCAACCTCTGAGTATTGATATATCCCCAGAGGATAAATCACTAGGCCCAGATTCAGCTCTAGGGGCAAAACACTTGAGGCTCAATTAAACTTCCCCAGTGTTAGGCCCTTTATTGTATATAGTGCACTGAACATGCGAAATTGCCGAATCAAAATTGAGCATTCAAGGAGCCGTGCCTAAAACGATCAAGGCCGAATCGGCCCAAGGCCGAAACGACCCACCGAAATAGGCCGAATCGATCCAGGTGCAAATTCGGGTCGAAAACGACCCAGGCCGAAACGACTCAGTACCGAAACGTCCCGGATTCACTTGCAATAGTTACGGTATTCCAATAAACGATGCCCAAATCTGTATGTTTTACAAGGGAAAACAATCCAATTTAATGATTATGATAACAAAAATTTATCATAATAAGAGGAAAGAAGAATATGACCAAGGTAAACTAAGTACCGAAGGTCCGGAAAGGTTACCCGATAAAAACCGGGATCGGAACCGTACCAAAATTCGTATGTAACATGGATTCGGAAAAAATTTTTGGGCATAGGTTCCCCGCACCCCGGAGTCCCCGCAATTATGAGCAGGGTCTCTACGGGGCGGTCGACGAACCTATCCTAGTCAACCCAGGCCCAAATAGGAGGAGGGGACATAGACTGGCTCATCTTGATTCGGCAATGGTGACCCACACGAATTGGATGGATTCTGTTTAGAAGATACTATAGAAAGGCCACAAAGGGACCTGAATATTATCCATCTGCATCGTGGGATTTATAAGTGCTAAACAAAGACGGGTCTTGCACATGTTCAAAAATAAATTAATGCTGAGAATTTTTATTCAGCGATACAACGTCTTCCGATACCGGAAGTGGAAGGAACACGTACAAAAAAACGTCCTCTTTTCTGGCAATTTAAGTTTCCACAACGCCGACTTCTATTAAAACATTACCAGGAATAATACGAGCGTATACCCTGGCACATAACATGAAAAGAAGTGTGGTGCTTATCAAAAACCAAAAACGGTTGATCACATGATAAACAAAACTTCCAAGTGAAATTTCAAAATGGCGGACAACCACTACACATGTAATGTCGGCAGAAACACACGAAATAAAGTCTATAAGAATTTCGGAATAAACAGTAAGCTTAAAAAGCCTAAGTACGTTGTGGAAACTCAAGGTAAGTGCAAAATCAAAAAAGAATAAAACACTTATCCGTTTATTCATTCTTCCATGGAATGTAGTTTGACCATCCTATCCCAAGCAAGTCTGAAAAAATAATGATCTTCTCGGCGCGAAAATCGCGGTCACGTGACCTGTATCGTCTGCCTATTGGTCTGATAGGTCATGTGACATCAGCGACCAATCAGGACTCGACGCTGGGGAGGTCACGGGAAAAGGGACATGCCGGTGGCATTTCTGGCTAGATTTTTTTTTTTTGTGTCAGACTGTCCCAGACCTGCGTCTGGTGAAAAGGCTATAATTGTAGTGATGGGTAGTTATATTTGATATTAAAATACAGGAGTTTAACCTCATGTGAGCCCAATCATGAGAAGACCTGTCATCCCCGTTAACAAACAGGGTCCAGTTGTTCAAAATTAAAACTTTGATCATTTATTATGGCAAATATGCTATTATGTTTTTACTGAAAACAAGTGCAAAAGCTACTCACAATTTTCCAGCAAAAAAACATAACAAGAGGGCCATGATGGCCCTGAATCGCTCACCTGAATCCAAGATGTTTCAAAGCTTATGGAAATGAAGGATTCACTGCTTTAAGGAGATCTGGACCAAAGACTTTTACCTTTGGAGGCTATTTTTCATTGTAGTGGAATTTGAAGGTTTTTCTATTTTTAGCTCTTGTGTCCATTTTGCTTAACAGAGCAGAACAGTTTAGGCAATTTTGAAAGAGGGTCACACAAAGAAAATTCCTGGGAAATTATTTTCAAATCGGGCAATTTGCCTAGGAAGCAATGTCATTTAAAGGTTTTTCTATTTTTAGCTCTGGTGGCCATTTTGTTTAACGGAGTGGAACGATTTAGGCAATTTTGAAAGAGGGTCACTCAAGGAACATTCCTGTGAAATTATTTTCAAATAGGGCAATTTGCCTAAGAGATGTCATTTAAAGGTTTTTCTATTTTAGCTCTGGTGGCCATTTTGTTTAACTAAGCGGAACTACACTGTAGTGTCGTTATAACGCTGTCATCGGGATCCATCGACGTCGACCGCGTTATAAGTGATCCAGCGCTATACTGATCCCGAAAATATAGCGTTATATTGTTACCCCACCCACTTTTTCTGCATACATAGCTAAGGTTTCTGCCAGTTTATTATGAATATTACATACTGCATGTATTTTATAAATTGTATAGTTGCTAGATTAAATGTTAATCTGATTCTATACTTCTAGTGGTCATTTAGCTTTTCATTCAAAACATTACTGAATTTATTTATTACTGTACTTTAGTTTCTGTATCTCTGGCCGCCATATTTATTTACCTCTTCCGGTCTCAAGAAGGTATCACTAAATAGTGAAGTAAAATGCAACTTGACAATTCCAAAATGTTAGCTTGAAAGAGGGGCTATTAATGTAATCGAACCAAGTTTAACATGGTGATTATGAATGTTTATTGTTGTACCTTGCATAATTTCCATTTCTTCATTTTTATCTAGTGAATAATAAATAAGTAAAAAAAAAAACGTCTGCTATGCTCTGTTTTTGGCGGGAAAAATATTTAGCGTCTGTAAGTGACAGTTACAAAGGGATTAATTGAGACAAACTGGTACAAATACCTTGATTACCTGGTTTTCACACCTTACCACACTGCTAATTGCCGTCTTATCAATAAGCCAAAGGCGAGTATTCACAGTTTAATAGTGTTGACAACTTGAGTAAATAAGCGAGAATACAGGTATTGTCTTGGCTGATGATGGTATTCTGACTGCCGAGTTCGGCAGAAAAATGGGGGAAAAATTGACCATTTTCAAAACTGCCGGACAAAAGCAAACAAATGAAGCGACAGACCAACAGCGTTATAACGATCCCCCCTTTCCCCCTTCCCCCCCCCCCCCACCCCCCCCCCCCCCCCGACAAACAGCCCCACGAATTTACCGCATGCAGATGCACGGATGAAAACAGCGTCTGCATTGCTCTGTTTTGGCGCGAAAAATGTTTAGCATATACAGGTGTCAATTGAATTTCACACCATAACCAGCTTATTTATAATGCCTTAGGCGATTATTCACAGTTTCATAGTGTTGACAGCTTGAGTAAATCGGCGAGTATACATGTCTTATCATGGCCGACGATGTTTTGACTGCCGAGTTCCGCGAAAAAAGGGCAAAATTTTCAGCCAAACTTTCAAAACTGGGGAAAAAACGCAAAAAAAAACGGGAGCCACAGACCAACAGCGTTATAACGATTTCCGCGTTTTAAGCATCAGCGTTATAACGACTCTACAGTGTATTTAGGCAATTTTGAAAGAGGGCCACTCAAGCAACATTCCTGTGAAATTATTTTCAAATAGGGCAATTTGCATAGGAGGAGATGTCATTTAAAGGTTTTTCTATTTTTAGCTCTGGTGGCCATTTTGTTCAACTAAGCGGAAAGATTTAGGCAATTTTGAAAGAGGGTCACTCAAGGAACATTCCTGTGAAATTATTTTCAAATCAGGCCATTTGCCGAGGAGGAGATGTCATTTTAAGGTTTTTTCTATTTTTAGCTCTGGTGGCCATTTTGTTTAACGGATCAGAACGATTTTGGCAATTTTGAAAGAGGGTCACTCAAGGAACATTCCTGTTTAATTCTTTTCAAATCGGGCCATTTGCCTAGGAGGAGATGTCCTTTAAAGGTTTTTCTATTTTCAGCTCTGGTGGCCATTTTAGTTAACGGAGCGTAACAATTTAGGCAATTTTGAAAGAGGGTCACTCAAGGAACATTCCTGTGACAATATTTGCAAATCGGGCCATTTGCCTAGGAGGAGATGTCATTGAAAGGTTTTTCTATTTTTAGCTCTGGCGGCCATTTTGTTTAACGGAGCAGAACAATTTAGGCAATTTTGAAAGAGGGTCACTCTAGGAACATTCCTGTGAAATTCTTTTCAAATCGGGCCATTTGCCTAGGAGCACATGTCATTTAAGGGTTTTTCTATTTTTAGCTCTGGTGGCCATTTTGTTTAATGGAGCACAACGATTTAGGCAATTTTGAAAGAGGGTCACTAAAGGAACATTCCTGTGATATTATTTTCAAATCGGGCCATTTGTCTAGGAGATGTCATTTAAAGGTTTTTCTATTTTTAGCACTGGTGGCCATTTTGTTTAACGGAGCAGAACGATTGAGGCAATTTTGAAAGAGGGTCACTCAAGGAACATTCCTGTGAAATTATTTTCAAATCGGGCCATTTACCAAGGAGGAGATGTCATTTAAAGGTTTTCTATCTTTTTAGCTCTGGCGGCCATTTTGTTTAACAGAATAGAACGATTTAGGCAATTTTGAAAGAGGGTCACTCTAGGAACATTCCTGTGAAATTCTTTTCAAATTGGGCCATTCGCCTAGGAGATGTCATTAAAAGGTTTTTTCTTCTTTTAGCTCTGGCGGCCATTTTGTTTAACGGAGCAGAACGATTTAGGCAATTTTGAAAGAGGGTCACTCAAGAAACAGTCCTGTGAAATTATTTGCAAATCGGGCCATTTGCCTAGGAGAAGTCATTTAAAGGTTTTTCTATTTTTAGCTCTGGCGGCCATTTTGTTTAACAGAGCAGAACGATATAGGCAATTTTGAAAGAGGGTCACTCTAGGAACATTCCTGTGAAATTCTTTTCAATTCGGGCCATTTACCTAGGAGGAGATGTGATTAAAAGGTTTTCTATTTTTAGCTCTGGCGGCCATTTTGTTTAACGGAGCAGAATGATTTAGGCAATTTTGAAAGAGGGTCATTCAAGGAACATTCCTGTGACAATATTTTCAAATAAGACCATTTGCCTAGGAAAAGATGTCATTTAAACGTTTATCTATTTTAGCTCTGGTGGCCATTTTGTTTAATGGAGCAGAAAGATTTAGGCAATTTTGAAAGAGGGTCACTCAAGGAACATTCCTGTGAAATTATTTTCAAATTGGGCCATTTACCTAGATGTCATTAAAAGGTTTTTCTATTTTTGGCTCTGGTGGCCATTTTGTTTAACGGAGTGGAATGATTTAGGCAATTTTGAAAGAGGGTCATCTAAGGAACATTCCTGTGAAATTCTATCATTCACTGGTTTAGGAGGAGATGTCGTTTGAAAAGTTTACGCACGCATGGATGCAAGCACAGACGCATGCACGAGGGACAAAAAGTGATCCCAAAAGCTCATCTCGTCACTACGTGACAGGTGAGCTAAAAACAAAACAAAAGCAGAATATCCTATGTTGCACTAGCTTGAACAGTTAACATTTTGACCAGTAATACGCTCGTTAAGCTAATGAGTCTTTGAACAACTTGGCTAGGTAGGGCAAAAACCAATCTGGGCCAAGCTGTTCAAAGCATCATTGTTTAACGAGCTCATTAGTGGCCAAAATGTTACCTGTTCTATCAAGTATAGTATCTAACACAGTGGTATTTTTGATGATAAAATGACAACTCTTGTTTTCTATTGCATTTCTTTTGAACTTCTTCAGCATTAAAATCTGATTTTAAAATCATTATATGATAAACAGAATCCTACATTTGTGGTCACTTCATATGTTTGTTTGTTTGATTTGAGGTTTAACGCCCCCGTCAACACTGTAAAGGTCATTTTGGAGACAATGTTTCCAATTTTGTGTGACTTTTACCTGACATTGAGATGAAATGACATCTCAAGCCCTGTTGCCCAATGTAACCAGCAGGGTTTATAAGCATGGACTCGCACCGCTTTGCCTGGGCAGGCTTAGATCCTCTAGCGGTTGACCATTACTCATGTGCGGGTCGGTTTCAGCTCTACGTGGAAGCATCATGCAGCCTATATATTACTTCAAGCCCCTATGGGCGGGGGCCATATGAAATTTATGTTCAAAATCAAACCTGAGGGTCATTAAATTCTAACTATTATATATACTATATAGCATATTTATTTTTATCATATCACGTCGCTGTTATGTAGCAGATAAATTATGTCATAAAGGTCACATGACCACACATGTAATAACAAAGTTACAAATGCGCAACATCATGGTACCATCTGTGACAACTCTTATGTTTTCTATTGAATTCCTTTTGAACTTCTTCAGCATTTAAATCCAATTTTAAAATCATTATATGATAAACAGAATCCTACATTATGTGATCACTTCATATGCAATTTATGTAACTCGCCTGAGGCTCGTTGCATAAAATTCATATGAAATGACAACTTGTGTTAGATCCTCTATTTATAAAAACCACTTGCAGTTAAGTCTTCTTCTTCTTTTCCGATTTTTTTTAAAACCTAGGTAAATCTATTTTACTTATTTTTTACAGTACCATTAACCAATTTAGTATCAGAAACCCTGGCAACCCAGATCAGATGCCGCATAACACGGCGTCTGATCAGGGCCTCCACTGTTTGCTTAAAGTTCAGTCATTTTCCAAATCAGTTTTGAAGAAAACACAGCCTGACACCCCTAAATTTTGAAATGGACTCTGGCTATATATAAGGAGGAAGATTCCATTTGGTACACAAGGGGTTAAGGAGAGGACAAATACAGACTGAGTCTAAATCCACATAGCAATAGATAAGGTTCCTATTTTGTTATCACTGACGAATAGTTTTTGTCAATTCTCCATAAAAACCTATGTTGTGGGTATTCATTAGAACCGCCTCAGCGAGGTGGTTCTAGTGAATACCCACAACATAGGTCTTAGGGCTGCAACGATACGATACGTATCGCGATACATGGCTCACGATACGATACGTATCGTGATACATTTTATTTAGGATCTCTGTGGAAAAGAAAGCTGCATGTGGAACAAAAATAAATTTATTGTAACATTAAACTGTAAAAATTGGTTGTAAAATTAAACTTTAAAAATGGAAACAATTGATTAACTGCAACACTAGTGACTAGATCATATGAGATCAGATTTTCTCCTTTAGGAATGTAAATTCCCTGATAACAAATTGCACCCATTAACAGGTCTGTGCTAAACTTTGACAAAACATGTAGTTATAATCAAAACTCTCACAGTCTGTCTTTTTCAGCTGTAAACCAAACCAGCTGAAAAAAGACAGACTGTGAGAGTTTTGATTATAACTACTTGTTTCAGGCATTTGCATTCTATATTGAAACAATTGAAAGCATTGACCTATTAATTAACACAGTTTCAGTCATTCATCGTTTTGATTTGTATTTTGCCGGCGCATTCTCGATCTCGCGATCCGCCATTTTGAACTGCCGAGTGTCGCTCCCGTAATGCAAAATCGAGAAATATTTTTACATTTTACAAGTGCAATTGCGAATAAATACGCATACAAGTGATAGGCATACCGTCAAAAAAAATAATTTTGGCTATTTTTGAGGTAATTTTTGCTTATTTTCTGAATTTCCCCCCGATTTATTGATATAAGCGCCAACATCATCGACCAGCCATTTCGGCCCATTTGTCGATTTTCGGAACTGATCGTCGAACCGAACCGAAAATGGAGGAAACAAAACCGTGAACCGAATCGTAGCTTATGTACCGCGATGAACCGAGTTTTCGGTGAATCGTTTCACCTCTAATAGGTCTATATAGTGAAATAAGGAAAACTTTCCTTCAATCATTACAGAATACTCAACTTATATGTTGCAATGGATCAAATCATTTCACATTTGTATATATATTAGTTGTCCTTGCCATGATTTAAAATAGGTTTCCTGCATTAAATATGTCAAATGCACTCTGGAAAGTTACAGCCTATAAAACTGCACAGACTAAAGCAGACCCTTAAAGTCGCCCCTGCCCATCGCGGCTGGGAGAAATAGATTGGGCTGCATGATGCTTCCAAGCAGAGCTGCAACTGACCACACAAGTACCAGTGGTAAACCCCTTTGGAGGACTAAGCCTGCCCAGGCAATGTGGTGTCAGTCAGACTGTCCCATGCATATAAGCCTTTGGTTTCATTGGGCGGCAGGGCTTGAGATGACATTTCATCTCAATTTCGGGTAAAAGTCCCACAAAACTGGAAGCAACATTTTCAAAATGAGCTAAATAGTGTTGTCAGCGACATTTAGCCTAAACCTCAATTCAAACAAACAAAGACCCTTTAAGATACCTGAGCCAGGGCCATCTCAGCAGCCCCTCCCCCTGGAACTAGCAGTGGTTCTGTCATCACATTCCTTGCTACATTCATTGCATCCTGTAGGTTTCTCTCCACCTCATTTAGAATATCTTTACTGGCTCCACGGAGCAGAATGGTACAGGCTTTAGGGTTCTTGCAGTTTACCAAGAATGTGAAATATCTGCAAAATGAAAGTAACATCATGTCAAAAAAAATATTTATTGAACTTGTTCAGTTTTTAGAACATGTATTTTTGTTTTTTTTTATTTAAGGTTTAACGTCCCCGTCAACACTGTAAAGATCCTTTTGAAGCGTTGCTTCCAATTTTGTGGGACTTTTACCCGACACTGAAATGAAATGACATCTCAAGCCCTGTCGCCCAATGAAACCAATAGGGTTCATAAGCATGGACGGGCTGACTGACACTACTTTGCCTGGGCAGCCTTAGATCCTCTTAGTGGTGTGTGGTTGGTTTCAGCTCTGCATGGAGGTATCATGCAGCCCATATATTTTTTAGATGCGCCCTGAATGTAATTGTTCCTGCATATAAATTTTAAAATGCCAACATTTGTTGGCATTTAAAATTTATGAGCAGAATAAATTTCATGCTAAGTGAGTTGAGCATAAAACAGGTTTTATAATCTCGGGGCCAGAGTGCTGTGTAAAGAAAAGATTGCTGTCAAACACTGACTAGGCTCATGAGCTGGCAGAATTTAAGGGTTAGACAAAACAGCCTAATTCTCTGTTAACCCGTTCTGTATATGAAACCCAACAACTGGTCAATAGCAAACAGTGTAGGCACAGATCAGCTGCTGCAGAACATAGCATCTGATCAGGGCCTTTACTCTTTGCAGAAAGTTATTGATTTTCTTAAAAAATTTCTGAAAAATACTTAACCTAACACCCGCATATAGTGACATGGACTCCTGCTAAATAGAATGGGGAAAGATTCAGTTCAGTTAAATAAGTCATTACTATAACACACCCGTGCGACATATTGCATTTTTCTCATCTCCAAAATGCTACTTTTATGATGAAAATCTGTGATGTTTTTCTTCTTTATACTGCAAACATAGGTTGTCGGTGCTCGTTAGAACCACCTCCTTGAGGCGGTTCTAACGAGTACCCACAACCTATGTCTTGGAGCAGAAATAAGAAGCAAGAGGCTCAATGAGCCTAACCGCTCACCTAAGGAACATTTTAGTTAGCTGTTTGTCTCATGGTCTTTGAGCATAATTTTTTTTTAAAGTTCTTCCTATTGGGACATGGCATTGTCAATTTGGACCCTAGGGGCATGTTTGGTAGGATTAATGTTGGTGACCAGTTAATGCTGCAATATACTATAAAATATTTAAGCTTTGGACCTTTGGTTTCAGAGAAGGAAAGCCAGCCTCCGTAGCTCAGTCAGATTTAATCATGATTGGCCAAGTGGCTTTAAAGATATACTTATTTGAAAATGTGAACAGACGCCGGACACTGGACCATTGGCATACTAATATCTCACATGAGCCTTTGGCTCATGTGAGCGGCTCATGTGAGCTAATAATACTAGCGATTTCAGAGAAGAAGATTTTTTAAGCTATTCTTTCCATTATAAGTCTATGGGGCCTAAAGGGCTCCAGGATGTGGCCAGTTTAGACCCCAGGGGCATGATTGGCACAATTTATGTAGGGGACCACTTGACATTGCTACATGCTTAATATGTAAGCTCTGGGCCTAGTGGTTTCAGAGAAGAAGATTTTTTAAGTTTTTTTTTTCATAAGTCAATGAGGGCTAAGGGGCCTGGGGACGTGGCCAGTTTAGACCTCCAGGGGCATGATTGGTACAATTTATGTAGGGGACCACTTGAAATTGCAATATGCTTAATATATATGCTCTGGGCCTAGTGGTTTCAGAGAAGAATAATTTTTAAGCTTTTTTTTCTATTATAAGTCAATGGGAGCTAAGGGGCCCGGGGAGTGGCCAGTTCAGACCCCAGAGGCATGAATGGCACAATTTATGTAGGGGACCACTTGACATAGCTACATGCTTAATATGTAAGCTCTGGGCCTAGTGGTTTCAAAGAAGAAGATTTTTTAAGCTTTTTTTTTCCATTTTAAGTCTATGGGGGCTAAGGGGCCCCACGGAGTGACCAGTTTAGATCCCAGGGGCATGATTGGCATAATTTATGTAGGGGACCACTTGACATTGCTACATGCTTAATATGTAAGCTCTGGGCCTGGTGGTTTCAGAGGGGAAGATTTTTTAAGCTTTTTTTTTTCCATTATAAGTCTATGGGGGCTGAGGGGCACTGGGACGTGGCCAGTTTAGACCCCCAGGCGCATGATTGGCACAATTTATGTAGAGGACCACTTGTCATTGCTACATGCTTAGTATGTAAGCTCTGTGCTTAGCGGTTTCAGAGAAGAATATGTTTTCAAGCTTTTTTTCCATTATAAGTCTATCGGGGGTAAGGGACCCCGGGCGTGGCCAGTTTAGACCCCAGGGGCATGATTGGCACAATTTATGTAGGTGACCACTTGACATTGCTACATGCTTCATATGTAAGCTCTGGGCCTAGTGGTTTCAGAGAAGATTTTTTAAGTTTTTCCCATTGTAAGTCTATGGGAGCTATATGTTGCCATGGCAACAAGAGTTTCCATCTGATCTGCCCCAAAACATAATGCATCTTTTCCCTCCAACCTGATAATGCTTCTCATGAAATTTAATCATGATTGGCCGCCTGGCTTTAAAGATATACATAGTTGAAAATGTGAACGGACGACGGATGCCGGACCATTGGCATACTAATACCTCACATGAGCCTTCGGCTCAGGTGAGCTAAAAATAATGTATATGCCCGCAAACCTGTTTTCTCAATATAAAGTGGGGTTTATGGAATGTTCCTCTTATGGATCTGTTCACATGACTTAAGGATCATTTTCCCAACTCAGAGACCACCAACCTATCGGTGCTTTGATTATTACCACAATAGTATATGTCAAACCTTCCTTCGGCTGACAAATGAGAGGTATTACCTTTCGTGATTTTATTGAAAATTACTCTCCCAAATGCTCCACTTAGGAAAATCCTATATAAAGTAGTCTGATTGTCTACATACTCATCTCCTATTTTCTTGATCTCAAACAGTCCACATTCTGTCCCGACATCTTCTTCTCTTAATTCATCAGTACGGTTCACAACAGTCGCACCACAAGCCCTATACAATTATATAAAGATAATTTTATTGTTGCTCACATCATTTTACAATGCTAGACCAGTGTATTTTCTTTTCTTATTTTTTTAACGTTTTGGTTTTACGGATTATTTCACTTATATCAAACCAATCATTAATCAGAGATGGATAAAAACATCATTAATCAGAGATGGATAAAAACCACAGTATTCAGGGACAAACCATCTAACCTTCCCTTACACAACTTCATGTGACACTAGCAAGGCTCAATCCCATAGCAATGAGAGACATACGGTAATGAAACAGCACTCTCCCCTCTAGGCCACAGAGGCCCATAGGAAATCTTATTACCAAATTTAGGATATTATGTTTTTTTAATGCTTCCATCAAAAAAAAAAATCAATATCTCATTTATGTGATCTCCAGACAAATGCCTGCACTCATCCTGCCCATAGTGGATGCATCCTGAATGAAATGTCAAGCTATCTATTTAAAAGATTAGAAATGCGTCCATAGGACACGGATGCCCCCGCCTGAAAATATGTCTATGTTCGTATTCATCCATAGAAAGTTATTGACCATGTTTAAGTTTTGGACCCTTTTTTTCACATTTGACCTCTAAGTATGACCTTGACCTTGGAGGTAAGGACATTGGTTTTGTGTGAGGTGGATTTGTCTCATGATGGCCAACATTTCTGCCAAGTAATTTCAAAATCCATCCAGAGATAAGAAAGCTATTGACTGCATTTAAGTTTCGGACCCTTTTTTGACCTTTGACCTCTAAGTATGAGCTTAGAGGTACGGATCTGGGTTTGCACGCGACATATCGTCTCATGAGGGTTAACATTTCTTCAAAGTAATTTCAAAATCCATCCAGAAATAAGTAAGTTATTGACTGCGTTTAAGTTTCGGACCCTTTTTTTGACCTTTGACCTCTAAGTATGACCTTGACCTTGGAGGTACAGACCTGGGTTTTGCACATGACACATCGTCTCATGATGGTTAATATTTCTACAAAGTAATTTTAAAAATCCATCCAGAAATAAGAAAGTTATTGAATGTGTTTAAGTTTCGGACCCTTTTTTTGGCCTTTGACTTCTAAGTATGACCTTGACCTTGGAGGTACGGACATGGGTTTTGCATGTGACACGTCATCTCATGATGGTTAACATTTCTTCAAAGTAATTTCAAAATCCATCCATAAATAAGTAAGTTATTGACTGCGTTTAAGTTTCAGACCCTTTTTTGACCTTTGACCTCTACGTATGACCTTGACCTTGGAGGTACGAACCTGCGTTTTGCACGTGACACATTGTCTCATGATGGTTAACATTTCTACAAACTAATTTCAAAATCCATCCAGAAATAAGAAAGTTATTGACTACGTTTAAGTTTGGGACCCTTTTTTTGGCCTTTGACCTCTAAGTATGACCTTGACCTTGATGGGTTTTGCATGTGACACGTCGTCTCATGATGGTTAACATATCTGCCAAGTAATCTTAAAATCCATCGAGAAATAATGAAGTTATTGACTGCGTTTAAGTATCGGACGCACAGTGGTACGGACCTAGGTTTTGCATCTTGCACATCCATGGATGTGCAAGCGCAAGCTGATCTGATTCTTCGCTTGGCGCACATGTAAATTGTAGGAAACTCAGTTTACCTTGCTATTCTGTTGTTATCAGACTTCCTCACCCTTCTGATAACACTTATACCAGCCTTGACAAGGTAATGTTGTGCCAGGTCGGACACTCCCTTCTCTGTGATCACGAGGTCTGGTTTCATAGCTATTACTTCATTACACATTTTCTCTACGCATTCTTCTTCCATCTTTAGAATTTTACTGCAAAATATTTAGAATCAAGTTGTTCAAAGCATCATTAGCCTAATGAGTTTGGTAGCAGTCAAATTGTTACCGGTTCTAACAAGCATGATATCAAATATTCTCTGCCGGCCTTGGTAGCTCAGTCGGATGCGTGTCTGACTGGTGATCAGGAGGACGCGGGTTCGATACCTGCCGTTGCGGCAACATTCTTTCATGAAGATTGATCAAGGAATCTTTTCTCGGTCATCCTCTCCCTTCTGCTGATTTAAGAAGGGCAGTTGTCAATTTCTGGCGAAAGAATGTGCACTGTACTGGTCAACCGCTTACATAGCCTGCTCAGGAAAAGTGTGGATAGGTAAACTGACCGGCTCAAAGATGAGCTAAAATAATGTTGACTGGGCCGTTTTACTCCAATACAAACAAACAGAGAAACAAATCTAATACTCTCCTACTCTATTTTTCAAGAAGCAAAAATATAAGCATTAAGAATTAACCAATCAAATGTTTAACAATATGTTAACCAATGATATCATTAGTTTTGAACACTGGCCTCAGATCTCACGATGTATCATTTCGCATAAAAAATTTATGAAACGTGCCTTTGGCAAGTTTCATTAATTTCATCAGTAATGACTGCAACTGACATTTTACTTTTAACATAAGAAAATTTTATCTGTGCATTTTCTCCATAGAAAACAGGTAACAGCTATAACATAAAACATTTATCATTGTTGAGGACTGCAGGATAATGTAATTGTGATGTTTATATATAAGGTGTGTAGAACAAGTTGGCAAGAACCTTCTCTGTGGTGACATGGTCTGGTTTCATAGTTATTATTTCATTACAAATCTATGCTGTATATTATTAATTGATTATCCTATATTACACAAGGTCAACCAATATTCAAAAATCATAAATCATGTTTTTAATTGCATCAATTAATAAAATTGTCATTAATCAAGTAATTCCGTATTCTGCCGAGGCCAATACAGCTGACCGAGGACCTGTAACTGGGCCAATACGGAATTACTCGATTAATAACATTATATTATAGGGATCAACCATGGTTTTTCATGCATTAACATTCGCAGGGTCCCGAGGAAGCTGTTTTAACATGAGGCTGCCAGGCCCAATGTTCAAATATCTTCCGAGGGATCCGGCAAATGTTAATTCATTGAAATAACCATGGATGATCGTTATTCTTGCATTACAATTTGGACAGAAAATCTTGACAAAGACGCCCAAAAGCTCCATATACACTCCATATAAACTCTTCAAATGCGACAGGCGAACCAACATGGTGGCCAGTTCAGATTGTTGTTTACAATGACGTTGTTACGCAGTAACCATCTGACGTCATCATAGAACCCGAAAATGCTACATTCAGGGCGATAACGTTACGTCGCTCAATGTAACGCTCATTGTAACATAAACAAAGCAAGGCCAGTCTTGTGATATCAAAAGCTCAAAATCCATGTCCTAACAGCATACGAATTTCATGATTTGAACATGGTTTTTGCTGTTTGAGCACGGCTTTCGGTCCATTCGACAATGGCTTCAAACAGCCATGCGCATAGATATTTATGCAAGAATCATTTGTCTTCCATCTTTATAATAGCATCACTTACAGATCTCATGTCAGTTGTTATTTCACATAAAATTAGTTGTTTGGCATTTAATGGCCTGGTCAACACTATTTAGGTCATATTCAGTCAGTCAGTTTCCCTAACCACAATTTTCCTGGGCAGGCTTACATGTGATCAATATCAAGGACAGAAAATTGCCAACCCACGAAACCTGCACCCCCTGATCACTAGTCAGATGCACAACCTACTGAGCTGTCAAGGTCAGCTACCGTATTGATCCAAGTATTGGGATAGATAGGCCTAAGCAAAAAGTGCAGACCCAGATCAGACTGCTCCTGTAGGAGCAGTCTGATCAGGTTCTACACTGTTTGCCAGTCAGTCTGCACCTTTATGGACTCCTTGCTGGATCACGAAACAAATTTGTTAAAATTTTAGGAGAATTACAGCAAGTCCTCCAGGTGTTCGAATTTTTATGATTTTTACGGCACTTTGCATTTACAGTATGTGTTATGTATTTGGACAGATAGACCCAAGCAAACAATACAGACCCAGGTGAAAGGACGCAGAATGATACATTCAACAGAAAACATTACAATGTTACCAAAGTCACTCTTATGAAATCATTTAAAATGGGTTTAACCCTTTAGCCATCAAATACATAGTGAAAAGTTCCAATCAGTGCAAAATATTTTTATACAGTCACTAATATATTGGGTAGTCATAGTTACATGCTTATTTCTTTGGATATAATAAAGATATTGAGCTCAAAATTGAACTGCACACAGAATATAATTGTGCAAAAATAAATATTTTACACTGCTGTCATTAAAGTGTTCTCCTGGGTGTTCTCAGGCATTATCAATGTCATTTAACAACAAGCAGAGCATATCTTCTCTAACATACATCCTTCTCTTACTCCTCTATGTCATTTCCAATGGGCAAAATCCACAAAACATTATTGCTTAAACTTTCAAAACACTCTTTTCCATGTTCTACTTTCGACTTTAAACATCACATCACCGCAAACAACAACAAAGACCAAGGTTAAAATATATTATGCTCTGTTCCGTAAGATTGATCAGCCTGTCAAACAGGGTAAAAGCCAGTACTGTACATTGTTGCTAAAGTCGACTACAGCGCTCCGCTAAGCTGTCAAAGAAACTCACCTATGGCGGCAAAAGAGTTAACAGCATCTGGCCAATATTCTCTGTCTGGTATTATATATTTTTCTCAGCATGGTATCTTGCAATAGCAAGTATTCATTTGGTTTAAAAGAAAAATGACTTCATAACAACTTCAATATTTTTTTTTCACTTACGCAAAGTCTTCTTCTTTTGTGATTTCAATATTTGTCTGAAAAAAGAATATAAAGACACATACAACTAGAGAAAGTGACCAGTGGGTCACGTATACCCCCGGCCAGCATCACCCTCTGATATATCTTTCGAGCTTGTATGTAATATGAATGAAGTCAAGAAGCTATAAGAATCTATAAATGTGCTTGTAAAAGCTAAACCAAACATAAAATTTCTAAATGGACCAAGGGAGTGAGGGCATCAAATAGAACACACAGGCATCTATAAATTTTGACATAAAACTTTAACCAAATGTAAAATTTCTAAGTCCGTGACCTTGAGGTCAAGGTCACCATGACCTTGAGGTCAAGGTCACCATGGGTGGGGGAATGGACATGCATCATGAAATCATTTATCAAACATGAAGAGAATCTAAGATGTGGTTACAGAGATATCAGCCATGAAAAAGGTTTAACACAAAACTTTGACGTAAAAGTAGATGAACAGACAGACAGACAGCCCACCCAGGGGCTTGACCCAGAGGCTTAGATATTCCATATGAAAGGTAATGCTATAGAGATATCCTTTACCAAACATGAAGAGAATCTAACATGTGGTTACAGAGATATCAGCAATGAAAAAGGTTTAACACAAAACTTTGACGTAAAATTAGATGAACAGACAGACAGACAGACAGCCCACCCAGGGGCTTGACCCAGGGGCTTAGATATTCCATATGAAAGGTAATGCTATAGAGATATCCTATACCAAATATGAAGAGAATCTAACATGTGGTTACAGAGATATCAGCAATGAAAAAGGTTTAACACAAAACTTTGACGTAAAATTAGATGAACAGACAGACAGACAGCCAACCCAGGGGCTTGACCCAGGGGCTTAGATATTCCATATGAAAGGTAATGCTATAGAGATATCCTATACCAAATATGAAGAGAATCTAACATGTGTTTACAGAGATATCAGCAATTAAAAAGGTTTAACACAAAACTTTGACGTAAAAGTAGATGAACAGACAGATGGACAGACAGACAACCCACCCAGGGGCTTAGATATTCCATATGAAAGGTAATGCTATAGAGATATCCTGTACCAAATATGAAGAGAATCCAACCTGTGGTTACAGAGATATGAGCAATCAAAAAGGTTTAACGCAAAACTTTGACGTAAAGGTTGACGAACGAACGTACGAACGTACGAACGAACTAACGAACGAACCAACGAACGAACGAACGAACAAACGAACATACGAACGAACCAACGAACGGATGGAAAGACGAAAACTATATACCCCCTGACATACTTCGTATGCCGGGGGTATAATAATATTAAATGTATGCTGTGGGAATGAATACACCTTCAGGGTAGGCAACTCCTTCAAAAGCATTTTTCTCTTTCATGTCAATAGTGGTCAACTCTTGAAGGAAAGAATTTGCTTCTCAGGAGCAAATTCTTTTAGAGTAGACCCCTTTTTCTGTGGGATAGCGCTTGAAGAAAAGGGAACAGGAAGTCCCGAAAGTTGTCTCCCTTTGAAAAATGGCAGAAAAATCTGCCAGGTGTATCCATTCCCCTTAAGGATTGAGAAATATTTCTGCCTTCATTTTTGTTCCAAGGGAGACAACTACTGTGACTACTTTATCTATAAACAAAACCATCCTTCACTCCTAACCTTCGGGCTTTGAGGAACAGATTGGGCTGCATGGTGCTTCCATGCAGAGCTAAAATTGACCAAATCTGTGTACTGGTAAACCACTTAGAAAGTCTAAGCCTGCCCAGGAAAGGTGGACCATACCTTAAACCCTAGCAATTTCTTTGGGCGTTTGCGCATGGGATGTCATTTCATCTCAATGACCGAAAAAAGTCCCACAAAATCAGTAAAGTCTGCAAATTGACCTAAACAGTGTTGGTGGGGATGTAAAGCCTCAACACTAGAAAAAAAAACACCCTTCTGAACTAAAGTCTACTCTTTGAGGAAAGAATCTTCCCCTACTGATACACTAAAACTGTCTTGTAAGATTTGCTTTCAGTCATCGTAGGTAGCTATCATAATGAAGACATTTTTAATTATACAGACTTCTGTTATTGTTAACATTAATATTATTATTATCATAATAATCACCACTGCCACTGCTGACATTGGTTTGATGGTCAAATTTATAGTCAATTGTTTTGATTTGGTTTGATGTTTAATGCCCCAATCAACACTATTATGTTCATACTGAGCCGGCTCGTTTACTTAGCCATATTTTTCTTAGACAGGCTTATATATATAAGCATTTAACCAGTATGGTGCACATTCTTTTGCTAGGAACTGATAACTGCCCTTCTTGCACACCAGACAAGGAAATCCGTGATTTTAGCCTGGGATAGAACATCTGTTCTTACTCAGGCAAACTATATAAGTATAGTGGGCAAAACAATAGTGTTTAAAAGAGGTCAGTGTATTTTTAATTTACTATTTTGGAGTGGGGATTGGTTTTACAGCCCTTTCAAGATTATTTCACTTATTTTGAGCAGATCATTAATCAAGAGCGCAAAAACCGGAGTATCCAAAGAAAAACAATGAGACCTAATGATTAAGTGTCAGGGCTTTTACCCACAAATCCACGGAAGCCTGTTAATGAAAATAATGCATCCATCTATGCTTCTGCATCCATCTTTGCGAAATATGCATCACAAAAAATTTATTAACTGACATACTCAGTCATAATGTTTATACAGCCTACCTTTATTAAGCAAGCACCTAAGGGATAACCAAAATGTGCTTGCTTAAGACAGGTGCTTGCTTAATACAGGTGAAATTTAATGCATTTGGCATTTTGGGGAACCAAATGCATGCTTGCTTAAGACATGGTGCTTGCTTAATAGAGGTGGCCACTAAGACAGGTTTTACTGTATATCATGATCTGTCATTCTAACTTTGTACTGACCTGTTTATCTGTGACACTGAATAAGGACAACCTCATATCATCAACTGTCCTTCACTGATGTTTGTTTGTTTGTTTGTATTGGAGTTTAACGGCCCAGTCAACACTATTTTAGGTCATTTTAAGCCGGTCAGTTTACCTATCCACACTTTTCCTGGGCAGGCTTATACCTAATCGGTTAACTATTACAGTGTTCATTCCTTCGAAAGAAACTGAAAACTGCCCTTCTTGAATCAGCGGAAGGGAGAGAATGACCGTAGAAAAGATTTCATGATCAATCTCCACGAAAGAATGTTGCCGACCCCGGCAGATATCGAACCCGCGTTCTCCTGATCACCAGTCAGATGCACATCCGACAGAGCTACCGAGGCCGGCCCTTCACTGATGTACGAAGACAGTTAATCCAAAATGGTCTAAGCCAGCACAAAGTCAGTGTCAATATAAGGCATACAACTTTGATTTCATTTCACACATAACTATTACTTTTATCAAAGTTAAAAAACATGATATTTGCTGATGTGTGTTGAATTTTGTGTCCCTCATAACCAGTCAGGTGCATAACCTATACAAGTTAATTTTTTATAACCTGTTACAGTTATAAAGTCACATACCGCCATTGAATTTCAAAGTGAGGCTATAGAAAATAACTTGTTTAGGTTATGTCACAAGTTCTTTAGGATTATGTTAAATTGAAAGAAATGAAAATAATAACGTGAATGCGTTAATATTCTCATCACCCCACTCTTGTTTGAAACACGTGCGTACAACTTTTTAGAAGATGCGTACAAAGAATTTTGATTTCAATCATCAAATTAAAGTCTTCTCTCCATTTTAAAATTGTCGCCACATGCGGCAAAATTGCGATAAGGTGGGAATTCAAGTTTTAAAACCATTAATTTTACCGTTTTGGCGCTCAAAATCCACTCAAAAAAAAAAAAATTTTTTCTGAATGAAAACTCGATCGTGTTGACGAATCCACCATCTTGTTAGAAAGAGCACTTCTCGTGGAATCTTGCGATAACGTTATAATGACGCAAAACGCCGCGAATTTCAAAAAAGAAGAGAAAAACCAGGCCGATTTTTACCGATTCTCAAAAAACCAAATAAAACGCAAATGAGTTATCTTTTTTTTTTAACTTGTTCAGGTTATGCACCTGACTGCTAACAGCTAGGTCATACACAGATGGACCTTAAAGGCTCACCCAAAAGTCTGGAGAAATTTTTGCAGTTTTGTTAGAAAGGAAAACAGTGCAGACCCAGACCAGAGTGCTACTTAAGGTTTCTACACCACGGCTCCGTATTACGCGTATTCAGAAACGAGGACATATGAATTTAAAGGATAAGTTTTCGGATTTCTTCACAAAATCTGTGTTGTGGGTATTTGTTAGGATCGTCTCATCCACAAGTACCCACAACATAGTTTCCTGAAAAGGAAGAAGAAAAATTATCCCTTAATTACCCTAACAACCATCCCCTTATCGAAAGCTATACATTTTGCCCAGATACTGCTGTTCCAATATGCAAGAGCAAACACAGGAAAACTATGTTAACAAGGCAACGCAAGCGTAGCATCCCCTCGCAACTGCATACCATTCATTAGCATGAAAATCCAATCTGAATATGTTAGACAAATTAGACATAATAGATTACCTTTGACTTCGCCCCTGCTAATCGGGACTTGAAGAATCCAATCTGAATATGTTAGACAAATTAGACATAATAGATTACCTTTGACTTCGCCCCTGCTAATCGGGGCTTGAAGAAGTCCATTGTGACCTTGACCTTTGACCCCTGACCTTGAAATTCAATAGGGTTCATCCTCTGTACATGGTGAACATTTGTGGAAGGTTTGATGCTTGTACGATGAATACTGTGTCTTCTATCCTGCTCACAAGGTTTTCAAGGTCAAGTCCATTGTGACCTTGACCTTTGACCCCTGACCTTGAAATTCAATAGGGTTCGGGTTCATCCTCTGTACATGGTGAACATTTGTGGAAGGTTTGATGCTTCTACGATGAATACTGTGTCTTCTATCCTGCTCACAAGGTTTTCAAGGTCAAGTCCATTGTGACCTTGACCTTTGACCCCTGAACTTGAAATTCAATAGGGTTCATCCTCTGTACATGGTGAACATTTGTGGAAGGTTTGATGCTTCTACGATGAATACTGTGTCTTCTATCCTGCTCACAAGGTTTTCAAGGTCAAGTCCATTGTGACCTTGACCTTTGACCCCTGACCTTGAAATTCAATAGGGTTCATCCTCTGTACATGGTGAACATTTGTGGAAGGTTTGATGCTTCTACGATGAATACTGTGTCTTCTATCCTGCTCACAAGGTTCCGGACAGACACACACACACACACACACACACACACACACACACACACAGACACACACACACACTAACACACGGACGCACGGCACCGATGCTATATCCCCATTCGCAACGTTGTTGCGAGGGGATAAAAACTTACCTGACTTTCACCTTTCTTATATTCTAGATTACAGTCCAACAACAAAATTCTAGGATTTTCTAATCGCCTGGAAAAGAAAAACATATCAGGGACCTGACTGAAATATTTATAAACTACCTGTAAGGTTATTTTATTAGCAGACACTATTGTACCATACTATTAAAAATAGTTACATGCAAATTTTCATGTTAAGAAAAGGTGATCAAAATCCTGATTAAAATCACTGATGGAAGGAAGGAACAACACTCCATTCTTCTACGTGATATTACAGATTTGCAGAGAAGATACCATGTAACTACATGTATTCAGAAAATATAATTTAAAAAGCGAATGAACATCCTTTCAAGGGAGGTACTCAAAGACTGATGGATCATTAATCCTATAAGAATCTTATACGGGTGTGAGAGGCGGATGGAAAAATCCGTCCCAAGGGACACTGTCCCTCATCACGAGGCTTGCAGAGTGATGCCGGACAGTGATCCCGAGCGACGGATTTTTCAATCCACCCCCCACACCCATATAGGATTCTTTTTCTTGCATACCTTTCATTTCTTAGCGCGGATTTTTAATGTTGCAGTCACTTCGAGTACCGACGTCCACCATTGAAACGGAAGTACAGGAATGTTTAGTGACGTCACGTAACGTGCTGTGACATCAACCTTAACGACGGCGCATACGAGGTCATAATCAACCAGTGCATTTATCAAACATGCAATCGGAACACTAGGGTCAGAACATAAATTTCTATCCAGGGTAAAATAACAGATTTCCTTGTCTGGTGTGCAAGAATGGATGATTCATCCCTAGAAATTTTTCTCTTAACTCCAGATAACAGCATTTTGGAGTGATTAAGGGAGATAGTTTTCTTAATGTATCTTGAAAATGTATGTTTTGTGCACTCCTCAGAATCAATCAGTACACACAACATACATTTATGTTAAGGGGAATGGATACACCTTCAGGGGAGGCAACTCCTGCAAAAGTGTTTTAGTTTTTAGTCTCCCATGTCAATAGGGGTCAACTCTTAAAGGAAAGAATTTGCTCCTGAGGAGCAAATTCTTTCCTTTAAGAGCAGACCCCCTTTTCAGTGTGACGGAGTTTATAGAAAAGTGAACAGGAACTACCGAAAATTGTCACCCTTTGAAAAATGGTGAAAAAATCTGCCAGGTGTTCCCATTCCCCTCAAAGATGATCGATAAGATATCCGTATCGTGCCTTTGGATCAGAAGCTATAATTAATGCTGTGTCATGAACTACCTGTCACATCAGATTTTCATGATCCACAGCGTGTTTGAACCATTACGGTGCCACAGTATATTGTCTTCCTTATCATTTAGGTCCTACTAAAAATCACTGAATATACAATAAATTTCCTCTATTAAGACAACCTAGAAGGTTTCAGTTACATTTTCTTTGTGTTTGCAACATCCTGTGTGCTCTAGTTGGAGACCACCTTTGAGACTGTTCAAAAGAGACCACTTTTGAACAGTTCCAAAGGTGGTCTTAATAGAGGAATTTTACTGTAACTGCTTTCTTTAGGCCTGGATCCCAAAGTATCTGCTTTGTGAAAAATGTAGACCCTTTAACCCTTATCCTGCTGAATAAATTAAATTTGCCACATCCATTTCTAACCATCCACTATCAAATTACTTGATACAATGCATTTGTTCAAATTCAAATACTGAATGGTAAATTGTGTAGATCCTGATCAGATGGCTTCAGAAAAAGGGTTAAACAAATCAAAATAAAGAAAATTATCCCTAGATAATCCTTGTTACATCGCCGGCCTCGTTGGCTCAGTCTAATGCGTGCCTGACTTGTGATCAGGAGGATGTGGGTTCGACTGCCGCCTGGTCGGCAACATTCTTTCGTGGAGATTGATCATGAAATCTTTTCTACGGTCATTCTCTCCCTTCTGCTGATTCAAGAAGGGCAATTGTCAGTTTCTGGCGAAAGAATGTGCACTGTACTGGTTAACCGCCTACGTATAAGCCTGCCCAGGAAAGTGTGGATAGGTAAACTGACCGGCTCAAAAATGACCTAAATAGTGTTGACTGGGCCGTTAAACTCCAATACAAACAAACAAACAATCTTTGTTACATCTCTTTATCTAGAGGTGGGAGTTACCTTTTCATTTTTGGATGAACAACATCTTTATTAATCATAACTCCTCGGAGGACTTCTGATTCTTCTATAGTACCACCGGGAATCTATCAGAAAAAGAACATGATGCTTTCATTGCAAGATTTTCGTCATTTTACTAAAAAAAAGGTACATGTATAATGATCAATTGATTGTTTTGTATTTAACAATTCGTCAACCCTTGTGGGCCATTTTGTCTAGTCTCCCAGAGAGAGAGAGAAACGAGATAGCAGAGGAGATGAAAGTAGAGAAAGAGGAAAATGAATTGAACTGTAGAAACAGAAAAATTAACAACACTCCCCCTCTAGCCTTACCTGTTGCAAGGACATCAGGTCTTGCCCAACTGTAAGCCAATATCAGTTGGACGCCCCAGTGACGCAATAGCCTCACCTAACCACCTCCGAAAAATAGGTATAAACTAAAAAAAAAAAAAATTAAGCTTGACTTTGTAGAAAACTTTTAACTCCTAATTAAAACCAATTTATTTGAAAGTAGTGTTTTTAGTAGGGTTCTGTGAAATTGGTGACTATCTCTTTGTTTGTTTGGGGAGTTTAATGGTCCAGTCAATTAACAAAACCAGTCTTCACTGTATGCAATTCCGCTGGTACTTTTTGGACTCCTTGCTGGATCATGAAACAAATTTGCCAAAATTTTATGAGAATTACAACGTCCTGAAGGTGTACAAATTTTTAGGATTTTTATGGTGCAATCTTTCCCCAGTAACTGACAATTACCCTATTTACCATAAATAAGGCTGACACAATTAATCGTATAATTGATTAATTGATCGATAAATTCCACAAAAATGATTATCATTCCTGTTTTGCTTTTAATCGATTAGTTGATAGGTACAATTTAATACCCAAAGTTATGCCTAAAATAGCTGGATGAGTGGCAAACAGTGCAGACCCTGATGAGACGCCGCATTCTGCGGCGTCTCATCTGGGTCTACACTGTTTGCTCAGGCCTGTCTATTCAAATATACATATGGTAAAGTGCAACATATGGTAAGAGTCACGCTCAGATAGAAAGCCAGACAGGTAAAATTATAACAAAAACCTTAGCGATTACTAATCAATTACGATCACAATGACATGACTGATAATCGATTATCTTTTCAGCTCCGATTAGCCAGCCCTAACCATAAGTATTTGGACACCTAAGCGCCTTCCAATACTTGCTCGAAAATTTGAACAAGTATAATTTAATACCAAACACGGAGCCCAAAAATAGCTGGATCAGTGGCAAACAGTGTAGATCTTAACTGCATCGAATCTGGGTCTACACTGTTTGCTCAGCTCTGTCTGTCCAAATACATAAGATGAATACGGTAGTTTGAGACTGTAAACCTACCTTTTCTACTTTAGCGTATCTTTTAATATCAATCTCTTTTTTACCATTTTCTTCCAAGGCAACAGTCGATGTCGCTTCTAAAGCTATTTTACAAGCCAGGTCAGACCTGAAAAGTACATGTATTTCCGTGACACTACACACTGGTAAGTTATTTTACATGCAAGTAACGTTATCAGTAGACTTGTTCAAACATCTGTCCGAGAAAAAATACCATCTTTTTAAAGAATTCAGTGAACAAATTAAGTCACAACTGTCATTCTTAACTCTGTCACATAGCAACGGACAAGCTGTGTATTTGGAGATAAATGAAGGTTAAATTTTCCGAATGTCTCAAAAGAAACCTGCATTGTGGGTATTCATTTAAACCGCCTCAGCAAGGTGGCACAAATGAATACCCACAAGAGTTTTTATGGAGAACTGACAAAAAAATCCTTTATCACCAACTACCCACCTTATCTTTGTTTATTTGTATTAGAGTTTAACAGCCCAATCAACACTGTTTAGGTCATTTTGGAGCCAGTCAGTTTACCTATCCATACTTTTCCTGGTCAGGCTTATACATAAGCGGTTAACCAGTACAGTGCATATTCTTTTGCCAGAAACTGACAATTGCCCTTCTTGAATCAGTTGAAGGAAGTGAATGACAGTAGAAAAGATTTCATGATCAATCTCCACAAAAGAATGTTGCCAAGTCTGGCAGGTATTGAACCCACGTCCTCCTGATCACCAGTCAGACATGCATCCGACTGAGTTACCGAGGCTGGCTTCTCCCACCTTATCTGTTTCTATACCATGTGTGTGTTCTTTACATCCAAACATTTCATTATAAAGTTTCTGGCACCCAAGGAATGGCATTTCACCTTCAAAAATTATTTCACTTGTATTAACCCTTAACCCTTGTTCTGCTGAATATTCATATATGCCACACCCACTACCGATTATCAACCAATCAGATTACTTGATGCAAATTATTGCAACAAATTCATAAACTGAATGACAAACAATGTAGATCCTGATCAGATGGCTTCTTCAGAAGCCATCTGATCTGGATCTTCATTGTTTGAAAGATAAGACATATCCGGGATCAGCAGGACAAGGTTTAAGATCCGGAGAAAAACTACATCTGAAAATGGCTGCTTATGTCGTCTGCTAAATGTTTTTGCAAACATGTTAAAAATATTTTTGCATAAAGGCAAACATTGTGGACCCAATTAAGACTGCTGATAAACGAGCAGTCAAGGAGCAGTCTGATTTGGGTCTACACTGTTTGCAAAACGACTTTTAAAGTAACGATTGGCATCTAATGGTTAAGCTATTTTTACAGTGTTTACACTAGTGGCTACTCTATGCAAAGCCAACTAGGGACAACCCAGATATCAAAATCAGTACTAGAGCACAACTAACATATAAAGCATGACACAAACCCCTAAAAGCACCAAGCAAAATGAAGCAGACACCATTCCTTTAGTAATTAGGGATTCACCAAAAATATTAGCCCTTATCCTGCTGAATATTTAATTTAGCCACACCCATTTCCAACTCTGAACCAATCAGATTACTCAAGATGTTATTAATTCCTGCAAATTCACAAACTTAATGACAAACAGTGTAGATCCTGATCAGTTGGCTTCTTCAGAAGCTGTCTGATCTGGATCTACACTGTTTTCAAAGGTAGGGTTGTCGTGAACAGCATGGTAAGGGTTAATCCTTATTTTCATGGAAAATAATAATAATTTTGAATATTATCTACAACAGTTGAAAGCCTGCCCAGGCAAAGCGGTGCGAGTTGGCCTATCCATGCTTATAAACACTATTGGTTTTATTGGGCAGCAGGGCTTGAGATGTCATTTCATCTCAATATCGGGTAAAAGTCCCACAAAATTGGAGGCAACGTCTCCAAAATGACCTTTACAGTGTTGACGGGGATGTTCAACCTCAAACAAACAAACTACACTTGAAACTGATTTGGTTTTGGAGTTAAACAGCCAAGTCAACACTTTTCAGGTCATGTTGAGCCAGTCAGTTTACTTTACCACACGTGTCCTGGACAGACTTATACCTAGGCCCTGCGGTAAACCAGCAAGTGCACATTCTATCTCCAGAAACTGTCAACTGCCTTTCTTCCATAAGCAGAAGGGACAGAATGACCATGGAAAACATTTCATGATTTATCTCCATGACAAAACGTTGTTGGAGCCGGTGGGGATCGAACCCCCGACCTCATGATCAGTGATCAAAAATATTATATGTATGTGTTTGAGTTTTACACACAGCCCCCCCACTCAACCAACTGCTAAGGTCATATGGAGACAGGACCTTGGTTTAAAGACTCATCCGAATGTCTAGAGATCCCATGACCCCTGGTTTATGAGGTGAGTAGCATAACCACTACACCACAGGGGCTTCTGATCACCTAGATTAATGTTGCAACTGATGCCATTAAGGTTTTTACTGTGAACCCATCAAGGGCTAAGCACATCTACAAGATGGTATTTTCACAGTATTTTTTTTTATGTTTCAGTGAATTAAGGCTTGACATTACATGTGAATTGTCTGCTGGGCAGACAATTCACATGAAATGTCAAGTCTTACTTTTGCTGAAAAAGTAATGAAAACACAATTAGTTTCAGTCTAGATTTGCTGCAGCATTTTTTCAGCACTTGAATTGTTAAGATATAAAAGATCATAATCACATCATTTTTATAGTTTACACAACTATATTTTTCCAAAGTTAGAACTCATTTCTTACCACTTTGATATAAATTTGGTTCCAACAGAGCTCTTTACAATTTTCATCATTTCATCTCTGTTATTAATATCTACTGGTACACTGGAAAACAACATACAAATGTGTTGTTAATTAAAATCAAGCAAGAAAGCATATGTTGTTGATACTCATTAGAAGCGGTACTTCTAATCCGTTACTACAACATATGTTTTCATGCAGAAATAAGAAAACTATCAGTACTTTTCGGATGAACAAAGCAGCTTATCTGGAGCTATGATGTAGAATTATTGACTGATAACTACAGAAATGCCGGCTCCAGCCAGTTCTTGAGAACAGGGCAGTTCTTGTACAAGTAATCAACAGGTGTTTGTGCAAATGTTGATTGCTGGATGAACGAACGCACAAAACAAACAAATGAATGAACAAGATGTGTTTGTGAAAAACAGATGCCCCCGGACAGCGCATGTGAAATATTGAAGCCCTGTCACTAATCGAGGTTAAGGTCACGAGATCAAAATTTATGGTACTACTCCACTGGAAAGGTCTTGTGACAAGGAATGCACATGTGAAATATCAAAGCCCTATCAGTTACCATTCAAAAGTTATGCCCAATGTTAAGGTTTTTGCAGACAGACGGACAGACAGACAGACCAAAAACTATATGCCCCCCAAATCTTTAATTCCGGAAGCATAAAAACTAATCCCTGTATTGTGTCAAGCAAAATGCAATGAGCCTCTGCCTACCGGGGCTTTGAGAAATAGACTGGGCTGCATGG
Organism: Lucinisca nassula; assembly: GCA_963580285.1. Lineage (NCBI taxonomy): Eukaryota > Metazoa > Mollusca > Bivalvia > Lucinida > Lucinidae > Lucinisca > Lucinisca nassula. The sequence continues at coordinate 98,386,208 of OY757018.1, forward strand.
TACTATCGCGCAAAGCAGAAACCGACCAAATATATGTACTGGTAAACCACTTACTTAGAAGGTCTAAGATGATGCCAGTCTGACCATCCCTACATATACACCCTAGCACTTTGTTTGGGTGGTAGGGCTTGAGATGCTACTTCATCTCAATGTCTGGCAAAAGTCCCACAAAATTGGAAGCAACATCTCCAAAATGACCTAAATATTGTTGACTGGGATTTAAAAACTCAACTCAAAATAAAATCAAAGCATGCACAGCAAAAGTGTTCCATCCTTTCTATTGTGAAAGCTTAAAATCATCCTGATTCTATCACCGTTATGACATTCTTACTAAAATGTATATTACCTGACTTTTTCTTTTAATAGATCTAGTATATCTTCCAGGGCTAGTCTGTAAGCACTTATGATGACTGTAGGATGCATCAATTGTTCTAAGAAAGGACCAGCCACAGACAACATCTCTCCTCCTACAATACATTGATTTGTTTCAAGAACAATTCAGTTACAAAAAGCGTAGCGAAAACCAGCGTACCCAAAGAAAACCATCTGATCTTCCTTTGCAGTACTTGGCATCTCACATGTGACCCAAGCAAGGCTCAAATTCACAGTGGTGAGAAACATAATTTATCATATGAAGCCGTTGATATGCAGTGGATAACTTTGTGTAATAAAAATCCCATGACCACACGTCACGTGTAATAACCACACGTGTAATAACACTTTGGCGGGATTAAGTAACGTCATGACGACGTCCGTGTCAACCATGCATTATTTTGTGGAAAATTTGTCAAATTTGAAGGTGATGAAATCCAATTTAAAGTGGAATCTTACACTCTTGGTTATTTCATATGAAACTTATGAAACTCGTCGAAGGGTGGTTTCATAAATTTCATGAAATGACCACACATGTAAGATCCTCCATGTTCAAGAGTCAGTGCTCTCACCCAATGAGGCAGAGGCCTATCCTATAATACACACACCACAACCTCTTTATAACACTGTCCATTACGACACATTTTTGGGGGGATATAATACTGTTTAAAGAGTCATTTTTCTACACAATATATACATTTTTTCTTGGAATACAACAGATGTCTAACCCCTATGCAGCTGCACACAACAAGCCTTAACTTAGCAAACAGTGTAGACCCATCAGATGGCTTCTGATAAGGAGCCACACTGTTTGTGAATTGTAACAAATACATAATATCGAGTAATCTGAAGCCGGCCTCTGTAGCTCAGTCGGATGCACATCTGACTGGTGATCAGGAGGACGCAGACCCGATACCTGCCGGGGTCGGCAACGTTCTTTTGTGGAGATTGATCATGGAATCTTTCCCTTCCACTGATTCAAGAAGGGAAGTTCTCAGTTTCTAGCGAAAGAATGTGCACTGTACTGGTTAACCGCTTATGTATAAGCCTGCTCAAGAAAAGTTAGGATAGGTAAACTGACCGGCCCAAAAATGACCAAAATAGTGTTGACTGGGCCATTAAACTCCAATACAAACAAACAAATCAAGTAATCTGATTGATAACAGAAATGGGTGTGGCAAAATTTATTCAGCCAGTAAAGGGTTATCTACATGATTTCTGCTTTGGACCCTCACAAGTGTTATACAGAGGACAGGTTGTATTCAATTGTACTGTAAATCGCCCCCATCCATTATGCAGGCCTCATACTGACCAAGCTTTTCAAAGCCTGAAAGACCTGATTTTGCACCTTAACCCTCATGCTGCTGTACATGACAACCAATACCTTTGCAAACAGTGTAGATCCAGATCAGGATCTACACTGTTTGTAATGCAGTGTGTGCCTTGAATACATTATATCAAATAATTTGATTGGTGAATAGGCAGAAATGGGTGTAGCTTTCATTCAGAGGATAAGTGTTGAATAGTCATTTTAAACAGAATATAGGAGGAAAAATCAAAATCTAAAAAGCCTGAAATCAAGAAAAAATAAAAAAAACAATCAAGCCCTAAAAGCCTGAAATCCTGCATATGCCTGAAAAAAATGAGGCCTGATTATAGCTTGAAGAAATAGATTGGGCTTCATGGTGCCTCTGTGCAGTGCTGGAATTGACCGAACATGAGTACTTGTAAGCCAGGTAGGGATTGAGATATCTTTTTATCTTGTACCACACAAATAGAAACAACATCTGCAAAATGACCTAAATAGTGTTGATGGGGATGTAAACCTCAACACAAACCAGCAAACAAAACTATATTCAAGAGCATCAGGGGAAGTTTCAGTGTCAGAGGGCAGGGTTTGACACAACGATGTCATTAAGCATAGCAACAGATAAGCTGAGTATTTTATGATAAGTGAAGGATACTTTTCTTTATTTCTCCACATAAATCTATGTCTGTGGGTATTCATTAGAACAGCCTCCATGAGGCGGTTCTAATGAATACCACAACATAGGTTTATATGGAGAAATAAGGAAAACTATCCTTCAATTATCAGATAAAGTGGGTATTTTATGATAATTGAAGGGTAGTTTTCCTTATTTCTACATATAAACTATGTTGTGGGTACTCTGCGTGGCAGTTCTAATGACTACCTATAATATAGGTTTTTATGGAGTATTGACAAAAACTATCCTTCAGTTATCACAAAATACTTAACTTAACTTTTGCTATGATTGAGATAGAGTTAAGCAAAGTCTTGTTAGCTTAATGAATGTGTTAATGCTGTACTAGCAAGTGTAATGTGTAAAACAGCATGATTTTTTTTTGGGGGGGGGGGGGGATTTGTTTTAATTTTTCCTGACAAAAATGTGTAGGTTTTACAGTTCAAATTGAGAGAACCCCCATTCCTGCATATTGTCATAAAATACAGGACATTTTGAATCAAAGCACTAACAGCACCAGTGTTTCCATTGTCTCATAGTGGGGGGGTGGAAAAATGGTCCTGAATGGGGACTTACGTTATGTCATGAAATAAGAAAACTCTGGGAATTTTCCTTGTTACTCCTCACCTGGATTTATGCAGTTATTCAATGACTGATAGTGTTTGAGTTTAACCCATTGTATACTAGTGAACACTACCATTGCTGCATGTTGTACAAGTCCATTTGTCATATAAGGGATGTCAGGCCTATTTTTTTCCCTTTTTATTCCGTTTTTGACAGAAAATTCTGTCAGCAAATAGTGCAGGCCCTGATCAGACGCCGCGTCCTGCGGCATCTGATCTGGGCCTACACTGTTTGCCAAGGTAGTGCAGGCCCTGATCAGACGCCGCGTTCTGCGGCGTCTGATCTGGGCCTACACTGTTTGCCAAGGTACCCCTTCAGAGGTTCCCCACATGCAATGGTTTAATGGCACGTCAACCTTTATAGGTCATTTTGTACCATCTCCCAGAGAAAAAGAAGAGAAAGAGGAGATGAAAGGTAGAAACTGGAGAGAAAGAAGAGAAGAAACAGAAGAAATGAAAATAATCCCCTCCCAGCACCCTAACACGCTACATGGATAGCAGGCCCTTGCCCAACTGTAAGCCAATATCAGTTGGACACTCCAATGATGTAAGATACATGACACCCAAAGCTGCACGGTTATGATACTGACCTAGAATAATGACAGATGTAGTTCCATCGCCACATTCCTCATCTTGTGTTCTGGCCACTTCTAGCATAGACTTAGCAGCAGGGTGCTGTACATTGATCTGCCAAGAGAAAATCAGATTAAAACATTATTACTCTGTAAATATACATCCGTAACTATTGTCTGTAAAAATAATATCAAATCTAGTAGCACATATATATGAGTACCTATTTCAAACATAGGGCTCTTAGAAATATTTTATCAAAATGGTTTGTTTGTTTGATTTGAGGTTTAACGTCCCTGTCAACACTGTACAGGTCATTTTGGAGACGTTGCTTCCAATTTTGTGGTACTTATACCCGACATTGAGATGAAATGACATCTCAAGCCCTGTCGCCCAATGAAACCAATAGGGTTTATAAGCATGGACGATCCGACTCACACCGCTTTGCCTGGGTGGGCCTAGATCCTCTAAGCAGTTTACCAGTACTTGTGTGCGGTCCGTTTCAGCTCTGCGTGGAAGCATCATGCAGCCCATCTATTTCTTCAAGCCCTGATGGGCGGGGGCCGTTTTTATCAAATTGAAGCGTGGAGAATATATACTGCAACCTCTTTATAACACTGTTCATTATGACACGTTTATGGATACATGATTTAACCTTTACCCTGCTGTAGGCGACAAGCCCTATCTTTGCAAACAGTGTAGATCCAGATCAGATGGCTTCTGAAGAAGCCATCTGATCAGGATCTACACTGTTTGTAAAGATAGAGGTTGTCGTGAACAGCAGGATAAGGGTTAATACATACCCTAGGACGTCCTTCAATAAGCTGCATCAAGTAATCTGATTGGTTCAAAGTCAGAAATGGGTGTGGCTTAATTGAATATTCAGCAGGTTAAAGGTTAAAGATAACATGCTAAAAGCAGGCGCGACAAAAACTGCAGCATGATTTTTGAAAACATTAGCTAGCACTTAGCAAGAAGTGCTAAAATTCTAAAAATGATCCCCGTGAATTCTAAACATTTTGGGGGGGGGGGGGGGGCAGGGTTACAGCCCTTTTAAGATTTTTTCACTCATTCGAAGTTGATCGTTAATAAGAGGTGGGTGAAAACCGGAGTACCCAGAGAAAAACCACCTTACCTCCTGTTGCCAAACTTGGCGGGGGGGGGGGGGGGGGGGGGGGGGGGTTGGGTTACAGCCCTTTTAAGATTTTTTCACTCATTCGAAGTTGATCGTTAATCAGAGGTGGGTGAAAACCGGAGTACCCAGAGAAAAACCACCTTACCTCCTGTTGCCAAACTTGGCGTCTCATGTGTGAGCTGAGTGAGCCTCAAACCACAGCGGTGAGACCTAATGATTAAAAGACAGCACTTTGCCCATCCTCCGAATCTTTCATTCTTACCTCTCTGAGTATGGCATTTCCATCATTTGTCATCACAATACCCCCCATTGGGTCCATCAACATCTGTAAACAAAAACATAAGGTATATGCTATCATTAGAGCACTGTACGCTTAAAAATACCATTTTCATCTTAACCCTTGACCTGCTGAATATTTAAATTAGCCACTCCCATTCCTGACTATCAGCCAATCAGATTACATGATATAATATTTTCCTTCAAATTCATAAACTGAATGACAAACAGTGTAGATCCCGATCAGATGGCTTCTTCAAAAGCCATCTGATCTGGATCTACACTGTTTGCAAAGATATGTGTTGTCGAGAACAGCAGGATAAGGGTTGAAACAAACCCTAGGAAGTCCTTCAATGAAGCATGCAGTCAGGTACAATCATATGTCCCTTACAGTTATATTTTTGGCTCAGAATAACACGGGAGAAAATATCTCCTTCAGCCAAAACTGGTGAGAGTGTTGGGGAACCTCATTTTCTACAAATTTACATGTGCACCAAGTGAAGAATCAGTTCAGCCTGCACATCCATATAGTCTGGCATTAGGCTCTTAGCTAGCCTTAAAGCACACAACAAAGACTCTGATCAGACTGCACAGATGCACAGGCTGATCTGAGTCTGCTAGGCGCACATGTAAATTGTAGGAAATGCTGTGCCCAGGTGTAATTATGAATTTTCAGAGAGAAATTTTAGCAGAATCTTCACGGAAATAACATTTCAGTGAGATTGTTCTACCATAATGCCCATTTCAATGAGATCTGGGACAAAAACATGAGCAAATCTCTCAAAATCTCACCCAAAAATTATTCCTGCTTACACTGACTTTGGACATATATGTTCTATACAATTTGAACTGCCTATAAATACAGTTTAAACAGTGATCACAAATTTTCTCTGGAGCCTTCTTATGTACATGTGTATGGAGATGTGTTTAAAGATCAGTGAAAACACGATCATATATGCACCAATTTTTGCCTTAACCCTTATCTTGCTGTTCACGACAACCCCTATCTTTGCAAACAGTGTAGATCCAGATCAGATGGCTTCTGAAGAAGCCATCTGATCAGGATCTACACTGTTTGGCATTCGGTTTATGAATTTGCAGCAATAAATTACATCAAGTATTTTGATTGGTTGATAGACAGAAATGGGTGTGGCTTAAATGAATATTCAGCAAGATAAGGGTTAAACAAGATATCATCAATACACTGACCAATCAACAAACCCTTGGTTACAGTATGAACAAACACTTATTGTAATGTTGCTGTGGCTGCTAGGTCATAATGGAAATGTGAGATATTGTTCTAAAACTCCCAATCTACAATACACCCGCCACAATTCTTTTTGAACCCGCGCAACCCTGCAGTCTACTTGGTTTTGTCCGCCTCGTTTCCATGCATGACCTCGCGCTACATCCCGCTGTAAGCCATCGCAATGATGCATCGCACACACAGCCAGTCCCCAGCATTTCACCTGTATACCCGAGAAGTACCGTATACTACAGGTAACGCGGACAATCAATTTGAAACCCGTATAACGCTGCGAAAACACCCGCCATCCTCACCATCAGCGCGTATCCACGGTGGTTGTCAGATTTAATCCTTTTTGTCATTACCTGCTCAACCCTTGTTAAAAAAGATTTGCGGCAGAAGTACTGTATTACCGTAGGCAATTACAAGTCAAGCCAGTTGTTCACATTGTTCTGGTGTAACAGAAAATTCCTTTAATACACCACAACCTCTTTATAACACTATTAATGGGGTCCAAAGCAGAAACCATGTTAGTTAAACAACCGTGTTATACCCAAACAAAAATGTATAGATTATATAGAAAAATGACCATTTATGGTCATTTTTCTATATAATCTATACATTTTTGGGATCCATCCTGAAACCATGTTATATTCATAACCGTGTTATAACGAACCGTGTTATAACGAGGTTGTGGTGTAGTTTGCCTATGGGTTCAGATATCGACTTTTCAACCAGACTGAATTCAAAGGGTTTGGAATGTTTCACCAGTCTTGCCCCAGTTGGGTTTGATCATTTTTATTGTGTCAAGGTTTCACACCCTGTCAACACTATTTAGGTAATTTTGGAGACACTGCTTCTGATTTTGTAGGACATCTCAAGAGGGGGCTTGTATTATATTATTAACACAAAATATTCTGACACCAAAATAAAAACAAGCAAATTCCACAGAGAATTTATGTTCCCCCACTTATTTTCATTTGAGCTGTTAAAAAATAAGTGAGTTACCCAGGCAACCATTGGTATCACTTAACGCAGGTTCGGCAACATTCCTTCATAAAGAGTGAATGTTCACGAAATTTTTTCTACGGTCATTCTCTCCCTTCAACTGATTCAAGAAGGGCAGTTGTCAGTTTCTGGTGAAAGAATGTGCTCAGTACTGGTTAAATCACTTACGTATAAGCACTCATAATGTACCTCCTACATATACAGTTTCATATTATAGATGCGAAAAAAAAACTCTAAGTTAAAAATGTGACAAAAGTGAAAAGAATTATTTTAAGAGTCTGTAAAAAAGCACATGCATATCTTCAGACCATAATTCAAGCAACTTTTAAGTTTTGGGAGGATTGGTATTAAACTGTAGGAGGAGTTGCGCTCACAAGGTACCGACTACATTATACTCTTCCATAGAATTGATACATGAAAAAAGTCTTACATTAAAAATGTGAAAAAAAGCGAAAATTTAATAAAAGAATTCTGAATAAAGCATATGCACAACTTCAAACCATGATAAAGACACATGTACAATTACAGAAAGATCGGTATAAAACTGTAGGAGGAGTTGTGCTCCCAAGGTACCTACCATGAATTCAGAACCATGCAAAAACCAGAATTAAACCAGCAATTTATCACAAAAGTATTGCAGTTATGGCCATCACAAAATTATACTGTCAGGGGACATAACTAAAACTAGAAATGCGTCCATAGGACACGGATGCCCCCGCCCGAAAATATGTCTATGTTCGTATTCATCCATAGAAAGTTAATGAAAGTTAATGACAGTGTTTAAGTTTTGGACCCTTTTTATGCCATTTGACCTCTAAGTATGACCTTGGAGGTACGGATCTGGGTTTGCATGTGACACATTGTCTCATGATGGTTAACATTTCTTCAAAATAATTTCAAAATCCATCCAAAAATAAGTAAGTAATTGGCTGCATTTAAGTTTCGGACCCTTTTTTTTACCTTTGACCTCCAAGTATGACCTTGACCTTGGAGGTACGGATCTGGATTTTGCATGTGACACATCAACTCATGATGGTTAACATTTCTACAAAGTAATCTCAAAATCCATCCAGAAATAAGAAAGTTATTGACTGCGTTTAAGTTTCGGACCCTTTTTTTGACCATTGACCTCCAAGTATGACCTTGACCTTGGAGGTACGGACCTGGGTTTTGCACGTGACACATCGACTCATGATGGTTAACATTTCTCCAAAGTAATTTCAAAATCCATCCAGAAATAAGAAAGTTATTGACTGCGTTTAAGTTTCAGACCCTTTTTTTGACCTTTGACCTCTAAGTATGACCTTGACCTTGGAGGTAAGGACCTGGGTTTTGCATGTGACACGTCGTCTCATGATGGTTAACATTTCTGCCGAGTAATTTTAAAATCCATCAAGAAATAAGGAAGTTATTGACTGCGTTTAAGTTTCGGATGCACGGACGGACGCACGAACGGACGGACGGATGGACGGACAGGGGCAACGCTATATGCCCTTTCCACCATTCTTCGAATGGCGGGGGCATAAAAACCAGGGCACTCAGAATTGTGGTTCTTGTGAATGACATGCCTGCTTAAGCTCATGTATTTCTGTACAAAGTACCATCAATATGTATCAAAGGGTATTGGAGATATGGGGATCACAAGCTGGCCATACTGTTATTTTGGAAGGGTAGATAACTTAAATACCACAGCACCAACAGTTGTGGTTCTTGCACCTGACACCCCTTCTGTACCTTGTATACAATTGTGCCAAGTTCCTTCAATATATCTCAAACAGTGTTGGACCTATGACCTTCACAAGGTTATATTGCCAGGGGAGATTAATGAAAAACAAGAGCACCAAGAGTTGTAATTCTTGAGCATGACACACCTGCTTAACCGCATGTACACCTGCATCAAGTACCACCAATATGTCTCAAAGGGTATTGGAGGTACGGAGATCACAAGATGGTCATATCGTTTTATTGGAAGGGGAGATAACTCAAATATCATAGCACCCAGAGTTGTGGTTCTTAGGCATGAAGTGCCGTCTCAACTTTGTATACAATTATGCCAAGTTCCATCAATATATCTCAAAGGGTATTGGAGTTATGGTCATCACAAGGTTATATTGTCAGAGGAGATAATTTAATAACCAGGGCACCCAGAGTTGTGGTTCTTGCACATGACACATCTGCTTAACCTCATGTACAACTGTACCAAGTACCATCAATATATCTCAAAGAGTATTGGAGATATGGCCATCACAAGGTAGTCTATATTATTGGAAGGGGAGATAACTCAAAAACCATGGCACCAAGAGTGGTGGTTCTTGTGCATGACATACGGTCTCGGCCTTGTGAACAACTGTGCCAGGTATCATCAATATATCTTAAAGGGTATTGGTGTTATGGCCAGCACAGCCCCCCCCCCCCCCCCACAGGGGCTTGAAGAAATATATGGGCTGCATGGTGCTTCCACGCAGAGCTGAATCTGGCCCGCACACTAGTACTGGTAAACCGCTTAGAGGATCTAAGCCTGTCCAGGAACCGCGGTGCGAGGCTGACCGTCCATACTAATAAACCCTATTGGTTGCATTGGGCGACAGGGCTTGAGATGTCATTTCATCTCAATGTCAGGTAAAAGTCCCACAAAATTGGAAGCTACGTCTCCAAAATGACCTTTACAGTGTTGACAGGGACGTTAAACCTCAAATCAAACAAAAACAAAATGGCCAGCACAAGGTAGCCACTCTATCTTATTGGAAGGGGAGATAACTAAAAAACCATGGCAACCAGAGTTGTAGTTCTTGTGCATGACACGCTGTCCCGGCCTTGTGAACAACTGTGCCAAGTACCATCAATATATCTCAAAGGGTATTGGAGTTATGGCCATCACAAAGTAGTCATTCTATTTTATTAAAAGTGGAGATAACTCAAAAAGTATGGCATCCAGAGTCCTGGTTCTTGTACATGACATACCGGCTCAGCCTTGTGAACAAGTGTGCCAAGAACCATCAATGAATCTCAAAGGGTATAGGTTGCATCTACGGACGGACGCCAGGCTGATCGCTATATCCCCCGCACCTATTCGGTCAGGGGATAAAAAAGTGAAAAAAATTAATTCAAGGATTCTGAAAAAAGCACATGCACAACTTCAAACCATGATAAAGACACCTGTAAAATTTCAGAAGGATCGGTTTAAAACTATAGGAGGAGTTGCGCTCACAAGGTACCTACTACAAGCTCGGAACCACGGACCACGGAAAACCGAATACTATATCCCCTCGCTTTTCTTCGAAAAGGCGGGGGACAATAAGGAAACAGTATAGCCCTAGATCAGACTGTTCCTTAAGGAGCAGTCTGATCACGGTCTTTACTGTTTCCCACAAAGCAAAAGTCTCTGCAGCCAAAATATGAAATTATGAGTTTGAACATTTGCGGTAAATACTGTTTCTCAGGTAACAGAATTTGGACGATATGACGAGAGGTTGTGCATTTCCGTTATGCCCTACCCAGACATTGTAAATATATTTGCTTTTATTTGCCAAGACTTTGGTATCATCAAAACATATAACAATATATACAGGTAACTGTCATCTCTACAACTAATTACATCCCTTTTAAATGGTCAGCCCAGGTATTCCTGACTGGTGAGGAAGTTGCAGATTTGATCCCCACTGGGACCGCAAATTCCTTTTGTGGAGACTATCATGAAATACATGTATTTTCTATGGTTATTCTCTCACTTCTGCTCATTCAAGAAGGACAGTTGTCAGTTTTTGACAAAAGAATATGCACTTTATTGGTTAATGGCTTATGTATAAGCCTGCCCAGGAAGTTATATTATGTAAACTGGCCTGCTCAACATGACCTTAATAGTATTTACTGGGCCATGACTCCAAACCTAACCTAAACTTTAAATGGTAGACACCTACCTTCAACATTGACCTTGGACCCAAACATGTTCTTATGATGTCTGCTATAGCCTGAAACATATTGAATGCAAATATAATTCACATTTTTACCTATGCAATCTTCAAGTTATAACAGCCAATACAAAGCCAGAAACTGTTTTGGATGATGTCATTGGTGTTTCTACGGTGTTCAAAAATACTTCCCTGATGTGTAGCTTCAGCTGGATCTTCCACAAACCAAGCATTGAGTCATCCAGTCAGGTACCAGCCGCAATGCCTTGTTGCTCAAATGCTTACCACCACAAACAAGAGGACCTTGTGGTCTTGATCACTCCCCTGAGCACTATCTCCGAGTAAACTCTGTCTTTGGTACTACATGTAATATCATAGCCCCAGGTATAAGATGTGGTATTCACAAATTATTTTTCTTATTACAATTTACTGCATAAAAACAGAATTAAGAAAAATGAGCCAGTGCACGACAAAATCTACAATAAGACCTGAAGGACGAATGGACAATGCACATATGACAGACACAGTGTGATCACAATAGCTCACTTGCGCATTTCTTTCTCAGTGGCCTAACAATAGAAAGGAATAATGCTTTGTTCACTTACAACTGATAAGGTCAATAATCAACCAAGGGGATATGACCTATGACTAATAGTAGGCCTGACAAGTTTACAGAAATCTCTAAACGTGTACACGGAATGTCATACACAACATGATAATGTTTACACGGAACTCTTCTATGTACCAGTTTACAGGGAAATTATGAATATTTCTGTTGCGGATTCCAACATCTTTTTATCTGAGACTGAACAGTGCATATCCCTGTTCCAGTCAAGGATATTCCCTTTTTATCTACTCCACCGTAGTCAACCTATGTCCTGCTGAGCCCGGATATGTCTGATCTTTCAAACAATGAAAATCCAGATCAGATGGCTTGAAGAAGCCATCTGATCAGGATCTTCATTGTTTGTTAGTCTGTTTATTAATTTATCGCAATAATTTGCATCAAGTAATCTGATTGGTTGATAACTGGAAGTGGGTGTGGCATATTTAAATATTCAGCAGGCCAAGGGTTAATATAATACATTCATTCATGTTCTTGACCCACTGCTTCAATGTGTGTATTGGCTGACCTCGATTCTGATTGCAAGAAATATCTAGGGGTTGTCTCAAACAAAACAACTGTGGATGCTCAATGCAAACGTAGTCGTACTGGACAGCCCAATGCAAAAAACAATCACAACCAGCGAATGGTCTGATCAGATTGTGTTGATGTACAGACAGGTCCGATTTAAAAATTCAAACAATGGACAATGTTTTGGCATACATTGAAGGCCAGGACCAGATGCCTCAGTGGCCCCTTCAAGCATGCTATTTAATGTATGTGTGACAAGTAGCTATTTTTCATGCCCTGACTCATTGCTTCAGTGCCTCTTTAATAGCATATGCATCCTTTCAATTTTTCAAATCAAACCGAAAAATCAATATTAAAATGTACACTTCTATGATAATTATGCTGTTTTACGTGCCAGAAATTCCCGCCATTCAGTCTTGACTTTTGTTATGTCACACACTGCGCTCATGAATAAAGGTGCTTAAAGCAACCACAAATGCAAATGGCCGTTTTCCCCTTTGGGCACTTTTGTGCTTACAATGACATCATATGTAACAATGACCTTGCTGCATCTAAGCCACCAGACACAACAGCTTTGTTAATTTCAAACAGCAAAGGTCCTGAAGAGACGGCTTGTGCGTTCAGGCTGGTCTGAACCTTAGCTGGTTGCATAGGAACATTGAAATGGCGAACATTGATCACGTGTCAATCATGCATTCCGTGTAAACAATCTGTCATTTTCGTAAATGTTTTTCAAACAAACCAGACATGCTTCCGTGTACACGTTTAAAAGGGATAGCCCTACTTGTGACAGTATTTTGCCTTCAAATAGACCCAACTCTGACAATGCAGTCATTGAAACTGATAAAGTTTGAAGTACAAGCAGAAATTGTAGAGGGTCTGTTGCCTACAGCACGTGACAGCAGTGGTGAATTATAGTACTCTTCACCTGAACAAGCCTGTGAAATGAACACCCCCCCTAAACCCCACTTTATATAAAGAAAACTGGGGTTTACAGGGGTATACATTATTTTTTTTTTATTTCTGATCCAAGACATAGGTTGTGGGTACTCGTTAGAACTGCCTCTAACGAGTACCCACAACCTATATTTGGAGTATTAATAAGAAAATATCACAAATTTGCACTGGAAAAATAGCCATTTTGTAAATATGGAAACATGCAAATTGTCACACAGCGGTGTTAGCATAATGTGACGCCAGTTTTTTTGCTTTATCTATTGCCATTTTTGGGGGTTCATTGACAATCAAATTTGTTCCGACATTTCAGCTTATTCTTCACAAATGAGCCTTTCCTAATTGCCACCAAGACTTTGCAATGACATTATGAGTATGTAGACCCTACTGCACTCTTTTATAGTGGATCTGGCTGGTTTGCTTTTGTTCTAGATTGCACTAAAAGTATTGTGATATGTTATCATGAGGTAAGTACCACGATACGTATCATCAGGTATGTGTATCCTTACAGCCCTAGTTAAAACCTGTTAAAGTAATCAGAATCAGAATTGTTACTGGTTAAGTCAAATGACATTCATGTTACTGTCCATTTTCAAATACTGAGTCTGTGGTTTCTGGTACCCTCGTACCTTAGTCAACTCTTACCTTATCAACTTGCACCTTAGTAAACTCGTACCTGTCAAATGACAGCTGAAAGCGCTGATGATTGTGTAGCTAAATTTACCTCTTTGGTTAGAGCGAGGGACTAACTTCCCACATCACAGGTCCTGGAGTATGAATGTCATTTGACGTGTAACCAGTCACAATTCTGATTCTGAATAACATTCGTGGTCTAGGAACAACGGTGTCCGCCCCTGCCCATCAGGACCTGAAGAAATAGTTTGGCTGCATGATGTTTCCACCCAGAGTTGATACCGACCCACACACAGGTACTGGTAAACCACCTAGAGGCTCTAAGCCTGCCTAGGCAAAGCCATGCCAGTCGGACCGTTCAAGCTTATAAACTCTATTGGTTTCATTGGGTGGCAGGGCTTGAGATGTCATTTCATCTCTAGGTCGGGTAAAATTCCCACAAAATTGGAAGCCATGTCTCCAAAATGACCTTTACAGTGTTGACGGGGATGTCAAACCTCAAATCAAACAAACAACGGTGAGACATTACAGGCAGATGGACAGGGGTAATACTGATCTCCGCTTGTTCTTCGAAAAGTGCGGGAATAATAATAAATTAGAAGAAACAAATCTATTTATTTATCTAAATTTTTCTATTAGGTTTATGCAAAATAGGTACGAGTTGACTTGGGGGATATGTGTTGACTAAAGAAAGGGTACGAGTTAATCAACTTAATGTCAGAATAAAAATGAAAAAGAGAATACATGAATCCAAGACCACTATTAAATAGGGCTTGAGTTGACCAAAAACAGGTACGAGTTGACCAACTGCACATAATATTTCCACTGACATTGACTCAGAAATTAGACTGTTTGCAGATGACTGTGTTTGTTACCAGGAAATTAGAGATACAGATGACTCACTGAAACTTCAGGCTGACATAGATAGATTAGGATGTTGGGCCCGAAAATGGGGCATGAGATTTCAGCCAGTTAAATGCAACATTATGCAGATAACAAGGAAGAGATCTAATAAGTTGAGGCTTCTTACACCTTAGAGGGAACGGTCCTCGAGAATGTGGACTCCATTAAAAACCTTGGAGTGACAATCACACACAACTTGAGATGGAATACTCATATTAGCAACATGTGTACTAAGGCAAATAGAATGCTTGGTTTCCTGAGGCGAAATCTTCATCAGTGCCCTCAGGATGTAAAAGAGGCAGCATATAAAGGTCTTGTTTGCCCAATCTTGGAATATGGTAGTTGTATCTGGGACCCCAGTGGAGTGGTCCTTAACGAAGAAATTGAGAAAGTTCAGAATAGAGCTGCTAGATTTGTAACAGGCAATTACTGCTTTGAAACTGGGAGCATGACTGGAATACTTGGAAAAATGGGTCTCAAGAAAAGGAGAAGAGACAGTAGGCTCATCCTTTTATTCAAAGGTCTAAAGGGTGCTGCCAGCATTCCAACACTCTAGAGTACAGACACTCTAGTCACTAAGGCTAGAGTACCGGGTCCGGCACTCTAGACTCGGTGGCTAAAGTGACGGATCCGGCACTCTACCCATTCCTATATGGACAGGCTAGAGTGCCGGTAATACAACACTTGATATCTATAATCCACCAGAGAGTATCATACTAAGGACGAATTAAAGAAAGAAAACATTTGCCTGCCATAATAACTGAGGTGTGTGATGTGTTGGTAATGTAAGACAATAGGATCTTTCTTTGAGGTCGTTCGACCGCTCAATCAGGTAACAGGTTGTTTGTAGCACACCATACTTATTTTTACAACCACGGCAAACACTGGTTTCAATTTCAATTATTGTTATGTACATACAATAATATGGAAGATAATAAAAATAATAATAAATTTATTTCCAATTAACGTTATTGCATACTTTCTTTCGATGAAGACATTAAAATAAACGAGTCGCGTCGTGAGAAAACCGGTTAATTGCATATGCGAACAACAGAGGCGCAGATCAGCCTGTGCATCCGTGTATAGTTCACAGACTAACATGCCATGTCAGAGAAATAATGTCCGTTTTATCTCGATTCTAGGAGGTAAATGATGGAAATAACAAAGACTTAATATATTACCGGCACTCTAGCCAGCCTAATTATAGCAGTTGATGATATACATATATCATGTGAAGCATTCTCCCTTGAGGCGGTTTTGCAATTGTTGATATACTTAGTATACATACCATGTGGAGTATTCTCTCCTCTAATATGGTTGATAATTTTAGATATGTCAGGGAAATGTTTTCTTTCTTTAATTCGTCCTTAGTATGATGCTCTCTGGTGGCTTATAGCTTTCAAGTATTGTATTACCGGGTACTACCGGCACTCTAGCCTGTCCACATAGGAATGGCCAGAGACGGCCCAGAGTGCTGGGTCCGTTGCTTTAGCCACCGAGTCTAGAGTGGCGGACCCGGCACTTTAGCCTCAGAGTCTAGGGTGCCGGTACTCTAGACACTTCCAAAATTAAAATGGGTCTCAAGAAAAGGAGAAGAGAGGAGGCTATTGTACAAACTAGATCATTATGGGATTAGAGGATCCACACTTAAGTGGGTTAGCTCATGGCTCTCTGGACGCACTCAACAAGTTGTACTTGACGGCCAAGCGTCGGATCCAGTCCCTGTTTTGTCCGGTGTCCCACAAGGTTCGGTACTTGGACCGGTCCTTTTCTTGATTTTTATTAATGATCTTCCTGATAATATCAGGTCATCTGTTCGTTTGTTTGCTGATGATTGTGTTTTGTATAGGAACATATATACTACTTCTGACTGTCTTATCTTACAAGATGACCTGGATAGCCTAGCACGTTGGGAGGCCGATTGGCAAATGAAGTTCAATGTGGCCAAATGTCATTCAATGAGGGTGTCACGGCACCCTCCAGACAAGCAGATTAAATTCAACTACTCATTACATCAGCATACTTTGGAACATGTCCAATCCGCAAAATATCTTGGTATCACCATTACTGATAATCTTGATTGGGGTCAACATATTTCTGAGATTACCTCTAAAGCAACTAGGACATTAGGGTTTCTTAGACGTAATTTGGCTTTTGCACCTAGGCAGACAAAGGGTGTTGCATACAAAACCTTGGTTAGACCTCAATTAGAGTATGCATCACCTGTTTGGCACCCCCATGTTAAAACTCAGGTTCAGCAGGTTGAGAAGGTTCAGAGAACGGCTGCCCGATGGACCTGCAGGCGATGGCGGAACAGAAGCAGTGTTGGTGATATGCTCGATGAGCTGGAGTGGCCATCCTTGGAGGCCCGTCGCGAGCAGTCCTCTTTAACCTTCTTTTATAAGATTCACTCTGACACAGTGTCTCTTAATAAAGATAAATACTTGACCCCTGTGACTACTTCAACTCAAACAAGGGCATCAAAACTAAACAACAGTCAATATCGTAGGTACCAGGCCTATAGTGATGCCCTGAAGAATTCTTTCTTCCCTAGAACTATTCCTCAGTGGAATAGTCTTCCCTCCTCTGTGGTAAATGCCAAAACTGCAGAGGAGTTCAAAGCCCGCATAGTGTAGATTGGGATCCAGAGGTGTGCGTTTTAGTACACCTCTGAAAGCAGATTGTAAATAGTTTTAAGAACTCATCCAGTGGGTGTGTTTGTTTGTTTTTTTTTTTTTTTTTGCTAAATTCTAAATTTAGCGCACCATCCAACTGAGGTAATGGCCAAGTTTGACCGACTCAGTATATGAAGATAGATAGATAGAGACAGTAGGCTCATCCTTTTATTCAAATGTCTAAAGGGTGCTGCAGCATTCCAACAGATGACCTTATTCTCCCACCTAGACACTGTAGAAATCACCATTTGTTGGCGTTTCAGACCCTTACTTAACGACTGCAACGCTTCTAGCGCCACCTAGCTGTAAACAAATGACATCACTGTGTCTAAATTTAGTCCAAAAGATACCAGCCTCATTTTACGCTTCATCACGCTAAATCAGGTCAACTGAGCAGCAATCCGATTGGCAGCTGCTGTAGTTGAATAATCCGCGCATGCGATTCTGGTGGTTTCTTTGGAAAATCCACCTTCCTTCATAATGAAAAAACTATTCTAAAAATACATTGAGAATCATTTGAAAACTTCTCATTCAACGAACCTATATGAACCAGAAAACCACAAGATTCTATAAATTCATTATCTGATTGATTCAAAATTGTAAAAATGCCCTTCAAACGTTAAGAATCGGCGTGGTATAATCGCGTCAAACACGACGACCCACTTTGGTCTATTTTTAGAATTTTGTTTCTATTTTTAGATGCTTCATTATTTTCCCGTGAATCAAAATCAACGAGAATAAAATACGGTGAAAAGAAAAAAGATAAATATCCAAGTTTTTCAACAGCTTTTGCACAGAAATTTGACGCAAGTCAAACGGAGGACAATTGTAATTTGTATTTTTACATAAATCGGCAACTGTCATTTGGTATTTTACCGAGAGTGCATGAAAGAAGGCTTCGTTCAGTTGCGAGTTCGACAGTATCATAATTTCGGTAATATGTATTTTTTGTCAATCTAAAATGCAATCGCTCTGCGATGTGGTCATTATAGGAAGTTAGAAATAATACCAAACATTGCACTGTACCAACAAATGACATAAACTACCTAGATTTGTTATGAAACCTGTTATGAGCGTGTTAGCTCAGAGGTCTGATGCTAGAGCCCCCCCCCCCCCCTCCACGATTCGATCCCCGGAGGCGGTTGACTATTTCTGTGTCCAAACATGCTCCATTGGCATCATTTGCAGGGATGAATGCCAAAAAGTGTACCGTCCTTCGGATCGGGATGATAACTGGAAGCCCCGTTTAAGAAGAGTCATCTGCTGTGCAGGCTAAAGACCCTTACCATAATTACATGATTTATAATACTGTATAGGAGGTTTTAGGAATTCCGTTTATGACGTCATTCTTGCGCATGCGCAAAGTACTGGCCGTCAATTAAAACGAACATCGCTATTCAAATGTATTGGCGGAACTTAAAATGGTAACAATATTCAGGCATTTTGAGAGAAAATATACCCGTTTTCATTAAAATAATGCCTCGAGAAGGAAAGAATAATATTTCGCTTTTATTACCGAAATTCATTTATCCTAAATCCGTTTTTTAATTGACGAAAATCTTTTCGTGATGGCTTGAGATACCGTTATTCACGAAAGCTTACTTACTAAAAAGTTTTTACGTAACTTACGTTTTATTCGCTATCCAAATCTATCTATCTATCTATCTATCTATCTATCTATCTATCTATCTATCTATCTATCTATCTATCTATCTATCTATCTATCTATCTATCTATCTATCTATCTATCTATCTATCTATCTATCTATCTATCTATCTATCTATCTATCTATCTATCTATCTATCTATCTATCTATCTATCTATCTATCTATCGATCGATCGATCGAAATCTGTCAAACGATCTGTCTACATGTGCAATTTAAATGTCCATACTGACAGTCGAAATAAACTTATGAGTGGACTGACGGCTTAGAAGTCCAGGGGCGTTGAGTCAATGTTGGTTCGACGCCATGCCGTCGACACCCACTCCAACTCACTTCATTGTCACATGACCCTTGGCATGAGAGAGAGAGAGAGAGAGAGAGAGAGAGAGAAAGAGAGGAAGAGAGAGAGAGAGAGAAAGAGAGAGAGGTTTGACTGACAGTAGACAGACAGACGACACACAGACCGACTGGCTGAATGAATGACTGACTTACAGACGAACGGACGGACTGTTAGGCAGACAAATAAACATACTGACAGTCGAAAAAAAACAACCAATGAGTGGACTTACAGACAGGCGTTGAGTCAACGTTGGCTCGACGTCATGCCGTCGAAACCACTCTAACTCGCTTCAATGACCGTTGAGATGAGAGAGCCGTTTGACTGATCCCTGTATCCAAGAAGCCCATAACCCTTTTTGTACCAAACGGAATCTTCCTCCTTATATATAGCAGGAGTCATTTCCAAAATTTTAGGGGTGTCAGGCTGTGTTTTCTTCAAAATTTATTTGAAAAATGGCCGAACTTTTTGCAAACAGTGTAGGCCCAGATCAGACGCCGCGTTCTGCCGCGTCTGATCTGGGCCTGCACTGTGTGTCACCCCTTTTGGGGTTTCTGGTACCAAATGGGTTAATGTAGACCTAAGGGCTGGGCAGGTTGAACCAATCTACAAATCTACCAGATTTTATTGTAAAGTCTTGCACTTGCGAAGGAGTGTTTCATTTTTATGCACTGAAAGGGTGTTCTACGTTTGTTTTGAATTTAATGTTCCAATCCCACTGAGTCTTGATGGGTCCGAGCACTGGGCAAATGACATTTTATTAAGCAACGCCGTATTATCGCCAACGCAACCTTCTGACGTTTCATCGACGTTGCAATGTCAAATTCAATGCATCGCTTTGAAATTGGTTTGATGTAGACACGACGTTGTTGACACGCTACATGACGGTTGACGTGGCGTCATTTAACGACAAACTGTAATTTATATTTGCCTGCGCTCGCTAATTGTTGGTTGAGAGAGAGAGAGAGAGAGAGAGAGAGGAGAGAGAGAGAGAGAGAGAGAGAGAGAGAGAGAGAGAGAGAGAGAGAGAGAGAGAGAGAGAGAGAGAGAGAGAGAGAGGGTCGTATGTACAATATATCATTTTCGTAATGCGAAATTTCATATCTGGCAGCATATCGGTGTTTCTCCCTTTATCTTGCATTATAAATCGCCAAAAGTTTAAAAGAATTCCACTGTTTTAACCCTATATGTGTCCCACTACCTTTGAAGCAATACGACAGATGACGGCCAGGGCTTTTCCCGTTCTATTTTTAGAACCGGAAGTACGTCACGAAAAAATCTCCTATAGGCTTTCAACCCTGCAACCTGGAGTGTATGAAATGTACACCTGCGAGCAATGGTCAAATGTGACCGATCGCAGTTTAAGTAGAAAGAAAGAAATAGAGCCAAAAATATCTATCTATCTATCTGTCTGTCTAAAAGCCAAAAAAATATCTAGATAGATAGATAGATTTATTCTGAAACAATGCCCAGAATATTTACTGTAAAAAAACATTCAACACAGTCATAACTTCAGTGAAGCAATCAAAAAAGGCAAATAAGAAACATACATTTTAAAATATGTATAGCTTCCTCCGCTGGGCTGCATGATGCTTCCACACAAAGCTGAAACTAACTGCACATGAGTACTGGTTATAACCGCTTGAAAGTTCAAAGCCAACCCAAGAAAAATGGTGCAAGTCGGACCCCGTCCATGCATATATATTGGTTTCATTGGGTGGCAGGGCTTGAGGTACCATTTCATCTCAATGTCAGGTAAAAGGCCCACAAAACTGGAACCAATATCTCCAAAGTCTTATAATCGTTAGTTATTATCGACATATATCAACCCTTTTGGGTCATTTGTGCTAAACTGTTAAAGGCAGGAATGTCAGGTGCAGTGTGTCTGGAAAAGTTATGCCAGTCAAAGAAATTAGAATTTCATTCAAATAGCCCTAATTCTTGTGTATGAAGCTTAGGAAATCGATTTAACATTAAGAATCTAAATTAAAAAAAAATTAAGCCTGCCATCCCATTCATGGACAGAGGCAAAGACTGGAGAGCCAGATCTGTCCCTGCATAATGCATAGTGTGCCATCTGATCAGGATCTTCACTGTTTGATAATAAGCCAGATACCACTAAATTGCATAATATTATTGACTCACCAAATCAATACAATAACATATCCGTGCCATATAGTGCATTTTTTAAAATCACAAACTGGAGACATTCCTTAAAAAATCTTTGATATTTTTCTTATTTTTTACAGCAAACATAGGTTGTGGGTCATCGTAAAAACCAACCACATATGTCATGGGGCACAGCACTCCGTGGCCTAGTGGATAAGAAAGCTGATTGTGGGTTCGAGCCTGGTTTGGGTCCCATGTGAGAGACTAAGTTCTTCAAAGGAAGGTAAGGTGATTTTTCTGAGTACTCCGGTTTTCGTCCACCTCTGATTAACGATCAGCTCAATATCAGTGAAATAATCTTGAAAGGGCCGTAAAACCACCCCCCCCCACACACACACACACCAACAAAAAAAAACAAAAAAAACAATATGTGTTTGAGAAACACTGATGCCACCACACAGCGCATTTTAAATATGAAAGCAGTATCACTAAGTAATCGAAAGCTTTGGCCAATGTTCAAGTTTTAAAAAAGTAGGTGAAGGTCACAAGGTAAAAAATTATGGGATCGTTGGAAAGGTCTTGTGACATAGAATGCACATGTGAAATATGAAAGCCCTATCACTTACCAATCGAAAGTTATGGCTAATGTTAAAGTTTTTAAAAAGTAGGTCAAACATCAAGGTCAAGAGGTCAAAAATTATGGTCCCACTGGAAAGGTTTTTGAAAAAGAATGCACGTGAAATATGAAAGCCCTATCACTTACCAATCGAAAATTATGGTACCACTAGAAAAGTCTTGTGACAAGCAATGCACTTGTGAAATATGAAAGCCCTACCAAGTTCCAATCGAAAGTTATGGCCAATGTTAAAGTTTTTAAAAAGTAGGTCAATCATCAAGGTCAAGAGGTCAAAAATTATGGTACCAGTAGAAAAGTCTTGTGCAAAGCAATGCACATGTGAAATATGAAAGCCCTACCAAGTTCCAATCAAAACTTATGTCCAATGTTAAATTTTTTAAAAGGAGGTCAAAAGTAGGTCAAGGTCATGTGGTCAAAATTTATGGTACCTCTTGAAGGTCGTGTGACAAGGAATGCACATGTGAAATATAAAAGCCATTACCATTCAAAAGTTATGCCTAATGTTTTGCGGACAGACAGACAAACAGACAAACAAACAGACAGACCAAAAACTATATGCCCCCAAATATTTAATTCCCGGGGCATTAAAAATCTCATGGAGCAGAAATAAGATTAGAAAAATAATGTATACCTCCAAAAACCCAATTTTTCTTTATATGAAGACAAGTGGGGTTTATTGGGATTTTCATTTCACAGACTTGTTGTTCAGGTGGTGTGTGTCCTGATAGAAGAATACACTGGGCATCTATGGTCTAAGTAGTATGAATTAAATTATGCAATTGTTTAGCTTTCATGAAAATGCATTTTTTTTATAATTTTATTTACATTTCACACCCAATGATCAACTTATTGGATATTTTTTATTATTATTTGAGGATTAACATCCTGGCAACACTGTATATGTTATTTTAGAGACATTTCTTCCAGTTTTGTGGGACTTATACCCAACAATTCGATTAAATGACACCCCAAGCCCTGCTAGCCAATAAAGCCAACAGTGTTTATATGCATGGACTGTCCGACTTGCATGTCTCTTCCAGGGCTGGCTTTAAGAAGCTCCAAGCTGTTTTCTAGTACTGATGTGTGATCAGTTTCAGCTCTGCATGGAAGCATCATGCAGCCCAATCTATTTCTTCAAGCCCACTTAGAAGGAATAAGCTGCCAAGACAAAGTGATGTGAGTCAGACCATCCAATGCATATAAACCTTTTGCTTTCACTGGGCGACAGGGCTGGAGATGTCATTTAATCTCAATGTTGGGTAAAAGTCCCACAAAATTGGAAGCAGTGTCTCTAAAATGACCTAAATAGTGTTGATAGGATTTACAATCTCAATTAAACTAACAAACATGCCATATATATTGACAATACAGTAAAATTCCTCTATTAAGACCACTTAAAATTAAGACTAATTGTGCTTTAATCTTCATCTTGCTGTTCACGACAACCCCTATCTTTGCAAACAGTGTAGATCCAGATCTGATGGCTTCTGAAGAAGAAGCCATCTGATCAGGATCTACAGTGTTTGACATTCAGTTTATGAATTTCAAAATTTGTAGGAATAAATTACATCAAGTAATCTGATTCAAAGTCAGAAATGGGTGTGTCTAAACTCAATATTCAGCAAGAGAAGGGTTGAAAAGCTTATTGAGAAGGGTGCAGTTATTCTTCCTTCGTGTTTTCTCCACACAATGTCCTCTGGTCAGGACCATCTTTGGAACTGATTAAAATCTTAAAGACCACTTTTGAGCAGTCCCAAAGGTGGTCTTAATGTAGGATTTTTACTGTAGTTTAGAATGAGTGTGTGTTTGAGTTTTATGTCCCACCAACAGCTAAGGTCATACGGAGACACAACCTCAGTTTAAAGAGGCATCCATAAGTCTGGAGAAGCCTGGGATCGATCCTGCGATCCCTGTTTTACAAGGCAAGTAGTGTAACCATTACACTACAGAGGTTTCTGTAGTTTAGACTGAAAAATCGATTTATCTACATGTAACTCTTAAACCACTATATACAGTACTTGAATCTGCAAACACTGTACATCCAGATAAGATACTGCAAAATTTACTGTTGTGTAAGTATTGCTGAAATGAGAAAAGAAAAAAAAAACATGAAGAAACATGTATTTTCACTAATCTTATGCTTTTTTATACTGACAGGTTGGACCAGGATATAAGAATATCACTGTGACGGATGTGAAAAGAAGTGAATCTGATGTCTTTAACCAAGGTATTCATATTTTTGTCACCTTAGTTGATGTATTTAAGTAACTGGATTGAAGTGACGGCTAAATCTGAATCCTGAGACAACTTTTTATCAATAAAAATATTAAGGACCAAGTTTTGGATAATTTTCCATCCAATTTTCATATTAGCTTATATGCCCCCACTCATAAAAATCATAATTTTTGGGACTCACAACTGGGATGTAGTGAATTTAAAAGTACATTACTGTCTTTTAATACGATCAAAGAGTCCATTGCAAGTTATTTTTGTTATATTTTTTTTCATTAAAAAAATCACTTGCGGTCTCTACCTTACTGCAAGAACTGACATTTATAAAGAGTTGTTCTTCCCCAGAACCATTAGAGATTGGAATGCCCTTTCTGATTTGATTATTTCGACAGCTGAAAGTGCTGATGATTGTGTAGCTTAATTTACCTCTTTGGTTAGAGCGAGGGACTAACTTCCCACATCACAGGTCCTGGTGTATTGTCATTTGACGTGCCACCAGTAAAAATTCTGATTCTGAATACTCGGTTAGATAGATAGGTTGTCATAAGTTCGAGTTGACTAGTTACCGTGTCGGTCACATTTGACCATTACCGCTGTTAACGAGTCAGTGGAAAGTGGGAAAATTGCAGACTTTACGAATTCAAAGAATGTTCCAGACTGTTCGGAACCGTCATGGCGACCAGTAAGAACATGTTTACTTACCTTGCCCGCATCGATGTTGCCAAACTGGACTTTTTTGCCAGATTCACGCTTTGTGTTCTGGTCTGAAAAAGAGAAATGATAAATACAGTTTTAAAACCGAGTAACATATAAGTTTAACTCTCACACCTCACTGGATAAACAACTTACTTAGAACAATAATTGGTTTTCCACTGAACATGCTTGCCGTTTTTGGTCGTACTTGTTTCATTAACCATACGCTGTTTGGCCTGATCGGTCATACTAAATACTGAAAAGACATCATAGTGATCGTCCACGTCAACACTATTTAGACAAGTTGGCTTCTTTAAAAAGAATCCAAAGGAAAGGTCTGCTGCTTTCTAGTCAGCAGAATAACCAGTGCCGGCGTTTATGAAACACTTTGCCCACAGCTTCTTGAGTAAAATAGTTTTTTTAGATAACTTGCTTACACAGCAATTGCTGAAAATTTCAAACGGCTATAACTCAAGAATATTTCAGAATTTTTAATTAGGTTTGTCAGGTCATCTGTTTAGCACGATCTATCAACCTATCATGTTTCAAAGAATCAGTATAGACGGATCCAATGTTTTGACACGTGACCTTGTTTACTTGTCACTGCGCATGCGCAAAACTACTTTTCCTTTTGATAACGATCTTTCGTGGTTGGCAAAAAGCCGCTGGTTCCTTATAAACACATTGTAAGTAGGTTTAATAATACGGGCATATTTTAGTTGACTGTTGCAGAAAATCGATCGAATTACACTTGAAATGAGTAGATAAATATATTCTAGACTTCATTCCTGCATCTTCCGCATTTTTATTCAATTGTTTTGCGCATTTTATTACATATAATTAAGACCATCCCGCCTCGTTACCTGCCTAAGTCTAACAGGTAATTATCATCAAAACATACTCAAATATTCTAGAAACCAATAATTATTAGCTAAGACATGTCTATTTTAAAAGTTTAAAGGTTAATTTTGTCCTTTCGATTCCAAACAAAATACAAGTTTACAGAAAATAACATCGCATTTACAATGGCGACAAACGGCCACATACGTTTTTTGCCCACCACCGGTAGGTCCCGGCAAATAGTTTTATTGAGTGATGACGTAGTGTTTGGATGTGTCTATAAATAGTTGTTGAGCTGTCTTGAATACAAGGTTAAAAATGCCCAAATTTGCAAAGAGCCAAAACTCAAGATTGTTTTTTTCCCAGAATCCATGCAGAAGTTAACCAGGTCATCTATTCACCATCCCCTATTTATCCATCAAGTTTCAAGACTCTACCTTTAACACTTTTTGGGATATTGTGCTTACAAGGTAAAATGCTCAAATTTACAAAGGGCCATTACTCATGAAGCATTTTTCTGAACATCACTTGAACAAGTCCGTGAAATGAACACCCCCTAGACCCCACTATATACAGAAAACTTGGGTTTATGGGGGTATACATTTTTTTCTTCATATTTCTGCTCAAAGACATGGGTTGTGGGTACTCGTTGGAACCGCGTCATCGAGGCGGTTCTAACGGGCACCCAAAACCTATGTTTAGAATATAAATAGGAAAGTTATCACAAATTTTAAACAAGAAGACGGAATAGAATGTATTTTAGTGCTCGCAAGTCTAGCAGCCCTGACGTTAAGAACCATTACAAACGGTTCAGAGCACATGTGCAAAAGATTATAAGAGATGCATATTGGAAACATGTTTCCAGCATCTTTACCTTTGAAGATGACAACATAGATCCCGATAGTCCCCAAAAGAATGGTAAAGTTAAAAAGTTTTGGTCATTCGTAAAGTCCCTGAAAAAGGATGCGTTTGGGATCACTTCGCTAAGGGAAAATGGAATTCTAAAAACAGATGCGCGCGATAAGGCTAATATTTGCAATAAACAGTTTCAATCAGCATTTACGCGTGAAACTGATGGTGAGCTACCATCTAAAGGTGCAAGTCCGTTCCCCTCTATGGGGGACATAACAGTTGACCCCAATGGGGTCGCTAAACTGTTAGGTAAGCTCAAGATACATAAGGCATCTGGGCCCGATGACCTGAATGCCAGGGTACTTAAGGAGTGTAGTGCTGAAATATCTCCTGTGTTGGCCTTTATCTTCAATCAATCACTTGCCCAGGGCACTGTACCAGATTACTGGCGACAAGCAAATGTAACCCCGGTCTATAAAAAAGGGGAAAATATGATGCAGCAAATTATAGACCAGTGTCGCTAACATGCATCTGTTGCAAAACCCTGGAGCATATATTAGTAAGCAACATCAACAAGCACTTAGCCTTTGAGAGCATTCTTGCTGACTGTCAACATGGTTTCCGGAGTCAAAGGTCTTGCGAAACGCAGCTTGTTCAATTTTACCATGACATTGTGAGCAATCTGGATGGGGCCATAAACCGTGGCCACAAACAGACTGACTTGATCATCATGGACTTCGCTAAGGCCTTTGAAAAGGTACCTCACAGAAGGCTATTACATAAACTGGAGTACTATGGGATAAGAGGATCCACACATAGGTGGATTAGCTCATGGCTCTCTGGGCGCTCACAACAAGTTGTACTTGATGGCCAAGCGTCTGATCCAGTCCCTGTTTTATCTGGAGTCCCCCAAGGTTCGGTCCTTGGACCGGTCCTTTTCTTGGTTTTCATTAATGATCACCCCGATAATATCAGGTCATCGGTCCGCTTGTTTGCTGATGATTGTGTCCTGTATAGGAACATATATTCTCCTTCTGACTGTCTTATTTTACAAGATGACCTGGATCAACTTGCACAGTGGGAGGCCGATTGGCAAATGAAGTTCAATGTGGCCAAATGTCACTCAATGAGAGTGTCACGACACCCTCCGGACAAGCAAATTAAGTTTGACTATACTCTTCACCAGCAAGTTTTGGAGCATGTTCAATCCGCCAAATATCTTGGTATCACCATCACTGACGATCTTGATTGGGATCAACATATCTCAGAGATTACATCTAAAGCAACTAGGACCTTGGGATTCCTTAGACGGAACTTGGCTTTTGCACCTAGGCAGACAAAGGATGTTGCATATAAAACATTGGTTCGCCCTCAACTTGAATATGCATCACCCATTTGGCATCCCTATGTTAAAACTCAGACTCAGCAGGTGGAGAAGGTGCAGAGGACAGCTGCTCGATGGACCTGTAGGCGATGGCGAAATAGAAGTAGCGTCGGTGACATGCTTAATGACCTAGAGTGGCCGTCCCTGGAGGCCCGTCGTGAGCAGTCCTCTTTAACCTTCTTCTACAAGATACACTCTGATTCAGTGTCTATTGATAAAGATAGGTACTTGACCCCTGTAACAGTGTCGACCCAAACAAGGGCATCAAAAGTAAACGACTCACAATATCGTAGATACCAGTCCTATAGTGATGCCCTGAAGAACTCGTTCTTTCCTAGAACTATTCCCCAATGGAATAGTCTTCCCTCCTCTGCGGTGAATGCCAATTCCGCAGAAGAGTTCAAAGCCCGCACAGTGTAAGATTGGGACTCAGAGGTATGCGTTTTAAGATACCTCTGTTATGCAGATTGTAAATAGTTTTAAGGACGCATCCAGTGCCTCTCTCTCTTTTTTTTTGTTTTTCAGCTAAATTATAAATTTAGCCACCCAATCAACTGAGGTAATGGCCAGACATGGCCGACTCAGTATAAGAAGATAGATAGATAAGAAAATCAACCGTTTTTGAGATATGAAAGGATGCACTATGTCGTATGGGTATGTTGTCGTAATGATTATTCAAAAGTAAATCAGTGCATCTACTCATCACTTGGAATCTAATCACTAAATATCAGGGTTCTAGCTCCTATGGTTTTGAGCTGTTTTTCTGACAAGGGAGACATGCCCAAATTTACAAATGATCATAACTCACAGGCCATCTTCTCATCATTACCAATTTAGTCACCAAATATCAAAGCTTAGCTTCAATGGATTTTGAGATATTCTGCTGACAAGGTAAAACTGTCAAAAATTTACGAAGAGCCATCTGCCATATGACTGGACTTATACACTGTTTATCTTTAAGTAATACGAGTTAGAATGTCACAGACATTCATACAGTACTCTTATTTCATAGTCACAGCAGTTTTCGAAAGATACATTTTGAACCTCATTCCCATTCAAAAACCTGAGAGATCAAACTTGACCTTGTCCAAGGACAGGTCAAGGTCAACCTAGGATCATCAATATTATACTCGGTCACCTAAAGCTACATACTTATTTTCATGGCAATTGACCAAAATGGTTCTGGAAAAACAATATTTAGGGGTTTTACCATATTGAGGCATGCCGGCCGTTTCTGTCATGTGACCTGAACCATTCGAATAAACTTTCATTCTGCCATTGTCAGTAAGCTGCATATGAAACTGACATTGGCTCCGCAATTTCAGAGAAAATGTCATCTTAAATTTCAATGCACCTGCAATCCAAGTGATATGGGTCAAATGTCCTCGAATGCCATTGACCAATGACATTCATAGACATTCATATTGCATAGACTCTCATGTCATAGACGACAATATTTTTAAAAAATGCATTGTTTTACGTTTTCCCATAGTAAAGCCTAGGGAACCAAATATGACCTTTGCATAAATTAGGTCATTGTTTTCATAAACTTGGTAATACTCAATTGCCCAGTACTAAATACCAAGTTTCAAAACAATCGGCCCAGTGGTTCTGGAGGAGAAGATTTATTAATGTTTTTAGCATATTTGGGTATGGCGCCCATTTTGATCAAGTGTCCTGCAAATTTGCTCTTTCTCTCTGTCCTAAGGTCACGTGTAAAATTTAAATGAAAATTGAAAACCTGCCAAAACTAATCAAAATATTCCTGGCGGTTTGAAAGTGATAACGTCTGTGTCAGTTCGTGAAAACTATGCCTCTGTGAGGCTATTTATAACGTAATTGGGCATTAGATAATCTCAATACTTTTTGTCAGTACCTATCTGCATGTCAAAATTGATCGACATATTTTTAGTTGTTTGAAAGTAATTTTTCCATAAATCAGTTGGTGAAAATTGTTGGCAGTGCCTTCTGGATCTGTAATAGAGTAGGGATGAAATGATTGTTGGGAGCTACATTTACTTGTCAACACAAAAAGGAAAATGGCGCGATGGTCTGCTTCGTTGTCTATGGTTAACGAATTACATATACATTGTAAACATACAATGAAATAAGCAATGCATATGACAATCTAGGCACAGCAACCCTTACGGGTGCAGAACGTACCAGTACTGAACAGCACACCTTTAATACTGATTTGAATGCACCATAATATTTCCATATGAATAGCATACACGCATGCACACACACGCGCGCGCGCGCATACGCACACATTCATACACAAACAGGAACAGGGCGATGTACCCACATCCTTGACCCTTGGTATTGGATTCTTTTTTTTAAAATGCCAACCTGTACATTTAATTTTATGTAATGTAGTGCTTGATGCTGCTCTCTCTCTGGTCGGGTCCATCGGAGTCTAACTGTTGGTTCTCATTTGCTCCAGCATTTCAGTGACTTCTTGTTGTCGAGTCCTCACCGTTGTTTCATCTCTGTGGTATGTTCGATTTTTGTGTTCTCGTATATGTTGCACTGATGAGTTAGGAGGCCTTCATGCGAACTGAACAAATTATTTGTCTAAATCGCGACGGAAGTAATGGCGAGGATTTCGCCGCGTAAAATCGATTATGGCACCCAGTGAAATTCTTTTCACTGACCGTTCCATGGCGGTTCTTCTATCTCGGTTTATTTTTTGTTATGTGTGCGAGTGTGTGTATCGCTTATATCTTTTTGTTTTGGATAGGCACTTGGGTATTTTGTGGGAAAGTAACATTTGGATTTCCGCTATTGATGTTTCCATTAGGGTCTAGTTATTTCATGTTTGTGTTTCTTTCCATTTGGTGTCTCTGATGGGAGCTGTTGGTTAACTGTATCGATTCCTGATCATTGCCTTCACTTCTTTTTCACGAAGTAATCAAGCATTAGACAATCTCATTTGTTAGGTTTCGCCAATATATATTTGAATGCCAAATATAACCAAACTATTCCTTGGAGTTCAGTTATATGTCTATAATCAGTTTGTGAATGTTTCGCCTTTGCGTGGCTAATTATATTTAGAACTCTGGTATTAAACAATATCACTGATTAGAACTTTCAATATACATCTGTTTGTCAAAAAATATAAAATTATTCATAGCATTTCGAAAGTTAAACGCCCGTGTCAGTTAGTTAAAAATTTGCACCGGCGACGCTTCTTGTAAAGAAATCAAGCATTAGAAAATCTCATTAGTTAGATCTTGTCAATATCTTTCTGCATGCCAAAATAATCAAAATATCCCAAGCGGCTACACTCCATATTCAGTTTCTGAAAATTTTGCATCTGTGATGCTATCTATAAAGAAATCTGGCATTAGGCTATCTCATTTATTTTTGCTTCGGCTGATAAACAACGTTTCCTTGTTAGGGAAGAGGCAGCTGATTGCTTCCCTTTCCGTTGTGTTTGTACTGTATATGTATTATTTGGTTTGCTCTACCTCTTTGTGCCATTGGTAGCCTGGTGTCTTTGATGTCACATTTTCTGGTCACCTTGATTTGTATTTCGCTTTTTGTCAGCTCATGTGCATTGCAAATCGGCGTCACGCATACGAAAAGGGTTTTGCCAGACGGTTCTATAAGTTGCGGAAGGATACGGTCGGCTACGAATATTGTGCCACTTGCTAGCTTAGGGCAAGCTGTTAGTAAAAACTAATACTTGTAATGGGTAATTTTAGTTCATTTCGGCAAATAGACATACCGCATAGAACAATGAAGCCTCCCTTCGAATTTTCGACGGGTTCACATTGTTTCCTCACGTCGACTGTGATTGCAAATAGCAAGTTGTAGAGAGAAGTCTGCACTGGAGCGAAAACGCTTCAAATTTCACATGAAAACTGTGGGGACCTTTCCAATCATTTTGGAGACGTTGCTTCCAATTTTGTGGGACTTTCACCCGACAGTGATGTGAAATGACATATGACATCAAGTCCTGCCGCCCAATGATACCAGAAGGAGCGCGATAGCTCAGTGGTTAGTGCACTTGCCTCTGATGCTAGAGGCCCCCGGTTCGATCCCCGGACACGCTCCATTGACATCATTTGCAGGGATGAATGCCAAAAAGTACACCGTCCTTCGGATCGGGACGTAAACTGAAGGCCCCCTGTGCAGGAAGAGTCATCTCATGTGCAGGTTAAAGACTAAGGGGCTAAAATCGATTTTACGTGGCCACGATTCTCGCCCTTACTTCCGTCGCAATTTAGACAAATAATTTGTACAGTCCGCATGAAGGCATGTCTACTTATGATTTTTCCACCCTTTACACTACACTTCCTCATAATCTTATAAAAGAAACACTAAACAAGAGGGCCCAATGAATGGCCCTATATCGCTCACCTGTGTACCAGAAAAGCATTAGTGTAGGAGACCATTTGACATTGCTACATACTAAATATCTAAGCTCAGGCAAAGCGGTGTCCATGCTTATAAACCCTACTGGTTTCATTGGGCGACAGGGCTTGAGATGTAATTTCATCATAATGTCTGGTAAAAGTCCCACAAAATTGGAAGAGACATCTCCAAAATGACCTATACAGTGTTGACGGGGATGTAAAACCACAAATCAAACAAAATCTGTGCCTTATGGTTTTGGAGAAAAATGATATTTTTAAGTTTTTTTTCCAGTATAAGTCTATAGGAGCTAATGAGCCCTGGGGCTTGACCAATTTTGACCCAAAGGGCATGGTTGACAGGATTTATGTAGGCGACCATTTTGTGTTGCTATATACTAAATATCTAAGGTCTGTACTTCATGGTTTCAAAGATGATGTTTGAAGCTTTTTCCATTATAAGTTTGTTGGAGTTTAGGGGCTACAGGATTTGGACCCCAGGGGCATGATTGGCAGGATTCATGTAGGCTACCACTCGACATTGCAACATGCTAAATACCTAAGCTCTGGGACTTATGGTTTCAGAGAAGAAGATTTTTGAAGATTTTTTTCCCCATTTTTTTTTTCATTATAAGGGCCCTGTGGTTTCAGAGAAGAAGATTTTTGAAGTTTCTCCGATTGTAAGTCTATGAAAGCGAAAGAGCCCTGGGGTGGGGCCAATTTGGATCCCAGGGGCATAACTGGCAGGGTTTATGTAGGTGGCCACTTGATGTTGCTACATACTAAAAATCTAAGCTCTGGGCCTTATGGTTTCATAGAAGAAGATTTTCTTAGTTTTTTTCCATAATAAGTCTATTGGAGGTGATGAGGTGGGGCGAGGCCAATTTTGACCCCAGGGGCAGGGTTAGCAGGATTTATGTAGCTGGCTATTTTATGTTGCTAGATACTAAATATCTAAGTTCTGTGCTTCACAGTTTCTGAGAAGAACATTTTTGAAGCTTTTTTCCATTATGAGTCTATAGGAGCTAAGGGGCCCCGGGGCGTGGCCCATTTGGACCCCAGGGGCATGATTAGCAGGAAATATGAAGGTGACCACTTGCCGTTGCTACATGCTAAATATCTTAGCTCTGGGCGCTGTGGTTTCAGAGAAGAAGATTTTTGAAGTTTTTTTTTTCCATTATGAGTCTATGGGAGCTAAGGGGGTTCCAGGGTGTGGCCCATTTGGACCCCAGGGGCATGATTGGCAGGAATTATGTAGGTGACCACTTGTCATTGCTACATGCTAAATATCTAAGCTCTGGGCCCTGTGGTTTCAGAGAAGAGATTTTTGAAGCTTTTTTCCATTATGAGTCTAATGGAGCTAAGGGGCCCCGGGGCGTGGCCCATTTGGACCCCACGGGCATGATTGGCAGGATTTATGTAGGTAACCACTTGCCATTGCTACATGCTAAATATCTAAGCTCTGGACCCTGTGGTTTCAGAGAAGAAGATTTTTAATCTTTTTTTTTTCCATTATGAGTCTATAGGAGCTAAGGGGCCCCGGGGGAGTGGCCCTTTTGGGTCCCATGGGGCATGATTGGCAGGAATAATGTAGGTCACCACTTGCCGTTGCTATGTGCATGATATCTAAGCTCTGGGCGCTGTGGTTTCAGAGAAGAAGATTTTTTAAGCTTTTTTCCATTATGAGTCTATTGGAGCAAAGGGGCACCGGTGTGTGGCCCATTTGGAACCCAGGGGCATGATTGGCAGAAATTATGTAGGTGACCAATTGCCCTTGCTATATTCTAAATATCTTAACTCTGGGCCCTGTGGTTTCAGAGAAGAAGATTTTTGAAGTTTTTTTTTTCTATTATGAGTCTATGGGAGCTAAGGGGCCCCGTGGCGTGGCCCATTTGGACCCTAGGGGCATGATTGGCAGGATTTATGTATGTGACCACTTGCCGTTGCTACATGTCAAATACCTCAGCTCTGGGCCCTGTGGTTTCAGAGAAGAAGATTTTTGAAGCTTTTTTCCATTATGAGTCTATAGGAGCCAAAGGGACCCGGGGCATGGCCCGTTTGGACCCCAGGGGCATGATTGGCAGAAATTATGTAGGTGACCACTTGCCGTTGCTACATGCTAAATATCTAAGCTCTGGGCCCTGTGGTTTCCGAGAAGAAGATTTTTGAAGCTTTTTGTTCCATTATGAGTCTGTGGGAGCGAAGGGGCCCCGGGGCGTCGCCCATTTAGAACCCATGGGCATGATTGGCAGGAATTATGTAGGTGACCACTGGCGGTTGCTTCATGCTAAATATCTAAGCTCTGTGCCCTGTGGTTTCAAAGAAGAAGATGTTTGAAGCTTTTTTCCATTATGAGTCTATGGGAGCTAAGGGGCCCCGGGGTGTGGCCAATTTGGACCCCAGAGGCAAGATTGGCAGGAATTATGTAGGTTACCACTTGCCATTGCCACATGCCAAATATCTCAGCTCGGGGCCATGTGGTTTGAGAGAAAAAGATTTTTGAAGCTTTTTTCCATTATGAGTCTATAGGAGCTAAAGGGCCCCGGGGCGTGGCCCATTTGGACCCTAGGGACATGATTGGCAGGATTTATGTATGTGACCACTTGCCGTTGCTACATGTCAAATACCTCAGCTCTGGGCCCTGTGGTTTCAGAGAAGAAGATTTTTGAAGCTTTTTTCCATTATGAGTCTATAGGAGCCAAAGGGACCCGGGGCATGGCCCGTTTGGACCACAGGGGCATGATTGGCAGAAATTATGTAGGTGACCACTTGCCGTTGCTACATGCTAAATATCTAAGCTCTGGGCCCTGTGGCTTCCGAGAAGAAGATTTTTGAAGCTTTTTGTTCCATTATGAGTCTGTGGGAGCGAAGGGGCCCCGGGGCGTCGCCCATTTGGAACCCAGGGGCATGATTGGCAGGAATTATGTAGGTGACCACTGGTCATTGCTGCATGCTAAATATCTAAGCTCTGGACCCTGTGGTTTCAGAGAAGAAGATTTTTGAAGCTTTTTTTCCATTATGAGTCAATGGGAGCTAAGGGGCCCCGGGGTGTGGCCAATTTGGGTCCCAGGGGCATGATTGGCAGGAATTATGTAGGTGACCACTTGCCGTTGCTACATGCCAAATATCTCAGCTCGGGGCCCCTTGGTTTCAGAGAAGAAGATTTTTGAAGCGTTTTTCCATTATGAGTCTATAGGAGCTAAATGGCCCGGGGCGTGGCCCGTTTGAACCCCAGGGGCATGATTGGCAGGAATTATGTAGGTGACCACTTGCCATTGCTACATGCTAAATATCTAAGCTCTGGGCCCTGTGGTTTCCGAGAAGAAGATTTTTGAAGCTTTTTGTTCCATTATGAGTCTATGGGACCGAAGCGGCCCCGGGGCGTGGCCAATTTGGACCCCAGGGGCATGATTGGCAGGAATTATGTAGGTGACCATTGGCCATTGCTACATGCTAAATATCTAAGCTCTGGACCCTGTGGTTTCAGAGAAGAAGATTTTTGAAGCTTTTTTCCATTATGAGTCTATGGGAGATAAGGGGTCCCGGGGTGTGGCCAATTTGGGCCCCAGGGGCATGATTGGCAGGAATTATGTAGGTGACCACTTGCCGTTGCTACATGCCAAATATCTCAGCTCTGGGCCCCTTGGTTTCAGAGAAGAAGATTTTTGAAGCTTTTTTTTCCATTATGAGTCTATCGGAGCTAAAGGGCCCCGGGGCATGGCCCGTTTGGACCCCAGGGGCATGATTGGCAGAAATTATGTAGGTGACCACTTGCCATTGCTACATGTTTAATTTCTAAGCTCTGGGCCCTGTGGTTTCCGAGAAGAAGATTTTTGAAGCTTTTTGTTCCATTATGAGTCTATGGGAGCGAAGGGGCCCCGGGGCATGGCCAATTTGGACCCCAGGGGCATGATTGGCAGGAATTATGTAGGTGACCACTGGCCGTTAATACATGCTAAATATCTAAGCTCTGGGCCCCGTGGTTTCAGAGAAGAAGATATTTTTTTCCCATTGTAAGTCTATGGGAGCTATATGTTGCCATGGCAACCACAATTCCAATCTGATCAGCCCAAAAACCTTATGCAGCCTTTCCCCTTACCTGATGATGCTTCCCATGAAATTTGATTAAGATTGACCATGGGGTATTAGGGATATACTTATTTGAAATTGTTTACGGACGCACGAACGGACGGACGCACGACGGACGACGGACAAAATGTGATCACAAAAGCTCACCTTGTCACTACGTGATAGGTGAGCTAATGATTCAATTGAATGGACATTTCATAGGGAAGACTTCCATTATCTTGCATGTAATGTAAGAAATGTTTTTTTTTTTTTTTTTTTGTTTGTTTGTTTTTTCACTTCTGAAGAGCATAAAATTATACTTTATGGTCATGTCAGAAAGTATGTGAAGCGCTCACCTTTCTACTTGACAATATTTACATATGATTTGGAAATAAGTTATTTAGACAAGTTGTGGGTATTCCGATGGGTACTAAGTGTGCACCACTTGTGGCTGATCTGTTTTTGTTTTGTTATGAGAGAGACTTCATGATGTCCCTTTCTGCTGAAAAGCAGTCTAAAATCATTGAAGCTTTTAGCTCCACTTTTAGATATTTGAATGATCTATTAAATATTGATAATACCTATTTCGATGGTTCGATCAGTCAAATTTACCCTCCAGAACTTCAGTTAAATAAAGCAAATTCTTCTGATACCGAGGCCCCGTTTTTGGATTTGCATCTATCAATTGTAGATGGATTTGTTTCTTGCATAATTTATGATAAACGCGACGATTTTGATTTTGAGATTGTAAATTTTCCTTTTTTGGATGGTGATGTTCCTCGTGTGCCATCCTATGGCGTTTATATTTCGCAGTTAATTCGATATGCCAGAGTGTGTAGTCATGTAACTGACTTCGACACTCGTAATAAATTGTTAACGGCTAAACTTCTTAATCAGGGTTATCGGTACCATAAATAAAAATAAAAAATGAGTTCCTTTAAGAGCAATGAAAACATTCATAAGAATGAAGATGGGTCATACTACGTAGTTTCGGCTAATAAAGCCTCATCAGTGACCCTGTAATGATCCGGCAAAGAAAGCCAGAGGAAAGATACTGCAATTTAGCGAATTTCGAATAGGCTGTCGATTCAAAGTAAAAGTAAAACAAAGATCAGGAATTGATACAATTAACTTACTCCACCCATAAAAGACAACAAAGGGAAAGAAATACAAACATCAAGCGACCAGACCATAATGGAAACCCAAACAAACGAAGGCCACAAGGACAGCCACTTTCCCACAAAATGGCCATATGGCCATCCAAAACCAAAAGACACAAGTGATACACACAGTAAGTAACAAAGACTGATATAAATCAAAATGGGGTCCAAATATTTAAAAACCTGTCTAGAATATGAGTCTAAACCAATGATTAATTTCTGATTTCTCAGAATATTCACGCTGATCTCAAAGGACCAAAAGTAAAATATAAACTGCACTATGGTTGATGTACGGGGAGACGTTTTACTTCGCAAAGCATTTTCAAAATTTTATAGACGTCATTCTGATTTAATTTCCAAATTCAATATTGGACTTAAATCTCTTCTGCAACAAGGTTTATCGGAACCCGAATTTTATGGTGACTTAATATATAAATTCAGAACAATACATAACCGCAATGACTTCAGCACCAAATTTCGTAAAATCATTCTTTGATATAAAAAGATTGGGTACAACATAATTGTTATACGACGGACTGCATGCATGGTTGTTAACCCAATCACGGTTGACAACTTTGCCGGCCGGTGGGTGAGGCCTACGATTCTATGGCGGTTCCAGCGTAAAGGCTAACTGAGAATTAGAGCGATCTAATTCAATGTAACGTTGGTTTGTGCCTGATACTCTGTCTCTGGTAGGGCCCATCGGCGTCTAACTGTTGGTTTTCTTTTGCTCCGGCATTTCAGTGGTTACTTGCTGTCGAGTCCTCACCGTTGTTTCTTCTCTTGTTTGATTTTTTTTTTTTTTTTTTTTTTTTTTTGTTCACGGAGATGTTTCACTAATGAGTGAACAAATGCCTGAACAAATTATTTGTCTTATTCGCGACGGAAGTAAGGGCGAGGGTTGTGGCCATGTAAAATCAATTTTTATAGGAGTAAATATCAATTTTCTTATTTTTGCACAAAAACATAGATTGTGGGTAATCGTGGGACTTTTACCAACATGGAGATGAAATGATTTCTCAAGCCCTGTCTCCCCCCCCCCCCCCCCCCCCCAAACAAACCAGAAGGGTTTATATGTTGGGGCGGTCTAACTCGCGCACCACTTTGTCCCGGCAGGCTTAGATCTCTAAGCGGTCGGTTTCAGCTCTGGGTGGAAGCATCATGCAGCCCAATCTATTTTCCAAGCCCCGATGGGCGGGGGTCTTTTACGCTGCATTTTATGAATCATTTCATTTCCAATATTTGCATTTCAACAGATATATTTTGTTAGTGTTTGATATTAACTTCAAAGAACTTAAAAGAAAGACTGTCCGTCCGCACTATTAATCTAGATGACCCGTAAATTGTCGACCAATCATTTAAATAAGTGTTAGTGTGCGTACTTACCATCATGTTCAAATACACTGTAATGTTAATTCGCACGCACACATACAAGTAGAACACAGTGGTTAATCCAGTCATTTAGATAAGTAGTGCGTTACCCCAGCGGGCACACAACTTTAAAATGACCTGACGACCAATCGTTGATACCCGTCTTTAACGCACGTACAACGTGCACAATGATTTCCAATAAACTGACAGGTAAATCTTGCCTAACAAAAGCTTTTGCTGTAGTGCAAACAATATGCTGTCTCTGGATGGAGCTATCCCTATGGTCGGTTATAAACTCGTTTTCCTCAGCACGAAAACACGCCTATATATTTTTGATCCCCCTTAAACCCCACTTTTATGTAGTAAAACTGGGTTTTTACAGGGGTATACAATATTCATTTTATTTTTTGTTATTTCTGCTTAGAAACATAGATTGTGGGTACTCGATAGAACCGCCTCGACGGGGCGTTTCTAACGAGTGCCCATTATCTATGTTTTGTGCAGAAATATATAAAAAATATCAGAATTTTGTCTGAAAATTTTCATTTCTCAATTTCAATAGGCATGCTTCCGTAATTCTCCTCAGCTCATTTGAAAATGAAATTTGACCCGCTGTACCAACAAAAAACAGTGGAACTTTAATAATGCAATATATTGCAATGGACATCTGATTATCGTTGTCGCTTCGTCGATTCCTTGTTTGATTAGGGTGGTTACGGTCCTTGCGAAACATTATGGTTATATACAACGCAGTCAGTTAACTCCATCCATGTCTTTTGATGTATTTTCGGTATCTTTTGATGTATTTTGATGACATTTGGTGTCTTTTGATTACTTTTGACTTTGCAATATTTAGTAGGAACCGCCCACGACAATTTCGGCCCAAAAATAATTTTAATGCATACAGAAAAAGGGATAATGAGATTAATGATAAGAAAATCCTAAATATTCTATTTTTAACCCGTTCTACATTAATTTGTTTAAACTGACAACACGAGCCGTGAAAATTATACCTTACTCAAATCTGAGACTTGGTTACGGTAGTCAGCACATGAAAACGGGTATATTTTCTTTCAAATGTCTGAATATTGTTAGCATTTTAAGTTCCGCCA
Source organism: Lucinisca nassula (assembly GCA_963580285.1). NCBI lineage: Eukaryota > Metazoa > Mollusca > Bivalvia > Lucinida > Lucinidae > Lucinisca > Lucinisca nassula. Next base: position 98,426,446 of record OY757018.1, read on the forward strand.
ATACATTTGAATAGCGATGGCCGTTTCAATTGACGGCCAGTGCTTTGCGCATGCGCAAGAATGACGTCATAAACGGAATTCCTAAAACCGCCTATACAAAGTAGTCAATTATCATAGTAACCAAATTTGGTTGGGTATAATCTGCAGACCAAACCTTGCAGCCCTTTGGACCGTGGACCGGTCTGCAGTGGACCAAAGGGTATAATCTGCAGACCAATTACCTTGCAGACCAAGATCCAATAATCAATATTTCATATATTATTGACTGCATTTACTGATTTGAAGAAGAAATTTAAACATAAACCTTTGTTGTTTATGTTTATTGCAAAAAAAAGTTTTATGTTAAATATTAAATGGTATAGAACTATATTTATTTATGCAGTGACAATAAAATAACATGGAAAATACTTTCTAAACAAATATCCTCATAACTACTGAAATGCTATTCAACTAATTCAAAAACTGAAGAAAAAGAACAAGGTACATCCATGTAATTACAATAAAACATCCTTGTCTGGCCCAGAAACAAGTACACTTCATATTTTCCAGTTCTGTGGTGTATTCCTTGCTTCCAAAGGATAACCTTTTCTAGAACATATTGCACTAAAATGGCTTCTACTAACATTTATCAGATGAAAAGGTTTCAGTCCTACAAAATACAGACTTTTTTCTTAATTTTCTCTATTTTGTTATCAGACTTAAATCTCTAAACTAAACCATCTCTCTGCTTTGGACTGTCACTACCAGAGCTGGCAAAAAATCTGGAAACACTCAAAAGAAGTTACTAAAGCTAAGGACATTTCACTATACGATGAAAATAAAAGAAACAGGTTTGAGTGAGTGAGTGAGTGAGTGAGTGTGTGAGCATGCGAGCGAGCAAGTGAGTGGGTGAGTAGGTAGGTAAGCAAGTAACATTGCAGGCACACAACATTGACTCAACTTTGATTCAACGTTAAAACAACGTTTTAAACGTTGTTTCAACGTTGATTCAATAGTAGGTAGGTAAGTAAATAAGGTAAAGTAAGAATGTTTATTTATGAGTAACTAAGAGGTTTATAAGTAATGAGGAAAAATCACAAATAAATAAAAGAAAAAAAAAATATTTTTTCCCATTTTGTAAAGAATGGGATCTCCCATCCCACATACAGAAGGGGTGCATTTAAGAGTTAAAGGGGTACCAGGCTGAGTAGAATGTAATCAATGATAAAAATTGATTGAACTTTAAACAAACCGTGAAGGCCCTGATCAGGCGTCTTGTTCTGCAGCATCTGATACGGGTCTGCACTTTTTGCGAGTGATAAGTTGTTTGCTTATTCCTTATAATGGGAGATAATTTGGATAATAAAAAAATACGGGTCATTCATATTTTCATGTGAATTCCATATGTGAAATTGCAAAGCACTGGCATACATGGTGCCACAGTCATGCTATGCAAAAGAAAGCAACACGATTAAATGGACAGAAATTGCAAAGGGCCATAAAATTTTATCAAACTGGTTGAAAATTTAATCAGGTGACCACCTCCGCAGTCCCAAATAGTATACCAAATATCAAGGCTCTAGCTCAAAAATGTTTTCAGATAACTTGCTAACGACATTTCAATGTTATTTTATTAACCCATTTTGTACCAGAAACGCCAAAATGGGTACCCTGGTAAACAGTGCAGGCCCAGATCAGATGCCGCAGAATGTTGCGTCTGATCAGGGACTACAATGTTTGCAAAAAGTTAAGCCATTTTCCAAATCAGTTTTAATGATAACACAACCTGTCATGCCCCAGATTCTGAAATGGACTCCTGCTATATATAAGGAGGAAGATCCCATTTGGTACAAAAAAGGTTTAACCGGCCCCGATAGCTCAGTTGGTAGAGTGTCCGCTCCGGGGAAAGGGAGGTCAAGGGTTCGATCCCGCGCCGCGACATGCCAAAGTCGTTAAAAATGGTACTAGCTGCTCCTCGCTTGGCACTCAGATTTACGGTGTAGAGCTAGGACTGGTCGAACCCGGGTCAGGATAATGTGACTGGGTGTGGTATCATGTAATGTGCGGGACATGATACTTCAGTGAGGCAACATTGAGCTCCCTGTCGCAACCAGACACCGTCGTGATATGACTGAAAAATTGTTGAAAGCGACGTTAAACCCGAATTCACAAACACACACACACAAAAAGGGTTAAAAGGAAAATAACTTAAAAATGGGAGATAACTTGGATAAGAAAAAAGTATACAGGTCCACTATTTTTCCATGAGGAATCCATATATGATATTTCAAAACAATAGCATACACGGTTCTAAAGTTATGCTATGCACAAGAAAGTTACACAATTAAATTAACAAAAATTCCAACAAAATTTCATTAAACTAGTTCAGTAAAAATTTAACCAGGTGATCTCCTGCTATTTTATTTAAAAGGTAAATAACTCGAACAGGGGAGATAATTCGAATAAGACAAAAATACAGGTCAGCTATTTTTTTCATGAGGAAACCATGTAATTTATTTCAAAACACTAGCATACATGGTTCATAAGTTATGCTATGCACAAAAAAGCAACACTATTAAATGGCAAGAAATTGCAAAGGGCCATAATCAAGCAAACTTTTCACTAAATTAGATGAAATTTAATCAGATGATTTTCTCCTCAGTCCCAATTAGTAAACCAAATATCAAGGCTCTGGCTCAAATTCTGTTTCAGATATGTTGCTAACGAGATTTCTATGTCATTTAATTAAAAGGGATATAACTCGAAAAGTTGAAATAATTCCGATAAGAAAAAAAAATATGAATCAACTTCCATGAGGAATCCATATATGAAATTTCAAGACACTAGCATATGCGTTTTTTTAAGTTATGGTATGCACAAGAAATCATGTTGCAATGTTGGGGGCATAATAATGAATACCACCTACCCAGCTTCCTAAACCCCACATTTCTCTGTAGAAAGTGGGGTTTAGAGCAGTCTTGATATAATGCTGCCTTACATCGGTCAAACATCGCATTATTTTATGGAGATTTTATATTTTTCTTATTTCTGCTTGTGGTGCTCTTTTGAAGCACCAACAATTTTTTAAGAAATACTAAAATAATTAAAAATTTACAATAATAAGCCCTACTTTTCTCGAAAGTAAGTGGGGGTAACAAAGGTTTTTTATTATATTGATTTGTAAACATAATATTTTTTCCCCTCGCCCATCGAGGCTTTGAGAAATAGATTGGTATGCATAGTGCTTCGACGCAGAGCTGAAATTGACCACACATGAGTACTGGTAAACCGCTTAGAAGGAGTAAGCCTGCCCAGACAAAGTGGTGTGAGTCGGACTGTCCAGTGCAAACAACCTTTGGTTTCATTGGGCGGCAGGGCTTGAGATTTCATTTCATCTCAATGTCGGGTAAAAGTCCTACAAAATTGGAAGCAACGTCCCCCAAATGACCTAAATAGTGTTGACGGGGACCTTAAACCTCAATTCAGACAAACAATCAAAACAAATAACGATAATTTTACTGGTTTGTCAAAGAAGAGAAAGGGTGAGTTATAATGCATTCAAGTACACATCTCCAAATTTTTTTTTTTTTTCTGCTGAAATGCTGAAATCTTAAATATTCCAAACTTGGGTAATCGATGCACATTAAAACCACCTCATTGTTGCCGTTTTTTTTTTCAGTTTGAACCCAAATCAGAATGCTCCTAGATGAGCAGTCTGATCGGGGTCCACACTGCATGCATGCAAAAATATGTTTGAAAAGTTTGCAAGAAGATATAGCTGCTGACATATATATAACAATGATTTCCTTTATTGTGAGTAAACAGTGTAGACCAGTGGCACCAGATCTGGGTCTACACTGTTTGCAAAACCAAACACATGATTCCGGTCAAGATTCTAAAGTTAACCCTTTGACGTTAACATTCTGATCTAGACAGCTAGGCAATAGCTCACCGTAAAGATAAAATAGTAAAAAGAAAAATTGCGAAAAAAATATTCTAATCCAGGCTGTTTCGTTTAATCATTCAACTCCTGTACTGTGAGCAGACTGTGTAGACCCTGATCAAACGCTGCAGCACTCTGTTGCGTCTTATAGGGGTCTACGCTGTTTTAAAACCCCAAGACATGATTCCAGTCCAAATTCTTTAGATAACCCTCATTTTTTCACAGCAACAAGAAAAGCATAGCTATTTTCTATGAATAATTGTTACATGGATAGAAAAAGTCATGTGGATATAAGCATCGAAACGCTTCTGTGCTTAGAAATTTTGGGACGATTGAAAACAAACGACCAATAAAGCAACTGAATTGTCCCCAGTGGAATTCGTTTCACTGACCGTTCCAATGCGGTTCTTCTGTCGCAGTACATTTTTGTAATGGTTTGTCTTTGAGTGTGTGTATCGCTTATATATTATATATTTTGTTTGTTTGTTTTGGATAGCCAATTGGCTATTTTGTGAGAAAGTGACTGTCATTTTGGCTTTCCCAAATTGGTGTTTCCATTAGAGTCAAATTATTTCATGTTTGAGTTTCTTTCCGTCTAGTGTCTCTGATAACTGTACCGATTCCTGATCATCGCCTTCACTTCTGTTTTGACAATGAGTCAACGCTTGAACAAGTCCGTGGGACCAACGATGGGCTGACGTCAATATGCTGTCCTTGCCTCGTACCGATGATAGTCGGACGTTGGCCTAGCATTACAAGATGGCCGGCCTATAGCTCACCGTAAAATCACCGTAAAATGGTATAAAGAAAGAAATCGTGAAAAGAAAAAGAAGAAAAAACATGATTCCAGTCCAGATATTGTTTCGTCTTACCCTTAAATTCCTGTACTATTGGCAGACAGTGTAGACCCTGATCAGATGCCACACTGTTTGGTAGACCGAACACTTGATTCCAGTCCAGATTCGATAGATAACCCTCTTATGCAGCAGTCGCACCTCACAGTGATAAGAACAGTGTGACATTTTACTAAAATATTACTATAAATAACCATTACCTCAATTTCCTACAAGTCAGTGATGGTCATGTTGACTTCAGTAGTGAAAAGTTACTGCGCTTCACAACTCTGGACATTTCTGCCACGTGATTTAAAAATTAATCAGGGAGGACTGGACAGACAGACACCCACAAAAATAAACCATAATTATTTTTACCTTTGACATCGGTGTGACCTTGACTTTTGAGGTACAGCAACATATGATCTTATGATGGTTAGCATTTCTGTCTGTTTTTTTTTTTTTTTTGGTAATCCACCAAGGAATGACAAAATTATGGACCAGACACAAAAATAGGCCATATTTTTAATGTTTGACCTTGACCTTGAAGCACATCCTCCCATGATCTGCATAATATTTCTTCCAAGCAATTTTAAAATTTATCAAGGGTTATCAAAGTTGTGGATCGGACACGACCCATACATGCATCCATTCATCCATATAGGCCCCCGCCCAACATGCATCCATTCATCCATATAGGCCCCCGCCCATCGAGGTTTGGAGAAACAGATTGCACATAGAGCTGAAACCGACCGCACATCAGTACTGGTAACACGCTTAGAGAGGCTTAGAGCCTGCCCAAGCAAAGTGTTGCAAGTATGACCGTCCCTACTGGTTTGTTTCAGGGCGGTAGGGTTTGAGATGTCATTTCATCGCATGTTGGGTGAAAGTCCCGAAAAATGATGGCGGGGACATAAAAAGAACAACTAGGTCAAAAACTAAAAATGAAATATTTGTTTGATTTAATGTTTAACGTCCCCGTCAACACTATATAGGTCATTTTGGAGACCTTGCTTCCAATTTTGTGGGACTTTCACCCAACATTGAGATGAAATGACATCTCAAGCCCTGTCGCCCAATGAAACCAATAGGGTTTATAAGCATGGACGGTCCGACTTGCACCGCTTTGGCTGGGCAGGCTTCGATCCTTTAAGCGGTTTACCAGTACTCGATGGCGGCCGGATTCAGCTCTGCGTGGAAGCATCATGCAGCCCATTTATTTTTTGAAGCCCCGATCGAAGGGCGGGGGCCCATAGAATGAAATAAAATCATGTATTATGATAAGAAACCCCACTAAGACTACTGAAGTAGTATAACAAGTTTGAGGTTTCATGTACACTCCATATTTTCCAGTTCTATGGTTATACTCCTTGCTTTCACAGGATAACAATTTCTAGAACATATTCAAGATTTTAAAGTTTCGAAATCTTTGATATTTTTAATATCTATTTATTGTGTACGAAGACAGACATTGTATTTCTTCTTCTCCTTCTTAGAAGAAGGGGAAGAAGAAGGAGAAGAAGAAGAAAGGTGAAAGGTTTTGTTTTATTGATTTGAAGTTTAACTTCAACACTAATCAAGTTATTTTGGAGACATAGGTGAAAGTTTACTACAATATAAATATATAAAGGAATCCATCCGTTCACACATTTTGTAGGGTATTTATTTATTTTTATTTATTTATTTATTTATTTATTTATTTATTTATTTATTTATTTATTTATTCCTCTTAGAAGAAGAAGAAGTTTTCTATAATCTCAAAATTTTAGAATAAGAAAGCGTTTTCTATATACTCAAAATATAAATTATAGCTATTCATTTGTTTGATGAAAAGCTTGTATTTTGTTTCCTTGTAAATTAGAATGAATCATGACTATATTGTTTTCTTTGGTTGTCTATTCAAACCACTTTTGTTGTTGTTTCCAGTTTCCCCGTGTCACGGGTCGTCAGCTGGTGGGGTCCCAGGGAACGAATCCATTCTGGCACTACACCGTAGCCGTTCGGTGGTATCCCCATTCCACGTTGCCGGTGAATGGGGAGACCATCGCTCGGCTCCAGGACGTCCGTCCGTGTCTATCGTAAGTCCGCTGCAGTCGGTCCATTTTGTCTTCTACTCGACGTTATAATTTTTTGCTTGTCAATATGCCGAACCGTGTCAGAGCAGGAAAGGGTCAATTTTGATATTGGTATTTTTTTTTTTTTTATTTTTTTTTTTTATTTGATTTTTGTATATTTATGTAACGTATATACATTTTTACATTGTTTGGTCTGTTTCCCCAGCTTGTTGAGTGGTCTATTTTTTAAGTATATATATGCGTGCGGATGTGCTTACCCCGCCACGGACCTGTTTTGTTTGTTTTTCTTGTGCCTTAAAGGTGGTGTTGTCCGTTTTAGGGCTAGCCCACCCGCTCACAGTGGCTGGGGGTGACAGTTTTTGTACCTGCAAGATTGTGCTAGTGGTTTATATTTTGTGGTTTTTTTTTTTGTTTATCTGTACATACAATATGTAACATAATAACATAAAGTGCCGGCCAACGCGGTCTCGGGCTTGAATTCGTATTTATTTTGTTAGTGAGTGACTTCTATCGCGGAGGATGTGCAAAGTAGGTCAGTCCCTTTTTATGCATTTGCCGTTTTAAGTTAAGAAAAAGTGATGCCTTCCTCGAGGTAGGATGCCGCACTCTGCGGGACCATAAGTGGGTCAGTCGCCATGTTTGCATATCATTTACGCAGCCTACGTGAAGGAAGGCACCATAGGAGGAAAGTGTATTCCTACCTAGCCATTTGGAGGCCCGAGACAACGTATGCCTATCTCGTTTGTGTTGTTGTCCTTTTTGGGACAAGCCCATCCGCCCACAGTTGCTGGGAAGGACAATTTTTGTACCTGCAAGGTTGTGCTTGAAGATTATATTTGTGTTTTGTTTTTGTTTATTCTGTACATACAACATATAACATAGTAACATGGTGTGTTGGCTTCCGCCGTCTCGGGCCCTGAAACGTATTTATTTTAGTTAGTGGGTGACCTCTATCGCGGAGGATGTGGAAAGTAGGTCAATCCCCTTTTATGTTTTTTCGTTTGAGGTTAAGAAAAAGTGATGCCCTCCTCGACGCATGATGCCGTATTCTGTGGGACCGTAGGAGGGTCATTTTGTGTAGCCATGTTTGCATATCATTATCGCATCCTACGTGTAGGAAGGCATCATAGTAAAAAAAAAAAGTATTCTTGCCTAGCCGTTTGGGGACCCGAGACAACGTTTGCCAATCTCTGTAGTCAAAGTGGTTAGTGCAAATTGTTATATAATCATGTAGGTCGCATACAAGCGTCCGCCTGCGCACGTGCGCAGTCGAGCGCTCCTATGCGATCTTGTTTTTAATGTTTCATATTTACACAAATAAAAATGTTTGGAATCGCTTTTTGAGAAAACTCTTCTTCTTCTTCTTCTAACTCCAGGTTTTTGATCTCTCTTTTCTATACTATCCTCTCTACTGTATTCCTACCCTACAACTATCGCTACATCTACCTATCTAGTGTGGTTGTATGTTGTTTTAGTTTCGCGTGGGTGGTTGTGTGTGTTAAAAGCCTTCCTTCAGGTCGCGCTAAGTCATGCCCTAGTTAGTTAGTTAATTGCCCTTGTCTGTATTGATATGTGGCCATCTTGACCGTCTGTCCTTATTACGGTCATGGCGCAATTTGCTGTTTTTGGTGATTTTTATGTTATGCGACAAGGGCAGTACGGAGGGCTGTATGATATACCGGGCGAGATGCGGTTTTTCAGTCGTGGTGGTATGCAAAAGGCCCTTTTGAGTGCCCCCAGGTCATTCCGTTTGGGTAACCTTATAATGTACATCCTTTATTCGAAAGCGAAAGTTGCGAAAAAAGAAAGAAAAAGATGTGATAAGGCGTCTTGTTTCTTATTTCTGTCCCACTTTTCTATATGCGTTCCTGAAGGAGAGGCTTTGTTGGCTAGTGTGAAGTCAGGACTGACAGATCGAGTGTCTATATTCAAACCACTGAGAAAGCAGGCATGCTTAACAAATAAGACCTGTCAATCATTTCTGAAATTTCTGTCATTCTAGACCAGATATCCTCCTAGAAATTGAATACCTTATTGATAAAATTATCAATAAAAATCTCAATATTATATTGGAATGGTGCCCATCACATTGCAATATTGAGGGCAATGAATTAGCGGATAAGGCTAAGTTAGGGTCTAAAACAGGCAAACCGCTAGATATAAAGCTCAGCAAAAATGAAGTATATTCAATTATTAAACGTCAAGTAAGGAAGAAATGGGCATCACAGTGGGCACAATATGGGCATGGTCAGCGTTGGGAACTTGACAGCACGCTTCCAACGAAGATCACCCAGTACTCAAATAGTAGGCAAATGGATAGAGCATATACCCGATTAAGGCTAGGGCACAATGGACTTAAAGCAAATAACCAATATCATAATGAGATGGACCCTCTATGTCCTCATTGTGGGGATATAGAGGACACAGCTCATTATTTTCTCCACTGCTCCCAACATAATGAACACAGGAAAATGCTTAATGAAACCATCAACAGTATACAGGGGTTAGCAGATACTAATTTAAGTGTAAAACTGCTACTGAATCCAAACAAAAAATATTCATTTGAAATTAGGGAAGCAGTTTTTACATACATTAAAAATACAAACTACCAATCTATTATTTAAACCAAGAAGCAGGGATGATAGAGGATAAAACTTACTTATTTTGATTGGTTACTGACCTCCCCCGCTTTCAGCGGGGCGAGCTTGAATCGCGTACCTCTATCATCATAAAAGTGGGAAAACCTTAATTTTACCATATTCATTATATCAATACCAAGATGCAGGGATGATAGTGGACAAAACTTTCTTATTTCGATTGGTTACTGACCTCCCCCGATTCCAGCGGGGCGAGCTTGAATCACGTACCACTATCATCATAAAATTTGGAAAACAAATCAAAAGGAACCTTAATTTTACTATATTCATTATATCTATACCTAGATGCAAGGATGTTAGTGGGCTAAACTTTCTACTTTCGATTGGTTACTGACCTCCCCCGCTTTCCAGTGGGGCGAGCTTGAATCGTGTACCACTTTCATCATAAAAATGGGAAAGTAAATCAATAGAATAGGGCATTTAGGAATTAAAAATATAACTTGCTTAATTCAATGGTATATGAAGCTGTAGTACGGTGAAATAACGAAGAGAGGGGCAATCACTAAAACCTGCAGGCCAATCCTCTAAATAATCAGTAGCTGTATATATGTACACAAACATCCATATTTGATGTCATTGAATGAATCTCTATACCGGTATGTGTCTGTTTGATGGTCAATGCGGCTAGTATGATTGCTTAACCCTTGTCCTGCAGACCGGATATGCCTTGTCTTTCAAACAATGTAGATCCAGATCAGATGGCTTCTGAAGAAGCCATCTGATCGGGATCTACACTGTTAGGCATACAGTTTATGAAATTGTAGCAATAAATTACATCAAGTAATTTGGTTTAAACATATTTATTTCGATAGAATAATGTTTACAAATACAACATAGACATGATACAACAATATAGGATTAGAACGAAAGCTATAAGCTTATTTAGTTCTGTTCCTCAAGTAATTTGACTGGCTGATAATCAGTAGCGGGTGTGGTATGTTTAAATATTCAGCAGGACAAGGGTTAATTGGTGTGAAAGCTAAAACTTTCCAACTTTTTTGTATGTGAGTGTGTTTGTTTTGTTTATTTTTTTGGCTTTTTTTTCCTCTGTTTATTTCTCTTCTTCTCGTGGTAACCAGGGACCATTTAGCAACAGAGTATTAAAAGCAATTAAGCTATTAACAGTTCTGTCACACACCAGAGGTAATCAATCATGTTTCTATAATTACCTATCCAAACTTTATACATCCCTTTGTGTTTTAAGATCTATTATTTGAAAATTTCAATAAATTTATTAATCAGCCACTTGCATAAGCAGCTTGTTTGTCAGCTATGTTTACAAATCAATTTAGGATCTTTTGTCCAACCAAACATATCAACCATCTGTCTACAGATGATATTAATAACAATTGGTATAATCAACCTAACTTCACACAAGTCTGAATACAAAAGAAAAAAATCTTCAAAGGATCAAAAGTTTTCACATCAAGTGTTACAGCTGACCAAAGACAACACCTTTACACATGAGTAATGATATTGTTTGCTAGTTTGTTTGATAAGAATTTGGTCCCTGGTTCCAAAATTACATCAAACTATTTTTGCCACATGTTTGGTCTTTTGTTTTTAAGTATCTATTGTATTAACAAATGTTTACCCTCAGCAATGTCCACAAAATAAAAAAATAAATGAAAAAAAAAAAAAAAAAAAAAAAAAAACACGTCAAAGCTGGATTTGAAGAAGAAGAAGATAGCAAATTAAGGGTCTCTTCTTTCCCTTTCCATATAATCTTCTCTTCAGATCTCTCCTCTGACACTGTAAATAAAACCTGTCTTGTCTTTGTATAATCTTCACCTTCCTTTTCAGCATGTAAATAGTATATTAAGAATCAACTTAATCATGTAAAACTGTTAACTTCCATGAAAAACTATGTTCTCGGACGGTTTTCATTCTGATTATAATAATCATATTTTAAGCCTGTCTTTTCTTAATATAATCTTCACCATCCTTTTCAGCATGTAAATAGTATGTCTTTATCATTATTATTATGATTGTCATTTATCATTATCATAACTATTATTATATTATATCATATGTTGTCTCAGTGTTGAAAGCAAGACTTGCGACCAGTCTTCTTCCTCTGAACTTTAAGCCGTGTGTGTTCCTGCATGGAAACCTGCATAGGCATGCTCCATTTGCAGCCTTAGTCAAATGGCCAATATCAAGCGGCAAAAAGAAAGAGCACTATTGAATCACTTATCGCTCATGAGCAAAGTATAGAAATCACGATTTGCAGTCGTATTGGCACTGATTTCTACACATTTTCGGCTCATTTTTCGATCAGCCTTTTAAATTCCAAAAAGACAGGCAGTGTTTCATTTTTCTATGGTCAGGGCACCGGCAGCTCAACGCTATTATTTACTCTTGTTGGACAAACTGCCACGATTTGCAGCCCAGAAGCACTTAACATATGTCTTGTTGTGGAACTATGGAGTTATGTCCGCTTGACCATGGCAGACATAAAAAGCCTTAACCTAAACGAACAAACAAACAATGAAATTTCTGTCAATCACTGTGATGTCACAATACCCCTCAGCCAATTACAGCAAATCAGATCAACATAATTGATGTTAATCCTTCAAAGTCAGATAAAGAATACAACATTTTGTGCTCCTCCTGGTAGAAATTGATCATTATGGCAGATCTAATATTGTTTCTTATGTTTTTAATTTACAGGGAACCAAATGCCAGCTTTTCATAAAATAAATTAACGGCATATTTAGTTCTGATATAACAAACAAACGAATTAAAAATCTTCAGACCTTCTTTTGAGAAAATAGAAAATGTCTTCTTATATTTTGAGATAATAGAAAACTTCTTCTTCTTCTTTTAAGAGGAAGCATAATAAATAAATAAATAAATAAATAAATAAATAAATAAATAAATAAAAACCCTGCAAAATGTGTGAATGAATGAATTCCTATATATTTTTATATTGTAGAAAACTTCCACCTTTCTTCATCTTGTTCTTCTTCTTGTTCTTCTTCTTCTGAGAGGAAGTAGAATAATTTTTTCTTTTTACCATTTTACCTTTACAGTGATGGTTTGTTTGATTTGAGGTTTAACGTCCCCGTCAACACTGTAAAGGTCATTTTGGAGACGTTGCTTCCAATTTTGTGGGACTTTCACCCAGCATTGAGATAAAATGACATCTCAAGCCTTGCCGCCCAATGACATCAATAGGGTTTATAAGCATGGACGGGCCGACTCGCACGGCTTTGCCTGGGCAGGCTTAGATTCTCTAAGCTGTTTACCAGTACTTGTTTGCGGGTCGGTTTCAGCTCTGCGTGGAAGCATCATGCAGCCCATATATTTCTTCAAGCCCTGATGGGCGGGGGCTGTACAGTGAACTCAGCCATTTAGATCAGAATGTTAGGTCGGCGGATTATCTATAGAATCTTGAATGGGATCATGTGTTTGGTTTTTGCAAACAGTGTAGACCCAGATCTGATGCTGTTGGTTCTGCAGAAACTGATCTGGGTCTATGGCCGGCCTCAGTGGCTCAGTCGGATGCGCGTCTGACTGGTGATCAGGAGGACGCGGGTTCGACTCCCGCCGGGGTCGGCAACATTCTTTCGTGGAGATTGATCATGAAATCTTTTCTACGGTCATTCTCTCCCTTCCGCTGCTTCAAGAAGGGCAGTTGTCAGTTTCTGGCGAAAGAATGTGCACTGTACTGGTTAACCGCTTACGTATAAGCCTGCCCAGGAAAGTGTTGATAGGTAAACTGACCGGCTCAAAAATGACCTAAATAGTGTTGACTGGGCCGTAAAACTCCAATACAAACAAACTGATCTGGGTCTACACTGTTTACTCGCAGTAAAGGAAATCTTTGTTATGTATATCTTCTTGCAAACTTTTCAAACATAATTTTGCATACATGCAGTGTGGACCCTGATCAGACTGCTCCTCTAGGATTTAGGTCCACACTGCAAAACAAAAAACAACAAAAAAAAAAAAAATCTGCCACAATGAGGTGGTTCTAATGTGCACCAATTACCTAAGTTTGGAATATAAGATTTCAGCATTTCTGCAGAAAAAAAATAAAGTTTTGGAGATGTGTACTTGAATGCACTGTGACTCACGGAATTGCCTTCCTCTACTTTGACAACCAGTAAAATTATCATGTTTACAAATCCATATTATTAAAAACCTTTGTTACCCCACTTTCTTTAGAGAAAAGTGGAGATTAATATTGTAATATTTTAATTATTTTTAGATTTGCTTAAAAATTGTTGTTGGAAATTAAAAAAAGAACCACAAGCAGAAATAAGAATAAGTATCAAAAATCGCCATCCCAAAAATGCAATGTTTGACCGATGTAAGGAAGCATTATATCAAGACTTAAATGAAGACCCCTCTAAACCCCACTTTCCATGGAGAAACATGGGGTTTACGAAGGGGACTAGGTGATTTTTTCCTTATTTTTGCTCAAAAAAATAAATTGTGGGTACTCGTTAGAACCGCCTCTTTGAGGCAGATCTAACGAGCACTCAAATCTTTATTAGGATTTTGGGTACTTGTTAAAACATGTGGCGGTTCTAACAAGCATTCACAGTGTATATTTTGACTAGAAATAAGGAAAATAACAAACATTTTCATCTGAAACACATTCTAAAGACATAAGATAGAAGAGTGTAGGACAAAATCCCCCCCCCCCCCGGACAAAATCCCTCCCGCTCATTTTTGTATAGGTGGACAAAATCCCTCCCATGTTTTTTGCAAGGTGGACAAAATCCCTCCCACTACTTTTTACAAGGTGGACAAAATCCCTCCCATGTTTTTTGCAACGTGGACATAATCCCTCCCGCAGATTTTTACAAGGTGGACAAAATCCCTCCCATGTTTTTTGCAAGGTGGACAAAATCCCTTCTAAAAATGTTCCAAATGCGACAAAATATATGTATGACTACCAAGAACATATACATTTGCCTAGTCGGATATGAGTCTTCACAATCCACCTGAAGAACGTAAAGACCCTGATCAGACTGGGAATGTGTCAATGCTAATCTGAATTTTGGCTGGATTCAAAGACAAATTATTGGTTTTGTCAAACAGTGGTCTGTATATGTATATGTGTTAAGAAAATATGACAAAATGTGTGCTATTACCAAAACATGAAAATCCGAAAGACAACAGCAAAAATAGCTAACTCTTGTACATATTGCTGATGACTTTTATTTATTATGGTTTCTGGTTAATTTGTGCTTATTTTCTTATTTATTCATTTATGATCATTTCTTGTTAATTAGTGCCTTATCCATTCATGCTGAATATGTTTGTATTTTAAATGTGCTAAAAAGCAATTGTCTAATTGAGCTCTATTAATGTCAATCATTTTATTCTAATTGCCTAATTACTGTTCACAGTTAACTCAATTATCTTTATATTCTTTCTATACTTAAATGGTTAAATGGTTATCATTGCTGTTAGACACAAACAATTATTTAATAAATAATGTTTGTTTGTATGCCTGATTAAACTGTTGACAAAGACTTGGTCTTTCTGTTGTAATTGTAAACATTGAGCCTATGCATAATATTTCCTACTTTATCATGTGTGCCTGGTAAAAAGGGTAAATTGCCCATGAATTGTGGCTGTGCAGTCTTTTAGGATTTTTCACTTGAAGAACTTGCTATTGTAGGAAATGTTCAATGCAAGAAAGAGGATCCCACAAGCAATTATTGGTGCAATTTGAGTCTTGAGGAAGATGCTAAAATAGTAGCCAACTGATGTCAGCCGGGAGGGGTTTTGTCCTAGTTGCAAAATTTACAGGAGGGATTTTGTCCACCTTGTAAAAAAGAGTGGGAGGGATTATGTCCTAGTTGCAAAAAACATGGGAGGGATTTTGTCCACCTTGTAAAAAGTAGTGGGAGGGATTTTTTCCACCTTGCAAAAAACATGGGAGGGATTTTGTCCACCTATACAAAAATGAGCGGGAGGGATTTTGTCCGGGGGGATTTTGTCCGGCTACCAAGATAGAAGCCATTTAAGTGCAAGGATGTGTTACTGTAATTATATGGTGTATCCTTTAGTTTTGAATTAGTTGAATTGCATTCAGTGATTTTAGCAAATATTTTCCATGGTATTTGATATTTTTAAAATAATCAGATGAAATCAATTTCGCAATTAGCATAAAAAACATGTTTTTTTTTTATTTCTTGAGACCGTTTGCTTTAGAAAAAAAATAAAAATAAATAAAACCCAACCCATGGTGTTTATTGTTACTGCTAAAATATTTTTTTTAATCTGACAGATAAAATAAAGTATAAACACATAAAAACACACACACACACACACAGGTTCTTTTTTTTTCAAATCTGTCTATGTAGCCTATTATATAAATGTTTATGAAATATTGATTATTGGATCTTGGTCTGCAAGGTAATTGGTCTGCAGATTATACCCTTTGGTCCACTGCAGACCGGTCCACGGTCCAAAGGTCTGCAAGGTTTGGTCTGCAGATTATACCCAACCCTCAAATTTGAGTTGTCATGTTTGTCGACATGTGTCATTAACTCATATGCGCCTTGGGACATAAGCAACTGCTGTAAAGATAAAGAAGCCAATCGACACCCCTTTAAATGAACAACCCCAAACCTCGGACTCAACAATACGTATTGATGGGTCCGAGCCCAAACCAATACGTTGGAAGACTATATTGTCATATATGGGTTAATACAAGACAGAGTCACAGCAGATTAACGAGTCCGCGCGACGGAAGTAAGGGCGAGCATTGCGGCCGCGTAAAATCGATTAAAGCCCCCCCCCCCCCCCCCAGTGGGATTCGTTTCACTGACCGTTCTAAGGCCGTTCTTCTGTCGCGATTAATTTTTGCTGCAGTTTGTCTTTAAGCGTGTGTATTGCTTGTATGTTTTTTTATAGCCAATTTGTGGAAAAGTAACTGTCCTTTTGGATTTCCGCTATTAAGTTGATGTTTCCATTAGGGTCTAGTTATTTCATGTTTGTGTTTCTTTCCCATTCGTGTCTCTCATGGGAGCTTTGGGTTAATTGTATCGATTCCTGATCATTGCCTTCACTTCTATTTTACACCCCTAACTTTGGGTCTAAAATAAAGATTTTCTTAAGATTCGCACCTCCTTTGCAAAATATCTGAACTTCGCATCCCCATTAACTTTTTCAAAGTCTGCGTACGGGCCTGATTCGATCATTTCCTCAGCTAAAGGTGTAGATGATAGTGTAGCTTTTACCTGTGAGAGCGCATGGTTCTCTGCACCTGTCATATATCCAGTCAATTGGTCCGCTTTTAAAACACGAAATCGAGCTGTTCTATTTATCCGGCATGCTTCTGACGTTTTCGCTAATTCATTTGTAACTCAAAATTCATCTAATCAAAATGTTATTAAAAATAGTTTTCTATTTTTAACATATTTGTATAGGTAATATATAGATGGTTCATTAGTGAGTGAAGATGTCCAGGTTAAAAACTTCTAGAAAATGAGTCAGTCCACGGTTCCTGCTGGAGGCAGTGCCAGTGGCAGCAGGCCGAGTGGACCCCGTGTTTACAGAATTGTTATTCTGGGCGATGGAGGAGTTGGTAAAAGCGGTATGTACTGCTTATATTTTTGAGCCACAGCACAGGAAAATTTGGCTTATGGCATGATGATTACTACCGGGGATAGCAGAACTTTTCAGGCCCAAAATCTGCAAAATGACCACTGAAACCCTGCCCCTCTCCCAGGGCCACCTGTGGAAGGTTTGCCTTGACAGCAAATTAACACTAGAAGTGAGTCTGCAAAAATCCAAAGTTTGGCACAAGATCAAAATCCATTTACACCAAATGTGAAAGTCCTAGTCAGCTGTAACGCCACCCTTTCAATCCCAACCCACCCACTCACAACAAACACGGAGAGAGGTTAGCCTGGACACCCATAACTCCGTTCACCTAACCTTGAGCGGTCCATCAAATTACCCCAAACCACTCCAAAACACCCCAAACCACACCAAACCACTTTAATTAGGGCCCCGCACTGAAAGTGTGGGTGCCCTATAGTAATCACTCTGTCCGTCTGCCCGTCCACAAATTTCTGATAGCGCTGCCGGGGCCCTAGTCAGTTTCACTGACGGCTCTAGTTATATATATTTAAGACATGGATTGCACTTCTATGGTTAATTTACATGAGGGTTAAGACATTTAAAGGCTCATTTGCAATATACATGTTGCGAAGGGGTTAAGCTTTGTTAACTTTTATTTTGAAATTGGATGTGGGTGAGTGGTAACTGGGTGCATATACATGGCAATTATAAAGGTTCCTTTCTTGGTTATTAAAAGCCCTAAAAAGGGCATTTTTGGCCCGGCCCGGCCTTGGCTTTTATACCCGACCTCTGCAGATTTTCTGAGATGAACACAGTCTTTCGGATCAATGACATCATTGTTGATGAGGCTTTGTCCGTGATCCCAGAGGTAGTGGTTTTGCAGTTTTCTCAGAATCTTGTTCAGTCCTTTTGCCCGTTTGTTGTACTGACGATCTAAGCGCTGAAACATTGTACTGAACATGACACGTCGTACGCCTTGTCGTTGAAACTCTCTAATGATGTCTACCAAGGCGTACATCAGCTGATGGTTGCTGAGATCCATCATGTCATTTTCGCCGATCTGGACGAAACATATGTTGAACTTTGACAGATTTCTTTCTCTTAGCAGCTGTAGCAGGCGCTTGACTCCAAGACCGCCGTTCCATAGGCCTCCACAGAGAAAGGGAGTTGTTTGTTGAAACGACGCCGATTCGATTTGACGCAAAGTCTTGGTATGAAGCTAAGACCAAAAACGCCGCAGTATGGTCCCTCGCCGTTGTGCCAGTGGTTCGTTATCTTGAAAGTCATTGCTGATTACTGATGATTCCTCCCTCTAGATGAGGATCTTTAAGAGATCATAATGACTTGACACTTCTCACTCTAAATGATATTGAGAAGAAAATTGTCCTTAGTGCAAGAATTAATTAGTAGCTAATTATTTGATTAGGCAATTGATTAGTAATCAAGAATTAAGCTAATAAGCTTCAACAGTGTATTGATTATCAAAACCCGACAATTGTATACTGAAATGAAAATATAGCACTGAAACTGTCGAAAAATTATCAATTTCTTATCGTTTTAGATATAAATTGGCAAGAATGTTAGCAAAATACTGCAACACAATCTGATTGTGTATAATGTTACCTAGAGATGCCACTTAATGTGAAATCTAACCTGCTTTCGGATGGAACATAAATACGTCAAAATCACCGAAAAGCAAATATTTTTGTTGACAGACCCCAAGGGAACAGACCAAAAAAAACGGACTTTGTTTTATATCTGATTTGAGAGATATTGAATCATACTTTCTAGCAAAAACTGTTTGTTTGATTATATCTTGGGGGATTCAAGCAGCAAGGAGATCCAGGAAACAAGGGGCTTATTTGAACAGCCGTGAACTCTTTGTGTGCCATAAAACAAGATAAAAATATGTTGTAAAATTTTGTAAAAAATATTATTAATTAAAAGCACCATTTTAGACTATATTTTTACAAAAGACTTCATTTTTTGTATAATAGTGTCCAATAAATTTGTAAATCTCTATGGGTACCCCCATAAAGACTAACATCCATCTAGACGTTTATCCACCGTTGATAGCTACAACATTTCCTATATGAAAGAAAGATACTTCCTTTCAATGATTGTTATTAAAATATTAGAGAGTGTGCCACAAATTTAGATAAAAACTATGCAGCCTACTTACTTGATGTTTCCATAGCAACTATTTTTCTGTCAGGGGTAGAATTACCCCACCCACTTCTAATAATGTATTAATTCAATTGGGAAAATGTAAACATATTTGGCTCCACAGTTGTCCATCATACTAAAAAGACATCAGAGTAACTTAAATTATATAGATTATAGGAGAAAATCTTAATCATTCAGAATAAGAAGAAATCTGTGAGCCAGCAGAGAATTTTGAAGCTATTTTTAAAACCACGGTACTCTATACGAAGAATATACCAGAGCTTTGCATGGCAAGATTTCTGAGACAAATTGCTATATTTGTTATTGGTAATGAATAAACAATACCATCTAGTAAACATAACATGCATTGGATCTTTTATTTTTTAGTAATTTGATCTGGAAATGTAGTTACAGATTTACAGACATTACGACATATAACAGTTTTCTTGCTGTCGAGTCCTCACCGTTGTCTCACCTCTGTGGTTCTTTGATTATTTTGTGTTCACGGAGATGTTGCACTGATGAGTTAGGAGGCCTTCATGCGGACTAAACAAATTATTTGTCTAAATCGCGACGGAAGTAAGGGTGAGGATTGTGGCCACGTAAAATCGACTTATGCCCCCCAGTGGAAATCTTTCCACTGACCGTTCCAAGGCGGTTCTTCTGTGGCGATTTATTTATGTTGTTGTTTGTTACTTACTGAGTGTATCACTTGTGTCTTTTTATTTTGGATGGCCATTTTGTGGGAAAATAACTGTCCTTATTGCCTTCCTTTGTTTAGGTTTCCATTATGGTCTGGTCGCTTAATGTTTGTGTTTCTTTCCCTTTGGTGTCTTTGATGGGTGGAGTAAGTTAATTGTATTGATTCCTGATCTTTGTTTTACTTCTACTTTGGGACCTCAATTATGTCCACTAAGTGTATATGCATTAAAATACTTCAAAACATGTCAGTAAGTATATCTCTATTGTATATCATAATATTTTTAAAGTGGTTTGGGGTATTTAGGTGTGGTTTGGGGTGATTTTGGGGTGGTTTGGAGTGGTTTGGGGTAATTCGACGGACCCTAAGGTTGAGTAATCCTGCTTTCAATTTTTTGTTGCAAGAATAATTTTCTGCAGGTATTTTTTAAACATTTCACTAAATACCTATGGGAATCTCAAGATTTAAGAAAATAAACATCACTTCTGTTTATTCTACAGCGGTCTAGAAATGCAGGGCATGTTTGGGGCATGTTCTCATAACTCCGTTCACCCAAATTTATTTGATTATCATAAGTAATCAGGTTCATTTTATGAATATTATACATGATGAGTATTTTATTTAGAATGTGCACTATTCTAATTTGTTGATACTTTTTATTTTCAGTCACATGCTTGTCACAGGTTAGAGATTATTTTGGGGGACCCCTAAAATATTAGGCATTTTGTGACAAATTTCGATTTCTGTGAATTAAATTGTAAATCAAAACTGAATTTCTTCAAAACAGGTTGAAATGTTAGTTATTAACTACAAATTTCGAGGTGTGATAACTGTAAAAATGATTCCTTTTCATATTAATCAAAGAAGAGGGTGAAGGGAGTTATGAGGTTGAACGGAGATATGAGAAAAGGGGATAATTGTGCAGGAATTAGAATTGACTGATGCACCTTGGCTGATGCACAGGCAGCATGTTCACGGGGGGAAATCAGGGGAACTACCCCTAAATTGCATTAACGCGAATTTGTTCCCACGCCACATCTGGGTCCTCTTGAGGTAGTGAACATGTCAAGTTTTTGGTATACACAGAGGTGTAAAATTTCCCTCAAACCTACTCGCCCTTATCGTCTAAACTTTTCATTTAGGTGCTAAAAATGAAGAAAAAGTGAGGTCAGTTTTGAAAACCTTACTTGCCCTGCCTTAAAACGTACTCGAAAATGCGAGCGGGCGAGTGGAATTTTACACCCCTGATACAACGGTAGGTACTTCGCCAATTTTAGTATGTTTTAAAAAGAATGAGAATTTTAATGAATCAGAATTCCGGAAATGCTGTTCCATGTAAATATGATTTAATTACACATACAGGCTGAACAAACCACAGGCACCAGTTTCAAGCTTTTAGAGAAGAAAGATATACTATTCTATAATAATATAGACGTCTATATTATTATTATAGAATAGTATATCTTTCCTCTCTAAAAGCTTAAAACTGGTCCGGTGGAACAAACCATTCAATAATTTGGACAGGGCCACCCGCATAAAGTCGACCCTGATTCTGCATTTTCTCAGTTATTTGACAGCACACGTAGATTTTGCAGCATATTTTCAATGTTCGAAGGGTATTGAAGGTTTCAACGCTAAGCCTGATAAAATTGGCTACAATATATCATTGTGACATAAA
Organism: Lucinisca nassula; assembly: GCA_963580285.1. NCBI lineage: Eukaryota > Metazoa > Mollusca > Bivalvia > Lucinida > Lucinidae > Lucinisca > Lucinisca nassula. The sequence continues at coordinate 98,448,031 of OY757018.1, forward strand.
AAAATGACATTAGCCCTGTTGATGGTAAAGAATTATTCTTGAAATATTAAGTCGCGTTGCTCACAGACTATTGGGGTAGCTGTAACACCATTGGTGTAGTTCCCACAAGCTCATTTTTGGTGGTTTCAGCTCTGCGTGGAAGCAACATGTAGCCCATCTGTTTCTTCAAGCCCCAATGGGCGGGAGCCATGACAGTTTTGGTGTACAAACTATGTGTGTAGTTAACAATCATGCCCGGCCCCTGCCCATCAGGGCTTGAAGAAATAGATGGGCTGCATAATGCTTCCACGCAGAGCTGAAACAGAACCGCACACAAGCACTGGTAAACCGTTAGAGGATCTAAGCCTGCCCAGGCAAAGCAGTGCGAGTCGGCCTGTCCATGCTAACAAACCCTATTGGTTTCATTGGGCGGCAGGGCTTGAGAAGTCCTTTCATCTCAAGGAGGGGTAAAAGTCCCACAAAGTTGGCGACAAAGTCTCCAAAATGACCTTTACAGTGATGACGGGGATGTTAAACCTCAAATCAAACAAACAAAACAATCATGCCCAGTATGCGAGTAGCTAAGATAACTGACTGTGTATCAGCATGGCCTTAATGCCATCGACTGGGCTGGAAAAAGTAAAGATTGCCATATTTACCTTATGTATTCAGACAGAAGGCATGAGCAAATAGTGCTTGTCCAGATGAGAAACTGCATAATCTGGGGTCTCATCAGGATCTACACTGTTGCCACTCTTCCGGCTATTTTTAGACGTGATACCAGGTAGTAAATTGTACTTGTGCAGAATTTAGAACAATGATGGTAATGAGTTGATGTGTCCAAATTCATATGTACAGTGAAATTCCGCTATTGAGCCCACCTGAAATTCAGACAAATTATGTTTTTAAAAGGATATTTAGAAGGTTTCAGCTGCATGTTCTTTGTGTTTTCTACATCCAGTGTGCTCTAGTGGGACCACTTTTGAACAGTTCCAAAGGTGGTCTTAATATAGGAATTTTACTGTAGTTAGAACACTGTATTTACCCTAAATATTCAGACATTTCCACTCCTTACCATACTTGTTCTAAAATTTGAACAAGTAGAATATACAGCTCAATGTTGTGACTAAAAATAGCTGGAAATGTGGCAATCAGTGTATATCATAATGTTGTCTCGTCTGGTCATGATGAGACTTGTTTGGGTCTACACCCTTTTCTGAAGCCTTTCTGTCTGAAAACATACGTTTAGTAGGGTATGTAAGAAAATTATCAGTTATAATTGTCATTTTTATGTATTTTTGTGAGCTTTTGTGATCACCCTTTGTCCGTCGTACGTGTGTCGTCAACATATACCTTGTTAATCATCTAGAGGCCACAATTTTGCTTCAATCTTCATGAAACTTTACCAGAATGTTTGTCTTGATGATATCTGGGTCAAGTTCGAACATGGGTCATGTCAGTCAAAAAGTAGTTCAGTAGGACAAATAGAAAAATCTTGTTAACACTCTAGAGGCCACAGTTTTGGTCCAATCATCCTCAAACTTGCTCAGAATGATCATCCTGACAATATCTCGGTCAAGTTTGAATACGGGTCATTTCGGGTCAAAAAGTAGGTCAGTAGGTCAAATCGTAGAAAAACCTTGTTAACACTCATGACTCTAGAGGCCACAGTTTTGGTCCAGTTATCATCAAGCTTGCTCAGAATGATCATCTCTACAATGTCTAGGTCAATTTCGAATATGGGTCATGTGGAGTCAAAAAGTAGGTTAAATCATAGAATAAACCTTGTTAACACTCTAGAGGCCACAGTTTTAGTCCATTCATCATCAAACTTGCTCCGAATTTTCCTCTTTTGGTAATACCTTGGTCAGGAGGGGTATTTCATGAATATAATGACCACCACTTTACAAAGGGCCACCCCCTTCCCCCGCCCCCGCTCCCTTTCTCCGTCTGGGGCACTAGGACCTGACCCTCAATGTCCACAAGGTGCCAAGATAGTGACATACAAGTCAGCTCTGTATTGTCAAAGGGATGGATACCCCACCCCCTCCCTGTCGTCATCATGATTCATAGTTAGTTAGACTGATCCCATTCATCTCCGTCTGGTGCACTTGGACCTGACTCTTAATGTCCACAAGGTGCCCAGATAGTGACATACAAGTCAGCTCTGCATTGTCAAAGGGATGGATACCACCCCACCCCCACCCCTTGTCACCACGAGTCATTGTTAGTTAGTTAGACTGAGCCCGTTCATCTCTGTCTGGTGCACTTGGACCTGACCCTATATGTCCACAAGGTGCCCAGATAGTGACTTACAAGCAGGTGCTGTATTGTCAAAGGGAAGTTTTGAATGACTTCTTCCTAAAAAAAGAAAACAATTTTGAAGGAATGTTCCATGAGTGACACTCTGACAATTTTCCACTGAACATGATAGCCACCAGAAAAAAATGTATAACACTTAAAATGAGTTGTGTTCGGATTGATTATACCCCCGGCATACGATGCTATGGTTATACCCCTAGCATACAAAGTATGCTATAGGGGTATAATGTTTTTGTCCTGCTGTTCGTCTGTCCATGTGTCCGTCTTTCCATCCGTCCGTACATGCCCCAGATACATAATGGGGTTTATGTTCTGTACTTTTCATACTTAATGAGGTTTATTCTGTAAATTTTCAACCCCACAACACCAAACATGCCTGTTTGTGGGGTTAGTGGCTGTACAATGCTACATTATGGGGTTAAAGTCTCCATAGAGTTAACATTGGGAACCCCAGAATGTACGTCTCATAAGAATGTCCATCCGTCTGTCCGTCTATTTAACATTTTGGTTAAAGTTTTGCATCAAAGTTTCTAAGAGATTGTATCTTCTGAGCCCTTTGATAGATTTAGTTGATACTTACACTGAAGTTACATACTGGTCTAAAATTTCATTGATGCATGTCCCACCCCCCACAGTGACCTTGAGGTCAAGGTCACAGACTTAGAAATTTTACATTTGATTAAAGTTTTGGGTCAAAGTTTCTAAGAGTTTGTATCTTCTTAATCCTTTGATAGATTTAGTTGATACTTACACTTAAGTTACATACTGGTCTGAAGATTTCATTGATGCATGTCCCACCCCCACAGTGACCTTGAGGTCAAGGTCACAGACTGAGAAATTTTATATTGGGTTAAAGTTTTATGACAAAGTTTATAGATGCCTGTGTGTTCTTAACTCTAAGACAAATTCAGTCCAAACATTTTTTTGATGTATGTCCCTTCCCCCACCCACTGTGACAGACTTAGAAATTTTACATTGGTTCAAGTTTTATGACAAAGTTTATAGATGCCTGTATGTTCTAAACTCTAAGACAAATTCAATGGATGCTTGCGTCGATGTTGCATTCCAGTCCAAAGATTTTATTGATGCACACCCTACCCTGCTGCTTCAGTAACATTGATACCCCCCACCCCTTCAGTAACTTTGAAGCCCTCACTCCCTTAGTCCATTTAGAAATTTTATGTTTGATTTAGCTTTTACAAGCACATTTATAGATTCTTATAGCTTCTTGACATCTTCATTCATATTACATACAAGCTCAAAAGATATATCAGAGTATAGCACTGGCTGGGGGTTTACGTGACCCACTGGTCGCTTTCTCTAGTTTTGAAATGTTCATTGAGACACTGTCAGCCAAAATTGCTCTTACCCTCCACTCCACCTTATACTACCTACCATAAGGATCATTTGAGATATCCAGGGCCATCATGGCTCTCTTGTTTGTATATTTCATGTTATCTTGGGTTCTTATTTTTTGGGCATATCATTAAAATTAAATTTATTATACGAAGAAACATGTAAGAGATGTATTTGTATATTTTCAGCATTGGTTATACAGTTTGTTAGTCACAGATTCTTAGATTATCATGATCCAACTATAGGTATGTTCTCGTTACAATAACACATCCTCTGTGACATAGGGCACTCTTTCATTTCTCTACAAATGTCATATTTCTTACATTTTTTTTCTTATTTATAAATACGTGCACTTCAAACAGGGTTATTCTTTACGAAAACACACCCGCGAGACAGAGTGCATTGTTTCACATCTCCAAAATGGCTACTTTTCTGATGAAAATCCGTGATAGTTTTCTTATTTTTACTCAAAACATAGGGTGTGGGTGCTCGTTAGAACAGCCTCATTGAGGCGGTTCTAACGAGTACCCACAACCTATGTCTCGGAGCAGAAAAAATAAGAAAAATAATGTATACCCCCCCTAAACCCCAGTTTTCGGCCCCCAATGGTGCCTCCAACCATCGGGGCTTGAAGAAATATATTGGCTGTATGATGCTTCTACGCAGAGCTGAAACCGACCTGCACATGAGTACTGGTAAACCGCAAAGAGGATCTAAGCCTGCCAAGGCAAATCGGTGCGAGTCCGCCCGTCCATGCTTATAAACCCTATTGGTTTCATTGGGTGGCAGGGCTTGAGATGTCATTTCATCTTAATGTTGAGTAAAAGTCCCACAAAATTGGCAGCAACATCTCCAAAATGACCTTTACATTGTTGACGGGGACGTTAAACCTCAAATCAAACAAACAAACAAAACCCCAGTTTTCTCTATATAAAGTGGGGTGAAAGGGGTGTTCATTTCACAGACTTGTTAGTGTGATGGGTGCTCATTGGAACCACCTTATTGAGGCGGATTTAACTAGTACCCACAACCTATTTATTGGAATACCCATAGAATCAAGAAAAATGTTACTTACCCAGGTATTATATTGACCCTTTTTGTACCACCTTATACATGGCAGGAGTCCATTTCAAAATTTAGGGGTGTCAGGTTGTGTTTTCTTCAAATTTTTTTGGAAAACGAGTGATCTTTTAGCAACCATGATTCTGCAGCATCTGATCTGGGCCTGCACTGTTTGCCAGGGTACCTGTTTTGGGGTTTCCGGTACAAAAAGGGTTAAGTGGGAGGCCAAATTAAACACTGCACAAATTTCAGTTCTGTAAAATGCATTCAGTCCTAAAACTTCATCATTGAACACACCAAACAAATCTAGGTCAGCATGCCAAAAACTAGGTCACTGTGACCTACTTTGGTCAAAATCAACCATGTTTCTTATTTTTCGTGTCAGCCACAAAATCAAACCTTAACAGTGGATTAAACAAACCACTCCAGGCCAGCATCTAAAAAACATTAAAAGCTCCAGGTTTCTGTGACCTACTTAAACAAAAATTGACCAAGTGTCTTATTTACCAGGTCAACTCTGTTACTAGTCTGTATCTTGCTTCCATGCTCCATCAAACTTCTTCAGTGGATGAAATAAACCACTCTGGGACAACATCTCAAAAACTAGGTCACTGACCAACTTTGACTTAAATTGATGACATGTCTAATTTGCTAAGTCGACTTCATATCCCAGCTCACATGTGTCATAGCTCCACCAAACATGACTATTGGATGCACTAAACCACTCGTAATTCACCATCCCCAAAACAATGTCAGTTTGACCTATTTGACGAGAGTCGTCAAGTTAACCATATATCTTGTTTACCAGATCAATTCCCTATCTTGTTTGAAGCAAGTCCACACCAAAACTATGTCACTGTGACCTACTTTAACCAAAGTCAAACATGTGTCTTATATTCCAGGGGCCAGTTGTTCAAAACTAACGACATCGTTAGTTAACGTATCGTTAAAACTTTGATCATTTATTATGGCAAATATGCTAATATTTTTGCTGAAAAAATGTAAGCAGCTTTTGCTGAGGCAAAAGCTGCTCACATTTTTTCCAGCAAAAATACCAAAATTTACGATATTGTACTTGCTAGAAGAGTTAACAATATGACCACTAACGAGCTCGTTAAGCTAATGATGCTTTGAACAACTGGCCCCTGGTCACCAATGTATCTTACTTCCCACAAGTCCCAGCTGACCCAAACTTCATCGGTGGATGCTCAAAACAATCCCAAATGCAAAAAGTCACTGTGATCAACCCAGGCCTCATATTTTTCAGGCATTTGCAGGATTTCAGGCTTTTAGATTTTGATTTTTCCTCCTATATTCTGTTTAAAATGACTATTTACCCTTATAAAATTATTTAGCCACACCCATTTCTGATTGTTCACCAGTCAAATTACTTGATATGATGTATTTGTTCAATTTACAAACTGCATTACAAACAGTGTAGATCCTGATCAGATGGCTTCTTCAGAAGCCATCTGATCTGGATCTACACTGTTTGCAAAGGTAATGGTTGTTGTATTCAGCAGGATAAGGGTAAAGGCTGCAAAATCGGGCCTTTCAGGCATGGAAAAGCTTGGTCAGTATGAGGCCTGTTAACCTTGACGAAAATCTGACCACATCTTATTTACCAAGGCCAGTTGTTCAAAACTAACAATGGTGTTAGTTTATGAATTGTTTAAACATTGAACAGTTAATATGGCAAACATGCCAATATTTTTGCTGAAAAAAATGTGAGTAACTTTTGCAAATACAAAAGCTACTCACTTTTTTGCAAGAAAAATACAGGAGAATTAGATTTTGTACGTGTTAGAACAGTTAACAGTTTGATCACTAACAACCTTGTTACCACTGAGCTAACAATACTTTGAACAACTGGACTCTAGTTGACTGTCAAAGCATCGGCAGGTTTCGCATGCTGGCTGTTCAATGGCAAAGCAGCATTGAGTTTGTTTACATTGTGTGCCTGATAGGTAAAACACATTTCTGGGAAAATTTTGAAAAATTGTCTTAACCCATTGTACACTGGAAACCTCTAAATGGGTACCTTGGCAAACAGCACAGACCCAGATCAGACTTCTAATCAGGCCCTGCACTATTTGCTAACTGAATTTTCCATCAACAATAGAATAAAAAGGAAAAAATACATGTAGGCCTGACACCCCATATATGCAGGGTTCGACATTAACCCCAAGATTGATGGACATTGTCTAGTGGAAACCTGGGTAGGTCTAGTAAGGTCAGTGGCTGGCTGGTCCGAATTGTCAGTTGAAAATCTTCCACCAAAGTTATTAAAATCCCTGTTTTAAACATTTATCATAAAATTAGTTTGTGTTTTCAGTTTGTTGCAGAAAATTTACCATCTGTGTTGATAAATAATAATAGAAATAATCTGATTACTGCTGAACTAATGTACATTTATCACTCAGTATGATTTTCATCATTAAATTTTCTTCGGTCCAGCTGAACTTAGATCAGGTCCAGTGTATCCCGAGAGTTACAGGACCACCTTGTCCACTTATTAAATAAGTTTATGTTGAACCTTGATATGACAAATAAACTTGTCCAACACATAGCAATGGAGGAGTCCACTAGCATTCAATGTCTTAAAACCCTCGGCAGAAATATTCTCCTTATATTTACATTTTCAGTGCGGCAGGAAAACTGCGTGCATTACTGCAATTGTTTTTTGTTTCAATACTAGCCCTCTAACCAGACTTTTTGGTCACATAATGTGTGGTAAATAATATACATATAAGTAATGAAGGTAATTTATTTATTGTTCATTGCTGTATGAACAACATTGGGTCATGGGCAAAGTTTAAGTGAACCCGAAGGGGTGAGGTTTGCTTAAAACCTTGTTTGTGACCAGGGGCCAGTTGTTCAAAACTAACAACAGCATTGATAGTTAATGTATCGTTAAAACTTTGATAATTAAATATGGCAACTATGTTGATATTTTTGCTGGAAAAAATGTGAGCAGCTATTACCACCGTATAGGTATTTTACTTACTAGAACAGTTAGTAATTTGACCACTCACAAGCTTGTTAAGCTAAACACTTTGAACAACCGGCCCCAGGTGTTCTTACTTCAATAAAGATTAAAACATTATATTCATGTCTTTAATCTGTTTCACAGAGGATGCCTATACACAGCAGGCAAGAATTGATGGGGAACCAGCTAAACTGGATATATTGGATACTGCCGGACAGGTAAATATCATGGGTCTGGAGATCACATGCATTGTGCTTGTTCCTTTTTAGCTCACCTGTCACTTAGTGACAAGGTGAGCTTTTTGTGATCACATGAGATCTAGGTACCTTTCTTGAACCAGCCATATCCCATCATGTGTTACGGAGTTACGGCCCCTGAAAGGGCAAAAATTGCCTATTTTGGTCTTGTCCGCACGATAGCATCTTCATTTATGATTTGATTTTAACCAGACTTGCACACAACTTGTACCACCATGGGATCTGGGTTCCTTTCTTGAACCAGCCATATCCCATCATGTGTTTTGGAGTTACGGCCCCTGAAAGGGCAAAAATTGCCTATTTTGATCTTGTCTGCATGATAGCTATTTCATTTACGATTTGATTTTAACTAAACTTGCACACATTTTGTACCACCACAAAATATCTCGGTCAAGTTCGAATATGGGTCATGTCGGGTCAAAAAGTAGGTCAGTAGGTCAAATCAGAAAAAAAAACCTTGTGAAGACACTAGAGGCCACAGTTTTGGTCCGATCATCATCAAAATTGCCCAGAATGATCATCTTGACAATATCTCAGTCAAGTTCGAATATGGGTGTTGTCGGGTCAGAAAGTAGGTCAGTAGGTCAAATCATAGAAAAACCTTCTGAACACACTGGAGGCCACAATTTATGTCCAATCATCATCAAATTTGCTCAGAATGATCATCTTGATAATATCTTGGTCACGTTCGAATATGGCAGGGTGGCCACACACTCTGGAAAACAGGGGAAATGGTGAAAAAAAATTCCCTGCAGGGAAAAATCAGGGAATTTGAAATTTTGCTGAAAATCAGGGAAAAATCAGGGAATTTCAAAAAATCTTATCTTTGTGGGGTCAAAATATTCAAATTTTATAGCTGTTCAGATATGGCTACTGGTGGTTTCTTTCTGCCATATGCTTAAAATACCTTCAGATCTAATCTTACTTAAAGAGGTGGAGTACTTGTTTGCTATATATTCTGTTTTTTCTTTTTCTCATTCCGAAGTGGACAGTTTAATGCAATCTCAATGTCTGTCATTAAATTTTGATACAAAATTACATCAGTGCAGTTAGAAGCCAAAACTGAATTGAGCAACCGTTGCCCCAGAGCTCAAGTAGAAGTATGCACGCACCAATATCATATTCTTAAGAATATATTAAGAATAACAATGACTATAACAAGGGATATAATTAGGGTGTTTTACCATACCATTATGGTTGTATGTAGTACTGTGTACATACATTTATACTGTGGTTCACAAAAAAACAGAGTCCATACTATTAGGTTCATGCTTCTGTTGGGGTCATTTGCTGCTGGGAAATTCACATGTAGTTAGTATGATACCTGGATCAGGACATTAGCTTTATCCTGTTCTTGCCCCAGGGTCCAGCTTATGGAAGGGACTAAGGGTCATGGCAGGAGCATCTACGCAGTTTTTAAGAATGGCCTAAGACATTGTAACCAAAAAGAACAAAAAAGCCCTACTGTTTCAATAAATTGTAGTTGAAGGTTCGGCTACAAGGGGAGGTTGGAGGCCATATATTTTACCAGTACTGATTTTGACTACCATGAAAGTAATCATATTTTAGATAAAATTTCATTTAATTAAGAATATTGTGACAGCATTGTGTATAAACATGTCACTTGACAGCATTTGAATCAGTCAGTATATGACTTCTAAAAGTAGAGGCCATTGCGATAATATCAAGGATTTTAATCAGGGAAAATCAAATCAAATCAGTGAAAAATCAGGGAAAAATCAGGGAATTTGATTGCTAAAAATGTGTGGCCACCCTGTATGGGTCATGTCGGTTCAAAAAGTAGGTCAGTAGGTCAAATCATAGAAAAACCTTGTGAACACACTAGAGGCCACAGTTTTGGTCCAATCATCATCAAACTTGCCCATAATGATCGTCTTGACAACAGCTGAGTCAGGTTCGAATATGGGTCATGTCGTTTCAAAAAGTAGGCCAATTGTTCAAATCAGAGAAAAACCTTGTGAACACACTAGAGGCCACAGTTTTGGTCTGATCATTATCAATCTAGCTCAGAATGATCATCTTGATAATATCTTGGTCACATTCGAATATGGGTCATGGCAGGTCCAAAAGTTGGTCAGCAGGTCAAATCAGAGAAAAACCTTGTGAACACACTAGAGGCCACAGTTTAGGTCTGATCATCATAAAACTTGCCCAGAATGATCATCTGGACAATATCTGAGTCAAGTTCGAATATGGGTCATGTCGGTCCAAAAAGTAGGTCAGTAGATAAAATCATAGAAAAACCCTCTGAACACACTAGAGGCCACAGTTTTCGTCCGATCATCATCAAACTTGCTCAAAATGATCATTTGACAATATCTCAGTAAATTTCGAATATGGGTCATATCTGGTCAGTAAGTAGGTCAGTAGGTCAGAGTGTTGAAAAACCTTGTGGGCACACTAGAGACCCCAGTTTTGGTCCGATCATCATCAAACTTGCTCAGAATGATCATCTTGACAATATCTGGGTCAAGTTCACATATGGCTCATGTCGGGTCAAAAAGTAGGTCATCAGGTCAAATCATAGAAAAACGTTTTGAACACTCTAAGAGGCCACAGTTTTAGTCAACTCATCATAAAACTTGCTCAGAATGATCATCTGGACAACATCTCAGTTAAGTTCGAATATGGGTCATGTCAAATCAAAAAGTTGATCAGTAGGTTATTTTGTCATAACTAAACTTATGAACCATTTGAGATAGAGCCTTCATATTTGGCATGTAGGTTCCTTGTGACAAGGGCTTCCCACTCATATAAAGATTTGACCTATGACATTGACCTGTGACCTACTTTATCATAACTTTTGAACCATATGAGATAGAGCCTTCATATTTGGCATGTATGTTCTTGTGACAAGGTTTTCTCAACCATTCAAAACTTTTGTGCCATGACCTTGACCTTTGACCTACTTTGTCATAACTTTTGAAGCATTTAAAATGCAGCCTTCATATTTGGCATATAGATTCCTTCATAGGAGTGAGTGTTTAAGTCTCACCAACAGCTATGGTCATACAGGGATAGGATCTCTGTTTAAAGACCAATCTGAAAGTCTGGAGAAGCCTGGTATTGTTCCTGCTACTCCTGGTTTACAAGGCAAGTAGTGAGTGAGTGAGTGTTGGAGTGTTCGTTCCACCAACAGCTAAGGTCATAGGTCATATGGAGATGGGACCTCGGTTTAAAGACTCATCCGAAAGTCTGGAGAAGCCTGGGATCGATCCTGTGACCCCTGGTTTACAAGGTGAGTAGCTTGGCCACTTCACCATGGATGCTTCTAAACTTTATTGGAATGTTGTGTAGATGACCCTCTAGGAAAATAGCATAACGATTAACAAATGGTCACAAGAGCTGAAAAACATTGTAAATTTGCTTCAAATGCGAACTCCTTCTAAACCTTTGGGCCAATTGGATTTAAAACTTCACAGGAATGTTGCCTAGGTGACTCCCTACCAAAATAGTTAAAACTCATTCCACTCCAATGAACAAGATGGCTGCCAGAGCTAAAAATAAATAAAAAAATCTTCAAACAACACCTTCTGTACCCTTGGGCCAATTTCATTCAAACTTCGAAGTAATGTTGCTTAGATGACCCTCTACCAAAAAGGCTAAAACAATCCGGCTCCGATAAACAAAATGGCCACAGGTGCTAAAAATAGAAAAATATTGTAAATTTGACTCAAATGTGAACCCCTCCTAAACCCTAAGGCCAATTTGATTCAAACTTCATAGGAATGTTGCCTAGGTTACTCCCTACCAAATAAGATAAAATCACTCTGCTGATGAACAAGATGGCCACCATAGCTAAAAGTAGAATGTACTCGAGACAGTGACACACAGGTATTTATGATTTTTTTGTCACCACCACCTTAATTCTTGTCCTGCTGAATAAATTAATTTAGCCACACCCTTTTTTAGCTCACCTGTCACGTAGTGACAAGGTGAGCTTTTGGGATCACTTTTCGTCCGTCGTCAGTGCGTGCGTGTGTGTGTGTGTGTGCGTGTGTGCGTAAACTTTTTCTTCAAATCACATCTCCTCCTAAACCGCTGATCGGATTTTGACCAAACTTCACAGCAATGATCCTTAGGTGGTCCCCTTTCAAAATTGTTCAAATGGTTCCGGTCCATTGCACATCTGGGTCACAGGAGCTAAAAATAGATTTTTTAAAACAAAATTTTAAAAATCTTCTTCTCTGAAACCGCAAGGCCCAGGTCATCGATATTTGGTATGAAGCTTCATCTAGTGGACCTCTACCAAGATTGTTCAAATTATAGCCCTGGGGGCCAAAATGCCCCCGCCCCGGGGGCCTTTGGTTTTACATAGGCTTATATAGGGAAAATCATTAAAAAATCTTCTTCTCTGAAACCACAAGGTCCAGGTCTTTAATATTTGGTGTGAAGCTTTACCTGGTGGACCTCTACTAAGATTGTTCAAATTATAGCCTTGGGGCCAAAAATGCCCCCGCCCCGGGGGCCTTTGGTTTTACATATACTTATACAGGGAAAATCTTTAAAAATCTTCTTCTCTGAAACCGCAAGGCCCAGGTCTTCAATATTTGGTATGAAGCTTCATCTAGTGGACCTCTACCAAGATTGTTCAAATTATAGCCCTGGGGGCCAAAATGCCCCCGCCCCGGGGGCCTTTGGTTTTACATGGGCTTATACAGGGAAAATCTAAAAAATCTTCTTCTCTGAAACCACAAGGCCCAGGTCTTTAATATTTGGTGTGAAGCTCGACCTGGTGGACCTCTACTAAGATTGTTCAAATTATAGCCTTGGGGCCAAAAATGCCCCCGTCCCGGGGGCCTTTGGTTTTACATAGGCTTATACAGGGAAAATCTTTAAAAATCTTCTTCTCTCAAACCGCAAGGCCCAGATCTTTGATATTTGGTATGAAGCTTCATCTAGTGGACCTCTTTCAAGATTGTTCAAATTATAGCCTTGGGGCCAAAAATGCCCCCGCCCCGGGGGCTTTTGGTTTTACATAGGCTTATACAGGGAAAATCTTTAAAAATCTTCTTCTCTCAAACGGCAAGGCCCAGTTCTTTGATATTTGGTATGAAGCTTTATCTATTGGACCTCTTTCAAAATTGTTCAAATTAAAGCCCTGGGGGCCAAAATGCCCCCGGTGCGGGGGCCTATGGTTTTACATAGGCTTATATAGGGAAAGTCATTAAAAAAACTTCTTCTCTGAAAACACAAGGCCCAGGTCTTTAATATTTGGTGTGAAGCTTTACCTGGTGGACCTCTACTAAGATTGTTCAAATTATAGCCTTTGGGCCAAAAATGCCCCCGTCCTGGGGGCCTTTGGTTTTACATAGGGAATACAGGGAAAATCTTTAAAAATCTTCTTCTCTGAAACCGCAAGGCCCAGATCTTTGATATTTGGCGTGAAGCTTCATCTAATGGACCTCTTTCAAGATTGTTCAAATTATAGCCCTGGGGGCCAAAATGCCCCCGCCGTGGGGGCCTATGGTTTTACATAGGCTTATATAGGGAAAATCATTAAAAAATCTTCTTCTCTGAAATCACAAGGCCCAGGTCTTTAATATTTGGTGTGAAGCTTTACCTGGTGGACCTTTACTAAGATTGTTCAAATTATAGCCTTGGGGCCAAAAATGCCCCCGCCCTGCGGGCCTTTGGTTTTACATAGGTTTGTACAGGGAAAATCTTTAAAAATCCTTTTCTCTGAAACCGCAAGGCCCAGATCTTTGGTATTTGGTGTGAAGCTTCATCTAGTGGACCTCTTTCAAGATTGTTCAAATTATAGCCCTTGGGCCAAAAATGCCCCCACCCCGGGACCCTTTGGTTTTTCATAGGCTTAAATAGGGAAAATCTTTGAAGATCTTCATGTCTGAAACCAGAAGGCCCAGGTCTTTGATATTTGGTATGAAGCTTCATCCAGTGGACCTCTTTCAAGATTGTTCAAATTATAGCCCTTGGGCCAAAAATGCCCCCACCCCTGGACCCTTTGGTTTTTCATAGGCTTATATAGGGAAAACCTTTAAAAATCTTCTTGTCTGAAACCAGAAGGCCCAGGTCTTTGATATTTGGTATGAAGCTTCATCTAGTGGACCATTACATAGTTTGTTCAAATTATAGCCCTTGGGCCTAGAATGTACTGGAGACACTAATTTTCAGGTGAGCGATTCAGGGCCCTCTGGGCCCTCTTGTAATACTATTCACAACAGAGCCTTAAAACTTCACATGAATGTTCCTTGGGACAAGACCTTTTCAGTGATACCACACTTTTTGATCTGTGACCTTGACCTTTGAACTTTGACCTATTTTTCGAAAATTTAACCGAAAACCTTAACCTTGACCATATTTCCAAAAGTATTTGGCCTACCTTCATGAAACTTCATACACATACTCACCATCACAAGAGCTACATTCCCTACAAGTTTTATAACTCCATCTTGCTATTTGATTGAATTATCTCCCCTTTTCTCTCCGTTTTTTTTTAAATTGTTTTTGTCTCTTATTTCAATACTATTCACAACAGAGCCTTCCAACTTCACATGAATGTTCCTTGGGACAAGACCTTTTCAGTCAAACCACGCTTTTTGACCTGTGACCTTGACCTTTGAACTTTGACCTATTATGTGACATGGAAAAACAGACGAGCATGGCGCCGCTTGTGGTGCTCTTGTTTAGCTCACCTGTCACGTAGTGACGAGGTGAGCTTTTGGGATCACTTTTTGTCCGTCGTGCGTGCGTGCGTGTGTCCGTGCGTGCGTCTGTAAACAATTTCAAATAAGTATATCTCTAATACCCCATGGCCAATCTTGGTCAAATTTCATGTGAAGCATCATCAGGTAGGGGGAAAGGCTGCATAAGGTTTTTGGGCTGATCAGATTGGAATTCTGGTTGCCATGGCAACATATAGCTCCCATAGACTTATAATGGGAAAAATTTAAAAAATCTTCTTCTCTGAAACCACAGGACCCAGAGCTTAGATAATTAGCTTGTAGCAGTGTCAAGTGGTCACCTACATAAATCCTGCCAATCATAACCCTTGGGTCCAAATTGGCCACACCCCCGGGCCCCTTAGCTCCCATAGACTCATAATGGAAAAAAAAACTTTCAAAAATCTTCTTCTCTAAAACCATAGGGCCCAGAGCTTAGATATTTAGCATGTAGCAATGGCAAGTGGTCACCTACATAATTCCTGCCAATTGTGCCCCTGGGGTCCAAACCGGCCACGCCCCGGGGCCCCTTAGCTCCCATAGACTCATAATGGAAAAAAGCTTCAAAAATCTTCTTCTCTGAAACCACAGGGCCCAGAGCTTAGATATTTAGCATGTAGCAATGGCAAGTGGTCACCTACATAAATCCTGCCAATCATGACCCTGGGGTCCAAATGGGCCACGCCCCGGGGCCCCTTAGCTCCCATAGACTTATAATGGAAAAAAGCTTCAAAAATCTTCTCAGAAACCACTGGGCCTAGAACTTAGATATTTAGCATGTAGCAACGGCAAGTGGTTACCTACATAAATCCTGCCAATCATGCCCCTGGGGTCCAAATTGGCCACACCCCGGGGCCCCTTAGCTCCCATAGACTCCTAATGGAAAAAAAAAAAACTTCAAAAATATTCTTCTCTGAAACCATAGGGCCCAGAGCTTAGATATTTAGCATGTAGCAATGGCAAGTGGTCACCTACATAATTCCTGCCAATCGTGCCCCTGGGGTCCAAACGGGCCATGCCCTGGGGCCCCTTAGCTCCCATAGACTCATAATGGAAAAAAAGCTTCAAAAATCTTCTTTTCCAAAGCCATAAGGCCTAGAACTTAGATATTTAGCATGTAGCAACGGCAAGTGGTCACCTACATATATCCTGCCAATCATGCCCCTGGGGTCCAAATGGGCCACGCCCCTGGGCCCCTTAGCTCCCATAGACTCATAATGGAAAAAAGCTTCAAAAATCTTCTTCTCTGAAACCACAGGGCCCAGAGCTTAGATATTTAGCATGTAGCAATGGCAAGTGGTGACCTATATAAATCCTGCCAATCATGCCTCTGGAGTCCAAATGGGCCAGCCCCGGGGCCCCTTAGCTCCCATAGACTTATAATGGAAAAAAGCTTCAAAAATCTTCTTCTCTGAAACCATAGGGCCCAGAACTTAGATATTTGACATGTAGCAACGGCAAGTGGTTACCCACATAAATCCTGCCAATCATGCCCCTGGGGTCCAAATTGGCCACACTGCGGGGCCCCTTATCTCCCATAGACTCATAAAGGAAAAAAAGAACTTCAAAAATCTTCTTCGCTGAAACCATAGGGCCCAGAGCTTAGATATTTAGCATGTAGCAATGGCAAGTGGTCACCTACATAATTCCTGCCAATCCTGCCCCTGGTGTCCAAACGGGCTATGCTCCGGGGCTCCTTAGCTCCCATAGACTCATAATGGAAAAAAGCTTCAAAAATCTTCTTCTCTGAAACCACAGGGCCCAGAGCTTAGATATTTAGCATGTAGCAACGGCAAGTGGTCACCTACATAAATCCTGCCAATCATGCCCCTGGGGTCCAAATGGGCCACGCCCCGGGGCCCCTTAGCTCCCATAGACTCATAATGGAAAAGGGCTTCAAAAATCTTGTCAGAAACCACAGGGCCCAGAGCTTAGATATTTAGCATGTAGCAATGGCAAGTGGTCACCTACATAAATCTAGCCAATCATGCCCCTGGGGTCCAAATGGGCCTCGCCCTGTGACCCCCTTAGCTCCCATTGACTCATAATGGAGAATAGCTTCAAAAATCTTCTTCTCTGAAACTGTGAAGCACAGAGCTTAGATATTTAGTATCTAGCAACATAAAATAGTCACCTACATAAATCCTGCTAACCCTGCCCCTGGGGTTCAAATGGGCTACACCCCGGGGCCCCTCAGCTCCTTTAGACTTACAATTGAAAAAAAGCTTCAAAAATCTTCTTTTCCAAAGCCATAAGGCCCAGAGCTTAGATATTTAGTGTAGCAATGTCAAGTGGTCCCCTACACTAATGATTTTCTGGTACACAGGTGAGCGATATAGGGCCATTGGGCCCTCTTGTTTACTTTCATCCAATCAGATTACTTGATATAATTTATTCCATCATATTAATGAACTGAATATCAAACAGTGAATATCGAACTGAATATCAAACAGTGAATATCAAACAAACGGTGTAGATACAGTAGAATCTGGGTGATTCGAACGCCGATTTTTCGAACCTACCGGATTTTTCAAAAGTGTGTGTCGGTCCCGATCTTTTTTCCTATTATTTTATGTAAAAATATTACCGATTTTTCGAATTTGATTATTCGATTTTTCGAATAAAATTGTCGGTCCCCATCAAAGAAATTCCTATTTAAATCCATCTCCAAATTCGAAGTCAAAATATTGTCAAGCACATTATTCATGCTTGATTTTGTTTGTTTGATTTGAGGTTTAACATCCCCGTCAACACTGTAAAGGTCATTTTGGAGACGTTGCTTCCAATTTTGTGGGACTTTTACCTGACACTGAGATGAAATGACATCTCAAGCCCTGTCGCCCAATGAAACCAATAGGGTTTATTAGCATGAACGGTCCGCCTCGCACCACGGTTCCTGGACAGGCTTAGATCCTCTAAACGGTTTACCAGTACTAGTGTGCGGGCCGGAATCAGCTCTGCGTGGAAGCATCATGCAGCCCATATATTTCTTCAAGCCCCTATGGGCGAGGGCCATGCTTGAAGAGCATGCTTTCTTTGAGCTTGTTCACACCCCACTGATTTCACCGCTGCATTATATTATTGTGTATACAGGTAATTAACACTTAGTTAATCATGAGCTTCTTAATTAATATAACGGTAATTGGTAATGAGCATGGTTAAGAAGATTATCCTGTTTGGTGTTTTATATAAAGCGACTTAGGGCATATGGGATTTTTTTGGAAACTGAAAGTAGACGATTTTCAGAGAATATCAAATACAGTTGAAAATCAAAATAGAAAATAACTAGATCAGCAGTTGATGGTATACCATCGCAAATACCCACTTTTTCTATGAGTAACACTAATGACTATGTATTAGCTAGCAAAAACTACAAGTAAGTTAAAAAAAGTTGTAAAGAACATTCTAACTGATAAGCAAAGTTTCAGAAGTGTAACTCTTATAGTTTAGAAGATATGGCAAAGTCATACTTTTTGACCTTTGACCTAGGGGTTATGTTGAGGCCCACCCAGAGTATCCCAATTTATTCTATATTCCAACAGCCATCAAATAACCAAGTTTCAGAAGTGTAACTCTAATAGTTTAGAAGATATGGCAAGCCATACTTTTTTACCTTTGACCTTGGGTCGAGGTCACACCAAAAGTAGCCGAACATATTCTATATTCCAAGGACCATCCAATATTATAAGCAAAGTTTCAGAAGTGTAACTCCAATAGTTTAGGAGATATGGCAAATCATAATTTTTGACCTTTGACCTTGGGGTCATGTTGTGGTCAAGGTCACACCAAAAGTGTCCAAATTTATTCTATATTCCAAGGGCCATCCAATAACTAAAGTTTCAGAAGTGTAACTCTAATAGTTTAGAAGATATGGCAAAATCATACTTTTTGACCTTTGACCTTGGGGTCAAGGTCACACCAAAAGTAACCCGTCATATTCTATATTCCAAAGACCATCCAATAAGCAAAGTTTCAGAAGAGTAACTCCAATAGTTCAGGAGATATGGCAATATGGCAAATCATAATTTTTGACCTTTGACCTTGGGGTCATGTTATGGTCAAGGTTACACCAAAAGTGTCCAAATTTATTCTATATTCCAAGGGCCATCCAATAACTAAAGTTTCAGAAGTGTAACTCTAATAGTTTAGAAGATATGGCAAAAACATTCATTTTAACCTTTGACCTTGGGGTCAAGGTCACACCAAAAGTAACCCGACATATTCTATATTCCAAAGACCATCCAAAAAGCAAAGTTTCAGAAGTGTAACTCCAATAGTTAAGGAGATATGGCAAATCATAATTTTTGACCTTGGGGTCATGTTGAGGTCAAGGTCACCAAAAAGTTGCCCACTGCCATCTACATTCCATGTACTATCCACATGCAAAGTTTCAAAAGTGTAAGATCAGTGGTTGCAGGGGAGATCCATTTACAAGGAACGTGATGGACGGACAGACGGGCGGTTTGGTTTGTTTTTTTGGTTTTACTGCCCTTTCAAGATTATTTCACTCATATCGAGCCGATCGTTAATCAGAGGTGGGCGAAAACCGGAGTACCCGGAGAAAAACCACCTGACCTTCCGTTGCAGAACTTGGCGTCTCACATGTGACCCGAGCGAGGCTCGAACCACAGTGGTGAGAGACCTAATGATCAAGAGTCAGCGCTCTTAACCACTAGGCCACGGAGGCCCGTTAACAGACGGACGGACTGACGCCAGACTGAAGTGTGGTACGAAAACAATATACCCGATTTTTCTTCAAAAAAGCGGGTATAAAAATGCAGTACACAAGAAACATGTGGTTTGCCAGCACAGACTTTAGCAGTATGCTTATTGCATTCTGATCTAGATCTTTGCTGACTACTCCCGAGAGCCATTTCTGTCCCGCCTTTTTACTGGTACAATAGTTTGTCTGTTAGAAATTTATTGTTTTACATTATACAATTGTTGCGGGATGTTAAATGGTTTGTTGTTTTGTTTCCATTTAGATGAGGTACTTTGCTCTTATATAGAAAGTCCGTGTTCTTGCCTATGGACAAAATGCAGTCAAATATTATACCGAACAAAAACTTCAGAACATTTCCGAAAACTACCGATTTCGAAAATTCGAACTCCCGATTATTCGAAGACAATCTGGCGGTTCCTGTCAATTCGAATTATCGAGTTTTGACTGTATTGAGCTGTATATGCAGTGTTTGCAAAGGTTGGCGTTAATGTAGTTCAGCAGGTTGAGGGTTAATGGTATTATAAATTCCAATTTCATGGTGATAGCAATAAAATCTCATACAATATTTTTGTTCTCTTCTGAGCCAAAGGCTTCTTAGGAGCAGAGAGCACATAGCCCGATTTGTCAATCAGGCAATAGTGCATCAGGTCATCCACAGCACCTCAGGGCAATAGTTATGACTATACTCCAAGCTGCCATGAAATGACTGTATACAATTAGTTTATATAGAGGATTTTACACTCGTGGTCATTTCATATGAAATGACCACGAGTGTAAGATTCTGTTTATCATAATTATGGCCACTTTAAACTGGATCTCATCGCCTTTAAATTTGATAAAATTTCCACAAAAATGCATGGTTGACATAGGCGTCATCATGACGGTACTTAATCCCGTCAAAATGTTATTACACATGTGGTCATACGATTTTTATTACACAACATTATCCACTGC
This sequence comes from Lucinisca nassula, assembly GCA_963580285.1. Lineage (NCBI taxonomy): Eukaryota > Metazoa > Mollusca > Bivalvia > Lucinida > Lucinidae > Lucinisca > Lucinisca nassula. Next base: position 98,468,377 of record OY757018.1, read on the forward strand.
TTATCAACGACGTCATACGATAAACTAATTTATTTTAGTTCGAATGGTGAAAGCTTCAAGATTATTGAATTGCTCTCGAACACTCATTCCTGGTGTTTTCGGGCACGTGAGAGAGAGAGGCAGTGGCTTTTACACCAATGCTACCCATTTACGCCTGTATATACGCCTGTGTATACACCTGTATACAATTATGCAAGAGCAATACACCAGAGTTGCCATGTGGCTTTTAACCCTTTCAGCTGTGAGTTTCTGTAGGGGCTTTGCCATCTTTGAATTTAGACCTGTGCATTGTTGTCAGTAGATGGGCCACTGTGTCCTAGTGGGTAAGAGCACTGACTTCTAATCATCAGGTCTCTCACTGCTGTGGGTTTGAGTCTGGCTCGGGTCACATGCGAGATGCCCAGTTCTATGTTGAAGGTCAGTTGGTTTTTCTCCTGGTTCTCTGGTTTTCCCCCACATCTGATTAACTATCAGTCCATAATAAGTGAAATAATCTGGAAAGGGACATAAAAGCAAAAACAAAACAAAAACAAATGTCTAAGGGGGTTTAAGCATGTGATGAAAGTTTGGAATGATCTGTATCCGTATTTTGTATGACTTTTCAGTTGGAATACACTATAATGCGGGAACAATACATGAGACATGGGGAAGGCTTCGTGATTTGCTACTCTATCACTGACAGAAGAAGTTTCGATGAAGTGTTGAACCACAAGAAGTTGATAGACAGAGTTAGGGGACGGGAGGATATACCAATTATTATCACAGGAAACAAATGTGATTTGGAACACCTAAGGAAGGTCTGTATATATGCAAGCTTAGCTAAAGGGGCCAGTTGTTCAAAACTAACGATGTCATTAGTTAACAAATCGTTTAAACTTTGATCATTTAATATGGCAAATATACTAATATTTTTGCTGAAAAAATGTGAGCAGCTTTTGCAGATGCAAAAGCTGCTCACATTTGTTTCAGCAAAAATACCAAAATTTTAGATATTGAACTTGCTAGAACAGTTAACAATATGACAACTAATGAGCTTGTTAAGCTAAAGAGGCTTTGAACAACTGGCCCCTGATATGATGGAGTAGTGAGAATAATTAACCCATATCCTGCTAAACACAACAACCCCTATCCAAACAGTGTAGATCCAGATAAGATGGCTTCTGAAGATGCAGTCTGATCAGGATCAACACTGCTATTGTTGGGGCCGATAGAAGTCTTAATCATAAGACAATCTACCGGGGGCCAGGTAAAGAATATCCATTTGCACATGCGCACTGGTGCTAAATAGAGGGCAGGTATACCAGCCCAAGGGGGCATATAAACAAAGCAAAATCATAGCTCACCAGAATCGTGACAGATCTTCTGGCAAAATACTAGTCAGGAAAATTCAGAAAGAAAATTCAGAATGAATCACAAGGAGCAAGACCGAGGTGCTATTGATCTGTGTCTTCAGCCACACTCCTCTAACTATTTGCTTCTCTGTTTGCATATTTGATTGAATACATTATATTAAGTATTGGGTTTTTTGATTGGCTGATAGTCAGAGTGAGGCTAAACTACATAATTTAATCCGCAGGTTAAATGTTATGGGATAATTTGCTTCTTTTGTGGATAAGCATATACAGTAGAACTTCGATGGCTCGAACAACGATGGCTCATTTACCATGGATGAGTCGAACCCATTCTTGAGCCCCTAGCGAAATCCTCTACATAAGAAATAGTGGTAGATAATTAAGGAGATTTTAGTCTTTTATCTTGCCGATGTATGCTGTGTGTACTCATTAGAATCGCCTCTATAAGGCGATTCTAATGAGTACACTCAGCATACATATTCAATATAGAACAACGAAAAGATGTCTAAAAGTATCTCGTTATGCCTCCTGACAGTAATCTTAGTGGCTCGAACTACCCCTGTCTCGAACAGATTTTCGTGGTCCCAACGGTGTTCGAGCCATTGAAGTTCGACTGTATTGTGGATACTTGTTAGAATTGCCTCATTGAGGCGATTCTAATAAGTACCAACAATGTATGTTTTAATGGAGAAATAAGGAAACTTAATCCTTTAGTACTCCTCTGTATCTGGAGCTTCTGGTTTGGTACTTAACCCTTGTCCTGCTGAATATTCATATATGCCACACCCACTACCGATTATCAACCAATCAGATTACTTGATGCAAATTATTGCAACCAATTCATAAACTGAATGACAAACAATGTAGATCCTGATCAGATGGCTTCTTCAGAAGCCATCTGATCTGGTTCTTCATTGTTTGAAAGATAAGGCATATCTGGGATCAGCAGGACAAGGGTTAACATACATATCTATCTATCTCTTAGCTTTACATTCACATTTAACCATTACTAGCAGGTGTACATTACAGTAAACCCGCTGCAAATTTTATGAACCTGCACAACCACGCATAGGTTGAGGGGTGCATGTTGAAAAGGATAAAATCTGAAACAAACACACCGGATACAGGTCGTTCGTGTTGCGGGGTATTTGCGGTGTTTCAGCGGCATAACATTGGGTGTAAAATTGATTGTCTGCATGGTCTCATAGGTAAATAAGATTATTTCGCATGGGTCTGCAGTGTGGACACCGCACCACAGCTATGGTTAGCAGCGGGACGTGGTTGGGCCAGTGCAGATATGTGGCAGACCAAAACTAGACTGTGGGGTTGTGCGGGTTCAAAAAATTTTGTGACGGCTGTACTTTACACTACAGTTTGTAAGATGAAAACCTACCCAGTAATCATGTTATTATGGTAGAGATCTTTAACCTGCACAGGAGATGATTCTAGCTGCACAATGGGCCTCCAGTTAATGTCCCAGTCAGATGAATGGTGCACTTTGTGGCATTCATCCCTGCAAATGATGTCGGTGGAGCATGTTATTATCATGGCTGCCAAGGATTATACCTGGGGCCTCTAGTATCAGAGGCAAGTGCTCTAACTATTGACCTACCAAATTCAGATTACATGTCATAATGATAAGAAGCCTCCAATGTTGTCATGGTCAAGCTACATGCCTCATAAAGCTGGGGTCGTGGGTTCAATTTGTGGTCTTCAGACTTTTGGATGAGTGAGTCTTTAAACCGAGATCCTGTCTCTGTAAAGTAGAAGTAAAACAAAGATCAGGAATCGATACAGTTAACTTACTCCACCCATCAAAGACACCAAAGGGAAAGAAACACAACCATGAAGCGACCAGACCATAATGGAAACCTAAACAAAGGAAGGCCATAAGGACAGTTATTGTTGGTGGGATATGAAACTCAAAAACAGACATACACATGTACGAAGACACACATAGAATGAGGAAAGCCTCAAGGCAGAGGGCCTGTTAGAGCATTACCAAAGGCTATTCAATGTTGAGTTTGACTAGGACCCAGACCACCTGTCTGATGAACCACCAGTGGAAGGGTTACCTATTCCAATCACTATTGATATGGTTAAGAAGGCTGTCTCTCAGATGAAGGCCAGCAAAGCACCGGGCCCATTAGCCATAATGGTGGAAATGATACCAGCAGCAGGTGATTAGAAATATCTCACACAGGTGGTCGTTTCACATGAAATAAATGCTTCTTTCTGGCTCCTACACATTGGGGCTTGGAGAAATAGGTTGGGCTGCGTGGTGCTTCCACACAGAGCTAAAACATACTGCACATGAGTATTGGTAAACTGCGTACCAGGTCTAGCCTGCCCAGGCAAATTGGTGCGAGTCAGACGGTCAGTGCATTTAAACTGACCACACGATTACTGGAAAACTGCTTAGAAGGACTAAGTCCAGGCAAAGTGGTGGATATAAACACTATTGGTTTGTTTGGGCGGAGAGGCTTGAGATGTTGTTTCATCTCAGTGGTGGGTAAATGTTCCACAAAATTGGAAGCAACGTCTCCAGAAGGTCCTGAATAGTGTTGACGGGGATGTAAAACATAAATTCAAGCAAACAAAAGGCTTCTTTCATAAAATTTATAAGAAAAGACAACTCCTGTGAGATCCTCTATGCAACCTGTCGGTAGATATTACAAAACGTTTAATTCATTCACCTATTTTAAATATTGGCCCCCGCCCATAGGGGCTTGAAGAATTATATATGGGCTGCATGATGCTTCCACGCAGAGCTGAATCTGGCCCGCACACAAGTACTGGTAAACTGCTTAGAGGATCTAAGCCTGTCCAGGAACCGCACTGTGAGGCGGACCGTCCATGCTAATAAACCCTATTGGTTTCATTGGGTGACAGGGCTTGAGATGTCATTTCATCTCAATGTCGGGTCAAAGTCCCACAAAATTGGAAGCAACGTCTCCAAAATGACCTTTACAGTGTTGACGGGGCCGTTAAACCTCAAATCAAACAAAAACCTATTTTAAATATAGGATTTTTCAACCCAGGGTGGTAAAACAAAACGGGTAAAGAAACGAGTGCAAAGCACTTTTCTTTATCAGATTTTTTTTACCACCTGAGGTTTATAAATCCCATAGTTGAAATAAGAGAAATGAATAAATTGTATATTACAAGAAGTTTGATAGACTTTTGTTGAATCATCATGCATCTGAATTTTAGTACAGCTGACTCTTTAACCCTTATCTTGCTGAATATTCATCTAAGCCACACCCATTTCTGTCTATCGACCAATCAAATTACTTGATGTAATTTATTGCTACAAATTCATAAACTGAATGACAAACAGTGTAGATCCTGATCAGATGGCTTCTTCAGAAGCCATCTGATCTGGATCTACACTGTTTGCAAAGATCGGGGTTGTCGTGAAAAGCAAGATAAGGGTTAAACCTCATGTTCACGGGTTTCAATCAGTGTGGTGATAACAAATGCTGACTGAAACAAAAACTGAATGGGCGCCACTTTGAAAGCACTTTCTACAGTACTGAATAAGAATAGAAGAAACACAGTGTCTCACTGATGTAACAACTAAAAATGTGAGATTACAGTATGCAAAAGATACTTCTTATTCAATGACTATTTCCATGTATCTTTGTTTCAACGTTTTTCGAATCAAATGTCATGCATACTGAACATTTGTTGATATCTTTTCAGACGCCATTGAAGTATTGTTAAGAATAACGTTACTTTGACTGAAACTTTCCCCCATTTAAATATAATGATTTCATTGCAAAAGCAGTATCTTATACAAAAAGTAGTTTTATTTCCCTGGCTAAGAGAAAATATTCCTTCTTAGAAAAAAGGAAAATACCAAGTTTATGTCAAGTAGAAATCATGATATTTCTCTGTTATGCATTTAATATTAAACCATACCTATACAGGTATTTTTAAGACCATCACGTGAGCAAGTCCATGAAATGAAGACCCCCCTAAACCCCACTTTATATAGGGAAAATTGGGGTTTACGGGGGTAAACATTATTTTTCTTATTTATGTTCCAAGACATAGGTTGTGGGTACTCGTTAGAACCGCCTCATTGAGGCGGTTCTAACGAGCACCAACAACCTATGCTTCGAGCATTTATTAGAAAAATAACTCAGATTTTCATCAGATTAGTAGCCATTTTGGAGATGTGAAAAATGCACTATGTCGCACGGAAGTGTTATCGTAATGTACAGAAAATATATCCCCATTGTGCCTCTTTACCTGGTGCTATGGTTTACTGAAGACATTTAATATTCTGATGCAAACTATAATCTTGATCCAAAATTTTAGACATTCTTTTGTACAGTTGAGCTAAAAATAGGTGAACATTGAGGGGATTCTATTGAGTACACACAACATACCATTATTTTATAGAACATCAAAAGGTTGCATGTATTCTTAAATCACATTTCTTATGCAGCTTGACCTGGTGTTATGGTTAACCATCAGTGGCACACACAACCCCTGTATAGAGGTTATTCCATGGTAACATGTTCGAGCCATTGAAATTTGACTGTTTGTCACTTTACAACCTTTCTGCCTTTCATTCACTACAGATCTCAACAGAGGAGGGTAAAAGATTGGCTGACCAACTAAATGCTCCTTTCTTCGAGACATCAGCTGCATTACGCCAGTGTGTTGATGACGTTTTTCACGGACTTGTCAGAGAAATTCGCCGCAAAGAACACGAGAAATTAGTGGCTGCTGAAAAACTGAACAGAAAGCAACAGAGACGTAAACGTCTCCAGACTTTCTTAAACCGAGTGAATTTCTTCAAGCGCAGATCTGGTTCAAGGTCGGAAGATATGCAATAGGTTGAGTTGATCTGTTCAAGTGATAATGATATAGGTTGTCTGACCAAAGTTTGTTCAATGACATTTTTAATGACTGCATATAGGTCCAGAAAAGGGGAGTTATTGAAATTAAAACATTTTTTTTCTTATTTCTTCATAAATACCTTTGCTGTGGGTACTTGTTCCACAGCAAAGGTTTCTGATGGTGATTAAGATAAATTATCCCTAATTATTCTCATAGCCCCCTTTGTCTGGAATAAGGGGAAAAAATGACAAAATTAAAGGATGATTTTTCTTATATCTGCATAAAAACCTACGCTGTAGGTACTGGTTAGAATTTCTAACAAGTACCCACAACAAAGGTTTTTGAGGACGATTAAGACAAATTATCCCTTATTATCCTCATTATACCCCTTTGTCTGGAATAAGGGGAAATACCGGTAATGGCAAAATTAAAGGATAATTTTTAGCTGGGCTGTTTTTGAAGAAAACGACGAGGTATTGTCATAGCTCTGGCGTCGTCGTCATGCAAAAACTTGGACATTTTATAATATCTCTGTCATTTCTGAACATATTTACTTGAAACTTGGACTAGTTGTTCATTATGAAAAGGGGCTGCAGCCGAGCATTGGCACCCACATGCGATGCTCTTGTTCTTATTTCTGCATTAAACCTATGTTGTGGGTACTTGTTAAAATTGCCTCAAAGATGCAATTCTAACAAGTATCCACAACAAAAGTTTTTGAGGGGGATGAAGACAAACTGTCCCTGATTATCTTCATTACTCCCCTTTGTCTGGAATAAGGGGAAATAATGACAAAATTAATGGATGTTTTTTTCTTTTTTCTGCATAAAAACCTATGTTGTGGGTCCAAGAGGCAATTCTAACAAGTACCCACAACAAAGGTTTCTGAAGAGGATTAAGACTTATTGTACCTAATTATCCTCATCCCCCACCTCACTTTGTCTGGAATAAGGGGAAATAATGACAAAGTTAAAGGATGATTTTTCTTATTTCTGCATAAAACCTATGTTGTGGGTACTTGTTAGAATTGCCTCCAAGAGGCAATTCTAACAAATACCCACAACAAAGGTTTCTGAAGATGATTAAGACAAATTATCCCTAGTTACCCTCATTACTCCCCTTTGGAGTAAGTGGGGATAATGACAAAAAGGATATTTTTTCTTATTTCTGAATAAAACCTATGCTGTTGGTACTTGTAAGAATTGCCTCAATGAGACAGTTCTAACAAGTATTCACAAGATAGGTTTCCATAGAGGTTTGAGACAAATTATCCCTAAGTAAGCCATATTGCTCCCCTGTATCAGGAGGTATGCCTATGGAAGTGATTTGACTGCTGTTGTAATTACATGTATCTTAACCCATAAGATACCAAACACAACAATTGTCGTCTGCTTGGTTGTCTTTTGGTAACTATAAATGTCATTTTTGCAGTGTGAACCCAGATCAGACTGCTCTAGGAGAAGTTGTTCCTCTGTGAGCAGTTGATCCTGGGCTTCTCCAGACTTTCGGATGAGTCTTTAAACCGAGGTCCTGCCTCTGTATGACCTTAGCTGTTGGTGGGACGTAAAACTCAAACACTCACTCACTCCTCTGTGAGCAGTCTGATCAGGGCCCACACTGTTTGCCTGTATGCAAAAATGAGTTTGAAAAGATTGAAAGAAGATTCAGCAGATGACATAAACAGACAACATTTTAAGATGCAGTTTGTCTTGACAGCTTAAGGGTTAAAACTGAGACGTTTGCTGAGTAATCATCTCATTTGAGGCAACATCACTTCTCCAGATAAGGTGCTTTTTATGCCCCCGCCATTCGAAGAATGGTGGAAAGGGCATATAGCGTTGCCCCTGTCCGTCCGTCCGTCCGTGCATCCGTGTGTCCGTGCGTCCGAAACTTAAACGCAGTCAATAAATTCCTTATTTCTGGATGGATTTTAAAATTACTCGGCAGAAATGTTAACCATCATGAGACGACGTGTCACGTGCAAAACCCAGGTCTGTACCTCCAAGGTCAAGGTCATACTTAGAGGTCAAAGGTAAAAAAAAGGGTCCGAAACTTAAACACAGTCAATAACTTTCTTATTTCGGGATGGATTTTGAAATTACTTTGTAGAAATGTTAACCATCATGAGACGATGTGTCATGTGCAAAATCCAGGTTGGTACCTCCAAGGTCAAGGTCATACTTAGAGGTCAAAGGCCAAAAAATGGGTCCGAAACTTAAACGCATTCAATAACACTTATTTCTGGATGGATTTTGAAATTACATTGAAGAAGTGTTGACCATCATGGTCACGTGCAAACCCAGATCTGTACCTCCAAGGTCAAGGTCATACTTAGAGGTCCAAGGTAAAAAAAATGGTCAGTCAATAACTTTCTTATCTCTGGATGGATTTTGAAATTATTTGGCAGAAATGTTGGCCATCATGAGACAATCTGCCTCACACAAAACCAGGGTCCTTACCTACAAGGTCAAGGTCATACTTAGAGGTCAAATTTGAAAAAAGGGTCCAAAACTTAAACAGGGTCAATAACTTTCTATTGATGAATACGAACAGACATATTTTCAGGCGGGGGCATCCGTGTCCTATGGACGCGGAATGGCAAACAGTGTTGACCCTGATTAGACTGCTCCCACAGGAGCAGTCCAAACTGGGTCTGCATTGTTTTCTTAACCTGTCTGTCCCAATACTTAGGATCATTACCGTACAATGTATGTTGTTATAGCCCCGCTTTGAAAAAGTGGGGCTATATTGGATTTGCCATGTCCTTCTGTCATTCCGTGATTCCGTTAATTTGTGTTGGCTCCATAACTTTGTATCTGCTTAACATATTTTCATGAAACTTCACACAAATGTTAAACACCATAAGACAATGTGCAGAGCGAAGGAATTATAACTGTGGATTGCCTACTTTTGGAGTTATTGCCCTTTGAACATTTTCCGTAATTCCGTGATTCCGTTAATTTGTGTTGGCTCCATAACTTTGTATCTGCTTAACATATTTTCATGAAACTTCACACAAATGTTAAACACCATAAGACAATGTGCAGAGCGAAGGAATTATAACTGTGGATTGCCTACTTTTGGAGTTATTGCCCTTTGAACATTAAAAAATGGCAATTTTATTTGTGTCCGCTTCATAACTCGAAAACCGTTTGAGATATTTTTAGGAAACTTCACACAAATGTTAAGCACTATGAGACGATGTGCAGAGCGCAGGAACCATAACTCTGCATTGCTTATTTTTGGAGTTATTGCCCTTTGAACATTGAAAAATGGCAATTTTAACAGTGTCCGCTTCATAACTCGAAAACCGTTTGAGATAATTTCATGAAACTTCACACAAATGTTAAGCACTATGAGACAATGTGCAGAGCGCAAGAACCATAACTCTGGTTTTCGTATTTTCTGTGTGTCTGTCTGTGTGTCTGTCTGTGTCTGTTAACAATTTTCGTGTCCGCTCCATAACTTTAAAACCCATTCACATATTTTCATGAAACTTCACACAAACATTAAACACCATGAGATGGTGTGCACCTTCTGTCATTCCGTAATTCCGTGATTCCGTTAATTTGTGTTGGCTCCATAACTTTGTATCTGCTTAACATATTTTCATGAAACTTCACACAAATGTTAAACACCATAAGACAATGTGCAGAGCGAAGGAATTATAACTGTGGATTGCCTACTTTTGGAGTTATTGCCCTTTGAACATTTTCCGTAATTCCGTGATTCCGTTAATTTATGTTGGCTCCATAACTTTGTATCTGCTTAACATATTTTCATGAAACTTCACACAAATGTTAAACACCATAAGACAATGTGCAGAGCGAAGGAATTATAACTGTGGATTGCCTACTTTTGGAGTTATTGCCCTTTGAACATTGAAAAATGGCAATTTTAATTGTGTCCGCTTCATAACTCGAAAACCGTTTGAGATATTTTTAGGAAACTTCACACAAATGTTAAGCACTATGAGACGATGTGCAGAGCGCAGGAACCATAACTCTGCATTGCTTATTTTTGGAGTTATTGCCCTTTGAACGTTGAAAAATGGCAATTTTAACAGTGTCCGCTTCATAACTCGAAAACCATTTGAGATAATTTCATGAAACTTCACACAAATGTTAAGCACTATGAGACAATGTGCAGAGCGCAAGAACCATAACTCTGGTTTTTGTATTTTCTGTGTGTCTGTCTGTGTGTCTGTCTGTGTCTGTTAACAATTTTCGTGTCCGCTCCATAACTTTAAAACCCATTCACATATTTTCATGAAACTTCACACAAACATTAAACACCATGAGATGGTGTGCAGAGTGCAGGAACCATAACTCTGGATTGCCTAACTTTTGAGTTATTTCCCTTTGAATATTGAAAAATATCAATTTTAGCCGTCTTTGCTCGATAACTCAAAAACCGTTTGAGATAATTTTATGAAACTTCACACAAATGTAAAGCACCATATTACGTGTGCAGAGCGCAGGAACCCAAACTCTGGATTGTCTACTTTTTCAGTTATAGGCTTTTGAATATTAAAAAATGGCAATTTTAACTATGTCCGCTCCATAACCGTTTCTGATATTTTCATGAAACTTCAAATAAATGAAAAGCACCTTGAGATGATGTGCAGAGTGCAGGAACCATAACTCTGGTTTGCCTACTTTAGGAGTTATTGCCCTTTGAACATTTAAAAAGGCAATTTTGACTGTGTCGGCTCCATAAGTCACAAACCATTTGAGATATTTTCATGACACTTCACACAAGTGTAAAGCACCATGAGACAATGTGCAGAGCGCAGGAACCCTGACTCTGATTTGCCTACTTTAGGAGTTATTACCCTTTGAACATTGAAAAATGGAAGATGAAATTTAGTATAAACATGGACATTCTGGTAATGTATCATGCTCATTGAAATGAGGGACAAGGGCTCACAACTCTTAGAGTTTTTCCAGATAATGTAAAATTTTCAACAGTTATTTCTTGTTCATAACTGTTTTCTCTGCAGCTTAAATAACTTTCTTCTCTGACAGCGCTGAAGCGGGGCTATAGTCAGATCCTCTGACAGCTCTAGTTTGTACTCATTAGAATCGCTTCTATGAGGCAATTCTAGCGAGTACCCACAAAATAATTGTGTTCTCAACAAGAGATAAGGAAAGTTATCCCTTAAGGGGAATAGGAACACCTGGCAGATTTTTTTTGCCATTTTTCAAAGGGAGACAACTTTTGGGACATCAATAAGCTGTGTCCTGCTGAAAATGGGGTCTACTCTTAAAGGAAAGAATTTGCTCCTCAGGAGCAAATTCTTACCTTTAAGAGTTGACCCCTATTGACATGGGAGACAAAAATACTTTTGCAGGAGTTACCTCCCCTGAAGGTGTTCCCATTGCCCTTAATTATCCTCTTCATTCCTCCTTATCTGAAGCCATGATACTGTCAAGTACTAATTTTGCACAGGGGAAAGAATGTCAGAGTGGAAAGTAGGGGCATTATTGTACTAAGGATTTGCATGCATAGCGAATTTTAGTGACAAAAACACTGATTACTCGTTTGATTTGTCTGTCTTTTTCATTTTTGTCTGGTTGGAATTAGTTCTTCAGTTGCTAAAAATTCTTCTGATAGCTCCAGAAAGCAATAAATTATTTAGATGTGTTAAGCAGGCACCTTTTGGATAATCAGAATGTGCTTGCTGAAGACAGGTGCTTGCTAAATACAGGTGAGTTTTTTTAATTTGCTTTTTTTAGGGGGAACAGAATACTTGCTTAAAACAGTATGCATGCTAAAAAGAGGTGGCCACAATGGCAAGAAAATGGGTCATTCTTGTTGCACCTGCTTGTATCTGGGTGCGACATAGGCGTTCGCTTTTCTGTCCATTCTTTTGTCTGTCCGTCAGTCAGCATTTATGTCAAAGCTAGTATTGTAATCATTTACAAAAAAAAAATCAAATCCTGCATGAAACATCTCCCTGACCTCCTGACTTGGCAAGAACCTTGACCTGATGACCTTGACCTATATTTTGTGCTACAGTGACTTACATTTATGTCGGAAGTTTGACATTTATGTCAGCGTTAGAATTAAAATCAATTAAAAGACTAACAACCTCCTCAAATATAAGGCCAACAACCACCAAACCTTGCATAATGCTTCTCATTGTACTGACATGGTGAGTTCCTTGACCTGGTGACCTTGACCTATATTTTGCACTCCAGTGACTTTGACACATTTTACATTGATGTAAATCTTCAGCAGTTAAAATTATATTAAGTTTTTGAATATCAGACTATATTTTTATGTATCTAATAGACTAGTTATCACACATTATCAATGTGCTGAATAATATGGAAAGTCAGTGCTGGAGACATAGCCATTAGACAGAATTGCATATGTGCCCCCACCGGGCACTTTACATTTTGATTTAACCCAATTTTCCACTTAAGCACTGCTAAGATTGAACTTTTTAACCCATTGTTTACTAGTAGACTTCCATTGCTATATGTTGGATAAGTCCATTTGCCATATAATGGGTGTCGGGCCTATTTTTTTCATTTTTATTCCTTTTTTGATGGAAAATTCTGTTGGCAGTCAGTGCAAGCCCTGATCAGACATCGCATTCTGCAGCATCTGATTTGGGCCTACACTGTTCGCCAAGGTACCCCTTTAGGGGTTTTCCGCATGCAATGGGTTAATAACCATGTTCTGATTGTGGCTTCTGTGACCTTTTCCCCCAGCAAGTGCAACACCACCTTCTGCGGAATTCTTGTTTTATTTAGCATGAAAATTGATGTTATGCTTAATCTTTCCAACTTAGGCTGGTTGCCAGTGGGATAAATATCTTTTCTCATGTGCTGGGCCATATCTTTTTTGTCGGGCCTGCTATTAGCATGGCGCGATATAGGCGCCTGGTTTTCCGTCCATTCGTTCGTACGTCCGTTTGTCAAGGTGTCAACATTTGCGACCACCCTAGCGTTCACCCGGAGGTTCAAGTTTATTTCTCAAGAACTATAAGAGCTTCATTTATGATACTTCGTACAAACTTGTATCACGGGATGACAACTTACATGCAAGCAACCATATTTGACCTTGACCTACATTTCATGGATCACTGACGTCGTAAGATATTGCGACCACCCTAGCGTTCACCGTAAGGTTCAAGTTTATTTCTCAAGAACTATAACAGCTTCATTGTCGCGCCTGCTATTAGCATGGTGCGATATAGGCGCCCGGTTTTCCGTCCGTTCGTCCGTCTGTCCATTTGTCAAGGCGTCAACATTTGCGACCACCCTAGCGTTCACCCTAATGGTCAAGTTTATTTCTCAAGAGCTATAAGAGCTTCATTATGATATGTGGTACAAACTTGTATTTGTGGATGGCAACTTAAATGCAAGCATCCATATTTGACCTTGACCTACTTTTCATGGTTCACTGACTTTGTAAAATATTGCGACCACCCTAGAATTCCCCCTAATGGTTAAGTTCATTTCTCAAGAATTATTAGAGCTTCATTAATGATACTTAGTACAAGCTTTAATTGAGAATGGAATCTTTTGTGCAAGCATCTATGGTTGACCTTGACCTACATGTCATGCTTCGATGACTTTGCACCCCCTCAGGCGCTACATAGCCTTCGGCGGAATTCTTGTTAAGATAAAGTAAGAAAAAAATCCCCTTAAACATCTGTTATCTGGAGCTGCTAGCTAGGGAAATGCTTGAGAGACTCAATAATAAGTTGGAATCAGCAATAGTGAATGAGCCATCGGTGTTCGAGCTACATTGAAGTTGATATGACGTTGCACAAATGTTATACACCCAGTGGGTGAAGTGGCACTGGCTTATCTTATTTTCTCATTTCCTTTCAGTGCAATACAATTATATTCTGTGATGTTTTTGTCTTTTTTAGCCTTGATCTTTGTTTTGTATGAAATGTTTTTGTTTTTCATTATCTTTTGTACTCTTTCAGTTTTATATAGAGGATCTTACATGAGTGTTCATGTATTACTGAATTTATTAAACAAGTTGAGGAAAAGGGATAAAATGTGAGGCTTTGCATGAGCACGAATGCAAGATTCTGTTTATCATATGACATTTAAAACACATTTTATTTACGATTGTTTACAAAAATATCAATATTCCGCCATTAGTAAACGCGACGTCGTTAAGGACATAGTACATGTAACGTTATGGGACGTATCTAGCTAATTTGCATATTTAATCCACCAGTGGATTATCTGAAATATTACATGGCGTTATTACACTCAGACGCGACGCCATATGATAACTGACCCGATACAAGCAAAAGTGTGTGTTGGGACAGTATTTGCCCTTAGTTTTCGGACACAACGCCTTACCATATGTGTTTGAAAATTTCAGCGGATGATATTTATTACCTTACGTTGTGTCTTAAAACATCTGGATGAGCGGTAAACAGTGTAGACCCAGATGGGATGCCACAGAATAGTAGCAAACAGTGTACACCCTGATGAGATGCCACATAATGTGGCATCTCATCTGGATTGCTCAGGCCTATCTGTCCAAATACAGTACATATGGTAAATATTGTACATGTTTTCACAATGAGGACAAACACTAGGCTTTCTCTTAAAATTTTAAGAAAACTGGGTCAATAGCTACAGGGGTGGACCAAGGAATTTTGAACAGGGAGTTTGAGCTCACAGATGTGGTTTCGAATTCAACACTTTCACTGAGTTTCTGGATCGACACTGTTTGCACGGGTATCCGTACCATCTACACAGTTGTAAGGGACAGTAAGGGTATACATCTATGATTTGCTTGCCTTCTATCAAAATTTGCCTTGAAAGTAAAATAATTTTGACTGCATCCACCACAGGGCTATGAATATAACATGGCAATGGCTCTTAAGGGGAACGGATACACCTTCAAGGGAGGCAACTCCTGCACCCATGTCAATAGGCGTCAACTCTTAAAGGAAAGAATTCTTTTCTTTAAGAGTGGACCCCTGTTCAGTGGGTCAGGGTTTATAGAAAAGTGAACAGGAAGTCCCAAAAGTTGTCTCCCTTTGAAAAATGTCAGAAAAATCTGTGAGGTGTTCCCATTCCTCTTAAGACTGCACAGATATGTGAACCGGACATGTATTGCCCGGTTCACATGTCCTAAGACATTTTTCACTTGGTGTGGCTTATTTAGAGCAAGTTGTAGTTTTTGAACTCCATTGTGTAAGCAGATAGTCTCATAAAAATCTTACATTGGTGTGAGGGGAAGACTGAAAAAAATCTGTGCCGACGAACACTGTCAGGAATCACTTGGCAAGCCTCCTGATGCCGGATATTGATGTCAATGTGCGTGCAGTGAAGCAAAAGGTAACGATAGCGTTCTTTACATCCTATTCCACCAGTGCTCATCAAACGTAAAAATTTCCGATTTTTATCCTATCCCTAGGTAGGGTAACCTGGGTAGGATATGAATTTCCATCCCAGGGTTAAGTCCAGGATTCCCTTATCTGGTGTACAAGAATTATATAATTCACTCTGTATAATGGTGAGAGTGTGCTTGCAGTCATTTTGGATTAACAACACATGAAGCCTTAACCCTTATCTTGCTGAATATTAATTTAAGCCACACCCATTTCTGTCTATCAACCAATCAAATTACTTGATGTAATTTATTGCTTCAAATTCATAAACTGAATGCGAAACTGTGTAGATCCTGATCAGATGGCTTCTTCAGAAGCCATCTGACCTGGATCTACACTGTTTGCAAAGATAGGGGTTGTCGTGAACAGCGAGATAAGGGTTAAGGGTCATTTTGTATTGTCTCCCAGATAATATGAGAAAATCAATAGAAGAGATAGCTGTAGAGCAAAAGAGTAGGGATGGAATGAGAAATGCAAGGAAAGATATTGGAACATACGGTCAAGGTATTCAATGGGCCACTGCACTGTGTTACCCTGGTCAGCCTGGCCCCGAGGTTATAAAACTTTTTTCATGCTCAACTCAGCTGAGCATGAAACTTGTGATGCTCACAAAAATTAAAATACTAAGAAGTTGAGCTTTATTTCTTTCTCAGATAGCAGAGAATGTTATTTGTCCTGCTCACAAATTTTAAAATGCCAACAATTGTTGGCATTTTAAAATTTGTGAGCAGAACAAATTTCATGCTCAAGTGAGTTGAGCATGAAAGAAGTTTTATAACCTCGGGCCTGGCATTCACCTGCTTATTCAAGAAGGAATCTGTTGAAACAAATGTGCATTGTACTGATTAAACACTTATGTGTAAGTCTGCTGAGGAAAAGTGTGGTTAGGTAAACTGATTGGCTTTGTATGACCTATATACAGTAGAACTTCGATGGCTCGAACACCGATGACTCGTTTACCATGGATGTGTCGAACCCATTCTTGAGCCCCTAGCGAAATCCTCTGCATATGAAAAAGTGGGGGGTAATTAAGGAGATTTTAGTCTTTTATCTTGCAAATGTATGCTGTGTGTACTCATTAGAATCGCCTCGATGAGGCGATTCTAATGAGTACACACATCATACGATTTCATTATAGAACACCGAAAAGATGTCTAAAAGTATCTCGTTATGCCTCCTGACAGTAACCTCAGTGGCTCGAACTACCCCTGTCTCGAACAGATTTTCGTATTCCCAGAGGTGTTCGAGCCATTGAAGTTCGACTGTATTGTTGAATGGGCTTTTGAACTCCTTACAAACAAAGAGAAACCCTTTGTAATAGGAGCTGTTGCTGATCAGACCACACAGGTGCACAGACTGATCTGAGTCTTTCCTTGTTGCACAAGTCTTTGTAGGTTTTTTCCTGTGCCGGCTCATATTGCATAAATAGTGCTACATACATCACAACCACTTTATAACACTATTAATGGGGTCCAAAGCAGAAACAATGATAGTTAAACAAACGTATTATACCCAAACAAGAAAAACGCCAAATGGCATTATGGACAGGTTTTTAGCTCCACTGGCCGAAGGCCAGCGGGGCTATTGTCATGGCCCTGTGTCCGTCGTGCATCCGTGCGTTAACTTTTTCTTTAAGGAAGTGGCTATTGACAGCCGGCTGTCGATAGCGAATTCGCTATTGACAGCCGGCTGTCGATAGCGAATTCGCTATTGACAGCCAGCTAAGTTATTGGATATATAGACTTATATTTAAATGAATATAATCTGATAAAAAAACATGAATGCATAAATAAAAATGAAATAATTATAAAATATTAAAGTGAACTATTAAACTTTTTTCATAAAAATGAAAATTTTTCATCAGAATAATATGAACTATTAAACATGTTAAAGTGTTCATTAAACTTGAAGCATAAATGGTTGGAACTCTACAAAAGATGTAACTCCATGCTGTGGATAAAATAAATAAATAAATAAATAAATCTTTTGTTTTATAGATTATTAAGAATCTCAATAAATAATCAAAGGAGTCTAAATAATGTATATGCAAATATGTTTAGCTCGCCTGTACGGAGTACATGGAGAGCTATTGTTGTAACCTCAGTCGTCTGCTTGCACGTTTGCGTTCCTGTCACACTGTGTTGTTTTTCAAATGCTTATATCTCAACAGTCACTTATCACAGAGCACTCATATTTGGAACTTAAGTACCTGGGAGGGTCTTCGGATGACGTCAAAATATATCTAGGCCACTGTGACCTATATTTCATGGTTCAGTGATTTTGCCTAATATCTCAAATACTATTTGATGGAGAAATGTCATACCTGGTTTATTAGTTCCATGTAACCTGATAATTGACCATAAAATATATCTAGGTCTGTGTGACCTATATTTCGTGGTTCAGTGATTTTGCCTATTATCTTGAATACTTTTTGATGGAGAAGTGTCATACCTGGGTTATTAGGTTCATGTGACCCCATGATTGACCCAAAATATATCTAGGTCACTGTGACCTAAATTTCATGGTTCAGTGATTTTGCCTACCGTCTTGAATGCTATTTAATGTAGAAATGTCTCACCTGGATTATTAGTTTCATGTGATCTGATAGTTGACCTCAAAATATATCCAGGTCACCGCGACCTTTATTTCATGGTTCAGTGATTTGCCTATTATCTTGAATACTATTTGATGAAGAAACGTCATACCTGGATTATTTATTCCATGACTGACATTGAATTATATCTAGGTCACTGTGACCTATATTTCATGGTTCAGTGATTTGGCCTGTTATCTTGAATACTATTTGATGGAGAAATGTCTCACATGGATTATGAGTTCTGTGTGATCCAATGATTTACCTCAAAGTATATCTAGGTCATTGTGACCTATATTTCATGGGTCAGTGATTTTGCTTATTATCTTGAATACTATTTTGATGGAGAAATGTTAAACCTGGGAAATTTACTTCAATGTAACCAGATGACTGACCACAAAATAGATATAGGTCAATGTGACCTATATTTCATGATTCAGTGAGTCTGCCAAATATTTTGAATACTATTTTCTGGAGAAACTTCAATCCTGAATTATAAGTTTCATGTGACCTGATGACTGACATAGAAATATATCTATGTCAGTGTGACCTATTTTCATGGTTCAATGATTCTGCCTTATATTTCAGACAATTTGATTCTATAATGTAATATCTGGAATAAATGTTCCATGTGACCTGACCATTGACCTCAAAATATATCTAGCTGAGTGTGTTCATGGTTCAGTAGTTTTACCTTTTATCTTGAAGGCACAAAGCAGGTGAGTTATGCTGTCATGCGACAGCTCTTGTTACTGTACAAGTTAGCAGATCACTTTTAATATTTTGGATGTTGGCTATCGACAGCCAGCTGTCAATAACGATCGCCTTTCTTTTAATTCCAAAATTGGATAGATATACATGTACTAGGAGCTGCTAATCTGGAGCAATGTGTACAGCTGAGTATACATGCACAAACGAACATTTTCATGTCACACATGAGCCTTATCCAAACATAGCAGAAGGCACATTAGAGCTCTGGAGAAGGAGTAACGAGATTACTTCTGGCATTAAAATATGTTATGGGTACGTGTTAGAATTGCCTTGTTGAGGCTTTTCCAACAGATACCAGAAATGCCGGGTTAACACCATAGGTCTTGAGGAAAGTTTATCTAAATATCTAGGCTTTCCTCCTTATCTAGAGCTGTGGTGCAGTTCGGTTTCACATCAGGCTTTTGTAACAGTTTACTAAGCATTTAGTCTGAGAGACATTTAGACCTCTAAGCCCACCTTAGCAAAAGACTGATGTCCACACCAAGGCCTAGTTGTCTGATTCTCAGTAGACATGTATCTCTTCTTTAACCACTGACTAGACAAAATGGGTCTAGAGCTCTGAAGTTTGATTTTAAGTTTAACGTCCCCATCAACACTGTAAAGGTCATTTTGGAGACATTGCTTCCAATTTTGTGGGACTTTTATCGGATATTGAGATGAAATGACACCTCAAGCCTTGCTGCCCAATGAAACCAATAGGGTTTTATAAGCATGGAAGGGCTGACTCGCACTGCATTGCCTCGGCAGGCTTAGATCCTCTAAAAGGTTTACCAGTACTTGTGTGCGGATCAGTTTCAGCTCTGTGGGTAGCATCATGCAGTCCATCTATTTCTTCAAGCCCCGATTGGCGGGAGCTAAAATAACATTTTGGATTGTCCTATCTACATCTCTAACAGATCACTATTTACCATCGTTCTGATGATCACGATAACCCCTATCTTTTTAAAACAGTGTAGATCCAGATCAGATGGCTTCTGAATAAGCCAACTGATCATGATCTAAATGTTTGTTATTCAGTTTGTGAACTGGACAAATACATTATACACTGTGTATTCTGCAGTTTATTTGGTTAATAGACAGAAATGGGTGTGGCAAAATTAATTCATTCAGCAGGACAATGGTTAATTGTTGTGGACCTTGGAGTTTTACTATGTCAGTTTGTCCTATAAAACTGTTCGCTTTCCATATGCATGATTGGCCATGATATGATGCATAGATAACTTGTGAAACAAGAGGGCCCACAGGGCCCTGAATCGCTCACCTGAGTATCAGTGTCTCTATTACATTCTTGGCCCAAGGGCTATAATTTGAACAAACTTGGTAGCGGTCCACCAGATGAAGCTTCATACCAAATATCAAAGACCTGGGCCTTCTGGTTTCAGACAAGAAGAATTTTAAAGGTTTTCGCTATATAAGCCTATGTAAAACCAGTTAGCTGTGGCACGGGGGGCATTTTTTGGCACCAGGGCTATAATTTGAACAATCTCAGTAGAGGTCAACTAGATGAAGCTTCATGCCAAACATCAAAGACCTGGGCCTTCTGGTTTCAGTCAAGAAGATTTTTAAAAGATTTTTTTTTCCTATATAAGCCTATGTAAAACTAGTGTGTCCCGGCGCAGGGACATTTTTGGCTCCAAGGCTATTATTTGAACAATCTTGGTAGAGGTCCATTAGATGAAGCCTCATACCAAATATCAAAGACATGGGCCTTCTGGTTTCAGACAAGAAGATTTTTAAATGTTATCCCTGTATGCGCCTATGTGAAATCAGTGGGCATGGCGTGGGGGCATTTTTGGCCCCAGGGATATAATTTGAACACTCTTGGTAGAGGTCCACAAGATGAAGCTTCATACCAAATATCAAAGACCTGGCCTTCTGGTTTCAGACAAGAAGATTTTTAAAGGTTTTCCCTATATAAGTCTATGTAAAACTGGTGGGCCCTGGCGTGGGGGCATTTATGGCCCTAGGGCTATAATTTGAACAATATTGGTAGAGATCCACGAGTGGAAGCTTAATACCAAATATAAAAGACCTGGGCCTTCTTGTTTCAGACAAGAAGATTTTTAAAGGTTTTCCCTATATAAGGCTATGTAAACTGGTGGGCCCTGGCGTGGGGGCATATATGGCCCTAGGGCTATAATTTGAACAATATTGGTAGAGGTCCACAAGTGGAAGCTTCATACCAAATATCAAAGACCTGGGCCTTCTTGTTTCAGACAAGATTTTTGAAGGTTTTCCCTTTATACGCCTATGTTAAACCAGTGGGCCCTGGCGCGGGCGCATTTTTGGCCCCAGGACTATATTTTGAACAATCTTGGTGGAGGTCCACTAGATGAAGCTTCATACAAAATATCAAAGACCTGGACCATGAGGTTTCAGAGAAGATTTTCAAAATTTTCAGTATATAATATAATAAATTATATTAAATAACCTGTCCATAAATGTTTATAAAGCAAAACATACAATAAATTTGCAATAACCCATTTTCATCAATTTAGTTTGCTGGCTGTCAATAGCGAATTC
Organism: Lucinisca nassula; assembly: GCA_963580285.1. Taxonomy (NCBI): domain Eukaryota; kingdom Metazoa; phylum Mollusca; class Bivalvia; order Lucinida; family Lucinidae; genus Lucinisca; species Lucinisca nassula. The sequence goes on from OY757018.1 coordinate 98,489,852, forward strand.
GCTATCGACAGCCGGCTGTCAATAGCGAATTCGCTATCGACAGCCGGCTGTCAATAGCGATCGCCTTTCTTTAAACATCTTCTCCTCCTAAACTACTGGGCCAATTGTAACCAAACTTCACAGGAATGTTCCTTACATAGTCCTCTTCTAAATTCCTTCAAAGAATTTTGTTACACCCAGAACTCTGGTTGCCATGGCAACAAAACCAAAAAAAAAATAAAAATCTTTAAAAATCTTCTCCTCCAAAACCACCTGTTGGATTTCATTTTTATTTTGCATGACTGTTCCTTGGGTTGACCTCTTTCAGATTCCTTGAAGAAATTTTGATCCGACAAAAAACATGGCCGCCATGGGCGGGGCTTATTTTCCCTATTTAACATATAGTGTAATGCTAAAACATCTTCTCCTCCTAAACTATTGGGCCCATTGTAACCAAACTTCACAGGAATGTTCCTTACTTAGTCCTCTTCTAAATTCCTTCATAGAATTTTGTTACACCCAGAACTCTGGTTGCCATGGCAACAAAACAACACAAAATATTAAAAATCTTTAAAAATCTTCTCCTCCAAAACCACCTGTTGGATTTCATTTTTATTTTGCATGAATGTTCCTTGGGTGGACCCCTTTCAGATTCCTTGAAGAAATTTTGATCCGACAAAAAACATGGCCGCCATGGGCGGGGCTTATTTTCCCTATTTAACATATAGTGTAATGCTAAAACATCTTCTCCTCCTAAATTACTGGGCCAATTGTAACCAAACTTCACAGGAATGTTCCTTACTTAGTCCTCTTCTAAATTCCTTCAAAGAATTTTGTTACACCCAGAACTCTGGTTTCCATGGCAACAAAACCACACAAAAAATTAAAAATCTTTAAACATCTTCTCCTCCAAACCCACCTGTTGGATTTCATTATCCCCTCGCACAACATAGTTGTGAGGGGGGATATAGCATTTGTCCCGTACGTACGTACATAAGTACGTACTTTTGTCATCGCTCTAGCGCCACGTACATACGTACTTTTGTCATCGCTCTAGCGCCACGTACGTACGTACGTACTTTTGTCATCGCTTTAGCGCCTACATTTCTTGTCCGATTTTAATATAACCTCACACAAACGTTCCTTACGACAATATCTGGAGGAAGATCGACTTTCAAGGTCATGACCTCAAGGTCGTCACTCTGGCTATTTTTGAAAAACTTTGTCATGGCTCTAGCGCCTACATTTCTCCCCCAATTTCAATATAACTTCAAACAAATGATCCTTATAAAAATATCTCGAGCGAGTTGGACTTTCAAGGTCATGACCTCAAGGTCAAGGTCACTGTGGCTATTTTTTAGAAAAACATTGTCATCGCTCTAGCGCTTACATTTCTTCACCAATTTCAATATAACTTCACACAAATGATCCTTATAAAAATATCTTGAGCGAGTTCCACTTTCAAGGTCATGGCTTCAAGGTCAAGGTCACAGTGGCTATTTTTAGAAAAACTTTGTCATCGCTCTAGCTCCTACATTTCTTCACTGATTTCAATATAACTTCACACAAATGTTCCTTATGACAATATCTTGAGCGAGTTTGACTTTCAAGGTCATGACCTCAAGGTCAAGGTCACTGTGGCTATTTTTAGAAAAAACATTTTCATCGCTCTAGCGCCTACATTTCTTCACCAATTTCAATATAACTTCACACAAATGTTCCTTATAAAAATATCTCCAGCGAGTTCCACTTTCCAACTCATGGCCTCAAGGTCAGGGTCACTGTGGCTATTTTTAGAAAAAACTTTGTCATCGCTCTATTGCCTATATTTCATCACTGATTTCAATATAACTTCACACAAATGTTCCTTATGACAATATCTCAAGCGGGTTCGACTATCAATGTCAAGGCCTCAAGGTCAAGGTCAAGGTCACTGTGGCTATTTTTTAGAAAAACTTTATCATCACTCTAGCGTTTACATTTCTTCACCAATTTCAATATAACTTCATACAAATGTTCCTTATGACAATATCTCTAGCGAGTTCCACTTTCAAGGTCAAGGTCACTGTGTCTATTTTTTAGAAAAACTTCGTCATCCCTCTAGCGCTTACATTTCTTCATCGATTTCAATATAACTTCACACAAATGTTCCTTATGACAATATCCAGGGCGTCAAGTTACCTATATTTACCTATATTTTCCTATATTTCAGGTCATTACTGTAATAGACAGTCCCTGGCAGGCATCATCACCATAATGTTTACATTAATCTCCATTAAACAGACTTCATCTCCACTTGGATTATACAACAGAGCTTGTAAGGAACTGTAGAACCCAGAGGATAATGCGGTGTATCACTGATTACCACAAAGTTAATAATCTAGGATCAAAAGTGACTCAATCAAACATTTACCTGTTTTTTCCAAAAGCGCACACTTGTTTACAAGAATGTACTGTTTTCCTCAGGGATTCTTCAGAGCAATCATTTATCCACATAATATAACGTTTAGCATTATTAGTTGATCACAAGTGGTCACTAGATAACATTCAGGTTATGCCTCTATCAGTATAATTCAAGTATTTCAATATTTGTCTGACTCCAAAGTAAGATTCTGTTGTCAAGTCCGCCATTTTGGATTCAGTAGTTTGACAGCCGGTGCAGTGAAACGGGTCAAATTCTGTCCATACACTTTATCCAGTGATATATTTAGGTGATGAGGTTTACTGGTATTGTTGGCAACCTGGAAGATTCATCTTCGGTGGCAGCAACACTTGTAAACTGTTCTAAAACCACATTTTAGGTGGTCAACTATGTCGTCATGGGCATCGTCTGCAGCCCGGCCCGCTTCACACCGGACTTTACAAATTACAACGTACTCACTAAGAATTGGTCACAGTACCGTACATCAAACTTATCCTTGAGCCTTAAAGTTTATATCCCGGAAGGTTTCCCTTCCTTGCAGTGTTTATATTGTTTGTATTTTGACGGAGAAGCTGACCTCAGAGTCGAGGGCAGCCCGGAATCCTGGTGCTCACATCGAGGCGACCCGGAGACGGGCGCTTTCTGATTGGTTCATCAGTTGACCGGGCTTCCCCTGGCGCTGAGTCATTGGTCATCTTTGATCATGTGGGTACATGACCGGAGACTATAAATACGAGACGCGCAGGCGTTTCTGGATCTTCGGATCACAGACGGGTCGCGACGGTTTCCCGTGACCAGTAGTCGGCCATAACCAGAGTTCGACTGGCGCCAAGATTTAAACAGCCCGGGCGTCCTCCGATCAGAGCCAGTATATCAACTGTGGCCTACTAGCCTGACGTATTCCACATCAACAAGAAAAACCAGTTAACCACAGTTCTAAGTATGAATACTAGATGCTTTTATAGAGCCGGACCAGTCCGTACTCGTGTTCGTCCGGTACCTAATATTCATTGGAATGCTTTGTGAACCACCGCGGCGACTTTGCGTATATGTACCCGCATGTTCCCGTCTTAAATGAATGTGATGGAATAATTGTGACCTAGTCTAAATGAGCCTTTTCCTTGGTGACGTATGAAAGATTTTATCCTGATTTCTAAAGACAATTTATTTCCATTAACTCACTTTAGTTCCATATTGCCTTTATTTCATTAGAGTTATCTTGCATTACAATAATTGATAGTCTGAATGACAAGAGTAAATGATCCTGACGTAAAACAAGCTCGCTTTTCATTTCTTTATCCTGTCTCACATGCCTGGGGTGAGTACAGTTTTGGTGAAACAGAAGTGGGATAATATTTATTTCATTAAATATTGACGCTATTTGGGACCCAATAAATAAATAAATAAATAAATAAAAAATAAGTTTTTCTCAGAAGGGCATAGCTAAACCCTAAAAATGTCAGACATAGATTCAGACTCCGAGGTGCAATTTAACACTGGGTTAAACAGGCATCCTGGAGATTACAATCCCGATGATAGCCAGGATGAAAGCGTTAATGAGAGAAACCATGAGTCACAAAGTGAGACTGAAAATAATGAAGAGCAAAGCTCCGTTATAAATGTTGAAATGGGCGTAACCAGCCCACAGCATCCTATTGAAATCAATGCGAGTCAATCTGAACCCTCACATCGTATGCCGAGATGTCCTAGTGCACGAAGGGACATCCTTAGAACCCACCCCGACCAGCAAAGACACAGACCATCCTGCAGCCAGAGGCATAATTCCAGTGAACCAGAGCGCTCTCGTCGTGGTTGCCGTTTTGTTGATAACCCGGATCAACATTCCCGTTCCAGTCATCCACGTGTTGACAACCCAGGTCGACACAGCCGTCAAACGAGGTCCGGTGTTGCTCACCCGGAGCAACAGAGCCGCTGCCCGGACATTTCCAACCGTCATACGAGGTCCGGTGTTGCTCACCCGGAGCAACAGAACCGACGCCCGGACGAACCCTGCCACTATGTAAGCGATACAGACGGGTATTTCCGACCGCCGTACCGATATGATCCTGGCACCTATCGCTTTTCCGAAGGTCAGGACAAATACAACGGCCCTAAACGAACAAGTCGTTCCAACAGCTTTAGTCACGATCGCTATAGCCCTCGGCGACGTGCAAGGAGTCCATCCCCGCGGTATCACAGGGCAATGCGCCACCCACGACATCGGTCCCGACGACCCAAGAGCCCTATGAGGCCTTATTGCAGTCCCTATAGGCCACAGAATAGTTCGGATTCTCTGTTCCCGTTGCGTAGTCCTGGGAGGGGAGATATGAATCAGAGTAACCGTCAAAGCAGACGTATACCCCATGGGCGGCCAGATTATAAGGAACACCTTGTGTCAAGACCACGTCCTCACCCAGACCCTTACGACAGCGATTCTGGTGATAACGCATCAGACGGTGAACATCACAGACCTAGGCTAGGCATTGAGGATGAGCAGGTGCACTACTCGTCTCGCTATCATGGAGTGCCAAAAATAAAGCCGGAACCGTACACTGGAAATGAGGACTGGGAGGAATACCAATCTCATTTTGAGGACTGTGCGGAGTTATCGAGGTGGGATCACCGAAGTAAGGTCCTGTTTTTAGCGGCTAGTTTGAAAGGGTTGGCAAGAACATACTATATGAGCCTGGACACGCAGGACAAGCGCAGCTATTCATCATTGACATACAGGATGAAACAAAGATTTGGAAGTAGCCGGCATGCAATAAAATGGCTAAACCAGTTGGAACTAAGGCAGCGTAAGCCCGGAGAAAGCATCACGGCCCTGGGTGATGAACTGAGACAGATAGCTAAAAAGGCTTACCGGAACCTGGATTCAAATGCACAAGAAACGCTGGCCCTTAACCAGTTATATAAGCATATACGTGTAGAAATGAAGTGTCGATGCATAGATCATGACTGCCAATCTGTCCAACAGGCGGTCGAAGTTATAGAGAGGTACGAGGCTATTCTCGGAGAAGCTGGACAGGAGCGTAAGAAAAATAATGTGAGGGCTATCGACATGAAAACGGAAGTCCAAAATACAGAATCAAGCGTATCAAATATCCTTAAAAAGTTAGATGCCCGCCTTGAGAAGCTCGAAAGCTTGCAACTCGCACAAAAGATTGCAGGCCCTGGAAATCAACACTGGAGACCCAACACTGGCAGCAAGAGTAGGTGCTGTTTTCACTGCTCCTCGCCTGACCACCTCGTAAAAAGCTGTCCTGTAAAAATCCGCCAAGGACCGAAACCGAGATATCAAGGCCCGAATAATGGCATTATGCAAGCAAACAGAGTCCCGCTAAATGAAGCATTCCAAGCCGCACCGGGCACGACCCCGTCGCAAGTCCAATTTCAACATAAAGCACCGCAGCAGCAAGCAGGCTATGTACCCAACTTTAACGTTCCGCCACCGTTCGTCCCGGAAAACGGTCAGCTGTCGGCTCAGTAGGCCTTGAGTCGACAGTCGAGAAAGAAAAATGGCCTGCAGAGGATCCTCCAGAAAGAAAAATACGGTCAGGCCACATAGGGGAAACGACAATGAAAGGGGACAATGGCTTTTATACCAGAGGATTTATTCTAAATGCACCTGTAGACTTTTTGATAGACAATGGATCCACTGCTTCTCTTTTATCCTCCCGCAAATATAATGAACTTAGAAATGGACTAGACCCTTTAGTGCGACCCATTAGCTCGATTGTCTATGATGCAAGTGGCCGGGAAATTAAATCATATGGAGCAATAAATATTAATATTTATCTAGGGGGCTGTGATTTTGAGCAAACATTAATAATTTGCGATATTCAGCAAGATGGCGTAATAGGACAGAACTTTCTTCTTAAGTATGCCGAAAACATTAGTTATAAACATGGCCGTATCAACACTAGGGTTAACGAAATAATCTGTTGGGTAGGGGACGACACTACAGCAACACGCAGAGTAGTGGTCAGGAAAACCACTACCATACCATCACTGACCGCTACATGGCTGCCTATTGAAATCCCCGGGTCAGAGAAGTTGAGCAAATATGGATATGTAGAGGCAAGTATTACTCCAAACCCAGAACTTGCCATTATACCGGGTATAATAGATTTGCAAACGACTGAGAAATGCATCAGCATAGTAAACCATTCAGAAGACCCAATCACTCTCTATGCCAAGCAACCCGTCGGTACGTGCGAGTCATACGAAGACAGTGAACCTACAACTATTTTGCATAAAGAGAACACACATAGTGCCTATTGTAGCCCATTTTCGAAAGGCCATGGAGGTTCTGCTGATGGCTCGAATAGTAGATCACATGTACCGCGGTGCAATGACCCCGCTCCTCCTCAAATAGAAATCTACAGTACCGACAACGGTCAACGTTGTCAGAACGCAATCTACAGTACTGACAACGATCAAAGTTGTCAGAACATAATCTACAGTACCGACAACGGTCAAAGTCAACAAAACGCAATCTACAGTACTGACAACGATCAAAGTTGTCAGAACATAATCTACAGTACCGACAACAGTCAAAGTCAACAAAACGCAATCTACAGTACTGACAACGATCAAAGTTGTCAGAACATAATCTACAGAACCGACAACGGCCACAGCCAACAGAACATAATCTACAGTACCGACAACAGTCAAAGTCAACAAAACGCAATATACAGTACTGACAACGATCAAAGTTGTCAGAACATAATCTACAGAACCGACAACGACCAAAGTCAACAAAACACAATCTACAGTACCGACAACGATCAAGGTTGTCAGAACGTAAGCTACAGTACGGACAACAGTCTAAATTGCCAGAAAGCAATCTACAGTACTGCTGGCAGTCAACGTTTACCGAATGCCACTGAGCTGGGAATAACAACCTCCAACATGAGTTCCAAGTCAGTGCTATTACAGCTCGATCCAGACCACCGTCAACGTGCGCAAAAGCAAGCAGGTTCGTTATATAATACCCTCGAAGCTCAGCACCACCACCTCAAACAGTTGCTGACGAACGCTGAAGGTAGGCAGGAACCACCAATTTACAGTTCTACCAATATTCCACCTAACCAAATCAGCCGAGTAGAAAGCGAAGCTCAGAAAGAGTCAGGCAGATCCAGCTCGCCTCAACACTATGCAGTAGAGCAATGTCATGAAACTTCTCATTCCTCTCCCAGCCCAAGGCACGAAATGCACAAGCCCTCTTTACTCGCTAATTGGAATGTGAGGGCCATGCAAAATATGAGTCCGCCTTCTGAAAAGGAGCCTGCAGTTGGCATTGAGCAAATTAAACCACACACTGCCGATTCTAGCCTTCCTGAAACTCTGCAAGATCTGCTCTCGAGGAGTTCGGAGCATCTAAAAGCTGAAGAGATTGAGCAACTGGCAAAACTTCTACAGGACTATCAGGATGTCTTTGCCAGATCATCCAGTGACCTTGGCCGATGCGATCGGGTCCAGCATAAGATCAATACTGGTAATGCCATCCCTGTGCGCCAGCCTGCACGACGCTTGCCCTTTGGTAAGAGGCTTGCCGAGCAAGCCGAGATCAAGAAGATGCTTGATAGAGGCGTCATTGAGCCATCTAACAGCCCATGGAGTTCCCCGGTTGTCCTAGTAACAAAGAAAGATGGCAGTATCCGTTTCTGTGTGGACTACCGGGTCCTTAACAGCCTAACTGTGAAGGATGCCTATCCTATCCCTAGGGTTGATGAGTGCTTAGATGCTCTATCCGGATGTAAATGGTATAGCTCTATGGATTTAAACTCGGGGTTTTGGCAGGTGGGTCTCCACCCTGAAGACAGAGAGAAATCTGCATTTGCTACTAGTCTAGGATTATTTCAATTCACTGTTATGCCGTTTGGACTTGTAAACAGTCCTTCGACCTTCGAGAGACTAATGGAAGATGTCCTCAGAGGCCTGCAGTGGGAGGAATTGTTGCTTTATATGGATGACATAGTTTCCCCAAGTGAGTCTGTCGAGGAAGGCCTGCAACGTCTGCGCAACATCTTTGAAAGACTACGAGTTGCAAACCTAAAGCTCAAGCCCTCTAAATGCTCTTTCTTCCAGAAGAAAATAAGATTCCTTGGTCACATTGTATCCGAGTCTGGGGTAGCTACTGACCCGGAGAAATTATCCGCCATTAAAGACTGGCCAATCCCACGTTCGGCCAAACAAGTGAAGAGCTTCCTAGGGCTTTGCTCCTACTATAGGCGCTATGTCAAAGATTTCGCCAAGATAGCTAGACCTCTTCACTTAGTATCGGACAAGAAAGCTAAATTTACATGGAATGATCCGTGCCAGGAAGCATTTGAACATCTGAAGAAAGCTCTTATGAGCTCCGACATACTCTCTTATCCGATTCCGGGACTCAGATTCATCCTAGACACGGATGCCAGTGATGTCAGTGTGGGTGCGGTTCTTTCACAAGAACAGGATGGCCGTGAACGGGTCATTGCTTACATGAGTAAGGCAATCAATAAACACGAACAGTTATATTGCACTACAAGAAAAGAACTGCTGGCTGTCATTTATGCTTTGCGGTCTTTTCATTCATATCTGTATGGGCAGCCTGTCTTGTTAAGGACAGACAATTCAGCGGTCAGCTGGCTTAGACAGCTAAAAAATCCGACTGGCCAGATAGCAAGATGGATACAGGAAGTAGAAACTTACGACCTCACCATTCAGCACCGTCCTGGTCTTAAGCATTCCAATGCTGACGCCCTCTCAAGAAGGCCATGCAAGGTCTGCAAACACCAGGAAATGCTTAGTGTCGAAGCAAAAGCAGAATTAGATAGCGACCAGGAAAGCGGTCCCAAAAGTACAGGCCTCAGTCTTGAGACTGACTCCCCAGGTGAAAACTGTGATGCTAAATCCCAGATAATTCGGGATCTTAATGTCACAGCAGTTCCACGGGGTACCGAAGTTCTTTTACAGGGCTGGACAAAAGAAGATATCCACCAGGCTCAGCTGCAAGACCCTAACATCAGTCCCCTTATGACTGCAATCGAAACCAACTCCAGACGACCTAATTGGGACCAGGTTTCCAGCGGACAAGCTTCTTTGAAGACCCTTTGGCGCCAGTGGGACCGACTAACGATTGTGGATAATCTCCTATACTGCGGTTATTATGACAAAGACCTAGAGCAGTCCAAGAATTTGCTGGTTGTCCCCAAATGCAAGTGTGCAGACTTATTGCGGAACTTCCATGACATACCAACAGCTGGTCATTTGGGAAGTGATAAGATGCTTTATCGGCTGAGAAACTCCTTTTATTGGCCTGGAATGAAGGAAGATGTCGTGCGATATTGCAATTCCTGTGACAAGTGTATTGCCCGTAAAACACCAAACCAGCCAAGTAGAGCACCTCTGAAGCCATACCAGGTCGGGGAACCGATGGAGAAGATAGCTATGGATATCCTTGGTCCACTTCCAGTATCTGAGAAAGGCAACCGGTTTATTCTAGTGCTTGCAGACTGTTTTACCAAGTGGACTGAAGCCTACGCCATGCCGAACCAGGAATCTAGCACGATAGTAGAACTGGTCGTCAATGAGTTCATTTGTCGCTTTGGTACTCCGCTTCAAATCTTAACAGACCAAGGAACCAATTTCCAGTCCAAACTCTTCTCTGATGTATGCAACTTTCTTAAGATAGATAAGATCAACACCAGTAGTATGAGACCCCAAGCCAATGGAATGGTGGAGCGGTTCAACAGGACCCTGCAGACAATGCTCACAAGCTTTTGTGAAAATGACCAGAAGGCGTGGGATAGGTACCTTCCCCAGCTGATGATGGCGTACAGAGCTTCACAACACAGCACCACTCACTTGACCCCGAATCTTTTGATGCTGGGCAGGGAAGCTGTATTACCTGCAGAAGTAGTGACTGGTCTTCCATACAGCCACCAGGACTGCAATCTCCCAACTGATGAAGATCAGTACGTTTTCAGACTCAGAGAGCGGTTTGCTAAAGCACATGATGTAGCTCGAAAGAATATGCGGAACCACTCTGAATATCAGAAAAGGCGTTATGACCTAAAAGCTCGCAAGAAACTGCTAGAACCAGGCCAAGCAGTATGGTTATACAATCCAACCAGGCGAGTTGGGGTTAGCACCAAACTTACCTGCAAATGGAAGGGTCCATATGTCGTGATCAGAAGACTAGATGATGTTACTTACCTTGTCAAGAACTCGCCGAAGCAGAAAGCCAAGGTCTACCATGTAGATAGGCTTCTTCCCTATCAAGGACGAAATCCACCTACATGGTTCGACAAAGGGAAATTACAAGGGAGAAGTCAATAAACAACGACAGATACATTTATTTGATTGTTTTTAAAGATACAGTTCAATAAATAAGTTTCAAATTATCAATGTTATTTGCACATGTACTAAATAATAGCTTCACAATAAACATTTAAGTATATCAGTTAGTTCTTGTCAAACGATCTTCGTTCGTCAGTTGTCGTGATATTATCGTTGTGGTCATCCAGATCTTCTACATGTACCTAAAGCATATATAACAGTTTTACTTCGATGCCGTGAGAGAAAAGGTGGCGGTTCTCTGAACGCACCAGATCTCCATGGGGTATTATAAAACCGGAAGTGGATAGGACCAGGGCCTGATCAACCGCTGATCCATTCACTTGGGTTGAGCATCAACGAGCTTGAGTCCGGATAGAAAGCTAGGATGCTGAATAATTTTTCTAGAGGATGCTTTATTGGAGATGTACATGTGGAAAAAGGAGTTGACCACAGTGTCGAGTATTTTCGTCTGCGAGTAACCTAATATCGCTGTACAGATCGTGTGATGCGGAAAAATGTGGTTCATAAAGCATTCAATTATTACGAACATTTTGATTCTATTCTGTAACAGTTATCCTTACAAGACATTTGTTCAAAGTTATGACATAAATTAAGAGAATAAAATGGGACACCAGCCTGTCATAGTTGATCAGGAGCTGATGGGCATTTCCTAGCAGATTACTGAACAGTTTATGGCATATAACCTGTTGACTTAAAAGGGAAGATTCATAGCAACTTCAAAGAATTTCCTTTGACAACATGATGTTTCCTGTCTGTATGTTAATAAAGAACACTCAATTTAGCACTGTACAAAAACTATAACTGCTTAAATATGGCTGACAAATGCATAATAGACTGAACTGTTCTAACAACGGAATGTTAGAAGGGCTCAGGTTAATGAAGTAGCCATGTGACAGGTTCCAGTAGCCCATGGATCATTATCTTTATTATTTGACCCTCCTGTGTTTTCAGAATGTCCTGTTGGCACTGCAAGGAGACCTTCCTAAACCAGAAACTCCTGAAAAACCATGTGGGCACCATCCATGGGGGACTAACTGTTGTCTGCCCTTTCTGCAACAGAAGTGAGCAGAGTTTTAAACGGGTCTCCGACTTGAAGGTCCACGCCAGAAAGTTTCATGAACAACAGGTCCAGAAACTACCTCCAGGAATCTTCTCTGAAAACAATGGTTTTTGGTGTGCCATCCATCCCAGCGACTACCGCCAGCTTATTAAGCCATCAGCGAGATCATCTGAACCAGCTATCCAGATGAGAACCCTGATACTGGACTGGGCCAAATTAATGGGTTCAAAGGCTTCCCGCTCCAGAGATGATTTCCTGCAAGGATGGAAGGAGCCTGAATCATTCTCACTGGTCGTTGAGGATGACGAGCTTGATTATCTTGACCAGGAACAGAAGCCCACAAGTTTTCAAGGCGATCAGATCAGTATATGCTGTTAAAAAGCCGTCTCTTCAATTATGAAACCCTGCGAGCCATTGCGAATGGGGACTTAAAGGATGATAAGTGGCTAACTATGTTAGAGGCCGGAGCTATGATGAGGGACACATCCAATGATAAACTGTTGAAAATTTGTCATTCCATTAAATTAAGGCTTCTTAAGGATTAATGTGGGATTGCTAAACTTAATCTAATCAGCATCTGAATATATAAATTACAGAAGTATCACAGTAACAACCAATTTATATTATATCGCGGACTCCATATCATTTCAGTCAATCATGGACCAGGAATCGTCTTCTAGTTCAAGCGGACAAAGTAGTATTCAAGAAGCTTCTATTGAGTGTACTGATGGTATTCACTCCACTTCTGGTACTGTCCAAACCATTAAATATCTGGACGATTTACTTCTGGTCAGTGAGGATAAGTTCCAGCTTCCCACACAGGAGGACGTCAATCTGAATAATGAAAATTAAATAGTGTTAATTAAAATGCCAGTCAGTACTGCTTGATCGCACCTGAGCTGACCTCAGGTCTTGACCAACAGCTGTGCTATTAACGTGAACTTTGGGGTGTGCTGTTGTTGGTCGGGATCTGTTATGCACCTCAGCTGCGATTAGCAGTCTGATAAAGGCGGAATAATAATAATAATAATAATAATGAAATCTACATATAAATAAGGAAATAGGCTACCTCAGAATACCAGAAGTTAATTCCATTATCAAAGTGTTTAATGTGAATGTGTGATGCCAGTTGGTATTGCTTGATCACACCTGAGTTAGTCTCAGCCTTGACCAGCAGCTGTACAATTAACGTGAACTTGGTGGCGTACGGTTGTTGGTCATGTTCTGTGATACACCTCAGTTGCGATTAGCAAACCAATAAAGGCATATCAAATAAGAATCTACAAGTGAAATTCAAGAAGAAAGTTATACAAGTGGACTGCATTTATTCATTATGTGGAAAGTGATGCCAGTTGGTATTGCTTGATCGCACCTGAGTTAGTCTCAGCCGTGACCAGCAGCTGTACAATTAACGTGAACTTGGTGGCGTACGGTTGTTGGCCATGTTCTGTGATACACCTCAGTTGCGATTAGCAAACCAATAAAGGCATATCAAATAAGAATCTACAAGTGAAATTCAGGATGAAAGTTATACAAGTGAACTGCATTTATTCATTATGTGGAAAGTATAGGCAATATCATTAATTCAACAGTGGAAGTATATTATTTCTATTCCATAAACGGGAAACATAGTATAACAGTCTGTACAAATTCAGGAGAATTTATTTTTCAAGGGAGGGGAGAGTGTAATAGACAGTCCCTGGCAGGCATCATCACCATAATGTTTACATTAATCTCCATTAAACAGACTTCATCTCCACTTGGATTATACAACAGAGCTTGTAAGGAACTGTAGAACCCAGAGGATAATGCGGTGTATCACTGATTACCACAAAGTTAATAATCTAGGATCAAAAGTGACTCAATCAAACATTTACCTGTTTTTTCCAAAAGCGCACACTTGTTTACAAGAATGTACTGTTTTCCTCAGGGATTCTTCAGAGCAATCATTTATCCACATAATATAACGTTTAGCATTATTAGTTGATCACAAGTGGTCACTAGATAACATTCAGGTTATGCCTCTATCAGTATAATTCAAGTATTTCAATATTTGTCTGACTCCAAAGTAAGATTCTGTTGTCAAGTCCGCCATTTTGGATTCAGTAGTTTGACAGCCGGTGCAGTGAAACGGGTCAAATTCTGTCCATACACTTTATCCAGTGATATATTTAGGTGATGAGGTTTACTGGTATTGTTGGCAACCTGGAAGATTCATCTTCGGTGGCAGCAACACTTGTAAACTGTTCTAAAACCACATTTTAGGTGGTCAACTATGTCGTCATGGGCATCGTCTGCAGCCCGGCCCGCTTCACACCGGACTTTACAAATTACAACGTACTCACTAAGAATTGGTCACAGTACCGTACATCAAACTTATCCTTGAGCCTTAAAGTTTATATCCCGGAAGGTTTCCCTTCCTTGCAGTGTTTATATTGTTTGTATTTTGACGGAGAAGCTGACCTCAGAGTCGAGGGCAGCCCGGAATCCTGGTGCTCACATCGAGGCGACCCGGAGACGGGCGCTTTCTGATTGGTTCATCAGTTGACCGGGCTTCCCCTGGCGCTGAGTCATTGGTCATCTTTGATCATGTGGGTACATGACCGGAGACTATAAATACGAGACGCGCAGGCGTTTCTGGATCTTCGGATCACAGACGGGTCGCGACGGTTTCCCGTGACCAGTAGTCGGCCATAACCAGAGTTCGACTGGCGCCAAGATTTAAACAGCCCGGGCGTCCTCCGATCAGAGCCAGTATATCAACTGTGGCCTACTAGCCTGACGTATTCCACATCAACAAGAAAAACCAGTTAACCACAGTTCTAAGTATGAATACTAGATGCTTTTATAGAGCCGGACCAGTCCGTACTCGTGTTCGTCCGGTACCTAATATTCATTGGAATGCTTTGTGAACCACCGCGGCGACTTTGCGTATATGTACCCGCATGTTCCCGTCTTAAATGAATGTGATGGAATAATTGTGACCTAGTCTAAATGAGCCTTTTCCTTGGTGACGTATGAAAGATTTTATCCTGATTTCTAAAGACAATTTATTTCCATTAACTCACTTTAGTTCCATATTGCCTTTATTTCATTAGAGTTATCTTGCATTACAATAATTGATAGTCTGAATGACAAGAGTAAATGATCCTGACGTAAAACAAGCTCGCTTTTCATTTCTTTATCCTGTCTCACATGCCTGGGGTGAGTACATTACCTATAATAACCTATAAAATCCTATATTTTACTAAAATACCTATAAATACCTATAATTTGGAATTTTGTGTAAGCAAGGAATAGAAAGTTTCTAAAAAAATCTTTGACAGTAGATGTTTTCTATAATATTTGAGCTTAATAAGCTGTTTCCTTTAAGGAATTTGTATTCCTTTTTGGTGTAGCAACCCAGTCCAGCCCAGGTTTTGGAAAGCTTTAGCTAGTGGCAGTTCTGCTATTTTCTAAATCTCAAAGTTGTTCAACAAATTTCAGTCCATGCTGAATTCTCGTAGGCCTGTATGAAATTAATTTGCAGTATTTCTGCAGAAATATTGTGACAGGATTCTGACATGAAACCTGTATGAAAAATTTTCAAATAGAATATCCACAAAGAATTTTCACTAAAATTGTCTTCGAGATGGGATTCAGATGGGAATCCATGTGGAAAAGCTTGTGAAATATTTAAATAAGCAGAAAAATTGATGCAGGATTCCTGTAGAAAAAAAAAGCCCAGACAGGATTCCTGTATAAATTACTGACAGGATTCCTTCATGGTTCCTGCATGAATTATTGGTAGGATTCCTGAATAAATTATTGACAGGATTTCTGCCTGAGCTTGTGACAGTATTACTGTCTGTATATTCCTGCAGGATTCCTGCTAATTAAAATATTTGGTCCAGTTTCATTAACATAACACAATCATATTAACATACACTGTAAAATTATGAGTTTTTATCTATACACAATAAGGAAGGAATATACTTGTGCTGGAAAAGACCATACAAAAACCTTGCATTCTACTTACATATAAACTTTCATGTAACTCTAGAATTTGAATCCTTGGCTTTCCAAAGATCCACTGTGATCTAATAACTTCCGTCCGCAAACACATACATAAATATGTGGGTGGGGTGCAATCTTTGCAGTTTGCAAACATAAAACTTTTGACACCCCACTAGTTAAGCATTTAATCAATTTAAAATACTGTTAATCGAAAATACTAAAAGTAACTCAGTGTCTTTTAAAATATAGTTATAAATCCTCAGAACAGCTTTATTCTTGTAAAGGTGTAAAGCAACACACAAAGCTAGCCATCATCCCTGATGCCTTTGAATGTGTTATAGGAGTGCTCCCGCCAAAATATTATGTTTCAGGAAGTTATTATGCTCTATTTTCATGCCAGACTTTTAAACAGAATTTCTGTTACGATCTGGCCATTTTCCTTGTGGAATCTGTAACCAAATCCCGTGTCCTGCTAGTCAGACAGGAAAAAAAGAGTTCCACCATGATTTATGTTACTGTCCACAAAGACTCCATGTGGAATCATGTCTGAATTTTTTCCGGTGGTTGCCAAGGCAAACCAAATCAGGGGAAAATAAGAAAAAAAAAAACAACTTTAGAAATCTTCTTGTCTGAAACCAGAAGGCCCAGGTCTTTGATATTTGGTATGAAGCTTCATCTAGTGGGTCTGTAAGATTATTCAAATTATAGCCCTAGGTCCAAACCTGGCTCTGCCCAAGGGCCCACTGGTTTTACATAGGCTTATAGAGGGAAAACCTTAAAAATCTTCTTGTCTGAAACCAGAAGGCTCAGGCTTTGATATTTGGTATGATGCTTTGTATAGTGGACCTTGACCACGATTGTGCAAATTATAGCCCTGGGACCAAAAATGGACCCTCCATGGGGCCTACTTGTTACACTATGGATCATGTGAGCAATCCAGGGCCATCTTGTTTAAAGGGAAGAATGCCCCATGTTTTGATTCTAAAACACATAAGGTGGTTATGATGATATTTAAGTAGATCACTCAGTTCTGTATCAAACATACATTGAGGGCATTCATTAGAATCATCTACTAAGGACTGATTTTTATGGAGATTTATTAAAGATTTTTTCCTTAATTATAACCAGCTGACCACCTTATCTATTTCTATATGTTGTATTATTAATAAAAGAGAGAGCTGGTAGGTGGTGGTGGTGGAAAAATACAAATCTGGCTTGTTTTCTTCAGTGTAGGCAACCTATAATATCCTATATTTCTGGCCGCTAGATACCTATATTTCTGGACCTAACCTATATTTTTGACTCCTAATATCACTTGACGCCCTGCAATATCTCACCATTTCGACTTTCAAGGTCAAGGTCACTATGGCTATTTTTAGAAAACTTTGTTATCGCTCTAGCGCCTACATTTCTTCACTGATTTCAATATAACTTCACACAAATGTTGCTTATGACAATACCTCGAACGAGTTTGACTTTCAAGGTCAAGGTCACTGTGGCTATTTTTAGAAAAACTTTGTCATTGCTCTAGCGCTTACATTTTTTTCACCAATTTCAATATTACTTCACACAAATGTTCCTTATAACAATATCTCTAGTGAGTTCCACTTTCAAGGTCAAGGTCACTGTGGCTATTTTTAGAAAAACTTTGTCATGGCTCTAGCGCTTACATTTCTTCATCCATTTCAATATAACTTCACACAAATGTTCCTTATGACAATACCTCGAGCGAGTTTGACTTTCAAGGTCAAGGTCACTGTGGCTATTTTTAGAAAAACTTTGTCATTGCTCTAGTGACTACATTTTTTCACAAATTTCAATATAACTTCACACAAATGTTCCTTATGACAATATCTCGAGCTATTTAGACTTTCAAGGTCAAGGTCACTGTGGCTATTTTTAGAAAAACTTTGTCATCGCTCTAGCGCCTACATTTAATGATGGATTGTAATAGAACTTCACACAAATGTTTCTTATGATAATATCTCGACTTACTTCGACTTTCAAGGTCATGACCTCAAAGTCAAGGTCACTGTTGCTATCTTTAGAAAAACTTTGTCATCGCTCTACCACCTACATTTATTAACAGATTTTAATATAACTTCACACAAAAGATGCTTATGATAATATCTTGAGCAAGATCTACTTTCGTGGTCATGGCCTCAAGTCAAGGTCACTATGGCTATTTTTAGAGAAACGTCATCACTCTAGAATGTACATTTATTGGAGGATTTTTAAACAAACTTTACACAAATGTTGCATATGATAATATCTCAAGCAAGTTGGACTTTTGCCATTTCAGTGTTTTCCACACACGAAGTTGTCTAGTGCGAGGGGATTTGTATCGCATGCGATGCCTTGTTTTTATTTTACATGAATGTTCCTTGGGTGGACCTCTTTAAGATTCCTTGAAGAAATTTTGATCTGACAAAAAACATGGCCGCCATGGGCGGGGCTTATTTTCACTATTTAACATATAACGTAATGCTAAAAAATCATTTTCTGCAAAAGTACTTGTGGGATTTCATTGTGATTTGCATGAATTGTCCTTAGGTGGACTGTTGTCAGATTCCTTGAAAAAAAATTTGATCTTACAAAAAAACATGGCCGCCATGGGCGAGGCTTATTTTCACTATATAACATATAGTGTAATGCTGAAAATATTTTCTGCAAAAGTTCTTGTTTTATTTCATAGTTATTTGGCATGCATGTTCCTTGGGTGGACCTCTGTCAGATTCCTTGAAGAAATTTTGATCCGACATAAAACATGGCTGCAGTGGGCGGGGTTTATTTTCACTATATAACATGTAGTGCAATGTTAAAAAAGTCTTCTCTTCTTCAAAAGTTCTTGTTTATTTATTTATTTATTTATTTAAAAGTACCTTCCTGTATCTGAATTAATCTCCTCCAATTTTGCTGACTATCACATATCTATAGAGGTCCACCTACAAATTGTCATTCTAAAATTCAAAACATCAGAAATTTCACTTGCCCATCACACTGGTGATATAACTGATGTTTTCAACACAAACTCTATTTATACGACTTGATGTTTCAAAATAAATTCAAAATACTGAAGGAGATTGATTTATTAGACCTAATTATACTACAGTGTCAACAGTTCTCCAGATCCCTGAGGGTTAAAATGGCTTAGTTGAAAAGGGAGGCATACCAAATCCGACGGAGGAAAGGAAAAAATAAATAAATAAAGAAATAAAAACATAAATCTGTTCATTTTTTAGCTCCACTGGCCAAAGACCGGCGGGTCTTATGTTATATGTTATGGCCCTGTGTCTATTGTGCGTCTGTGCAGTTGTGCATCCGTGCGTTAACTTTTTTCTTTAAACATTACCTCCTTAACTACTTGGTCGATTGTAACCAAACTTCACAGGAATGTTTCTCACATAGTCCTCTTCTGAATTCCTTCAAAGAATTTTGTTACATGCAGAACAAAATGGCATCGAAAGCAAAAAAAAATATTTAAAAATCTTCTCCTCCAAAACCGCTCAATGGATTTTATTCTTATTTTGCTTGAATGTTCCTTGGGTGGACCTCTGTCAGATTCCTTGAAGAAATTCGGATCAGGCAAAAAACATGGCCACCATGGCCATGCCCCACATGACTGCCATGGCCATGCCCCTTGGCTCATTAGCTTTCAAAGACTTATATGGGGAAAAGTTTTAAAAACCTTCTCCTCCAAAACCGCTCAATGTAATGGATTTCATTCTTACTTTGCATGAATGTTCCTTGGGTGGACCTCTGTCAGATTCCTTGAAGCAATTTTGATCAGACAAAAAACATGGCCGCCATGGACACGCCCATTGGCTAATTAGCTTCCATAGACTCATAAAGGGATTTTTTTTTTTTTAATCTTCTCCTCCAAAACCACTAAATGGATTTCGTTCTTAATTTTCATGAATGTTCCTTGTGTCTACCATTGTCAGATTCATTTAAGAAATTTTGATCAGACAAAAAACATGGCCGCCATGGCCACCACCTTTGGCTCATTAGCTTCCATAGACCACTAAACGGAAAAACTTCTTCTCTGAAACCATAAAGCCTAAAGCTAAGACATTTACAGTAAAACCTGTCTTAGTGGCCACCGCTATTAAGCAAGCAACCTGTCTTAAGCAAGCAGGCATTCAGTTCCCAAGAAAGGCAGATGTGTTAAATTTCACCTGTATTAAGCAAGAACCTGTCTTAAGCATATTTTGACTATCCCTTAGGCACTTGCTTAATACAGGTTGAACTGTAGTATGTAGCAAAGTTATGTGGTCACCTACTAAGTCCTGCGAACTATGACTCTTGAGTCCAAATTGGCAACGCCCCGGTGCTTAGTAGCTCCCATAGACTAATAATGACAAAATCTTGAAACTTTTCTCCTCTGAAACCATAAGGCCAAGAGCTTAGTATGTAGCAACTTGAAGTATTCATCTGCATAAATCCTGCCAACTATGCCCCTGGGGTCCAAATTGGCCACACCCTGAGGCCCATAAGCTCCCATAGACTTATACTGGGAAAAACTGACAAAAATCTTCTCTGAAACCATCAGTGCCCAGAGCTTAGATATTAAGTATGCAGCAACGTCAAGTGGTCACTCAAATAAATCCTGCCAACAATGCCCCTGGGGTAAAAAATTGGTCACGCCCAGAGGCATATTAGTTCCCATAGACTTATAATAGGAAAAACTTAAAAAAAAGTCTTCTTCTCTGAAACCATAAGGCCCAGAGCTTTAGATATTTAGAACGGAGCAATGCCAAATGGTCACTCACATAAATCCTGCCAACCATGGCTCTGGGGTCCAAAAAATATAGAATGGACATTCCTTGGGTGGATCACTTGTTTCTTTTTTACCCTTTGCATGCGGGAAAACCCTAAATGGGTACCTTGGCAAACAGTGCTGGCCCAGATCAGACCCCACAGAACACCATGTCTGATCAGGGCCTGCACTATTTGCTAACAGAATTTTCCATCAAAAATAGAAAAAAAAATAGGCCTGACACCCCTTATATGACAAATGGACTGGTCCAACATATAGCAATAGAAGAGTCCACTAGTATACCATTGGTTAATGTAATAAATATGACAATTGTCTGAAGTTAGCCGGTGGAGCGACAGGCCCTCTTGGGCCTCTTGTTCAGTAGGAGTTTCAAAAAATGCCAGTTTCCCGCAAAAATGTTGCTCCCTGGTGAAAATAATGGATTGCATATGAAAGTGAACCCCCAATTCAACAACAGTCCTTATATGAAAGCAATCCAGTGGATAATAAAGGTAATACATAACTTTGAAAAAAGGTTAACCAAAAGGTAAACCGGGACCCCGCCGCCCGCCCGCCCGCACGGACATCACTATTCTAAAGAATGGACTTCCTTGAAATTTTCCTTGAAAAACCTGTCCAACAAAAATGTACGGATTATATACAAAAATGACCATAAATGCAGTCCAACCTGTATTAAGCAAGCACCTAAGGGATAATCAAAATGTGCTTGCTTAAGACAGGTGCTTGCTTAATACAGGTAAATTTTAATGCATTTGCCTTTTTTGGGAACTAAATTCATGCTTGCTTAAGACAGGTTGCTTGTTTAATAGAGGTGGCCACTATGATAGGTTTTACTGTGGTCATATTTCTATATAATCTGTATTGGGATCGATCTTGAAACCCTGTTATATCCAAATCCATGCTATAATGAACAGTGTTATAATGAGGTTGTGGTGTTTTATAAATGCCTATTCTTATGCACTTGAGAATTTAAAGTGACATCTGGGCCCAGTTGTTCAAAACTAACGATATCGTTAGTTAACATATCATTAAATCTTTGATCATGTAATAAGACAAATTTGCTAATATTTTTGCTGAAAAAATGTGAGCAGCTTTTGCATATGCAAAAGCTGCTCACATTTTTCCAGGAAAAATAAAATTTTAGATATTGAACTTGCTATAACACTTTAACAATATGACCACTAACGAGGTCGTTAAGCTAACGATGCTTTGAACAACTGGTCCCTGATTGGCTAAAGTAAAAAATTTGTGGCAATATATCCTGCGATATATTCTGTCGAGAATCATAAAACATCATTTTCGATTGGCTGGCATTTGGTTTAACTTTGTTCACAGCACTTGCTGCTTTGAGCAAAAAGTACAGTTGGTAATATAGTAACTGCATGGTCAGTGTCTTTAATAAAATATAATCGGTGAGCCTTAGCTAAAGCTCGCCCCTATAAAATTGTCGGGGCAAACTGATTATATTTTATTATTAAAGACAGTAACCATGTATTTAGTTTATACCGCAATCCAAACCAATGAAAGGGTTTTGCAATATTTTAGCAAATTAAGGCAAAAAAGACAGCAAACAGTGTGGCATGTTAAACGACATCCAGTGCCATGGCACAAACACGTAGTGTAACGGGACCTCAATGAGTGCAAAGTTTCTGACGACACTGCGTCACAAAGACATAGGAAACAACACGGACGCTCAAATAAATGTATGTCAGCGCTTTAATTTCTTTATGAAAATCTGCAAATAAATAGTTTATTTTAGCTTTAAAAAATATTTTCGATGTTGAGATGCAACGGCAGTAGAAGTGCTCATTTATCCCAACGGTCCATTCAAACCAGGAAATGCGGAGAAGGTAAGAATTTACCTGAAATTTCTGAAAATCTGTTTAAATAAATATTGCAAAGATTTTAACTTGCAGTTTCATTGTTTTCCCATGTATGAAAGGTTGCATGTTATTGTTTATACTTGTAAATTAGTGACCTGAAAAGTAGGTCCAGTCTATAAATGGTCACTAGATGTATTATAGGACAGTAGAAGGTATTATAGGTCACTACCGATTATAGCGTGAATTTATTCGACCCCCTTAATTACTTTACTAGAATGCCTGATTGCGGTATAAAAAACAACTGAAATGTGCATTAGAATATGGATAATCATATTCAGAATAGTCCAATTTGAGATGGTAAATTGTTGGTTCAGGTCCAAATTCTGTTTTACTGGGACATTGTACAAAATTTCAACCTCAAAACTGCCAATTTACCTCCCCAAATGAGGATTTTGAATACGGTTATCGTAATGATTCTAAGTACAGACAGGCCTAAGCAAACATTGCAGACCCAGATCAGACTGCAGCAGTCAGATCAAGGTCTACACTGTTTGCCATTCAAGGTATCCAATTTTTTAGGTTTTTAACAGTATACAGAACATCACAAAATTTGTCCTTTTTGTGAAAGTCAGGTGTGTTTTTGTATGGGAATACCTCGCTTTTCTATTGGCTCAGTCTCACTGAAATAGGGGTCTACTCTTTAAGGAAAGAAATTGCACCTCAGTAGCATATTCTTTCCTTTAAGAGTTGAAATAAAAAATGTGAAATAATTTCATCAGAGAGTTATGAAAGAATTCACCGAGTCATAGAGTTTTGTTAGCGTAATGAGAAAGGGTCAACAACATATTTGTCAGCATCCAGCAATGTTCATGAGTGGAAAAACATTACATAATATGTACAGTGAAATTCCCATATTAAGAACGCCTAAAATTAAGACTAGTTCTGCTTTAAAAAGCTTTTTTAGTAGGCTGCAGTTATTCTTTCTTTGTGTTTTCGGGGGTAAACATTATTTTTCTTATTTCTGCTCCAAGAAATAGGTTGTTGGTACTCATTAGAACCGCCTCAATGAGGCGGTTCTAACGAACACCCACAGCCTATATTTGCAGTCTAAATAAGAAAAATATCAAGGATTTTCATCCGAAAAGTAGCCAGTTTGGAGATGTGAAAAATGCACTATGTCGCACGGATGTGATCGTAATGCATAGAGTTTTGTTAGCGTAATGAGAAAGGGTCAACAACATATTTGTCAGCATCCAGCAATGTTCATGAGTGGAAAAACATTACATAATATGTACAGTGAAATTCCCATATTAAGAACTCCTAAAATTAAGACTAATTCTGCTTTAAAAAGCTTTCTTTGTGTTTTCGGGGGTAAACATTATTTTTCTTATTTCTGCTCCAAGACATAGGTTGTTGGTACTCGTTAGAACCGCCTCAATGAGGCGGTTCTAACGAACACCCACAGCCTATATTTGCAGTCTAAATAAGAAAAATATCAAGGATTTTCATCCGAAAAGTAGCCAGTTTGGAGATGTGAAAAATGCACTATGTCGCACGGATGTGTTATCGTAATGCATAGAGTTTTGTTAGCGTAATGAGAAAGGGTCAACAACATATTTGTCAGCATCCAGCAATGTTCATGAGTGGAAAAACATTACATAATATGTAAAGTGAAATTCCCATATTAAGAACTCCTAAAATTAAGACTAATTCTGCTTTAAAAAGCTTATTTAGTAGGCTGCAGTTATTCTTTCTTTGCATTACGCTAACACATCCATGTGATATACCGGTATTTATATTCCAAACATAGGTTTTGGGTGCTCGTTAGAACCGCCTCATTGAGGCGGTTCTAACGAGTACCCACAACTTATGTCTTGGAGCAGAAATAAGGAAATTAATGTTTACCCCCGTAAACCCCAGTTTTCTGTATATAAACTGGGGTTTAAGGGGTCTTTATTTCACGGACTTGATCACGTGATGGTGTTTTCCGCATGCAGTGTCCTTTTGTCAGAGACCACCTTTGAGACTGTTCAAAAGTGGTCTTAAATACCACTTTTGAACAGTCCAAAAGGTGATCTTAATGAGGGAATTTTACTGTATTTGAACTGTATAGTTTTACATCTGTTGTGTTTGTTATCATTACAGCTGATATGTTCTTGGCCTCCATGCAAAAAGAGGTCCTTCATTTATCTTCAAGAATTGTCATCGCCACAGGATAATAACCAATACTTTCAGATCAATGGGTAATTTAGAATAACAAGATCATTTATTTTCCATATTTCCCCAAAAATATATGTCAGGTACAGTCCATCCTGTATTAAGTCATTATATACTTATGTACTCTTCCATTGCTATATGTTGGACAAGTACATTTGTCATAAAAGGAGTGTCAGACCTATTTTTTCATTTTTATTCCATTTTTTGACAAAACATCCTGTTAACAAACAGTGCAGACCCTGATCAGATGCCGGAAGGCCTGTACAGTTTGCCAGGCTACCCTTTTAGGGGTTTCTGGCCTGTAACATTACGATAACAAACCCGTGCGACGTAGTGCATTTTTTCACATCTCCAAAATGGCTACTTTTCTGACGAAAATCGATGATATTTTCATTATTTATAAAGCAAGCATAGGTTGTGGGTGCTCGTTAGAACCGCCTCATTGAGGCGGTCCTAACGAGTACCCACAACCTATGTCTAGGAGCAGAAATATAGAAAATAATGTAGACACCCGTAAACCCCCTGTTTTCTCTATATAAAGTGGGGTGTTAGGGGGTGTTCATTTCACAGACTTGTTAGCGTGATGAATGGGTTAAGTCAGATGCTTGCTTAATACAAGTATTTGCTGTTTTGGAAAGCAAAAGCTTGCTTAATACAGGTTGCTTGCTTAATAGAAGTGGTCACTAGGGCAGGTTTTACTTACATTAAAACAGCCTCAGTGAGACAATTCTAACTTGTCTAAAGTTAAAAATATATGTAAACCAATTTCAGATGGAAAACCCCAAAGCCGTACACTGGCATATAGTTCAGACCCTGATGAGGCCCCAGGGAAGTTCAGACCCTGATGAGGCCCCGGAGAATGTGGTACATCTGATCAGGGTAGTCACTGTTTGCAAACTGTTTAACACGTTCAGAAACTTACTCAGGACCCCCACATTTCCAATCCTTACTATATATACTAGTGAGGGGGATTCCATTCAGTTAAAATATGTAAATGGATACTTCTTACATGTGTGGCAGTTTTTCAGGTTTTACATTTCAACAGCAACATTAACTGAGTCATGTAATAGTGAAAGGGAAACAAACAGCTCTGTCAAAAATATTTTTGTCACCTGTATGAGTTGGGATCTGCATGTTCTTTAAACCCATTTTATATGGGAATCCCCTAAATGGGTCACTAGCAAACAGTGCAGGCCCAAATCAAATGCCTCAAAATGTGGTGTTTGACCAGGGCCACCACTGTTGGCAAATAGTCCAGCCTTTTATTAATCAATTTCTAAAATCAACAACCTGGTAGCCCTAAATTTGGAAAGGCACTCCTTCTACATATACATAAGGTGGAAGGTTCAATTCAGTATATTTGCTCGTGATGAGCAAGTGCTTTACTTTATGAGTGGACCGTGATTTTTCAGAGTTTAGTTTTAGAGGAAAATGAACAGAAAATCACAAAAGTAATCCACCTTGTAGAAAATGGTGGAAAATACATGTAGATGTATATCCAGTGTATTTATTTCCCTTATGGGGTTATTTGAAGAACTGGAGCTGGGGATCTAACTCATGTCCACTGCCATATTTATCAGATACACAGGACTGAGCAAACCATGTAAACCCAGATGAGACGCCGCAGAATGCGGCATCTCATCAGGGTATACACTGTTTGCCACTCATCCAGCTGTTTCTAGAAACAACTTTGAGTAGTAAATTGTACTTGTTTAAATATTTGAACAAACATGGTGTGGTGTTGTGTCCCAAATATTTCAAGGTAGATATGGTTTTGTACATTGTACATAGTAAGTGGAAAATCCACTGCAACATGGCATGGTCATTTTTTTTCCCCTCAGGAGACTGCAAATTTAAGCACTGTCTACATTTTGTACCCCTGTTTGTGGAAGACCCCTTTTTGCATGGTGTGGCTCAGTGTTAAAGATATAGAAATGGATATTCTTTGCTTTGTACATAATTGCACTAAATTTATATGTTGAAAATACGTGTATTTTGTAGTTGGAATAATAAAGGCAATGTTTTGTATCGAAATTTAATTTTATTCTATTTGTTTTTTTAGCTCACCAGAGGGGAGATTATAGGATAGGCAGTTGTCCGTCGTCGTAATCGTCTGACGTCAACACTTTCAGACAAAATCCCATCTGAAACCACAAGGCCGATTTGGCCAAAATTTCATCTGTAGCATCCTTGGGTTGGGGGATTGAAAGTTTGTGTTTTTTAGCTCACCTGTCACGCAGTGACAAGGTGAGCTTTTGTGATTACTTTTTGTCGGTTGTTTGTGCATCCGTGCGTGCGTGTGTCCGTGAACAATTCTTCGAACGACATCTCCTCCTAAACCACTGATCAAATTATGATCAAACTTCACAGGAATGATCCCTGCTGGACCCCTTTCAAAGTTGTTCAAATGGTTCCGGTTCATTGCACATCTAGGTCACGGGAGCCAAAAATACATTTTTTCACCGAAAACTTAAAAAATCTTTTCTCTGAAACCACAAGGCCCAGGCCTTTGATATTAGGTATGAGGCTTCATCTAGTGGACCTCTACCAAGATTGTTCAAATTATAGCCCTGGAGCTAAAAATGCCCCTCGCCCCGGGGCCCTTTGGTTTTACCAAGGTTGTTCAAATTATAGCCCTGGGGCTAAAAATGCTCCTCGCCCTGGGGCCCTTTGGTTTTAAATAGGTTTATATAGGGAAAATCTTTAAAAATCTTCTTCCCTGAAACCCCAAGACCCAGGTCTTTGATATTTGTTGTGAAGCTTCATCTAGTGGACCTCTATCAAGATTGTTCAAACTATAGCCCTGGGGCCAAAAATGCCCCCGGCCTGGGACCCTTTGGTTTTACATAGACTTATATAGGGAAAATCTTTAAAAATCCAGGCCCAAGTCTTTGATATTTGGTATGAAGCTTCATCTAATGTACCTCTACCAAGATTGTTCAAATTATAGCCCTGGGGCCAAAAAATGCCCCTGCCCCAGGGCCCTTTGGTTTTGCATAGACTTGTATAGGGAAAATCTTTTAAAATTTTCTCTGAAACTGCAAGGCCCAGGTCTTTGATATTTGGTGTGAAGCTTCATCTGATGGACCTCTATGAAGATTGTTTAAATTACCATATTCGACCTATTTACCACACCGTGCGCTTAGTTTTTTCAAAATTGTATGAAATATTGTGGTGAAAAATCTACCTAATAAGGGCACACTCAATATGAAAAAAAAAATACGAAAAAAAAAGCTTCCGATATGATTATTTTATAGAGTTGAATTTCAGCATAGGGATTCACCACATATACATATGATTGTCTGGGTCAGAGATGCAGCAAAACTCAATATGAATTTGTTGGGAGGTAACTGTAAAGTGTGGGCTTGTGTATTTTTTCCAGAAAAAGCTTGGGTGTGCGCTTATAGGAGCATGTGGGGTAAATAGGTCGAATACGGTATACAGGGTATCCACGGTCAGGGAAAAAGTCCGGGAAAAAATATTTTTTCAAGATCGGGGAATTGTCAGGGAATTTTGAAATTGGTCAGGGAATTTTAAAATTTTAGCAAAAGCCAGGGAAAAGTCAGGGAATTTTGAAAAAATATGTCCATGAATAATAAAAAAACATCAAAATAAAGGCTAAGGCAGTTTCTTCATGTTTGGCTTTTACCTTGATAATAACGATTATAATTATAATAACAATAATGTCTTGTCATCTTCTTAAGTATTGCATTTGATAAATTATTCTTTGAGAAGAAACTAAAGGGTGGTAAGGGTTAACTATAGGGGAGGAGGAGGCCAACAGATCTCTATGTATTTGGACATGCATTTCATTAGCTCACCCGAGCCGAAGGCTAATGTGAGGTATATGTATGCTAATGCTCCGTCGTCTATTCACATTTTCAAATAAGTATTTCTTCAAAGCAAATAGGCCAATCATGATTAAATTTCATGTGAAGCATTATCAGATAGGGGGAAAAGATGCATAATGTATTGGGGCAGATCAGACGGAAACTCTTGTTGCCATGGCAACATAAAGCTCCCATAGACTAACAATGGAAAAAACTTAAAAAATCTTCTCCTCTGAAACCACAAGGCCCAAAGCTGAGATATTTATTATGTAGCAATGTCAAGTGGTCCTCTACATAAATCCTGCCAATCGTGCACCTGGGGTCCAAATTGGCCACGCCCCGGGGCTCCTTAGCTTCCATAGACTTATAATGAAAAAAAAAGGTTCAAAAATCTTCTTCGACGAAACCATAAAGCCCATTGCTCAGATATTTATTATGTAGCAATGCAAGATGGTCATCTACATAAATCCTGCCAATCACACCCCTGGGATCAGAACTGGCCACGCCCCGGGGCTCATAAGCTCCCATAGACTAACAATCAGAAAAACTTTAAAAATCTTCTCTCAATCCACAAGGGCCAAAGCTAAGATATTTAGTGTACATCAACGTCAAGTGGTCCCCTACATAAATCCTGCCAATCATGCCCCTGGGGTCCAAATTGGCGATGCCCCAGGGCTCCTTAGCTTCCATAGACTTACAATGGAAAAACATTTAAAAATCTTCTTCTCTGAATCCACAAGGCCCAGAGCTAAGATATTTAGAATGTAGCAAGGCCAGGTGGTCACTTAAATAAATCCTGCCAATCATCCCCCAGGCAGGCTTTCAAGTAGTCCTACTTTTTCCTACTTTTTCCTACTTTTCCTACTTTTTTGTTATCTTCCTACTTTGTTCCTACTTTTTCCAGAAAAACTCCTACTTTTTTTTTATTTGTTCAAAAACTAAGATCCCATATAAATAAATAAACAAATAAAGCATTTAAATGTATAACATTTATCTCAGCCTATTTGTAGAATGCATCTTGTTTCATGACATATGGACTGATAGCCTTGACAGTCATCTGTTGACCTCTTATGAATGCTAGAATTTAAGTAGAAGCTGTTCACTGGTAATCACTACTGGGTATAATGCAAAGTTTCCTTCAATGTTGGCTCACAATAGATAAAATGACAAACATTTTAACTGGTGTCAGCTTCTAGGTGTGATTGTAGAGCTCTGTAGAACTCTTTGTTTTTTCACAAGGATAAGTAATTATATTTAACAGATATGATACACTTATTTGGGTTTGGGTTTCCATATGTATGTACTTGTTCATGATACAACTCTGAAATATTTTAAGGTGCTTTCTGTATTGGACTGACTTTCCACAAACATTTAAGAGTGTATTTTAATCATTCTTTGCAATCAAAAACAGTGCAGTCACAGTTCTATAGGTACAAAAATTTAAGAGAGAAACAATCAAGTTGCAGTAACCACACTCAATATTTTCAGTATATAATTTCAAAGACTCTGGCTACTGTTTGTTTTTAGCTGTACCACTAATTGGAATATGTTGATGTAAAGCAAAACTGCAATGACCATCTACAGTTTAGTCTCGTTGAGCATGACAAGAATTTTTGCAGTCAGTAGTGTAGTGATGCTTTAACTAAGTGACCAACTGGAGCTCTGTCTTGTTGAGCATGGTAGAAAATTCACTACATTAATGCTCTTATGCCCTAACTGCAGTGACAAACTTTTCTGACTTCTGCATTACAGAAATTCATTGCAGCAGTCCAGTGATGCCTTAACTGCAGTGATCAGCTATAGCTCTGTCTAATTTAGCATGGCAAAAATCACTTCAGCAGTGCAGTGATGCCTTAACTGCAGTGACTAGCTTGAGCTTTGTCTTGTTTCGCATGACAAAAATTCATTGCAGCAATGCTCTGATGCCTCAACTGCATTATCCAACTAGAGTTCTGTCTTGTTAAGCATGGCAGGAGTTCATAGCAGTAATGCTTTGATTTCTAACAGGCCTCATATTTTTCAGGCATATGCAGGATTTCAGGCTTTTAGGGCTTGATTGTTTCTTGATATTTTCTTGATTTCAGGCTTTTTAGATTTTGATTTTTCCTCCTATATTCTATTTAAAATGACTATCGAACACTTATCCTCTGAATAAAATTATTTTGCTACACCCATTTCTGCTTATTCACCAATCAAATTATTTAATATAATGTTTTCAAGTCACAAACTGCATTACAAACAGTGTAGATCCTGATCAGATGGCTTCTTCAGAAGCCATCTGATCTGGATCTGCACTGTTTGCAAAGGTAATGGTTGCTATGTACAGCAGGATGAGGGTTAAGGCTGCAAAATCAGGTCTTTCAGGCTTTGAAAAGCTTGGACAGTATGAGGCCTGTTCTTAACTGCAGTGATCAGCTAGAGCTATGCCAGGAATTCATTGCAGCAGTTCTTTGAGGCCTTAACTGACCAGCAGTTCATAGCAGCAATGCTTTGACACCATGCATTTGACACCTTACTAGAGCTCTGTCTTGTTTAGCATGACAGGATTTAATTGCAGCAATGCAATGACACCTTAACTACAGTGACCAACTAGATCTCTGTCTTAAGCACAAGAGAAATTCATTGCAGCAGTGCTGTGATGCCTTAACTGTAGTGACAAACTAGAGTTCTGTCTTGTTTAGCTTGAAAGAAATTCATTACAGCAGCTGTGCTGTGATGCCTAAACTGCTGTAGCTATCTAGAGCTATGTCTTTTTGAGCATGACAAAAACACATTGCAGCAGTGCTCTGAAGACTAAACTGCAATGACCCACTGGAGCTCAGTTTTGTTGAGCAAGACAGAAATTCATTGCAGCAGTGCTGCGATGCCTTGACTGCAGTGACCAATTAGAGTTGTCTTGAACATGAAAGGGATACACTGCAGCAGTACCGTGATGCCTTAACTGCAGTGACCCACTAGGGTTCTGTCTTGTTGAGCATGGCGGAATTTCATTGCAGCACTTTTGTGATGCCTGAACTGCAGTGACCAACTAGAGCTCTGACTTTTGAGCATGACAGAAATTCATTGCAGCAGTGCTGCTTAAATTTGCCTTAAATGTAGTAACCAGCTAGAATTCTTGTCTTGTTAAGTATTAAAGTAATTCATTGTTGCCATGCTTTGATACCTTAACTGCAATGACCATTTAAAGTTCTGTCTTGTTGAGCATGAAAGGAATCCATTGCAGCAGTGCTGTGTTGCCTTAATTAAAGTGACCAACTAGAGTTCTTTCTTGATGAGCATGGAAGGTTTCCATTGCAGCAGTACTGTGTTGCTTTAATTGAAGTGACCAACTGAGCTCTGTCTTGTAAAGCAAGACAGAAAATCATTGAAGCAGTGCTATGATGCCTTAAATGCAGTGAAAACCTGGAGATCTATCTAATGGAGGATGACAGGAATTCAAAGCAGCAGTAATGCAATGTCTTAGCTGCAGTGATTGACCAGCCGGAAATCTTTCTTTATTAGCATGACAGAAATTCATTGCAGCAGTGCTCACTGTGATGACTGGAGTGACCAACTAGAGCTCTGTCTTTTTAAGCATGACAAAAATTCATTGCAGCAATACTTTAATGCCTTGACTTCAGCGAGCAACTAAAATGCTGTCTTGTTGAGCATGACAGGAATTCATTTTAGCAGTGCTATGATGCCTTTAGCTGGACATCTTGCAGCTGGTGCTTCTCACAAATGTATATGGTACATATAACCCACATTTGCTAAATCTTGACATAAAAAGCAGGGATGTGATTGTTCCCCTTTTTCAGAGAATTCCTCTTTTTGATTCCATTTTTTTTAAAACAGAATGTTGTAGATTTGATCAGAAATGCTTAGAAAAGACATTTTCTGGAGTGGGTAGAGTTTTTTTTTTCTCTGCTTTCTACAGATTTTCCTCCACTGAAGTAGACCAATCACATGCTTGCAAAAGCATCGGAAGTTCAAGCTGCAGGCATGAATAACTGTACTAGATGGGTAGGCCACTATTATTTTACAGGTGCCAGCTAACTTGGATGTAAAACATTAGACTCAAATGCACAAACAAAACTGCCCAAAATGAAAAACTGATAAAATGTGAGACATAATTATGGTGGTATGTTCGTGTCCATTAGCTCCTACTTTTTTATATAAGATTCCTACTTTTCTCCTACTTTTTAATATCTCAGGCTCCTACTTTTCTCCTACTGTTTAACCAGGAGTCACTTGAAAGCCTGCCCAGGGGGTCCAAATTGGCTATGCCCTGCGGATCCTTAGCTCTCATAGATTTATAAAGGAAAAAGCTTAAAAAATTCTTCTCTGATACCATAAGCCCATAGCTTAGATATTTACTATGTAGCCATGTGAAATGATCAGCTACATAAATCCTGCCAACCATGCCTCTGGGGTCAAAAGTGACCACGCCCCGTGGCTCATTAGCTCCCATTAATTAAAAATGGAAAACACTTTGAGATCATAAGACCCAGATCTTAAGATATTTAGTATGAAGCAACGTCAAGTGCTCACCAACATAAATCCTGCCAATCATGCCCCTGGGGTCCAAAATAGCCATGCTCCAGGGATCATTAGCTCCCATGGACATGTAATGGAAAAAACTTCAAAATTCTTCTCTGAAACCATATTTTAGGCTCTGAACTTGGATATTTCATATTAATGCTGAGTGTTCATCTGTATAAATCCTACCAATCATGCCTCTGGGCTTCAAGTTGGCTACTCCCCAGGGCTCATTAGCTCCCACTTGACTTATCATAACAAGAGGCCCATTGGCCACTACGCTCACCAGAGGTCATGTGGTTTTACCATATACAGGCAAGGTGCCCATCTGGGTCATGTTACAACTATACCACAAATAATGTTTAAATGCCACATCCCCATAGAGACTTTTAATGTAATTTGGTTTCAATCAGCTCAGCTCTTTTACTGGAGAAGAAGATAAAAATACTGAATCTGAGCCATCTAAGACAAAGGTCAGTAATGACCTTGACCTTTGGAATTGATAAACTTCCATTCAGCTAACTGCAAATATCATTTTTGATGTCACAGCCTGCCAGGCAATCAGAAATATCCACTACTTTGCCATTTTTCCATACAAATGTCTAAGTGACCAAATATGACCTTGACATAAAACAGGTCAAGGTCAACCAAAGGTCATCATTTGAACAAACTTGGTAGGGCCAAAGTCCCTGATGCTGCATACCAAGTTTCAAGATCATCGGCCACTCGGTTCTTGAGAAGAAGATTGTTACCATATATGGGCATGGCGGCCCATATTGGTCAAGTGACCCAGTCCTCACGAACAAACTTTCGTTCCCTCATTCCATAGAGGCTCCACATGTATTGTGGTTTCAATTGGCCGAGTAGTGAGGAAGAAAATAAAAATACTGAATCTGAGGTGTCCTGGACAAAGGTCAGTAAATGACATTTGGAGCTGATAACTTCCATTCAGCTGATTGCAAATACCATTTCTGATGCCACTAGCTAATATACAATCAGAAAAATCCACTGTTTTGCCATTTTTCCATACAAATGTCTAAGTGACCAAATTTGACCTTGAGGTAAAACAGGTCAAGGTCAACCGAAGGTCATCATTTGAACAAACTTGGTAGGGTCAGAGTCCCTGATGCATCATACCAAGTTTTAAATTCATCGGCCATTCGGTTCTTGAGAAGATTTTTAAAGGTTTTACCATATATGGGCATGGCCGACATATTGGTCATGTGACCCAGTCCTCACGAACAAACTTTTGTTCCCTCATTCCATAAAGGCTCCACATGTTATTTTGTTTCAATTGGCCAAGTAGTTTAAGTGTAGAAGAAGATAAAAATACTGAATCTGAGGCGTCCTGGACAAACATCGGTAAATGACCTTGACCTTTGGAACTGATAAACTTCCATTCAGCTGATTGCAAATACCATTTCTAATGCCAGTAGCTAACATACAATAAAAAAAAAAATCCACTGTTTTTCCATACAAATGTCTAAGTGACCAAATTTGACCTTGACGTAAAACAGGTCAAGGTCAACCAAAGGCCATCATTTGAACAAACTTGGTAGGGCCTGAGTCCCCGATGCTGCATATTAAGTTTCAAGATCATCGGCTGTTCGGTTCTTGAGAAGAAGATTTTTAAAGGTTTTTATCATATATGGGCATGGCCGCAGTATTGGTCATGTGACCCAGTACTCCCGAACAAACTTTCGTTCCCCCTTTCCATAGAGGCTCCACATGTAATTTGGTTTCAGTTGGCCAAGTAGTTTTAGAGGAGATGTTGTTTGAAAATGTTGACGACGCAGACGGAGACGACGGACCAATGCCTATACTATAAGCTCCCTCGGAGCCTTCGGCTCTGGTAAGCTAAAAAGTAGGTCAAGAACACAAGGTAAAAAATTAGGGTACCACTAGAAAGGTCTTGTCACAAGAAATGCACACATGAAATATGAAAGCCTTATCATTTACCAATTGAAAGTTATGGCCAATGTTAAAGTCTTTAAAAAGTAAGTCAAACATCAAGGTCACAAGGTCACAAATTATGCTATCACTGGAAAGGTCTTGTGACAAAGAATGCACATGTGAAAGCCTTTTCACTTACCAATCAAAGTTATGACCAATAGTAAAGTTTTTAAAATGTAGGTCAAATGTCAAGGTCAAGGTCACAAGGTCAAAACTTATGGTGCCACTGGAAAGGTAACAAGGTCCAAAATTATGATAATGCTGGAAAGAGCTTGTGACAGAATGCACATGGGAAATATGAAAGCCCTATCACTTTCCAGTCAAACGTTATGGCCAATGTTAAAAGTTTTTAAAAAGTAGGTCAAACATCAAGGTCACGAGGTAAAAAATTATGGTACCACTGGAAAGGTGTTGTGACAAGGAATTCACACGTGAAATATGCAAGCCCTATAAGTTATCTTTCAAAAGTTATGCCCAATGTTGCCAATGTTAAAATTTTTTAATAAAGTAGGCCAAAGGTCAAGGTCATGAGATCAAAATTTATGGTACCACTGAAAAGGTCTTGTGACAACATGACAAGGAATGCACATGTGAAATGTGAAAGCCCTATCAGTTATCATTCAAAAGTTTTGCCCAATGTTAAGGTTTTTGCGGACAGACAAACAGACAGGCAAACAGACAGACAGACCAAAACCTATAAGCCCCTGAATCTTTGATTCCAGGGACATAAAAGTGTTGTTTGTTTGTTTGTTTGATTTTTTTTAATGGAGAGAAAAGGGATGATAATTCAGTCAAATTGCATGACAGAGTTACGGAACTTGGCGTATCAGAATCCCATTACGTAACGTTTCAGTCCGTTTCGTAACAGATTTCTAACAGAAACAAAGAAACCTGTATGAAATTGACTGAAACGTTTTGTAACAGAATTCTGTTACGCTGTTACATTTCATTTTTTTTTCTTGAAACAAGGTGCAAGGACAGTCTGTAACAATTGAACATAACGGATTGAAAAGTTACGGAACAGGACTGTTACATACATGTTTTCTTGTTTCTGTTACAAATCCATTTCCTAACGGACTGGAACGTTTCATAACAGAATTCTGTTACGCCATTACGTTATGTTTCAGTTTTTTCATTGAAATAAGATGTTAGGACAATCTGTTACAATTCTGTTACGTAATGGATTGAAACGTTAAGAACAAGAAATCCGCCGAAGGCTATGTCGCGCCTGTATGGGTGCAAAGTCACCTTACCATGAAATCCAGGCCAAGGTCAATCACTGATGCTTACATAAAAGTTAGCATTTCTAGATGCAAGCTTGATCTAAGTATCATTAATGATGCTCTTATGGTTCTTGAGAAATTAACTTAAACATTAGGTTGAACAATAGGGTTGATGCAATAGTTCACTTAGTCGGTTAACCATGAAATATAGGTCGTCGAATATGGATGCTTGCACTATAGCTGTCATCCATAGATACAGGTATGTACTATCATTAATAAAGCTCTTATAGTTCTTTTGAAATAAACTTGACCATTGGGGTCAACGCTAGGCTGGTCGCAATATTTCACAAAGTCAGTGAACCATAAAATGTAGGTCAAGGCCAAATATGGATGCTTGCATTAAAATTGCTATTCCTAGATACAAGTTAGAACCAAGTATCATAAAGGAAGCTCTTATAGTTCTTGAAGAAATTAACTTGACCATTAGGGTGAACGCAAGGATGGTTGCAATATTTTATAAAGTCATTGAACCATGAAATGTAGGTCAAGATCAAATATGGACGATTGCATTTAAGTTGCCATCCCCAGATACAAGTTTGTACCAAGTACCATTAATAAGGGTCTTATAGTTCTTGAGAAATTAACTTGACCATTAGGGCGAACGCTAGGGTGGTCGCAAATGTTGACGCTTTGACAAACGGACGGACAAACGAACGGATCAACAGAGGGAAAACCGGACGCCCATATCGCACCATGCTAATAGCAGGCACGACACAAAGGACTGTAAAATACATGTTTTCTTGTTTCTGTTACAAATCTGTTATGAAACGTTTCGTAACAGAATTCAGTTACACTGTTATGTTTAACTTTTTTTAGATGTAAGCACAAGCTGTTACAATTATGTTACGTTATGGATTGAAACATTACGGAACAGGAATGTAACATAGATGTTTTCTTGTTTCTGTTACAAACCTGTTATGAAATGGACTGAAATGTTTTGTAACAGAATTTTGTTATGCGGTAACGTTACGTTTCACCATTTTTTTCCTTGAAACAAGATTTAAGGAAAATCTGTTACAATTCTGTTACATAACGGATAGTGATATAACGAAACAGGACTGTGACATACATGTTTTCTAAAGAATCAGGTGCACTGTCATGGAATTCCTGTGATTTTAGACCAGATCCCGCTGTTTGATCTTCAAAATTTTTCAACAGTCATCATTTCAGTAGGAGTAATGATGTTTCCAATGGGACAAATGTTGAATATGTTTAAGAAAAGTATGATCAACTTCTTCAGTAAATGAATAAGAGGGCCAACTGGCCCTGTAGCGCTCACCTGTGTACCAGAAAATCACGAGTGATGTTTAGAATACCCATCGGGACTTGAAGAAATAGATTGGACTACATGGTGCTTCAATGCAGAGCTACTAGTAAACAGCTTATTGGTTCTAAGCCTGCCCAGGAAAAGTGGTGCCAGTTGAACCGTCTATGCATTTAAACCCTATTGATTTCATTGGGCAGCTGAGCTTAAGATGTCATTTCATCTCAATGTAGGGTAAAAAGCCCACAGATCTGGAATCAAAGTCTCCAAAATGACCTACAAAGTGTTGACGGGGATGTTAAACCTCAATAAAAAAAATCGGGGCCCTGTGGTTTCAGAAAAGAAGATTTTTGAAGTTGATCCATTATAAGTCTATTGGAGGTAAGGAGCCCTGGCGAATGGCCAATTCAGACTCCAGGGGCATGGTTGGCAGAATTTATGTAGGAGACCACTTGACATTGCTACATACTAAATATCTAAGCTCAGGGCCTCATGGTTTCGGAGAAGATTTTTGAAGTTTTGCCAGTATAAGTCTATAGGTGCTAATGAGCCCTGGGGTATGACAAATTTTGACCCAAAGGGAATGGTTGGCATGATTTATGTGGGTGACCATTTTATGTTGCTATATACTAAATATCTAAGGTCTGTACTTCATGGTTTCAGAAAAGAAGATTATCGAAGCTTATTTTCCATTATTAGTTTATTGGAGTTACGGGGTCACAAGATTTGGCCAATTTAGACCCTAGGGGCATGATTGGCAGGATTCATGTAGGCGGCCACTTGACGTTGCTACATGCTAAATGCCTAAGCTCTCGGCCTTATGTTTTCAGAGAAGAAGATTTTTGAAGTTTGTTTTTCATTTTAAGTTGTCCATTTATGTCTGTGGTAGGTAATGTGCCCATGGGCGTGGCCAATTTTGACCCAAGTGGTATTTTTGGCAGGATGTACCAGAAAATCACGAGTGATGTTTAGAATACCCATCGGGACTTGAAGAAATAGATTGGACTACATGGTGCTTCCATGCAGAGCTACTAGTAAACAGCTTATAGGTTCTAAGCCTGCCCAGGAAAAGTGTTGCCAGTTGAACCGTCTATGCATTTAAACCCTATTGGTTTCATTGGGCAGCTGAGCTTAAGATGTCATTTCATCTCAATGTAGGGTAAAAGTCCCACAGATCTGGAAGCAAAGTCTCCAAAATGACCTACAAAGTGTTGACGGGGATGTTAAACCTCAATAAAAAAATCGGGGCCCTGTGGTTTCAGAAAAGAAGATTTTTGAAGTTGATCCATTATAAGTCTATTGGAGGTAAGGAGCCCTGGCGAATGACCAATTCAGACTCCAGGGGCATGGTTGGCAGGATTTATGTAGGAGACCACTTGACATTGCTACATACTAAATATCTAAGCTCAGGGCCTCATGGTTTCGGAGAAGAAGATTTTTGAAGTTTTGCAGGTATAAGTCCATAGGTGCTAATGAGCCCTGGGGTATGACAAATTTTGACCCAAAGGGCATGGTTGGCATGATTTATGTGGGTGACCATTTTATGTTGCTATATACTAAATATCTAAGGTCTGTACTTCATGGTTTCAGAAAAGAAGATTATCGAAGCTTATTTTCCATTATTCCATTATTAGTTTATTGGAGTTACGCGGTCACAAGATTTGGCCAATTTAGACCCTAGGGGCAGGATTCATGTAGGCGGCCACTTGACGTTGCTACATGCTAAATGCCTAAGCTCTCGGCCTTATGTTTTCAGAGAAGAAGATTTTTGAAGTTTGTTTTTCATTTTAAGTTGTCCATTTATGTCTGTGGTAGGTAATGTGCCCATGGGCGTGGCCAATTTTGACCCAAGGGGTATTTTTGGCAGGATTTATTAAGGTGACCATTTCATGTGGCTACATACTAAAGATCTAATCCCTGGGACTTATGGTTTCAGAGAAGATTTTTTTTCCATTACAAGTCTATGGGAGCTAATGAGCCTATGGGCGTGGCGAATTTTGACCCAAAGAGCAGGGTTGGCAGGATTTATGTAGGTGACCACTTGCCGTTGCTACATGCTAAATATCTAAGCTCTGGGCCCTGTGGTTTCAGAGAAGAATATTTTTTAAGTTTTCCAATTGTAAGGCTATGGGAGCTAAAGAGCCTTTGGGTGTGGCCAATTTGGATCCCAGGGGCATAATTGGCAGGATTTCTGTCGGTGACCACATGACGTTGCTACAAACTAAATATCTAAGCTCTGGGCCTTATGGTTTCATAGAAGAAGATTTCTGAAGCTTTTTTTCCATTATAAGGTTATGGGAGCTGATGAGCACGGGCGTGGCCAATTTTGACGCCAGGGGCAGGGTTAGCAGGATTTATGTAGGTGACTATTTTATGTTGCTAGATACTAAATATCTAAGTTCTGTGCTTCACAGTTCCAGAAAAGAAGATTCTGAAGTTTTTTTTTTTTTCCATTATGAGTCTATGGGAGCTAAGGGGCCCCGGTACGTTGCCAATTTGGACCCCAGGGGCATGATTGGCAGGATTTTTGTAGGTGACCACTTGCCATTGCTCCATGCTAAATATATAAGCTCTGGGCCCTGTGGTTTCAGAGAAGAAGATTTTTGAAGCTTTTTCCATTATGAGTTTATCGGAGCTAAGGGGCCCCAGGGTGGGGGCCCGTTTATGGTTTAGAGAAGAAGATTTTTTTCCATTATAAGTCTATGGGAGCTAATGAGCCCATGGACGTGGCCAATTTTGACCCCAAGAGCATGGTTGGCAGGATTTATGTAGGTGACCACTTGCCGTTGCTACATGCTAACTATCTAAGCTCTGGGACCTGTGGTTTCAGAGAAGAAGATTGTTTAAGCGATTTTCCATTATGAGTCTATGGGAGCTAAGGGGCCCCGTAGAGTGGCCCAATTAGACCCAAGGGGCATGATTGGCAGGATTTATTTAGGTGACCGCTTGCCTTTGCTACATGCTAAATATCTAAACTCTGGGCGTTGTGGTTTCAGAGGAGAAGATTTATGAAGTTTTTTTCTATTATGAGTCTATGGGAGCTAAGGGGCCCCGGGGCGTGGCCCATTTGGACCCCAGGGCCATGTTTGGCAGGATTTATGTAGGTGACCACTTGCCGTTGCTACATGCTAAATATCTAAGCTCTGGGCCCTGTGGTTTCAGAGAAGAAGATTTCTGAAGCTTTTTTTCCATTATAAGGTTATGGGAGCTAAGGGGCCCCTGGGTTTGGCCAATTTGGACCCCAAGGGCATGATTGGCAGGATTTATGTAGGTGACCACTTGACATTGTGACAAGTCAAATATCTACGCTCTGGGCCCTGTGGTTTCAGAGAAGAAGATTTTTGAAGCTTTTTAGCTCACCTGAGCCGAAGGCTCCGGGGGAGCTGTTGTGATCGGTCATTCGTCCATCGTCGTCGTCGTCGTCCGTCCGGATATCCGTCCACAATTCCTTTAAACGACATCTCCTAAACCACTGAAACGATTTTGACCAAACTTGGCAGAAATGATCTTTGGGTGGTCCTCTCTCAAAGTTGTTCAAAGAATTCCATTCCATCCAGAACTCTGGTTGCCATGGTAACAAAAGGGGAAAATAAGAAAAAAAATCTTTAAAAATCTTCTTGTCTGAAACCAGAAGGCCCAGGTCATTGATATTTGGTTTGAAGCTTCGGCTAGTGGACCTCTACCAAGATTGTTCAAATTAGTGCCCTTGGGCCAAAAATGGCCCCGCCCCGGGCCATACTGGTTTTACATAGGCTTATATAGGGAAAATCTTTAAAAAACTTCTTGTCTGAAACCAGAAGGCCCAGGTCTTTGATATTTGGTTTGAAGCTTTATCTAGTGGACCTCTACCAAGATTGTTCAAATTATAGCCCTGGGGCCGAAAATGCCCCCGCCCTGGGGCCCTTTGGTTTTACATAGGCTTATATAGGGAAATTCTTTAAAAATCTTCTTCTCTGAAACCAGTAGGCCCAGGTCTTTGATATTTGGTAGAAAGCTCATCTAGTGGACCTCTACCAAGATTGTTCAAATTATAGCCCTGGGGCCGAAAATGCCCCCGCCCCGGGGCCCTTTGATTTTACATAGTCATATATAGGGAAAATCTTTAAAAATCTTCTTCTCTGAAACCGCAAGGTCCAGGTCTTTGATATTTGGTATGAAGCTTCATCTAGTGGACCTCTACCAAGATTGTGCAAATTATAGCCCTGGGGCAAAAATGTCCCCACGCCAGGGCCCACTGGTTTTCCATAGGCTTATATAGGGAAATCCTTTGAAAATCTTCTTGTCTGAAACCAGCAGGCCCAGGTCTTTGACATTTGGTATGAAGCTTCATCTAGTGGACCGCTCTGAAGATTGTTCAAATTACAACCCTGGGGCCAAAAATAGCCCCACATGGGGGCCCACTGGTTTTACACAGGTTTATATATGGAAAATCTTTTAAAATCTTCTTGACTGAAACCAGAAAGTCCAGGTCTTTGATATTTGGTATGAAGCTTCATCTAGTGGACCTCTACCAAGATTGTTCATATTATTGCCCTGAGGCCAAAAATGGCCCCATCCCGGGGCCCACAGGTTTTACATAGGCTTATATATAGCACTGGGTCCAAAAATGCAGCCGCACCAGGGCCTACTGGTTTTACATAGGCTTATATAGGAAAAACTTTAAAAATCTTCTTGTCTGAAACCAGAAGGCCCAGGTCTTTGATATTTGGTATGAAACTTCTAGTGGACCTCTACCAAGATTGTTCAAATTATAACCCTTGGGCCAAAAATGCCCCCGCACCAGGGCCGACTGGTTTTAAATATGCTTATATAGGGAAAAACTTCTTATCTGAAACCAGAAGGCCCAGGTCTTTGATATTTGGTTTGAAGCTTCATATAGTGGACCTCTACCAAGATTGTTCAAATTATAACCCTGGGGCCAAAATGCCCCCGCAGCAGGGCCTGCTTGTTTTACATAGGCTTATATAGGGAAAACCTTTAAAATCTTCTTGTCTAAAACCAGAAGGCCCAGGTCTTTGATATTTGGTATGAAGCTTCATCTAGTTGACCTATACCAAGATTGTTCAAATTATAGCCCTGGGGCCAAAAATGTCCCCGCACCAGGGCCTACTGGTTTCACATAGTCTTATATAGGGAAACCCATACCGGACTTATACGGACATGCCTGCTATCTGTGCTGATAATCAAGGGAACTAACGCTTACAACACAGAAAATAAATGGTTATCTCCCCAAGGCCTCATGGTTACCTAGGTGACATCGGAACGATTTTGAGGCATCAGTATGAAGTCTGAGGACCCCTTTATATGTATTTTATAGGTCATTGTTCTAATTCATGAAATTAGAGATAGTGTTATAATGTAACTTCGCGTAATATCTAAGCTCTGGGCCCTGTGGTTTCAGAGAAGAAGATTTTGAAGCTTTTTTTCCATTATGAGTCTATGGGAGCTAAGGGGCACCGGGGCGTTGCCCATTTGGACCCCAGGGGCATGATTGGCAGGATTTATGTAGGTGACCACTTGCCGTTGCTACATGCTAAATATCTCCGCTCTGGGCCCTGTGGTTTTCAGAGAAGAAGCTTTTTCCATTATGAGCCTATAGGAGCTAAGGGGCTCCGGGGCGTGGCCCGTTTGATATTTGGTAAGAGGTTTCATCTACAGGACCTCTACCAAGATTGTTCAAATTATAGCCCTTGGGCCAAAAATGCCCCCCGCACCAGGGCCTACTGGTTTTAAATATGCTTATATAGGGAAAAACTTCTTATCTGAAACCAGAAGGCCCAGGTCTTTGATATTTGGTATGAAGCTTCATATAGTGGACCTCTACCAAGATTGTTCAAATTATAACCCTGGGGATAAAAATGCCCCCGCAGCAGGGCCTGCTTGTTTTACATAGGCTTATATAGGGAAAACCTTTAAAAATCTTCTTGTCTAAAACCAGAAGGCCCAGGTCTTTGATATTTGGTATGAAGCTTCATCTAGTTGACCTCTACCAAGATTGTTCAAATTATAGCACTGGGGCCAAAAATGTCCCCGCACCAGGGCCCACTGGTTTCACATAGTCTTATATAGGGAAAACCCATACTGGACTTACACGGACATGACTGCTATCTGTGCTGATAATCAAGGGAACTAACGCTTACAACACAGAAAATAAATGGTTATCTCCCCAAGGCCTCATGGTTACCTA
The DNA here is from genome assembly GCA_963580285.1 of Lucinisca nassula. Lineage (NCBI taxonomy): Eukaryota > Metazoa > Mollusca > Bivalvia > Lucinida > Lucinidae > Lucinisca > Lucinisca nassula. The sequence goes on from OY757018.1 coordinate 98,533,510, forward strand.
GGTGACATCGGAACGATTTTGAGGCATCCGTATGAAGTCTGAGGACCCCTTTTTATGTATTTTATAGGTCATTGTTCTAATTCATGAAAGTAGAGATAGTGTTATAATGTAACTTCGCGTAATATCTAAGCTCTGGGCCCTGTGGTTTCAGAGAAGAAGATTTTTGAAGCTTTTTTTCCATTATGAGTCTATGGGAGCTAAGGGGCCCCGGGGCGTTGACCATTTGGACCCCAGGGGCATGACTGGCAGGATTTATGTAGGTGACCACTTGCCGTTGCTACATGCTAAATATCTCAGCTCTGGGCCCTGTGGTTTCAGAGAAGCTTTTTGTAGCTTTTTCCATTATGAGCCTATAGGAGCTAAGGGGCTCCGGGGCGTGGCCCGTTTGGATCCCAGGAGCATGATTGGCAGGAATTATATAGGTGACTTCTTGCCGTTGCTACATATCTAAGCTCTGGGCCCTGTGGTTTCAGAGAAGATTTTCGATGCTTTTTTCCATTATGAGCCTATGGGAGAGAAGGGGCCCCGGGGCGTGGCCCATTTGGAACCCAGGGGCATGATTGGCAGGAATTATGTAGGTGACCACTTGTCGTTGCTACATGCTAAATATCTAAGCTCTGGGCCCTATGGTTTCAGAGAAGAAGATTTTTGACGCTTTTTTTCATTATGAGTCTATAGGAGCTAAGGGCCCCCGGGGTGTGGTCATTTGGACCCTAGGGGCATGATTGGCAGGATTTATATAGGTGACCACTTAACATTGTTACAAGCTAAATATCTAAGCTCTGGGCCCTGTGGTTTCAGAGAAGAAGAATATTATAATTTTTCCCATTATAACTCTATGGGAGCTATATATACCAGAGTTCCAATCTGATCAGCCCAAAAAAATTATGCAGCCTTTCCCCCTACCTGATGATGCTTCACATGAAATTTGATCAAGATTGGCCATGGGGTATTAGAGATATACTTATTTGAAATTGTTTACGGACGCACGCACGCACGACGGACAAAATGTGATCACAAAAGCTGACCTTGTCACTACGTGACAGGTGAGCTAATAAAAAAAAACACTTTAAAATCTTCTTCTCTGAAACCATAAGGCCCAGAGCGTAGATATTCAGTATGTAATCCCTTAGGGTCCAAACTGACTATGCCATGGGGCCCATTAGCTCATATAGAGGCCTCTGTGGTGTAATTGTTATGCAACCCGCCTGATAAACAAAGGATGGCAGGATAGATACAGAGCTTCTCCAGACTTCCAGATGAGTCTTTAAACGGAGGTCCTGTCTCGGTATCACCTTAGCTGTTGATGGAATGTAAAACTGAAACACACTCACTCATTAGCTCCTTAAGACTAATAATATGAACAATTTAGAAATCTTCTTCTGAATCTATAAGGCCCTGAGATTAGATATTTAGTATTGTTGCAACATCAATTGGTCATCAGCATAAATCCTGTCAGCCCTATGGCGTGCAAATTGGCTACTACCCTTGGCTCATTATCTCCCAGTCCTATGGCGTCCAAATTGGCTACTACCATTGGCTCATTATCTCCCACTGATTTATAATTGGAAGAACTTCAAAAAATCTTCTGCTGAGAGAAACAGCTATCTAAAATGTTCCTTTGGCCCCCGCCCATAGGGGCTTGAAGAAATATATGGGCTGCATGATGCTTCCACCCAGAGCTGAATCCGGCCCACACACTAGTACTGGTAAACCGCTTAGAGGATCTAAGCCTGTCCAGGAACCGCGATGCGAGGCGGACCGTCCATGCTAATAAACCCTATTGGTTTCATTGGTCTGCAGGGCTTGAGATGTCATTTCATCTCAATGTCGGGTAAAAGTCCCACAAAATTGGAAGCAACGTCTCCGAAATGACCTTTACAGTTTTGACGGGGACGTTAAACCTCAAATCAAACAAAATCTAACATGTTCCTCAGTTAAGCTGTTAGGCTTATTGAGCCTCTTGTTTCAAGGATTTCATCCAACAATACAAATGACTTATGTAAATACATGTACATGTATGTGAAGTCTCCGTGGTGTAGTGGTTACGCTACTCACCTTGTAACCCAGGGATCGCAGGATCCATCCCGAGCTTCTCCAGTCTTTAAAACCGAGGTCCCGTCTCCGTATGTCCTAAGCTGTTGGTGGGACGTAAAACTCTAACACTCACTCACCTGTACATGTATGTGTTTAGAAAAAAGAAAAATAGAACATAAATTCAAAGGGAAAATACAAACACAAAAAAACAAAGCAAACAAAAAATATTTGAAGTAGGACAATTACAGCTAGTATAGTAAAAGGAGGAAAGGGTTGGCTGTAGGGGAGGAGGAGGCCAACAGATGTTAGAACATAATGCGCAAAATATCAAAAACGTTGGTCAGGGAAATTTGATTTTAGTCGGGGAAAAGTCAGGGAATTTTGCTTTACTCGAATTGTGGACACCCTGTTATAGCCCTAGGGCCAAAGATGCCCCCGCCCCAGGGCCCTTTGGTTTTACATAGGCTTATATTGGGAATATCTTTAAAAATCTTCTTCTCTGAAACCGCAAGGCCCTTATCTCTGATATTTTGTGTGTAGCTTCATCTAGTGGAACGCTGCCATGATTGTTCAAATTATATCCCTTGGGCCCATAATCCCCCGCCCTGGGGCCCTTTGGTTTTACATTGACTTATATAAGGAAAATTAAAAAAAAATCTTCTTTTCTGAAACCGCAAGTCCCAGGTCTTTGATATTTGGTGTTAATTTTCATCTAGTGGACCTCTATCAAGAGTGTTCAAATTATAGCCCAAGGGCCAAAAAGGCCCCCACCCCGTTGCCCTTTTGTTTTACCTAGACTTATACAGGGAAAATCTCTAAAAATCTCATTCTCTGAAACCACAAGACCCAGGTCTTTGGTATTTGGTGTGAAGCTTCATCTAAAGGACTTTTATCAAGATTGTTCAAATTATAGCACTAGGGTCAAAAATGACCCCGTCATGGGCCCTTTCGTTTTAGTAGACTTACATAGGGAAAATCTTTGAAAATCTTCCTGTCTGAAACCGGATGGGTCAGGTCTTTTATATTTGGTATGAAGCTTCGTCTAGTGGACCTCTATCAAGATTGTTCTAATTATAGCCCTGGGGCCCAAAAAGCCCCCTTCCCCAGGGCTCACTGCTTTTACATTGACTTTTTAGGGAAAATCTGTATAAATCTTCCTGTCTGAAACCAGAAGGCTCAGTTCTTTGATATTTGGTATGATGCTTTGTCTAGTGGACCTAAACCAAGATTGATCAAATTATAGCCCTGTGGCCAAAAAAATGGCTCCGCCCCAGGACCCACTGGTTTTACATAGACTTATAAGGGAAAACCTTTAAAAATCTTCTTGTCTGAAACCAGAAGGCCTAGGTCTTTGAAATTTGGTATGAAGCTTTGTCTTGTGGATTTCTACCAAGATTGTCCAAATTATAGCCCTGGGTCCAAAAATGGGTCCACCCTGGTGCCCACTGGTTTTACATATATTTATATGGGGAAAACCTTGTCTGAAACCAGAATGCCTAAGTCTTCTGAAACCAGAATGCCTAGGCCTTTGAAATTTGGTATGAAGCTTTGTCTTGTGGATTTCCACCAAGATTGTTCAAATTATAGCCCTGGGGCAAAAACTGAACCCGCCCCGGGCCCCGCATGTTTTATATAGACTTATATAAGGAAAACCTTTAAAATCTTCTTGTCTTAAACCAGAAGGCTCTGGTCTGAAGCTTCAGCATTTACATCATTACCAAGATTATTCAAATTATAGCCCTGGAGCCAATGATGGCTCTCCTTGCGGCCCACTTGTTACCCTATGGATCAGGTGAGCGATCCAGGGCCATCATGGCCCTCTTGTTTATTAAAATCAGAATCTTAGTTTGGTTGCTATGGCAATTTAAGAGTTTCCATAGGCTTGTAACGGGGAAAACCGAAAAATGGCATTTACTGCCATTTTGACAAAATTTGTATAGAAATATTTCTTGGGTAAACTACTTTCAGCTGTATGCTTTTATGCCAACCTGGGGGTCCCCCATGGTGTGCCGGGGCCATGCCCCCACCCCCATTTTATAAAAGGTCATATTTCTTTGAAACCATTTAGATCCCCACCCCCAAACCATATATATTCTTGTTCCTTGTGATAAGAGGCAGTCAGTGAGACCAACCTGTGGGTCGTCTGGGTGTGCTTGGGCCATGCCACTTCAAAAAAGGCCCAATATCTCAGAAACTGTTCAGATCCCCCGCCCTAAACCATATAATATATTCTTGTTCCTTATAATAAGACACATTCAATGATACCATCATAGGGTCTCCCGGGATGCACCGGAGCCATGCCCCACCACCCTAGGCACTAGAAAACTATAGTGGTCGTTTATCTGAAAAAAGCCCTTTTAACAGATACAAAAGAAAGTTTTATCTCGCACAGACATGATTTCCCATGTAGTGAAACTGGAGTGGGATCTCCAGCATGAAAGTCACACTTTGTCCATTACCGTAAAATTCCTAAAAATTTGGCCAGCTTAAGGACTTGCTGTACTTCTAAAATTTTAACAAATTTATTTTTTAATCCTATAAGAAGACCAAAAGTTCAGAAGGAATGGTAAACAGTGAAGACCCTGATCCTGAGGAGCAGTCTGATCTGGGTCGGCAATGTTTGCTAAGGCTTGTCTGTCCCAAAACTAAGGATCATTACGGTTAGCCATGTGCTCCGTAATTATTCACCAAATATCATCATATGAGCAGTTCTGTGTAATGAATACCCTTATAAAATCCGCTTCCTACAGGAAAAAGTGGAGTTAACAAGGGTATTTGTTTGATTTGAGGTTAAAAATCCCCCTCAACACTGTAAAGGTCATTTTGGAGGCGTTGCTTCCAATTTCGTGGGACTTTTACCCGACATTGAGATGAAATGACATCTCGAGCCCTGTCACCCAATGAAACCAATAGGGTTTATTAGTATGGACGGCCCGCCTCGCACCGCGGTTCCTGGACAGGCTTAGATCCTCTAAGCGGTTTACCAGTACTAGTGTGCGGGCCGGATTCAGCTCTGGGTGGAAGCATCATGCAACCCATATATTTCTTCAAGCCCCTATGGGCGGGGGCTGTAACAAGGGTATGATGATGATTTCGTGTTTAACGACGCGTCAACCCTCTTTGTGGGTCATAAGCGTCAAGCGGTTAATGGTTAAACGGCATGAAGAATTATGATGATATTAAAGGTAAAAAGGTAAGTATGATATTTATAAAAATCTGAAACAGTTAAATCTTTTGAAAAAGTCTAATATCTTTTAAGAATAAAATAATATTATCAACAGGTGCATCTTGAAACAATTGTTGCAAAGTGTCAGCTTTGAAGTATAAGTCACGGGAATGTGAAAAGTCTACACATTCAATTAAGATATGTTTACCAGTGAATGGCTGATCACATCCTACACAAGAAGGCTGATCATCACCATTCAAAATATAAGAATGAGTCACTCTAGTATGGCCAATGCGCAGTCGTGTTAATACTACATCCTCTTTCCTGGAAAACTGTGGAGGAGAGCATTTTGTTCCAACGACAGGTTTAATGGCATGGAGTTTGTTATTTATTGCACGGTCCCATTTATAGTTTCTTGTCCTTTGGGATCATTGATTCCATTGTGCAATTTTGAAAATATTTGAGGGTCACTGATGAGGCCTAATTGGCCGAAACTAGCTAGACTGGCCAAAAAATCATGTACATTCCATATTTTTCAGTTCTGTGTTGTAGTCCGTGCTTCCAAAGGAAACCCCTTTTATAGAACGTACTAAAGGGAGTCAAAATTATATAGGCGTGGTTTCGTGATGAATGACCATTTTAATGGCCATTAATTCAGTGGTAATGACCATTAAAATAAGTCCAAGCATTAAATTGCAATTAATTTTTCGCCCTGTAAAATTTAATGACCATTAAAAAAGTAATGGTCCATTATTTTTCGTTTTGTGATGTTTGAATGCCCACGGTTTTACAGATTTAATGCACATTACAGAAAAAATGATGGCAATTCAAAACTTTCTAAGTCTATCACTGGACATCAACTATATTTTCATGGCCATTTAAGAATAAACAGATTATCCATTTTTAATAGTCAGGTTTGTGTATATCAATCTTAAGTATTTGACCTTGAGGAAGGTCAACGTAAAGGTCAAGGTCAGGGTTGTGTATATCAATCTTAAGTACTAGTGGCAAGGTGTGTGGTGTGTGAATATTAAAGAAATCGGTCAAAGAATAAGGAAGTTATGAGCAATGTTAAAGTTCTTTGTAACGGACCGACGACAGACACCGACGACAGACGACAAGCTGACTCCTATATACCCCCTTCAAACTTCGTTTGCGGGGGTATAATAAATTAGCCTCAAATCATTGGTATTAAAAACAATTATTTCAGAGGTGTTGATATTTTCATGACCATTAATTTGTGATCAGGTTGTGTTGCAGTCCTTGCTTCCATAGGATTAACCCTTTTAGAGAACATTTTACTGGCCATTAAAAAGGAACTTTATTTTAATAGGCATTAAAAAGAAGCAGTTTTGGAATACTATGGCCATTAAATTTCAACAATGACCATTAATGATACGATTAAATTGTGTAATGATCACTTATTTGACAAGAATATTCCACTGGCCAATTATGTTTAATTCGTGCCAGTTCTATAACTGTCATATAATTGTAAAAATATGACCATCATTCTACAATTAACAACAACAAAAAAATAATGGCCAATTGTCTATTTCCTTGTAAAATAGAAGTGGAGGCAATGATCAGGAATCGATACAATCAACCCACAGCTCCCATGAGAGGGAAAGAAACACAAACATGAAACAACAGACCTAATGGAAACATCAATAGTAGAAAGCCAAAAGGACAGTTACTTTCCCACAAAATGGCCAATAGGCTACCCAAAATAAAATAATATAAGCAATACAAACACCCAAACACCAACCATAACAAAAATAAACCGCGACAGAAGAACTGCCTTGGAACGGTCAGCGGAAATGAATTCCACTGGGGGGCTTAAATCGATTTTACGTCGCCACAATCCTCGCTCTTACTTCCGTCGCGAATTAGACAAATAATTTGTAGTCCGCATGAAAGCCTCCTAACTCATCAGTGCAACATCTCCGTGAACACAAATAATCAAACAACCACTGAGATGAAACAACGGTGAGGACTCGACAGCAGGTAACCACTGAAATGCTGGAGCAAAAGAAAATCAACAGTTAGACTCCGATGGGCTCGACCAGAGATAGAGCAACATTACCTTGAATTAGATCTCTCTCATTCTCAATAAGCCTTTACGCTGGAACCGTCATAGAATCTGAGGCCTGACCCACCGGCGTGCAATTAAAGAGGGAAGCAAACCTGCAAAACGTAAGAGACATGTCCATAGGCGAGGTATGGGCCGGCCTTGAATTTCCAGTTGTCCTAGTCAGTCAATATGTCTTAGCAGTGAGCCTAACAAACTTCGAACAAGTTGCACGCCATCTTGAAAGTAGACACCATTAAAGGGATACACCTTCTCATCCAGAACATCCCGATCTGAAGGAAGGTCCACTTTGTAGCATTCATCCCTTCAAATGATGCCAGTGCATGCTTGGACACTGATCAAAATTCATTGACCACTGTCTGGGATCATACCAAGGGCTGCTAGCATTAGATCTGCAGTATGATTCATGTTTGAAGTCTTGTAATACAAAAGGCTGGCTCTCATCATTAACAGAGGCAAACTACTGAGTTGACTTTTGTGGAAGGCCATTAATAATCTGTAGGAATAACTTCGGTCCAAGCATGGTAACTTGATGGACACCAAAAACAGCTGGAACAAAAATAGAAGTCGCGTGCCCTTGATAAGTTCTGGTTGGCTCCTGTCAGCTCTGGATACACTGTGGGAGGCGTAATTGTATTTTGTAGGTCTGAGCTTGACAGCAAGACATTCGTCTGCAACTTTATCAAATACCTTAATCTTGTAAATTAAGCCAGTGGGGGGAAGGTGTCTATTTTTTGGTCCTCATCTGCCCCAAGAATTGTCTGCACAATGATAACAGGCCACTCATTTGATGTTCTACACCCCACTATAAACTATCTAAGAAAGAGTCAAAACGAGTGTTTGCTCAGAAGACAGTGCCTTCATTTCTCATTACTCACTGGGAGTAAGGTTTGCTAGATTCAGTGTGTGAAATCATTTGTCTCTAATACACACTATCCAGTTTCACTTATTGTCATTCAATAACATCTGTTATTGTCAATCCATACCGGTAATTGTCCTGATTAAGGCACCTAACTGCTGAACGGAGTATTGGGACAATACACAAAGAATGTTTTGGTACAATAATTACTTTCTTAAAGCTAAAACCCAAGTATTTTTACCGTTCACATATACATAAAAGTTCTAACGCCACCATTTTGAATTTCCCTTTTGGAAAGACCACTCCGGTGGGTTCATAGCTGGCAAAGTAACAAAGTGCAGGATGTCAGATGGGATCCAACCATCCGATCCAGTCCCAATTTATCAGGTGTCCCCCAAGGTTCAATACTTGGACCTGTCCTTTTCTTGGTATTTATTAATGATCTTCCGGATTATATCAGGTATCCTTTTATTCGTTCGCTGATGATTTTGTTTTGTAAAGGAATATATACTGCTTCTGACTGCTTTAACTTACAAGATGACCTGGACAGCCTAGCATGTGGAGAGGCTGATTGTATAGTATAAACATATTTTATTGCCTTTGTACAGCCAACAGTACAAATAATGGGGCTGGGCTACAAGTTCTACCAACATTAGCTACAATGATATTACATTACAACTAACATGGCAACAAATATTTATAACATTCAACTACAAGTTTGGTTAAGGGAGGCCGATGGGCAGATGACGCTCTATGAGGCCAAATGTAATTTAATGAGGGTGTCAAGGCACCTTCTGGACAAGCAGATAAAATATGAGTACATGTACTCATTTCACCAGCATACACTGAAGCAGGTTCAATCTGCTAAATATCTAGGTATCACCATCACTGAGGACCTCGATTTGGCTCAGCACATTTCTGAGATTACATCCAAAGCAAGTAGGACATTAGGATTCCTTAGACGTAATTTGACTTTTGCTCCTAGGCAGACAAAGGATGTTGCATACAAAACATTGGTTCCACCTCTATTCGAGTATGCCTCACCTGTTTGGCACCCCTATGATAAAATTTAGCTTCAATAGGTGAAAAGGTCCAGAGGACGGCTGCTCATTGGACCTGCAGGCGATTATAGAACAAAAGTAGTGCGGGTGATATGCTTAATGAGTTGGAATGGCCATCGCTGGAGGCCCGTCGTGAGCAGTCCTCTTTAACCTTCTTTTATAAGATACACACTGATACAATGTCTCTTAATACTTGACGCATGTGACTAGTCCAACTCAAACAAAGGCATTAGATTAAACGGCAGCCAATATCATAAAGAATTCTTTCTTCACAAGAAGTATTCCTCAGTGGAATAGTCTTCCCTCCTATGTGGTAGATGCTAGTACCACAGAGAGTTCAAATATGTTCTAGAAAGGGTTATCCTTTGGAAGCAAAGAATACATCACAGAACTGGAAAATATGGAGTGTATAAATTTTCTGGGCTAGACTAGCTAGTTTCGGCCATTTAGGCCTCATCAGTGACCCTCAAATATTTTCAAAATTCCACAATGGAATTAATGATCCCAAAGGACAAGAAAATATAAACTACACTATGATGTAGGGCAGGGAGACTTTTTACGGCCGCCACACATTCCCAGACACCAGCTGTAAAGCCTGTATGGTATAGATTGGGACTATGAGGTATGCGTTTTAGCAGACCTCTGTAAACAGATTGTAAATATTTGTAAGAGTTTTAGCTACCCAACTAACTGAGGTAATGGCCAAATATGACCTATTCAGTATATGAAGATAGATAAGCAGATAACCAGGTGTACGTCTCTGATGAGCGCTCTTGTGGGATTGGGGCTGTGGGGGTTACTGCCATAGTTGGGAGAGCATGGGTGAGGCGAAGGTGTCGTGTTTCTTGCCTTAATTGGGCGCCCAACTGAGATTGGCTAACAGTTGAGCAAAGTCTGTTGTTCTTACAGCAGATAAGGGTGCAGGGCAAATGTTATTTCTTCAGTTTCTACACTTATAATCATTTGTTTCTTTCTCCATTGTCCCTCACTTTCATCTCTGCTGTTTCTTTTCTTCCTTTCTCCGGGAGATGACATAAAAAACCCACAAGGGTTGAAGTGTTGTGAAACCCCAACACAATCAGCTCTACCATGGTTGTCCAGTGCATAACCGAAAATCAATAACACTTGGCTTGACTACTATGTCAATAGAGTTCAGAAAATATGAAAAGATGCGCTATTTTGCTTGGGAGAAAAAGCAGGTTAAAACAGGGTTAATTGGAGATCTCTGTGATATTTAACAGCACCCTAACAGGTAACTTATTTCAATGTAACTTAATTACTGAAATTAATGCGTTGTCAGATATTTTTACAATTTTAAAATTTAGTCAGTTAAAGTGCGCTTTGATTCAAACATGACTTCTTTCTTTCTTCCACTATGTCTTAGACATCGTGGAGGATATCAGACAATGTACATCATATATACTCCAGATTTACATGCTGAAAGCCTACACAGTTATCATGCAGTTAGCGTTGGGGTTCTTTTACCTGAGCAGGGGATGTCTCTTCCTGACAGGGGGCCTCCAGTTAACCATGTAATGTATTTTTGGTACTTTCTTTCTTCCAGTTTCACCTAAACCCAAGGAGGGGTCAAAGAAGTTGTACATTATATACACTCAAGATTGCAGGATGAAAGCGTTCATGCAGAGCCAGTCAATTTCCCTGCCTTTCATTGATGGTTTTGCACTTTAGATTCTCTGTATTGTAATCGATACTGCCATCCTGAAATTATTGGCCATTATTTTATCCAAAAATGATGATTAACATCCTTAATTTCATGGCATGCCCATTAATCCCTCATTTTAATGGATATTAATTTTCCCTTATCATAAGTAATGGCCATTAAATATCGAAAAACATTATTTAATGGTCATTAATAAATACTTTCACTTTAATGGCTATTATATTTTGTTAAATTTCTGGAGTAATGACCAATAAAATAAATGGCCATAAAAAATCCATTAATAATGGTCCTATTGATGCCCGCTTTTTCATGGCCATGAAAAACCCATATAAATAGGCATTAAAAATAATTTGGATTTGATATTTAATGGGTATTACATTTTTCAAAAGGAACTATAGGACCATTTTTACGGAATAATTCTAATGCCTAAATAACTGCCATTAATATTTAATCAATGGGTTTCATTAAATGGTATGTTGATGACCATTTTAACAGATTTTTAACTTTTTCGGTGTTTTTCCCTGTTAAAATTGGCCAATAATAGAACCATTATAAATAGATTTTTGATGGCATATTTTAACGGGAATAATTAACAGGATTTTAATGGTAGTCTGGGCAGTAGTGAAGTATGTTTGAAACAAAAAAAAGAAAAAAGATCGGAGGTTTAATAAAAATGCCATTTTTCAGAGCCATCATAGTAAAAATGCCATTTTTCAGAGCCATTAAAGACAGCATAATCTCACAAATTCATAATGTACAAATTAAAAAGTGGCTGAATGTATTTATTTATTTTTCTTTTTGATTTTACGGCCCTTTCAAGATTATTTCACTCATATCGAGCCGATCGTTAATCAGAGGTGGGCAAAAAATGGAGTACCCGGAGAAAAACCACCTGACCTTCCGTTGCAGAACTTGGTGTCACACATATGACCCGAGCGAGGCTCGAACCACAGCAGTGAGAGACCTAATGATTAAGAGTCGGCGCTCTTAACCGCTAGGCCAAGGAGGCCCGTCATGAATCTATTTAATGCTTTAATATATTGTTCTTCCGACATCAAAGAAAGTCAGGGTTTTCCCTTGAAATTTTATTTTAGGGAATACAATAGATTTAAGGAACATCTACAATGATTTTGTGATAGAATATCGGCAATACAGGTACACCAATTACATGTACATCATTACAACACTGCAATGCAGAAAATGTGTAAGCTAAACATTCTTACTTCGAAATAAAAATAGCCATCGGAAGAGATGGCAAATCCCCCGACCAAAAGCCAATATGGCCTTCAGAAGACTGTTCACCAATATAAAGTGCACCAGAATTAAACCAGCAATATATAACTAAAGTATTGCAGTTATGGCCATCACAAGATTATACTCTCAGGGGAGATAACTAAAAAACCAGGGCACTCAGAATTGTGGTTCTTGCGCATGACTTGCCTGCTTAAGCTCATGTATTTCTGTACAAAGTACCATCAATATGTCTCAAAGGGTATTGGAGATATGGTGATCACAAGCTGGTCATACTGTTATATTGGTAGTGTAGATAACTCAAATACCACAGCACCAACAGTTGTGGTTCTTGCACATGACACCCCTTCTGTACCTTGTATACAATTGTGCCAAGTTCCTTCAATATATCTCGAAGGGTGTTGGAGTTATGGCCATCACAAGGTTATATTGTCAGGGGAGATTAACTAAAACACCAGAGCACCCAGAGTTGTAATTCTTGAGCACGACACACCTGCTGAACCTCATGCACATCTGACTCAAGTAACACCAATAATTCTCAAAGGGTATTGGAGGTACGGTGATCACAGGGGGTCATAATGTTATATTGGAAGAGGAGATAACTCAAATATCATAGCACCCAGAGTTGTGGTTCTTAGGCATGAAGCGACCTCTCAACCTTGTATACAATTGTGCCAAGTACCATCAATATGTCTCAAAGGGTATTGGAGTTATGGCCATCACAAGGTTACATTGTCAGGGGAGATAATTAAACAAGAGGGCCATAATGGCCCTGAATCGCTTACCTGATCCATAGTAACAAGTGGGACCCGGGGAGGGCCATTATTAACCCCAGGGCTATAATGTGCATAATGTTGAGAGCCGTCTAAAAAGGTGAAGCTTCATACCAAATATCAACAAAGGCTATAATTTGAACAATCTTGGCAAAGGTCCACTAGATGAAGCTACACACCAAATATCAAAGACCTGGGCCTTGCGGTTTCAGAGAAGAAGATTTTTTTTAAAGATATTCCCTACATAAGCCTATGTAAAACCAAATGGCCCCGGGGCGGGGGCATTTTTGACCTCAGGGCTATAATTTAAACAATCTTGATAGAGGTCCACAAGATGAAGCTTCACACCAAATATCAAAGACCTGGGCGATGCGGTTTCAGAGAAGAAGATTTTTCAAGATTTTCCCTATATAAGCCTATGTAAAACCAAAGGGCCCCGAGGCGGGGGCATTTTTAGCCCCAGCACAATAATTTGAACAATCTTGGTAGGGGTCCACTAGATGAAGCTTCATATAAAATAGCAAAGACATGGCCTTTGCAGTTTCAGAGAAGAAGATTTTTAAAGATTTTCCCTATATATAAGCCCATGTAAAACCAAAGGGCCCCGGGGCGGGGCATTTTTGGCCCCAGCATTATAATTTGAACAATCTTGGTAGGGGTCCACTAGATGAAGCTTCATACCAAATAGCAAAGACTTGGGCCTTAGGGTTTCAGAGAAGAAGATTTTTAAAGATTTTCCCTTTATAAGCCCATGTAAAACCAAAGCACCCAGGGGCGGCGCATTTTTTGTCCCAGCACTTTAATTTAACAATCTTGGTAGGGGTCCACTAGATGAAGCTTCATACCAAATATCAAAGACCTGGGCCTTGAGGTTTCAGAGAAGAAGATTTTTAAAGATTTTCCCTATATGATGCTATGTAAAACCAAAGGGTCCCGGTGTGGGGGCATTTTTGGCCCCAGCACTATAATTTGAACAATCTTGGTAGGGGTCCACTAGATGAAGCTTCATACTAAATATCAAAGACCTGGGCCTTGAGGTTTCAGAGAAGAAGATTTTTAAAGATTTTCCCTATATAATCCTATGTAAAACCAAAGGGGCCCGGGGCAGGGGCATTTTTGGCCCCAGCACTATAATTTGAACAATCTTGGTAGGGGTCCACTAGATGAAGCTTCATACCAAATATCACAGAACTGGGCCTTGTGGTTTCAGAGAAGAAGTTTTTTTAAGTTTTCGGTGAAAAAAATCTATTTTTGGCTCCTGTGACCTAGATGTGCAACGGACCAGAACCATTTGAACAACTTTGAATGGGGACCACCTAAGGATCATTCCTGTGAAGTTTGGTCAAAATCCGATCAGTGGTTTAGGAGGAGATGTCGTTTGAAGAAATTGTTTACGCACGCACGCACACACACACGACGGACAAAAAGTGATTGGAAGGGGAGATAACTCACAAACCATGGTACCCAGAGTTGTGGTTCTTGTACATGACACACCGTTTCGGGTTTGTGAAACTGTGCCAGGTATCATCAATATATCTTTAAGGGTATTGGAGTTATGCCCATCACAAGGTAGTCACTCTATTTTATTGGAAGGGGAGGTAACTCAAAAACCATGGCAACCAGAGTTGTGTTTTTTTTTGCATGACACGCTGTCTCAGCCTTGTGAATAACTGTGCCAGGTACCATCAATATATCGCAAAGAGTATTGGAGTTATGGCCATCACAAAGTAGTGATTCTATTTTGTTAAAAGGGGAGATAACTCAAAAAGTATGGCATCCAGAGTTCTGGTTCTTGCGCAGGACACGCCGTCTTATCCTTGTGAACAATTGTGCCAAGAACCATCAATGAATCTCAAAGGGTATAGGAGTTATGGCCATCACAAGGTTGCGTTTACGGATGGACGGACGGACAGACGCCAGGCTGATCACTACATCCCCCGAACCTATTCAGTCAGGGGATAAAAATGTACAGATGTTACAGACTGAGTGAATGTCTGAGTTTTACGTCCCACCAACAACTAAGGTCATACGGAGACGGGAACAGATGTTACAGAATATTACCATTTATGGATATATTTTTCAATATCGAGGGCAAGTCATTAAGTAACCAGCCTATCCCATTTCCAGCTGACCGAGACAACCAAGATTTTCATGCCTTGTTTCAATACATGATTTAGGCATGAGGACAAAATTGCACCCTTATCGTGTCATTCACTCATAAGATATTGAATGTCAAACATGGCTAGTGATGCAATAGCAAGCTTCTCTTCATGAGTTGAATACCGTGCTGTAATTCGGTACTTGTATTTGAAAGGGAAAACTGGTCAAGAAATACATTGCGAGTTGACCAGTGTTTATGGGTCTTCTGCACCATCGCTTGCAGAAGTTAAATTGTAGGTTGGGGAATTCAAACGCGGTAGAACGTCTTTAGAAGATGAAACCACGTATAGACGCCCATCAGATGCCACGGATGAAGAAATATGTAACAAAGTACGGGATCTGGTGTACTCTGATAGGCAAATTAAGGTGAAAGAAACAGCGGATGCATCACACATTTCACATGGTAGCATTTCAACAATTTTACATGATCGCTTGGGTATGCACAAGCTAACAGCCTGTTGGGCCCCAAAATCCCTTACCGACGAGCAAATGGCAACC
Source organism: Lucinisca nassula (assembly GCA_963580285.1). NCBI lineage: Eukaryota > Metazoa > Mollusca > Bivalvia > Lucinida > Lucinidae > Lucinisca > Lucinisca nassula. Next base: position 98,549,085 of record OY757018.1, read on the forward strand.
AGAGCATAGGTATGCAGCGCATTGTTGAAGCGGTTTAGGTCAAAAGAAGATGATTTTCTTTCACGTCTGGTGACTGTAGATTAGACCTTGGTCCATTATTATGAGCCAGAGAATAAAACTCGAAGTCGCCAGTGGGTAGAGCCGGGGTCTCCGAGGCCAAATACGTTCAAAACGCAACCCTCTGCTGGCAAGGTGATGGCAACTATATTTTGGGATGCACAAGGCATTATTATGTTGGACTTTCTAGCAAGGAAAAGTACAATAACAGGTGCGTATTATGCAAATCTGCTCGACCAACTGTGAACTGTGATCCGCGAAAAATGCAGAGGAAAACTCTCCAAATGGATTCTGATCCAACAGGACAATGCAAGAGTCCACACTTGCAAAATTGCAATGGATGCTGTTGAGCGGAATGGGTATGAGCTAATACCGCACTACACCTATTCTCTGGACATAGCTCCTTGTGGTTATTTCCTATTCCCAAACTTGAGAAAGGATATCCGTGGACGTCATTTCCGGTCCAATGAAAAGTAGTGGCGGCAGTTGAGGAGTTGGTCGGAGACAAGGACCCTGGCTTCTTCAGTTCAAGGCTGATGGCACTGGAACAGCGTTGGTCCAAGTGTATCATTCTAGAGGGCAATTACATAAAAAACAAAGATTTTGATCTCGCCCAGAAATAAGTTAAGCTGTTTTTTTTATTAACTCACCCTCGTTATCTATACATTTTTGGTATCCATCTTTAAACCCTTGTGGTTTAATGAACATATGAACAGGTTTATGTGTACAATGCATATAAAATATTTTGATTTTCGTTTGTTTGTATTGGAGTTTAACGGCCCAGTCAACACTATTCAGGTCATTTTTGAGCCGGTCAGTTTACCCATCAACACTTTCCTGGGCAGGCTTATACGTAAGCGGTTAACCAGTACAGTGCACATTCTTTCGCCAGAAACTGACAACTGCCCTTCTTGAATCAGCGGAAGGGAGAGAATGACCGTAGAAAAGATTTCATGATCAATCTCCACGAAAGAATGTTGCCGACCCCTGCGGGAGTCGAACCCGCGACCTCCTGATCACCAGTCAGACGCGCATCCGACTGAGCCACCGAGGCCAGCATAAAATATTTTGAGGAACAGATGTTTCTCAATAATAAAGGAGACATTCGGAATAAAAGGGGCCAAAGGTAGCATTTTTGACCTAGAGTCATCAGGGAAAACTTTGATGTAGCTTTTTCAAACTCGATGCTGCTTTCTGATCAAATTTTGTTGACACTGGCATTGACGTCACTGCATGTCTTATATGAAAATTAACAACATATTCAGAATTTGTTCTTTTCACACTGATAGCAAATGGTTCACTGGGATGAAAAGTAAATGCTACAAGACGTCTGGCTGTGGGTGGGGGATTCTTGCCAAGGACACCAGCATAGATCTTGAACTTCAGTAACCCTGAATCCCGTGCATAAAATCTGAAAGATATTGAAAGTAAATTCAAACTGCTGAAAGCCTGTTGGGACCCACCCATTGGGGCTTAAAGAAATAGATTGGCCTGCATGGTGCTTCCACACAGAGCTCAAAGTGACTGCACATGAGTACTGGTAAATCTCTTAGAAGGACTAAGCCTGCCCAGGTAAAGTGGTGTGAGTCTATCTGTCCCTGCACATAAACACTATAGGTTTGTCTGGGTGGCAGAGCTTGAGATGTCATTATAGACATATTGTTTTTCCCCCGGGCATCTGTCCATCTGTCTGTCACAAAATCATGTCCGCTCTGTAACTTGAAAACCTTTCAAGCTATCTTCATGAAACTTCATATAAACATTTATCAACATTAGACCATGTGCAGAGCACAAGAACCATAAATCTCGCATTTATATTTTGGAATTATCTCGCTTGGAAGTTTGTGACCGGTCACAAAATCGTGTATGTATGTATGGGCAAATCGTTTCCTGTCAATAACTTTCTTTTTTTAGATGGATTCTGAAATTACTTGGCAGAAATGTTAACCACCACGAGACGATGTGTCGCGCGCCTGACCCAGCTCGGTACCTCAAAGGTCAAGGTCACACCTAAAGGTCAAAAAGGGGCTTTTTTCGTTTTCGGTCAATAACTTTATTATTTTTAGATAGATTTTGAAATTACTTGGCAGAAATGTTAACCACCATGAGATGATGTTTCACCCGCATGATCCAGGTTGGTACCTCAAAGGTCACGGTCATACTTAGAGGTCAAAGGTAAAAAAGGGCTTTTTCTTGTTTGGTCAATAGATTTCTTATTTTTATATGGATTTTGAAATTACTTGGCAGAAATGTTAACCACCATGAGACGATGTTTCGGGAGCATGACCCAGGTTGGTAGCTCAAATGTCAAGGTCATACGTAGAGGTCAAAGGTAAAAAAGGGGCCTATTTTCCTGTTCCGTCAACAACTTGCATGACCCAGGTTGGTAGCTCAAATGTCAAGGTCATACTTAGAGGTCAAAGGTGAAAAAGGGCCTTTTTCGTGTTTGGTCAATAGATTTCTTATTTTTAGATGGATTTTGAAATTACTTATCAGAAATGTTAACCACCATGAGACGATGAGTCACGCGCATGACCCAGATTGGTACCTCAAAGGTCAAGGTCATACTTAAGAGGTCAAAGGTCAATAAAGGGACCTTTTTTCATCTTCGCCCAATAACTTTCTAATTTTTATATGGATTTTGAAATTTCTTGGCAGAAATGTTAACCACCATGAGACGATATGGCGCGCATATGACCCAGGTTGGTATCTCCAAGGACAAGGTCATACTTAAAGGTCATAGGTCGAAAAGGGTCCAGTCAATAACTTTTTTTATTTCTGGATGGACTTTTTACAGTAACCTTGCAGAAATGTTCATTTTCATTAGACGATGTGTCGTGTGCAAAACCAAGGTCTGTACCTCCAAGTCAAGGTCATACTTAGAGGTCAAAGGTAAAGAAAGGAACCTTTTTTTTCTTCTATGGTCAATAACTATCTTATTCTTTGATGGATTATGAAAATACTTGGCAGAAGTGTTAACCATCATGAGACGATGTGTTGCGCCCAAGATCCAAGGGACCTCAAAGGTCAAGGTCATACTTAGAGGTCAAAGGTAAAACAAGGCTTTTTCATGTATGGTCAATAACTGTCTTATTTCTTGATGGAATTTTTAAAGTTACTTTGCAGAAATGTTCACCTTTATTAGATGATGTGTTGCACACAAGACCCAGGTCAATACCTCCATGTCATGGTAATTCTCAGAGGTCAAAAAGTGGGGAGACATTTGTGTTTTTGTAAAAAAACAAATTCTAGTTTCATCTCAATTTCGGGTAAAAGTCCCACATAATCGGAAGCAAAGTCTCCAAAATGACCTATACAGTGTTGACAGGGACATAAAACCTCAATCAAACACAAAAACAAAGTTCATGTAAAATAACCACAAATGTAAGATTTTATTCCAAGAGGTTGACTTGAGTCTACTAAGTACTCAGGATCCAAGACAAATTTTCACTTGCCCCGACCCATAAGACAGGATATAATTCTGCAGAACAACAGCAATGCCTATGAGAAAAAAGAATACAGTAAAATTTTGCTACTAAGACCACCCAAAATTAAGACCATTCTATTTTTCTTGAGAATCCCATTCATCTGCCTAAAATGTCCACGAGGGCATATGGCAATATATAGAGAAGAAATTAGGCTTTCTTCAAGTTTCTGCATGTTTATCAGTTATTAAGACCACTCCTCTAATTATAAATAAGACCATCATTTGGCAGTCCCAAAGGTGGTCTTGAATCAAGACCACCTTTGAGACTGTCATGAAGTGGTCAAAACTCTTGATACAGGAAGTTTACTGTATGTTCAAAGAAATAGCAAGTTCTTTCTTAAAGAATGTCTTTAACACGGTACATGTACATGTTGTTTGTTTATTTTGAGGATAAATGTTCCCATCAACACTATTTAGGTCATATTGGAGACGTTGATTCCAAGTTTTGTGGGACTTTTACCCGACATTTAGATGAACTCACATCTCAATCCCTGCGCATTGGATGGTCTGACTCGCACCACTTTGCCTGGGCAGGCTTAGAACCCTCTTAAGCGGTTTACCAGTACTCATGTGCGGTCAGTTTCAGCTCTGCATGGAAGCATCGTGCAGCCCAATCTATTTCTTTAGGCCCCGATGGGTGGGGGCAGACATGTGCATGTAGGTGAAAAGAACATGTACTCCCAAAGCATAGTAAAAACAAGATGTGTTTGTGAAACACTTATGTCCCCGACAGCGCATGTTAAATATGAAAGCAGTATCACTAAGCAATCGAAAGGTATGGCTAATGTTCAAGTCTTAAAAAAGCAGGTCAAGGTCACAAGGTCAAATATTATGGGATCGTTGGAAAGGTCTTGTGACATATAATGCACATGTGAAATATGAAAGCCCTATCACTTACCAATCCAACGTTATGTCCAATGTTAAAGTTTTTAAAAAGTAGGTCAAATGTCAAGGTCAAGAGGTCAAAAATTATGGAATCACTGGAAAGGTCTTGTGAAAAAATGCACATTGTACCAATCGAAAGTTATGGACTATGTTAAAGTTTTTAAAAAGTAGGTCAAACGTCAAGGTCACGAGGTCAAAAATTATGGTACCACTAGAAAGGTCTTGTGACAAGGAATGCACATGTGAAACATGAAAGCCCTATCACTTACCAATCAAAAGTTATGGCCAATGTTAAAGTTTTTAAAAAGTAGGTGAAACGTCAAGGTCACGAGGTCAAAAATTATGGTACCACTGGAAATGTCTTGTGACAAGGAATGCACGTGTGAAATATGAGAGCCATATCAGTTACCATTCAAAAGTTATCACCAATGTTAAAGTTTTTGCGAATGTTGAAGTTTTTTAAAAAAAAGAAGTAGGTCAAATGTCAAGGTCAAGAGGTAAAAAATTATGGAATCACTGGAAAGGTCTTGTTACATGGAATAGACATGTGAAATATGAAAGTCCTATCACTAACCAACAAAAAGTTATGACCAATGTTAAAGTTTTTAAAAAGGAGGTCAAAAGTAGGTCAAATGTCAAGGTCAAGAGGTAAAAAATTATGGTACCTCTTGAAAAGTCTTGCGACAAGGAATGCACATATGAAATATGAAAGCCCGGTCAGTTACGATTCAAAAGTTATGCCCAATGTTAAGGTTTTTGCGAACAGACAAACAGACCATCAGAGAAACAGACAGACAGACAGACCAAAAACTATATGCCCCCAAATCTTTGATTCCGGGGGCATAATGAGTAATCTCCCCTAGGACAAGATTTGAATAGCTGAAGCAGTGACATGGGGAAATGAGAGTTGCTGGGATACAGATATTATAAAAGTCTAATCTTTCTTCCAGCTCCCAATTTTGTATGTACTAATGTTTCTATATATGCTTTTTATGAATTGTATTGTTTAAAAGTATACAAATGAAATAAAAGTTTTAAAAGATGGTATAATACCAACATAAGTGATCATATCTTGTGAGATTTATCATTATTTATTCTGCCAAATCTTCAACTACACTGCAACTGGTTTCATAAATTTCAAGTTTTTTTGTTGTTTTTTTTTTACTTTTTTCTTTTGTTCTGGAGTTTAATGGCCATGTAATCACTGTAAAGATCATGTCGAGTCTAAAAGTTTATCTATCCATATTTTCTCAGTTCTGTTTGTACTGGAGTTTAACGGACAAGTCAACACTAGGTCATATCGAGCCTGTCAGTTTACCTATCCACACTTTTCCTGGACAGGCTTATTCATAAGTGGTTAACCAGTACAGTGCACATAGTTTCACTAGAAACTGACAACTGCCCTTCTTGAATCAGCAGATGGGAGAGAATGACTGTAGGAAAGATAACATGATCAATACCCATGAAAGTATGTTGCCGACCCGACAAGGATCTAACCTGCGTCCTCCTGATCACCAGTCAGACACACATCCTACTGCATGTCTGTTCACCAGAAACTGACAAATACCCTTCTTGAGCCAGTGGAAAGAGACAATACTGTAGTAAATAGTTCACGATCATGATCAAATTGACAATCTTCACAAAAGAATGCTGTCTGATTTTTTTGGAGTCCCCATTCATGAAAGCAATTAATCATCACAATGATTATCTCGCGCTTATCGAAGAAACAGTGGGGATCATGTATTACCCCCTGTACATCCGTTCGGATGTCCGTCCATCCGTAATGTACCACCATTGCTTCTAGACCACTTAATGTAAAATCCCGAAGCTTTAACAGGCAAAAGCCCTATGGCCCATGACAACAGGAACATAATAATAAAAACTTATTAAGAATTTTGATGACATCCCAGGCAGGGTCGGGGGTGGGGGGTGCAAAATTCATTTTGTTCAAACATACTAATGTAACATATCAAATTTAAGGTAGTGAAGAGTAGAGTGAGTGAGTGTTTTGAGTTTTACGTCCCACCAACAGCTAAGGTCATACGGAGACGGGACCTCGGTTTTAAAGACTCATCCGAAAGTCTGGAGAAGCCCGGAATCGATCCTGCGATCCCTGGTTTACAAGGCGAGTAGCGTAACCACTGCACCACGGAGGCTTCTAAGTGAAGAGTAGAATACAGTGGTGCAAAAATTTTGCCCAGGGGGCATGACTGGGGGTCACCAGAGGTCAAAATGTAGGATTTGGGGTCCTTTTTTTTTATTGTAACACAACTCCTCCTAGGCTTTTTGAGCTAGAAGCTTGAAACTGTCATTATGACTAAGGCTGCCACGATTAATCGTATAATCGATTAATCGATCGATAAATTCCACAAAAATGATTATCATTTCTGATTTGCTTTTAATCGATTACTTGATAGGTGCAATTTACTACCCAAAGTTATGCCTAAAATAGCTGGATGAGTGGCAAACAGTGCAGACCCTGATGAGACGCCGCATTATGCGGCGTCTCATCTGGGTCTACACTGTTTGCTCAGGCTTGTCTGTTCAAATATACATAGGGTTAAGTGCAACATATGGTAAGAGTCATGCTCAGACAGAAAGCCAGACAGGTAAAATAATGACAAAAATCTTAGCGATTACTAATCGATTATCGATCGCAATGACATGACTGATAATCGATTATATTTTCAGCTCCGATTAGCCAGCCCTAATTATGACTGAGGACTGGAGGAACATAATTATTTGGAATTCTGATGTGACCCCGCCCCTGGGGTGAGACTATAAGAATCTTATATGGGTGTGAGGGGTGGATAGAAAAATCTGTCCCAAGGGTCACTGTCCGGCATCACGAGGCTTGCCGAGTGATGCCGGATAGTGATCCCGAGGGACGGATTTTTCTAACAACCCCTCACACCCATATTGGATTCTTTTTCTTGCATACCTTCCATTTCTATTGCGAATTTTTAATGCTGCTGTCACTTCGCTTAACGGCGTCCACCATTTTTTGATGACACAACAGGAATGTTTAGTGACGTCACGCATGACGACGCCGCACATAAGGTTGTAATCAACCAGTGCATTTATCAGACACGCGATTATATTCGATTTGGGGTCGGAAAACCAGGGTCAGAACATAAATTTCTATCCCAGGGTAAAATCATGGATTTCCTTGTATGGTGTGCAAGAAAAACATTATAGTCATGGTGCATATCAAACCGAAGGTAATGAAGAGCTGAATACAGCGGTGTAAATATTTTGCCCAGGAGGCAGTCTTGGGGTCACCAGAGTTTAAAAAGAAGTATTTTGGGTCCTTTTATAAAGACATGGTTTTCACAGCACTGGGATATGCGATGGCGCGTCATCGTCTTGCTCTAGTTGAAAATGAATCAATGTTAAAACATTTAATGGGTTTGACATTCAAACATCAGGGGCCAGTTGTTCAAAACTAACGACGTCGTTAGTTAACGAATCGTTAAAACTTTGATCATTAAATATGGCAAATATGCTAAAATTTTTGTTGAAAAAAATGTGAGCAGCTTTTGCAAATGCAAAAGCTGCTCACATTTTTTCAGCAAAAATACCAAAATTTTAAAAATTCAACTTGCTAGAACGGTTAACGATAAGACCACTAACGAGCTCGTTAAGCTAACAATGCTTTGAACAACTGGGCCCTGTTTGTCCTTGAAACCCCAACTTTATAAATTGATAAGCGGGGTTTACAAAGGTGTTCTTTATTTTCCTTATGTTTGCTCCAGATTATAAATTGTGGGTTCTAACGAGTAGCAATTAGTACCCTATTTACCTTACATATTTTGACAGACAGGGCTGAGCAAACAGTGTAGACCCACATGAGACACCACAGAATGTGGCATCTCATCAGCATCTACACTGTTAGCTACTCATGCAGCTGTTTTAGACACAACATCAGATAGCAAATTGTACTTGTTCAAATTTGTGGATAAGGAGATGAGATGTCCAAATAATTAGAGCTAATACAGTATCACAAATTTTCAAAGAAAATGTCCATCCTAGAGCTGTGAAAGACAGCAGTTTCTTACATGGGCATGTTATCCCATTGTTTGACTAGGATTGGTAAACAGTAAAGCAAATAAATTAATAATGCAATGATCTGCCTAAACACTGCGTTGGTGGTCAAGATGACTGAGTCGATGTCCTCTCAACTGGTGACTGGTGTTTGAATGTCATTTGAGGTGTCTGATTCTGAGAAAGTTGCAAGTTTGGTCCCATATTCTTTCATGGAGACTGATTGTGAAATATTTCTATGGTACCGGTTGTACCCTCTCCTGTCCATTGATTCAGGAAGGACAATTATCATTTTTTTTTGCAAAGGATTGTGCAGTGTAATTGTATTGACTAAACTGTTAAATTCCAAACCAACCATTACATAGCAAGAGAAAAGGTGGGTATTTTTTGACAGCTGAAGGATAGTTAACCTTTTTTTCTCCATATAGACCTATGCTGTAGGTACTCATTAGAACCACCTTACGAAGACTAATGAATACCCACAACCAGGGCTCTAGAAATTTAAAAATCCCAACTGGTCCAGTCATCATCAGACACCAGTGAGATGTCACCAATGCATTTGTCACTGAACAGATTTCCTGTTATTTCAAAAATAAGCTACAATTTCCAGCTTTCAAGCTGCTTATTGTCCTAGTTATATAATCTAATTATCTCAAGTGTCAGTGCTTGAAGCACTGACACTTGAGATAATTGGATTATATAACTAGGACAATAAGCAGTATGCCACTTTACCAGGTATTTATCTGTTTTTACAGAATCAATGCAGCAATTTACAAGGAAATTTTGGCCCTTTGTAAATTTTCTTGGACTGATTTTTCAGCAGAATTTTTCAGAAAAATCGGTCTGCAAGTTACAAAATCGGTCTGGACCAGCAAAAAATCGGTTTTCTAGAGCCCTGCCCACAACATAGGTTTTTATGGAGAACTGCCAAAACTATCCTTCAATTATCATAAAATACCCACCTTATCTGATGTTATGCAGTTACCTTATTGGGTGATCGCCACAGGCCTTGGGTCGCTCCATCACTGACACCCATTTATCATCGTAGCTGAACAGAGCGAGATCTAAATATGGACTGCTGCTATAAGACTGTGCACTGATTGGTAATTGAGCTAAAAGCCTCTTAACAGCTTCTGTGTTACCACCAAACTTTGCATTAATTATTGTCTGTTTAAACCTTTGCTGAATCTGTCTTGCATATACATTACTTGATGCTGAGCAAGTGAACTGAACTTCTGTATGTAAAGTTGCATTTCTAAACATGTCAGAAAAGTTTTCAAACAGTTCCAAAAGCTCTTCTGAAGTGTTTTCATATACTGCTATCACCTCGGTAGTCACCATGTTATATACAACAAAGAAAGATGGCTGCGAATTTGGGTCAGATATTTTTAATGTTACGACATCTTCACTTGCGTATTTTATCAATAAATGATTCTCATCTAGTAACTGCATCTTCCACATGCGTAGAGCTAAGAACTGGTCAAAGTATTGATAAAATTTTCTGAGTTCAAACATGGAGTTCATGTTTCTGGCCCTGTTATACAAGAACACAAGAAGACGATGTTTCAAGGAATTGATGAGCTTCTCTCCCCAGAAACTTTGTGAGTGACTAGATGCCGTACCTGAAAATATACATGTATATACTAAATTATACAGAAGACACATGGCAGCCAAAATTAAAATATTTTTTGATTCCTACTTTCCCGACCGACCCTAAAAATTAGCACCTACCAAAGAAATGTTTCATGGTTTCAAAATTAGAAATAATTTTATTCATGAACCAGTTAGCTTTGCCATTTGGGTAGTTTTCTTTATGACAGGTATTTCAATATTGTTAACCCTTATCTTGCTGTTCACGACAACCCCTATCTTTGGAAACAGTGTAGATCCAGATCAGATGGCTTCTGAAGAAGCCATCTGATCAGGATCTACACTGTTTGGCATTCAGTTTATGAATTTGTAGCAATAAATTACATCAAGTAATTTGATTGGTTGATAGACAGAAATGGGTGTGGCTTAAATGAATATTAAGCAAGATAAGGGTTAATGTTTTTTTTCTTTTTGCAGTTCTACATTCTCTATTTCTAAACTCCTCAGAAGAAAAAACAAGAGGGCCATGATGGCCCTGGATCGCTCACCTGATCCATAGTGTAACAAGTGGGCCCCAGTGAGGGCCATTATTGGCCCAAGGGCTTTAATGTGCATAATGTTGAGGGAGGTCTTAAAGGTGAAGCTTCATACCAAACATCAACAAAGGCTATAATTTGAACAATCTTGGTAGAGGTCCACTAGATGACGCTTCATACCAAATATCAAAGACCTGGGCCTTCTGGTTTCAGACAAGAAGATTTTTAAAGGTTTTCCCTATAAAAGCTTACGTAAAACCAGTGGGCCCTGGCGCGGGGGCGTTTTTGGCCCCAGGGCTATAATTTGAACAAACTTGGTAGCGGTCTACTTTACGAAGCTACTTACCAAATATCAAAGATCTGGGCCTTCTGGTTTCAGACAAGACGATTTTTAAAGGTTTTCCCAATATAAGCCTATGTAAAACCAGTGGGCCTCAGGAAGGGGCCGGTTTTGGCCCCAGGGCTATAATTTGAACAAGCTTGGTAGAGGTCCACTAGATGAAGCTTCATACAAATATCAAAGACCTGGGCCTTCTGGTTTCAGACAAGAAGATTTTTAAAGGTTTTCCATATATAAGCCTATGTAAAACCAGTGGGCCCCAGGGTGGGGCTGTTTTTTGCACCAGGGCTATAATTTGAACAATCTTGGTAGCGGTCCACTTGACAAAGATACATACCAAATATCAAAGACCTGGGCCTTCTGGTTTCAGACAAGAAGATTTTTAAAGCTTTTCCCTATATAAGCCTATATAAAACCAGTGGGCCCGGGGACAGGGCCGTTTTTGGCCCCAGGGCTACATGTATCAATCCATCCCTTGGTTAAGCAGGAGAAGCTCTGATGGCCATTTTGTTCACCGGAGCGGAACAGTATGAGCAATTTTGGTAGAGGGTCACCAAACGGACATTCCTGTGAAATAATTTCAAAATCCATCCACTGGTTAAGGAGACATTTAAAGGTTTTTTCTATTTTTAGCTCTGGTGGCCATCTTGTTCACCGCGGAACGGTTTGAGCAATTTTGGTAGAGGGTCACCCAAGGAACATACCTGTGAAGTAATTTCAAAATCCATCCACTGGTTAAGGAGAAAGAGTCGTTTAAAGGTTATTCTATTTTTAGCTCTGGCAGCCATCTTGTTCACCCGAGCAGAACGGTTTGAGCAATTTTGGTAGAGGGTCACCCAAGGAACATTCCTGTGAAGTTATTTCAAAATCCATTCACTAGTTAAGGAGAAGAAGTCGTTTAAAGGTTTTTCTATTTTTAGCTCTGGCAGCCATTTTGTTCACCCTAGCGGAACGGTTTGAGCAAATTTGGTAGAGGGTCACCCAAGGAACATTCCTGTGAAGTAATTTCGAAATCCAGCCATTGGTTAAGGAGAAGAAGTCTTTTAAAGGTTTTTCTATTTTTAGCTCTGGCGGCCATTTTGTTCACCCATGCGGAACGGTTTGAGCAATTTTGGTAGAGGGTCACCCAAGGAACATTCCAGTGAAACAATTTCAAAATCCATCCACTGGTTAAGGAGAAGAAGTCGTTTAAAGGTTTTTCTATTTTTAGCTCTGGCGGCCATCTTGTTTACCCGAGCGGAACGGTTTGAGCAATTTTGGTAGAGGGTCACCCAAGGAACATTCCTGTGAAGTAATTTCAAAATCCATCCACTAGTTAAGGAGGAGAAGTCGTTTAAAGGTTTTTCTATTTTTAGCTCTAGCGGCCATCTTGTTCACCCAAGCGGAACGGTTTGAGCAATTTTGGTAGAGGGTCACCCAAGGAACATTCCTGTGAAGTAATTTCAAAATCCATCCACTAGTTAAGGAGTAGATGTCGTTTAAAGGTTTTTCTATTTTTAGCTTGTTCACCCGAGCGGAACGGTTTGAGCAATTTTAGTAGAGGGTCACCCAAGGAACATTCCTGTGCAATAATTTCAAAATCCATCCACTGGTTAAGGAGAAGAAGTCGTTTAAAGGTTTTTCTATTTTTAGCTCTGGCGGCCATTTTGTTCACCCGAGCGGAACGGTTTGAGCAATTTTGGTAGAAGGTCATCAAAGGAATATTCCTGTGAAATAATTTCAAAATCCATCCACTGGTTAAGCAGGAGAAGTCGCTTAAAGGTTTTTCTATTTTTAGCTCTGGCGGCCATCTTGTTTACCCGAGCGGAACAGTTTGAGCAATTTTGGTAGAGGATCACCCAAGGAGCATTCCTGTGAAATTAGATCAAAATCTGTCCAGCAGTTTTGGAGAAGAAGTTGTTTAAAGCAAAAGTTGACGACGGACGGACGCACGCACGCACGCACGGACGACGGACGACGGACAAAGACCGATCCCAAAAGCTCACCTTGAGCACTTCGTGCTCAGGTGAGCTAAAAATGACAGGACTTTCCTATTTTCACAAATCATATTTGTTCTTTCAAGAATATTTCACCAACTAACTGACCTTTCTCCTTTTGAAAGGGTCAGACACATGTAAAGGAAACAAATTTTTTCTAACCTTGGCCTATTTTAGTTCCTCATGGCAACTTGTCTAAGTGTAACTAGAATTGTGACCATAGGACATGGATGCTCCCGCCATATGACATGGGACACAGAACTGAGTATTATGTAACAGACTGTGTGAGTACAACATTTTTACCTTTCTCCTTGGAGCTAATGACCTTAGTTTTATGCATGACACATCATCTCATGATGGTTAACATTTCTGCCAAGCAAATTCAAAATCGATGATGGGAATAAGAAAGTCATTGACTGGACACGAAAAAGAGACGTTTTTACCTTTGATCTGAAATTATGACCTTGACCTATGGTGTACCAACCTGGGTTTTGTGCACATTATCATCTCATGAAGGTTAACATTTCTACCAGGTGATTTCAAAATCCATCCAGGAATAAGCAAATTACTGACCGGACTTGGAAAAAAGACCCTTTCCTACCTTTGACCTCTAAGTCTGACCTTGACCTTGGTGGCACCTACCTGGGTCTTGTGTGTGACACATCTTCTCGTTATGGTTTAACATATCTGCCAGGTAATTTCAAAATACATGTGCATACAGGAATATAGTTATTGATGGGATATGAAACAAGGGGGGCATGATGGCCCTGGATCTCTCACCTGATCCATAGAGTAACAAGTGGGCCCCGGGGAGGGCCATTATTGACCTCAGGGCTATAATGTGCATAATGTTGAAGGAGGTCTAAAAACGTGAAGCTTCATACCAAATATCAACAAAGGCTATAATTTGAACAATCTTGGCAAAGGTCCACTAGATGAAGCTACACACCAAATATCAAAGACCTGGGCATTGTGGTTTCAGAGAAGAAGATTTTTTTTAAATATATTCCCTACATAAGCCTACTTAAAACCAAATGGCCCCGGCTTGGGGGCATTTTTGGCCTCAGGGCTATAATTTAAACAATCTTGATAGAGGTCCACTAGATGAAGCTTCACACCAAATATCAAAGACCCGGGTCTTGCTGTTTCAAAGAAGAAGATTTTCTACTTAAAACCAAATGGCCCCGGCTTGGGGACATTTGTGGCCTGAGGGCTATACTTTGAACAATCTTGGTAGAGGTCCACTAGATGAAAGTTCATACCAACTATCAAAGACATGGGCCTTGCAGTTTCAGAGAAAAAGATTTTTAAAGATTTCCCTATATAAGCTAATGTAAAACCAAAGGAACTCGGGGGGGGGGGGGGGGGGCCTCAGGGCTATAATTTAAACAATCTTGATAGAGGTCCACTAGATGAAGCTTCACACCAAATATCAAAGACCTGGGTGTTGCTGTTTCAAAGAAGAAGATTTTCTACTTAAAACCAAATGGCCCCGGCTTGGGGGCATTTTTGGCCCCAGGGCTATAATTTGAACAAACTTGATAGAGGTCCACTAGATGAAATTTCACACCAACTATCAAAGACCTAGGCCTTGTGGTTTCACAAAAGAAGAATTTTAAAATTTTCCCTATATAAGACTATGTAAAACAAAGGGCCCCTGGAGCAGGGGCATTTTTGGCCCCAGGGCTATAATTTGAACAATCTTCGTAGAGGTCCACTAGATGAAGCTCCATACCAAATATCAAAGACATGGGCCTTGCAGTTTCAGAGAAGAAGATTTTTAAAGATCTCCCTATATAAGTCTATGTAAAACCAAAGGGTCTCGTGGCGGGGGCATTTTTGGCCCTAGGGCTATAACTTGAACAATCTTGATAGAGGTCCACTAGATGAAATTTCACACCAAATATTAAAGACATAGGCCATGTGGTTTCATAGAAGAAGATTTTTAAAGAGTTTCCCTATATAAGTCTATGTAAAACCAAAGGGCCACGAGGCGGGGGCAATTTTGGTCTCAGGGCTATAATTTGAACAATCTTGGTAGAGGTCCACTAGCTGAAGCTTCATACCAAATATCAAAGACCTAGGCCTTGTGGTTTCAGAGAAGAAGACTTTTCAAGATTTTACCTATACAAGTCTATGTAAAACCAAAGGGCCCCGGAGCAGGGGCATTTGGGCCCTAAGGCCTATTATTTGAACAATCTTGGTATAGGTCCACAAGATGAAGCTTCATACCAAATATCAAAGACCTGGGCCTTGCTGTTTCAGAGAACAAGATTTTTAAAGATTTACCCGATATAAGCCTATGTGAAACCAAAGGGCCCCTGGGCGGGGGCATTTTTGGCCCCGCACTATAATTTGAACAATCTTGGTAGGGGTCCACTAGATGAAGCTTCATATCAAATATAAAAAACCTGGGGCTTGCAGTTTCAGAGAAGAAGATTTTTAAAGATTTCCCTATATAAGCCCATGTAAAACCAAAGGGCCCCGGGGTGGGGGCATTTTTGGCCCCAGCACTATAATTTGAACAATCTTGGTAGGAGTCCACTAGGTGAAGATTCATACCAAATATCAAAGACCTGGGCCTTGCGGTTTCAGAGAAGAAGATTTTTAAAGATTTTCCCTATATAAGCCCTTGTAAAGCCAAAGTGCCCCGGGGCAGGGGCATTTTTTGACCCAGCACTATAATTTGAACAATCTTGGTAGGGGTCCACTAGATGAAGCTTCATACCAAATATCAAAGACCTGGGCCTTGCAGTTTCAGAGAAGAAGATTTTTAAAGATTTTCCTATATAAGCCCATGAAAAACCAAAGGGCCCCGGGGCGGGGGCATTTTTGGCCCCAGCACTATAATTTGAACAATCTTGGTAGGGGTCCACTAGATGAAGCTTCATACCAAATATCAAAGATCTGGGCCTTGTGGTTTCAGAGAAGAAGATTTTTAAATATTTTCCCTATATAAGCCTATGTAAAACCAAAGGGCCCCGGGGCGGGGGCATTTTTGGCCCCAGCACTATAATTTGAACAATCTTGGTAGGGGTCCACTAGATGAAGCTTCATACCAAATATCAAAGACCTGGGCCTTGCGGTTTCAGAGAAGAAGATTTTTTAAGTTTTCGGTGAAAAAAATCTATTTTTGGCTCCTGTGACCTATATGTGCAACGGACCGGAACCATTTGAACAACTTTGAAAGGGGGCCATCTAAGGATAATTCCTGTGAAGTTTGGTCAAAATCCGATCAGTGGTTTAGGAGGAGATGTCGTTTGAAGAAATTGTTTACGCATGGAGGGACGCACGACGGACAAAAAGTGATCCCAAAAGCTCACCTCGTCACTACGTGACGGTGAGCTAAAAAGACCCTTTTATGACATTTGGCCTCTAAGTATGACCTTGACTTTTGAGGTACCAACCTGGCTCTTGCAACCTGGCTCTTGCAACAACACATCATCTGATAATGGTTTACATTTCTGCCAAATACTTTCAAAATCATTCTGGGAATAAGGGAGTTATTGACAGAACTCAAAAAAGACTCTTTTTTGAAATTTGATGTCTAAGTATGACCTTGACCTTGGTGACTTACAGCTAGGTCTTGCAGGCAACACATCTTCTCATGATGATTAACATTTTTGCCCAGTAATATCAAAATCCATCAGGTCATCTTCATATTGGTTCAACACAGCCTGCAAAATTTGAAGGGCCTAGCCAAAGCATTTCTTGAGATTTTTGCTTGGATGCTTTTCCAAAACCAAAAAGTCCATAAAGGGGCATAATTTGGTCAATTTTTTATTAATAACACCAAAATTTAATCCATTCTGAACTTCATCTTCATATTGGTTCCAACTAGCCTACAAAAATTTGAGAGGCTAGCCCAAAGGGGTTCTGGAGAGGTTTTCATTACTAGTTTTTCCTATGCAAAAATGCCTAAGTCCCCGAAAGGGGCATAATTTCAACTTTTAATAAAATTATACCAAAATTTACAGTGTTTCCAAAGAGCCTGCAAAAATACAAGAGCATAGTGCAAGCGGTTGAGATATTTTGCTCACAAGCTTTTCCTATGTCAAACAACTCAAGTCCATAATGGGGTATAATTTGGTCAGTTTTTCATAAAATTATACCAAAATTTAATCAGACCATCTTCACATTGGTACCAAACAGCATGCAAAATTTCAAGAGCCCAGCCTAAGTGGTTCTTTAGAGATTTTGCTTATAAGCTTTTCCTATGCCAAAATGTTTAAAGTCCACAAAGGGCTATAACTTGTTCAAGTTTTTCATGAAATTAAACCAAAATTTAATCAGCTCGTCTTCACATCGGTTCCAAACAGCCTGCAAATTTCAAAAGCCTGGCCCAAGCAGTTCTTGAGATGTTTTGCTTACTACTAAAATGCCAAAGTCTGCAAAGGGTCATAACTCAGCAACAAGAGCTCTGGCTATTTTTTCATAAGCAATCCACATATGAAATTTCAGATGTTCCTAAGATATGATACATCCTATTGTGTGTGACTGACGGAAGGAAGGGTAAATGGATGAATGGATAAAGCAGAAGTTGGGGCATAAATATATAGATTATATGGTCATTTTTCTATAAAATCTATATATTGTTTTGGATATACATGTAACATGATTGTTTAACCATAGTATCAGAATAGGTTTGCATTTTGCGGCAATTGAAGGACAGTTTTTATCAGTTCTCCATAGAAGCTTATGTTGTGAGTATTCATTAGAACCGCCTCAGGGAGCCGGTTCTAATAAATACCCACAACATAGGTCTATATGGAGAAATAAGGAAAACTATCCTTCAATTATCACACAATACCAACCTTACCAGATGCTATGTTAACTAACCCGGTTTCTGCTTTCGACTCCAACAATACGAGGTTTTGGTGTATTTACAACTACAGTAAAATTCCTATATTAAGACCACCTTTGGGACTGTTCAAAAGTGGTCTTTAAGACCACTTTTGAACAGTCCCAAAGGTGGTCCATGACCAGGGGACATTGTGTGCAGAAAACACTAAGTAACAATACCTACACTGTACTAAATAAACGTTTACAAGCAGAATTAGTCTTAATTTTAGGTGGTCTTAATAGCAGAATTTCACTGTATATTACCTGCAGATGGCTCCAAGAACTGGTGATAATACAGACCATCATCTTCATAACAGAACCTTCCTATACTGCGGACATCAATAAACTCTCCCTTAGGCGTAATATGGAAGATGTGAATGGTCTGTTGTAACACCGACAGAACAGCCAATGTGTCTTTGTACAGGTATAGACCTTGATTGTGAGATAAAAATATTTTGTCATACTTAAAATGTCTTGTATCACAGAGATGCCCCGCCTCCAATTCAACAATGTGTAAGGAGTAATCCTCTAGTGGTGACCGCGGGTTAGGGTCCACTGACTCATTATTCCTGTGTGTGTCAAAGAATAAAGGATGAGGGTCCTCTGGAACATATTGTGAGGACCCTACAATCACATACTGACCATCGTCTGTGAACAAGCTACACTCTCGGTTCAAATGACCCCCATTTGTGGCAACGATTGTCGTATATTTCAATTTAAAAAATCTTTCAAATAGTTTAGCTCTGATATTATTGGTTGTTTGATCAGTAGGAGAAGCGGCAACATCGCCACGTATTGTCTTCAACAAGTCCTCCGCTGCCGCAGACCCGCCAAATGTGTAAATTTCTATGGCAGTCTGATCGGCAGAAAATGCTATGAAATATTTGCCATCAGGTGAAAACTTGCGGAGAAAGCATGGAGGCTTCTCAACGTTCACTACGGTAAAATTTGGAAAGATGTTAGTATAAAAGTGTCTTGCTTGGTGAAACTGTGTACCGGGTCTCCTAGCATGCGTCTCTCTCTGCTGTAATCTATATACAAGGTTCTGGTTACTGATCCGTCGAGATTTCACAAAATTTTCTGTACACTCAATGAGGTCAAGAAAATCCTGAAAAAGATTGGAAACAATATCAATTTAACCCATTTTGTACTGGAAACCCCAAAACAGCTAATTGGCAAACAGTGCAGGCTCAGATCAGACGCTGCAGTTTGCGGCATCTGATCAGGGCCTACACTCTTTGCAAGAATATTTGCCATTTTTCAAATCAATTTTGAAGAAAGCACAACCGGACACCCTAAAGTTTTAAATGGACGTCTGCTATATATAAGGTGGAAGATTCCATTAGGTGCAGAAAGGGTTAATGTAAATACCATAAATGATTTAAAATTTTAACAATTCCAACCCGATTTTCTGATGTGGACTCTCCCATCTCTGAATCTGTGCATGTATGTTCTTGTACATAGGGGGTCTAGACAAAATCATTAACAGGATGGCAAACAGCGTTGATCCCGAAGAGATGGCTCATTGTTAGCCATCTCACCTTGTTCTACACTGTTTGCATAGGTACCTGTATTTATACCAGTCAGCAGGATTGAAAAGGTTGACAAACATTTTTTTATTATCGCAATCAGGCATTCTAGTAACCTAATAAAGGGAGTCGAATAGCTGCACGCTATAATCGGTAGTGACCTAAAATACCTTCTTCTGACCTATAATACATCTAGCGACAGTTTATAGATGGACCTACTTTTCAGGTCACTAATTTACATTACAAGTGTAAACAATAACATGTAACCTTTTATACATGGGAAAACAACGAAACTGCGAGATAAAATCAGTGTCATTTTAGAGATGTTGCTTCCAATTTTGTGGGACTTTTACCCGACATTGAGATGAAATGACATCTCAAGCCCTGCCGCCCAATGAAACCAATAGGGTTTATAAATAAGCATTGACGGTCCCACTCGCACCACTTCACCTGGGCAGGCTTAGACCCTCTAAGCGGTTTACCAGTACTTGTGTGCGGGTCCGTTTCAGCTCTGCATGGAAGCATCATGCAACCCATCTATTTCTTCAAGCCCCGATGGGCGGGGGCCAGCCGTGTTTTCAGTAAGCACCAAGGAGGTGGTGTGACTAGGATTTGATAATTGTCTGAAAACAACTTTCCTACAATTATATACAAGAGGGCCATGATGGCCCTGGATCGCTCACCTGATCCATAGAGTAACAAGTGGGCCCCGGGGAGGGCCATTATTAACCCCAGGGTTATAATGTGCATAATGTTGAGGGAGGTCTAAAAAGGTGAAGCTTCATACCAAATATCAACAAAGGCTATAATTTGAACAATCTTGGCAAAGGTCCACTAGATGAAGCTACACACCAAATATCAAAGACCTGGGCCTTGCGGTTTCAGAGAAGAAGATTTTTTTAAAGATATTCCCTACATAAGCCTATGTAAAACCAAATGGCCCGAGGTGGGGGTATTTTTGGCCTCAGGGCTATAATTTAAACAATCTTGATAGAGGTCCAATAGATGAAGCTTCACACCAAATATCAAAGACCTGGTCCTTGCGGTTTCAGAGAAGAAAATTATCAAATATTATCTCTATTAAGTCTATGTAAAACCAAAGGGCCCCGGGGCGGGTGGATTTGTGGCCCAAGGGCTATAATTTGAAAATCTTGGTAGAGTTCCACTAAATGAAGCTCCATACCAAATATCAAAGACATGGGCCTTGCAGTTTCAGAGAAGAAGATTTTTAAATATTTCCCTATATAAGTCTATGTAAAACCAAAGGGTCTTGGGGCGGTGGCATTTTTGGGCCCATGGCTATAATTTAAACAATCTTGATAGAGGTCCACTAGATGAAATTTCACACCAAATATCAAAGACCCAGGCCTTGTGGTTTTATAGAAGAAGATTTTTAAAGATTTTCCTTATATATGTCTATGTAAAACCAAAGTGTCTCAGGGCGGGGGCATTTCTGGCCCCAGGGCTATAATTTGAACAATCTTGGTAGAGGTCAACTAGCTGAAGCTTCATACCAAATATCAAAGACCTAGGCCTTGTGGTTTCAGAGAAGAAGATTTTTAAAGATTTTCCCTATATAAGTCTGTGTAAAAACAAAGGGCCACTAAGCGGGGGCATTTTTGGTCTCAGGGCTATAATTTGAACAATCTTGGTAGAGGTCCACTAGCTGATGCTTCATACCAAATATCAAAGACCTAGGCCTTGTGGTTTCAGAGAAGAAGATTTTTCAGGATTTTCCCTATATAAGTCTATGTAAAAACCAAAGGGCCCCAGAGTGGGTGCATTTGTGGCCCCAGGGCTATAATTTAAACAATCTTGGTAGAGGTCCACAAGATGAAGCGTCATACCAAATATCAAAGACCTGGACCTTGCAGTTTCAGAGAAGAAGATTGTTAAAGATTTTCCCTATATAAGCCTATGTAAAACCAAAGGGCCCCAGGGCAGGGGCTTTTTTGGCCCCAGCAATATAATTTGAACAATCTTGGTAGGGGTCCACTAGATGAAGCTTCATACCAAATAGCAAAGACCTGGGCCTTGCAGTTTCAAAGAAGAAGATTTTTAAAAATTTTCCCTATATAAGCCCATGTAAAACCAAAGGGCCCTGGGGCGAGGACATTTTTGGCACCAGCACTATAATTTGAACAATCTTGGTAGGGACCCACTAAATGAAGCTTCATACCAAATATCAAAGACCTGGGCCTTGCGGTTTCAGAGAAGAAGATTTTTAAATATTTTCCCAATATAAGCCTATGTAAAACCAAAGGGCCCCGGGGCGGGGGCATTTTTGGCCCCAGCAATATAATTTGAACAATCTTGGTAGGGGTCCACTAGATGAAGCTTCATACCAGATAGCAAAGACCTGGGCCTTGCAGTTTCAGAGAAGAAGATTTTTTAAAGATTTTCTCTATATAAGCCCATAAAAAACCAAAGGGCCCCAGGGCGGGGGCATTTTGGGCCCCAGCACTATAATTTGAACAATCTTGGTAGGGGTCCACTACATGAAGCTTCATACCAAATATCAAAGACCTGGGCCTTGCAGTTTCAGAGAAGAAGATTTTTTAAGTTTTCGGTGAAAAAAAATCTATTTTTGGCTCCTGTGACCTATATATGCAACGGACCAGAACCATTTGAACAACTTTGAAAGGGGACCACCTAAGGATCATTCGTGTGAAGTTTGGGCAAAATCCGATCAGTGGTTTAGGAGGAGATGTCGTTTGAAGAAATTGTTTACGCACGGATGACAGACAAAAAGTGATCCTAATATAAAACACAAGAGGGCCATGATGGCCCTGGATCGCTCACCTGATCCATAGTGTAACAAGTGGGCCCCAGAGAGGGCCATTATTGGCCCCAGGGCTTTAATGTGCATAATGTTGAGGGAGGTCTTAAAGGTGAAGCTTCATACCAAACATCAACAAAGGCTATAATTTGAATCATCTTGGTAGGGGTCCTTTAGAAGAAGCTTCATACCAAGTATAAAAGACCTAGGCCTTGTGGTTTCAGAGAAGAAGATTTTTAAAGATTTTCCCTATATAAGTCTATGTAAAACCAAAGGGCCCCGGAGCGGGGGCATTTTTGGCCCAAGGGCTATAATTTGAACAATCTTGGTAGGGGCCCAATAGATGAAGCTTCATACCAAATATCAAAGTCGTGGGCCTTGCGGTTTCAGAGAAGATGATTTTTTAAAGATTTTCCCTATATAAGCCAATGTAAAACCAAAGGGCCCGAGGGCGGGGGCATTTTTTGCCCCAGCACTATAATTTGAACAATCTTGGTAGGGGTCCACTAGATGAAGCTTCATTCCAAATATCAAAGTCCTGGGCCTTGCGGTTTCAGAGAAGAAGATTTTTAAAGATTTTCCCTATATAAGCCTATGTAAAACCAAAGGGCCCTGGGGCTTGTTAGGGGTCCTTTAGATGAAGCTTCATACCAAATATAAAAGACCTAGGCCTTGTGGTTTCAGAGAAGAAGATTTTTAAAGATTTTCCCTATATAAGTCTATGTTAAACCAAAGGGCCCCGGGGCGGGGGCATTTTTGGCCCAAGGGCCATAATTTGAACAATCTTGGTAGAGGTCCATTAGATGAAGCTTCATTCTAAATATCAAAGTCCTGGGCCTTGCGGTTTCAGAGAAGAAGATTTTTAAAGATTTTCCCTATATAAGCCTATGTAAAACCAAAGGACCCCGGGATGGGGGCATTTTTTGCCCCAGCACTATAATTTGAACAATCTTGGTAGGGGTCCACTAGATGAAGCTTCATACCAAATATCAAAGTCCTGGGCCTTGTGGTTTCAGAGAAGAAGATTTTTTAAAGATTTTCCCTATATAAGCCTATGTAAAACCAAAGGGCCCCGGGGTGGGGGCCTTTTTGGCCCTAGCACTATAATTTGAACAATCTTGGTAGGGGTCCACTAGATGAAGCTTCATACCAAATAGCAAAGACCTGGGCCTTGTGGTTTCAGAGAAGAAGATTTTTAAAGATTTTCCCTATATAAGCCAATGTAAAACCAAAGGGCCCCGTGGCGGGGGCATTTTTTGTCCCAGCACTATAATTTGAACAATCTTGGTAGGGGTCCACTAGATGAAGCTTCATATCAAATATCAAAGTCCTGGGCCTTGTGGTTTCAGAGAAGAAGATTTTTAAAGATTTTCCCTATATAAGCCTATGTAAAACCAAAGGGCCCCGGGGCGGGGGCATTTTTGGCCCCAGCACTATAATTTGAACAATCTTGGTAGGGGTCCACTAGATGAAGCTTCATACCAAATATCAAAGACCTGGGCCTTGTGGTTTCAGACAAGAAGATTTTTTAAGTTTTTGGTGAAAAAAATCTATTTTCGGCTCCTGTAACCTAGATGTGCAACGGACCGGAACCATTTGAACAACTTTGAAAGAGGACCACCTAAGGATCATTCCTGTGAAGTTTGGTCAAAATCCGATCAGTGGTTCAGGAGGAGATGTCGTTTAAAGAAATTGTTTACGCACGCACGGACGCACACACGGACGGACGCACGACGGACAAAAAGTGATCCCAAAAGCTCACCTCGTCACTACGTGACGGTGAGCTAAAAAGAGGGCCATGATTGCCCTGGATCGCTCACCTGATCTATAGTGTAACAAGTGGGCCCCAGAGAGGGCCATTATTGGCCCCAGGGCTTTAATGTGCATAATTTTGAGGGAGGTCTTAAAGGTGAAGCTTCATACCAAACATCAACAAAGGCTATAATTTGAACAATCTTGGCAAAGGTCCACAAGATGAAGCTACACATCAAATATCAAAGACCTGGGCCTAGCGGTTTCAGAGAAGAAGATTTTTGAAAGATTTTGCCTATATAAGCCTATGTAAAACCAAAGGGCCCCGGGACGGGGGCATTTTTGCCCCAGCACTATAATTTGAACAATCTTGGTAGGGGTCCACTAGATGAAGCTTCATACCAAATATCAAAGTCCTGGGCCTTGTGGTTTCAGAGAAGAAGATTTTTATAGATTTTCCCTATATAAGCCTATGTAAAACCAAAGGGCCCCGGGGCGGGGGCATTTTTGGCCCCAGCACTATAATTTGAACAATCTTGGTAGGGGTCCACTAGATGAATCTTCATACCAAATATCAAAGACCTGGGCCTTGTGGTTTCAGAGAAGAAGATTTTTAAAGATTTTCCCTATATAAGCCAATGTAAAACCAAAGGGCCCCGTGGCGGGGGCATTTTTTGTCCCGGCACTATAATTTGAACAATCTTGGTATGGGTCCACTAGATGAAGCTTAATACCAAATATCAAAGTCCTGGGCCTTGTGGTTTCAGAGAAGAAGAATTTTAAAGATTTTCCCTATATAAGCCTATGTCAAACCAAAGGGCCCCGGGGCGGGGGCATTTTTGGCCCCAGCACTATAATTTGAACAATCTTGGTAGGGGTCCACTAGATGAAGCTTCATACCAAATATCAAAGACATGGGCCTTGTGGTTTCAGAGAAGAAGATTTTTAAAGATTTTCCCTATATAAGCCAATGTAAAACCAAAGGGCCCCATGGCGGGGGCATTTTTTGTCCCAGCACTAAAATTTGAACAATCTTGGTAGGGGTCCACTAGATGAAGCTTCATACCAAATATCAAAGTCCTGGGCCTTGTGGTTTCAGAGAAGAAGATTTTTAAAGATTTTCCCTATATAAGTCTATGTAAAACCAAAGGGCCCCGGGGAGGGGGCATTTTTGGCCCCAGCACTATAATTTGAACAATCTTGGTAGGGGTCCACTAGATGAAGCTTCATACCAAATATCAAAGACTTGGGCCTTGTGGTTTCAGAGAAGAAGATTTTTAAAGATTTTCCCTATATAAGCCAATTGATGTAAAACCAAAGGGCCCCGTGGCGGGGGCATTTTTTGTCCCGGCACTATAATTTGAACAATCTTGGTATGGGTCCACTAGATGAAGCTTAATACCAAATATCAAAGTCCTGGGCCTTGTGGTTTCAGAGAAGAAGAATTTTAAAGATTTTCCCTATATAAGCCTATGTCAAACCAAAGGGCCCCGGGGCGGGGGCATTTTTGGCCCCAGCACTATAATTTGAACAATCTTGGTAGGGGTCCACTAGATGAAGCTTCATACCAAATATCAAAGACATGGGCCTTGTGGTTTCAGAGAAGAAGATTTTTAAAGATTTTCCCTATATAAGCCAATGTAAAACCAAAGGGCCCCATGGCGGGGGCATTTTTTGTCCCAGCACTAAAATTTGAACAATCTTGGTAGGGGTCCACTAGATGAAGCTTCATACCAAATATCAAAGTCCTGGGCCTTGTGGTTTCAGAGAAGAAGATTTTTAAAGATTTTCCCTATATAAGTCTATGTAAAACCAAAGGGCCCCGGGGAGGGGGCATTTTTGGCCCCAGCACTATAATTTGAACAATCTTGGTAGGGGTCCACTAGATGAAGCTTCATACCAAATATCAAAGACTTGGGCCTTGTGGTTTCAGAGAAGAAGATTTTTAAAGATTTTCCCTATATAAGCCAATGTCAAACCAAAGGGCCCCGTGGCGGGGGCATTTTTTGTCCCAGCACTAAAATTCGAACAATCTTGGTAGGGGTCCACTAGATGAAGCTTCATACCAAATATCAAAGTCCTGGGCCTTGTGGTTTCAGAGAAGAAGATTTTTAAAGATTTTCCCTATATAAGCCTATGTAAAACCAAAGGGCCCCGGGGCGGGGGCATTTTTGGCCCCAGCACTATAATTTGAACAATCTTGGTAGGGGTCCACTAGATGAAGCTTCATACCAAATATCAAAGACCTGGGCCTTGTGGTTTCAGAGAAGAAGATTTTTAAAGATTTTCCCTATATAAGCCTATGTAAAACCAAAGGGCCCCAGGGCGGGGGCATTTTTGGCCCCAGCACTATAATTTGAACAATCTTGGTAGAGGTCCACTAGATGAAGCTTCATACCAAATATCAAAGACCTGGGCCTTGTGGTTTCAGAGAAGAAGATTTTTTAAGTTTTTGGTGAAAAAAAACTGTTTTGGGCTCCTGTGACCTAGATGTGCAACAGACCGAAACCATTTGAACAACTTTGAAAGGGGACCACCTAAGGATCATTCCTGTGAAGTTTGGTCAAAATCCGATCAGTGGTTTAGGAGGAGATGTCGTTTAAAGAAATTGTTTACGCACGGACGGACGCACGGACGCACGCACGCACGGACGCACGCACGACGGACGACGGACAAAAAGTGATCCCAAAAGCTCACCTCGTCACTACGTGACGGTGAGCTAACAAGAGGGCCATGATGGCCCTGGATCGCTCACCTGATCCGTAGTGTAACAAGTGGGCCCCGGGGAGGGCCATTTTTGACCCCAAGGTTATAATGTGCATAATATTGAGGGAGGGCTAAAAAGGTGAAACTTCATACCAAATATCAACAAAGGCTATAATTGTCCACTAGATAAAGCTCCATACCAAATACCAAAGACATGGGCCTTGCAGTTTCAGAGAAGAAGATTTTTAAAGATTTTCCTACATAAGTCTATGTAAAACCAAAGGGTCTGGGGGCGGGGGCATTTTTGGCCCCAGGGCTATAATTTGAACAATCTTGATAGAGGTCCACTAGATGAAATTTCACACCAAATATCAAAGACCTGGGCCTTGTGGTTTCACAGAAGAAGATTTTTAAAGATTTTCCCTATATAAGTCTATGTAAAAACAAAGGGCCCCGATGCGGGGGCATTTTTGGCCTCAGGGCTATAATTTGAACAATCTTGGTAGAGGTCCACTAGCTGAAGCTTCAAACCAAATATCAAAGACCTAGGCCTTGTGGTTTCAGAGAAGAAGATTTTTCAAGATTTTCACTATATAAGTCTATGTAAAACCAAAGGGCCGCGGAGCGGGGGCATTTTTGGTCCCAGGGCTATAATTTGAGCAATCTTGGTTGAGGTCCACAAGATAAAGCTTCATACAACATATCAAAGACCTGGGCCTTGCAGTTTCAGAGAAGATTTTTAAAGATTTTCCCTATATAAGTCTATGTTAAACCAAAGGGCCCCGGGGCGGGGGCATTTTTGGCCCAAGGGCCATAATTTGAACAATCTTGGTAGAGGTCCATTAGATGAAGCTTCATTCTAAATATCAAAGTCCTGGGCCTTGCGGTTTCAGAGAAGAAGATTTTTAAAGATTTTCCCTATATAAGCCTATGTAAAACCAAAGGACCCCGGGATGGGGGCATTTTTTGCCCCAGCACTATAATTTGAACAATCTTGGTAGGGGTCCACTAGATGAAGCTTCATACCAAATATCAAAGTCCTGGGCCTTGTGGTTTCAGAGAAGAAGATTTTTTAAAGATTTTCCCTATATAAGCCTATGTAAAACCAAAGGGCCCCGGGGTGGGGGCCTTTTTGGCCCTAGCACTATAATTTGAACAATCTTGGTAGGGGTCCACTAGATGAAGCTTCATACCAAATAGCAAAGACCTGGGCCTTGTGGTTTCAGAGAAGAAGATTTTTAAAGATTTTCCCTATATAAGCCAATGTAAAACCAAAGGGCCCCGTGGCGGGGGCATTTTTTGTCCCAGCACTATAATTTGAACAATCTTGGTAGGGGTCCACTAGATGAAGCTCAATACCAAATATCAAAGTCCTGGGCCTTGTGGTTTCAGAGAAGAAGATTTTTAAAGATTTTCCCTATATAAGCCAATGTAAAACCAAAGGGCCCCGGGGCGGGGGCATTTTTAGCCCCAGCACTTTAATTTGAACAATCTTGGTAGGGGTCCACTAGATGAAGCTTCATACCAAAAATCAAAGACCTGGGCCTTGTGGTTTCAGAGTAGAAGATTTTTGAAGATTTTCCTATATAAGCCCATGTAAAACCAAAGGGCCCCGGGGCGGGGGCATTTTTGGCCCCAGCACTATAATTTGAACAATCTTGGTAGGGGTCCACTAGATGAAGGTTCATACCAAATATCAAAGACCTGGGCCTTGTGGTTTCAGAGAAGAAGATTTTTTAAGTTTTCGGTGAAAAAATCTATTTTTGGCTCCTGTGACCTAGATGTGCAATGGACCGGAACCATTTGAACAACTTTAAAAGGGGACCACCTAAGGATCATTCCTGTGAAGTTTGGTCAAAATCCGATATGTGGTTTAGGAGGAGATGTCGTTTGAAGAAATTGTTTACGCACGGATGACAGACAAAAAGTGATCCTAATATAAAACACAAGAGGACCATGATGGCCCTGGATCGCTCACCTGATCCATAGAGTAACAAGTGGGCCCCGGGGAGGGCCATTATTGACCCCAGGGTAATAATGTGCATAATGTTGAGGGAGGTCTAAAAAGATGAAGCTTCATACCAAATATCAACAAAGGCTATAATTTGAACAATCTTGGCCAAGGTCTACTAGATAAAGCTACACAACAAATATCAAAAACCTGGGCCTTGCGGTTTCAGAGAAGAAGATATTCCTTACATAAGCCTATGTAAAACCAAATGGCCCCGGGGCAGGGGCATTTTTTGCCTCAGGGCTATAATTTAAACAATCTTGATAGAGGTCCACTAGATGAAGCTTCACCCCAAATATCAAAGACCTGGGCCTTGTTGTTTCAGAGAAGAAGATTTTCAAAGATTATCTCTATTATAAATCTATGTAAAACCAAAAGGCCCTGGGGCGGGGGCATTTGTGGCCCCAGGGCTATAATTTTAACAATCTTGGTAGAGGTCCACTAGCTGAAGCTTCATACCAAATGTCAAAGATCTAGGCCTTGTGGTTTCAGAGTAGAAGATTTTTCAAGATTTTTCCTATATAAGTCCATGAAAAACCAAAGGGCCCCGGAGCGGGGGCATTTTTGGCCCCAGGGCTATAATTTGAGCAATCTTGATAGAGGTCCACAAGATGAAGCTTCATACCAAATATCAAAGCCAAATATCAAAGACCTGGGCCCTGCAGTTTCAGAGAAGAAGATTTTTAAAGATTTTCCCTATATAAACCTATGTAAAACCAAAGGGCCCCGGGGCGGGGGCATTTTTGGCCCCAGCACTATAATTTGAACAGTCTTGGTAGGGGTAGACTAGATAAAGCTTCATACCAAATAGCAAAGACCTGGGCCTTGCAGTTTCAGAGTAGAAGATTTTTTAAAGATTTTCCCAATATAAGCCCATGTAAAACCAAAGGGCCCTGGGGCGGGGGCATTTCTGGCCCCAGCACTATAATTTGAACAATCTTGGTAGGGGTCCTTTAGATGAAGCTTCATACCAAATATCAAAGACCTGGGCCTTGCGGTTTCAGAGAAGAAGATTTTTAAAGGGTTTCCCTATATAAGCCTATGTAAAACCAAAGGGCCCCGGGGCGGGGGCATTTTTGGCCCCAGCACTATAATTTGAACAGTCTTGGTAGGGGTCCACTAGATGAAGCTTCATACCAAATAGCAAAGACCTGGGCCCTGCAGTTGCAGAGAAGTTTTTTTAAAGATTTTCCCAATATAAGCCCATGTAAAACCAAAGGGCCCTGGGGCGGGGGCATTTTTGGCCCCAGCACTATAATTTGAACAATCTTGGTAGGGGTCCTTTAGATGAAGCTTCATACCAAATATCAAAGACCTGGGCCTTGCGGTTTCAGAGAAGAAGATTTTTAAAGGGTTTCCCTATATAAGCCCATGTAAAACCAAAGGGCCCCGGGGCGGGGGAATTTTTGGCCCCAGCACTATAATTTGAACAATCTTGGTAGGGGTCCACTGGATGAAGCTTCATACCAAATATCAAAGACCTAGGCCTTGCAGTTTCAGAGAAGAAGATTTTTAAAGATTTTCCCTATATAAGCCTATGTAAAACCAAAGGGCCCCGGGGCGGGGGCATCTTTGGCCCCAGCACTATAATTTGAACAATCTTGGTAGGGGTCCATTAGATGAAGATTCATACCAAATATCAAAGACCTGGGCCTTGTGGTTTCAGAGAAGAAGATTTTTAAAGATTTTCCCTATATAAGCCCATGTAAAACCAAAGGGCCCCGGGGCGGAGGCATTTTTGGCCCCAGCACTATAATTTGAACAATCTTGGTAGGGGTCCACTAGATGAAGCTTCATACCAAATATCAAAGACCTGGGCCTTGCAGTTTCAGAGAAGAAGATTTTTTAAGTTTTTGGTGAAAAAAATCTATTTTTTTTGCTCCTGTGACCTATATGTGCAACGGACCGGAACCATTTGAACAACTTTGAAAGGGGACCACCTAAGGATCATTCCTGTGAAGTTTGGTCAAAATCCGCTCAGTGGTTTAGGAGGAGATGTCGTTTGAAGAAATTGTTTACGCACGGACGCACGCACGGACGCACGGACGCACGACGGACAAAAAGTGATCCCAAAAGCTCACCTCGTCACTACGTGACGGTGAGCTAACAAGAGGGCCATGATGGCCCTGGATCGCTCACCTGATCCATAGAGTAACAAGTGGGACCCGGGGAGGGCCATTATTAACCCCCAGGGCTATAATGTGCATAATGTTCAGAGACGTCTAAAAAGGTGAAGCTTCATACCAAATATCAACAAAGGCTATAATTTGAACAATCTTGGCAAAGGTCCACTAGATATGCTACATACCAAATATCAAAGACCTGGGCCTAAAGGTTTCAGAGAAGAAGATTTTTATTAAAGATATTCCCTACATAAGCCTATGAAAAACCAAATGGCTCTGGGGCGGCGGCGTTTTTGGCCTCAGGGCTATAATTTAAACCATCTTGATAGAGGTCCACTAGAGGAAGCTTCACACCAAATATCAAAGACTATGGCCTAGCTGTTTCAGAAGAAGATTTTTAAGGAATATCTCTATATAAGTCTATGTAAAACCAAAGGGCCCCGGTCGGGGGCAGTTTTGGCCCTAGCACTATAATTTGAACAATCTTGGTAGGGGTCCACTAGATGAAGCTTCATACCAAATAGCAAAGACCTGGCCCTTGGGGTTTCCGAGAAGAAGATTTTTAAAGATTTTCCCCATATAAGCCCATGTAAAACCATAGGGCCCCGGGGCGGTGGCATTTTTAGCCCAAGCACTATAATTTGAACAATCTTGGTAGGAGTCCACTAGATGAAGCTTCATACCAAATAGCAAAGACCTGGGCCTTGCGGTTTCAGAGAAGATTTTTAAAGATTTTCCCTATATAAGCCCATTTAAAACCAAAGGGCCCCGGAGTGGGGGGGAGGGGGGTAGGGGGGGGGGGGGAGAAGGACCATGGCCTTGTGGGATGAAGCTTCATACCAAATATCAAAGACATGGGCCTTACGGTTTCAGAGAAGAAAATTTTTAAAGATTTTCCCTATATAAGCCCATGTAAAACCAAAGGGCCCCTGAGCGGGGGCATATTTGACCCCAGCACTATAATTTGAACAATCTTGGTAGGGGTCCCCTAGATGAAGCTCCATACCAAATATCAAAGACCTGGGCCTTACGATTTCAGAGAAGAAGATTTTTAAAGCTCTTCACTATATAAGTGTCACACAAGACTCTCTCCTCATAGACAGATCAAGACAAGTTCATGTTCGATGATAATTTATTGATGAAGAAGAAGAAGGGCATCCTAAAAATAAATAAAATGCGCATATCTACTATCGAGTAATACCAAGAATAACTGATATAGCGCTACAGCTGCTTTCAAAGAAGATGTAAACTATATGACATCATTTTAGGATGATAACTGGGACATAAATGATTGATGGGATGATCTTGATGAAATAAAATGAACATCATGCCAGTATGCACATACATCTGTACACGGTGCGTGTTATTTATATGCAGCAGCATACAGAATACCACGGCCATACAGTTCCGGCTATTCAAGCATGATAGTGAACATAAATGAAGCACAAAGGATCGGTTTAGTTTACGAAGGCTGAGATGTAGGAGAGACAAAGGACTGCATCACACCAAACATGCTATGCAGCCGCTGTCTGACACCGGGCATAGACCAATAACTAATACGTACAATGACCGCATAATAGTGTGATGTTGTTGCTACCACACCGCAAGGAGTCCTTCCTTGGAATGACTGATTGCAGGTGTGGTCACTGATCAGAGCCATTGCATAAAGTCTTCTGACAAAACTATACAAAATATTCCTTTAGGGCTCAATAAATAAATGCATGATATACATTATACTGAACTAATAAGGGACAGGGATATACCTGATCAATACAACATATTTGAAATATGTTATAAGATAAATGATTTCTGTGATCTTCTTCAGAACGTAATGGCGAATGCGCCGAAACACTGTAAAAGTGTGTGTTAGTCCACATGCAGGGGTCAAACATGCAAAAGAGGTTAATTCCAACCAATCAGACAACTCCCAAACCAATTAATATCAAATAAATCCTCACTGATTGGCTAATATTCAAAACTTAAAGTAAAACTTTGACATTTCGTACAACCGGAAGTAATAAACAATAACAACTGACGGACAAGACAGTTCACCGCGGACAAGACAATACTACGGATATGACAGTTCACCGAAACTAAGTGTTTTAGATAAAAAGCACATCGGTGACATTCTCCCCTGCCAGGTAAAAATGTCTCCTGACATTTTCAATTATAAATAAGTAAAAACAGTCACTACAATTCAAATAATATATGCATACCATGCATCACAGCTGAGTTACTTGTGCAACATAGGCGGAAAAAAAATGAGTCGATCCCGACTCAATTGAACTAGTAATTAATGTGCAATTGTTTACCAGTACTTCAAAGCAGTTCAAGTGTGGTTTGAAATCAACCTACAACCTGACACACTTGTTGCTTATTAAATTGCACTGAAAACACAAAGTTCATACCTCCACTGAAATGAAATAAGCTATTTTCACAAGTTATACCCATTCTGTCAGCATGGTATGTCAACTCAATTATAACTTATGCCACGAATAGGTGACATTCTCCCCTGCACAGCACAGCAAAATTAAAAACAATTAAAATAAAGTGGAATTACACATAAAAAATTTCAACTTTGTCCTTATCAACAGCTGTAAGCTGATTCACCACCCACTCTCCGTATCTATCTGGCGGTACACGAATGCGTCGGGATCTTCTAGGCGGAGGGGATAATCCAGGTACAAAAGAGGGATTATGTACAGAAGGGGAAACAGAATGGGAAACAGAAGGAGAGACAGAATGATTAGTTTCACTCTGTACTGAACTTCCCATTGTAGGATAAGCTTCTGCACCTGAACCCGAAATAAAAATTGACGTATCCTGGTCAGATCTGGTATCCTGGATAGTAATAGGGGAATTTAAGGGTACACTGTTTGTTGTAGTTGCAGACTTTGAAGACTGCTCAAGTATATTCCTTTTTTGAGGAATTACATATCTGGGTATAGCAAGACTGACTGAATCAGAGGTATCTGAATCAGACTCTTCAGAGCCAGAGGGCACTGAAGGAGCTTGTATACCAGATTTTCGTTTAGGTCCTGATGTTTTATCTACAGAAATATCTGTATGTGATGGTATTGCCGAAAATGGCAACAACATATTTCTGTGTAGTGTTCTTACAGTAGAATCACTACCATCCTTTTGAACCTTGTAAACTGGCACATTTGCATTTGGAATGTCAATTACAGTGTAAGGACGTTTTTCCCATTTATCGGCCAGTTTGTGTTTACCCTTTAAACCAACCAGTCTGACCAGAACTTTATCGCCAATATCAAGAGTGGCCTCTCTGACTTTTAGGTCGTATTGTGCTTTGTTGCGCTCCGCACATTTCTGTGCTTCTTTGGAGGCAACCTTGTAAGCAAACTGAAGTCTCTTCTTCAGTTTTGAGGCATACTGTTCCCTAGAAGAACCAGTAGACTCCACAGTAGAAGTAATACCTAAAACGGCATCTATAGCTAGACGTGGATGTCTACCGAACATAAGAAAAAATGGAGTGTAGCCTGTGCTGTCATGCCTAGTGGAATTGTATGCATGGACCAACGGAGCAACATATGTTTTCCAATCTTCCTTTTGATGATCTTCTAATGTGCCCAACATATTTAAAAGGGTCTGGTTGAACCTTTCCACCATACCATTCCCCATAGGGTGGTATGGTGTGGTTCTAGTCTTCTAGACTTATCTACGCCTGCAATTTTACAGAGTTCTTTTATCACACTACTTTCAAAGTTTCTTCCCTGGTCGCTATGTAGCCGAGCAGGGAAGCCGTAGTGGACAATAAAATTGTCAAATAAAACTCTTGCGGTGGTTTTGGCAAGTTGGTTCCTTGTCGGGAAAGCCTGGGCATATCTTGTAAAATGGTCGGTAATGACCAAGATATGTTCTTGACCACCTTTTGACCTCTCTAACGACAAGAAATCAATGCAAACCAATTCCATTGGTTGATGAGTTTGTATGTTAACTAACTCTGCACTGGGCCTTGGATTAGACTTACGTCTTATACAATTAAAACAAGTTTTGACCTTATTGTCTACATCAGACTCTAAACATGGCCAATAAAACCTTGAACGGACCAGCGAAAGTGTACGGTCTCGGCCTTGATGACCGAAGTGGTCATGTAAGTGTTTTAGAATATTTTTTCTAAAACTTGAAGGGACAACTAACTGGCGTACCTGTTGACCATCCAATACAGTAGACCTGTATAAAATATGATCAACAAGATTCAGTTTATTCCACTCCCTTGTATACTTTAAAACTTCTGGGTTTTCACTCTGGCGTTCAATATCTTGAGAACAAACCCCTGAATTCAAAAGGTGAATAACTCTATGTAGAGTTTTATCAGAGCTTTGTTCCTTAGCCCAGTCAGCATTGCTGAACTCTGTTGAGTCCAGAAATTGATCTGATGAATCCGGAGATTCAACAGCATCTATATGATTTGAAACAGCAAGTGTTTCAACATAAGGGCAGGCGTCCCTTTTTACAGTATATGCCTGACAAATTGCTTTAATAGCATCAGGAAACATAGTCTCCTGCGGGCGTCTAGAAAGACCGTCAGCATCTCCGTTGGACCTTCCACTTCTATAAACAAGTTTAAAATCAAAGCTACTCAAGGCAGCTAGCCACCTATGTCCAGTCGCGTCCAACTTGGCCGACGTAAGTACATAGGTCAAGGGGTTGTTGTCTGTACAGACAGTAAAATGATTACCATATAGGTAATCATGAAATTTGTCTGTTATAGCCCACTTAAGGCATAAAAATTCCAGCTTATGAGCTGGGTAGTGTTTTTCACTACTTCGCAAACCCCTACTTGCATAGGCTATCACCCTTTCTATACCATCTTGCTCCTGGTATAAAACAGCACCTAAGCCTTCTAATGAAGCATCGGTGTGCAGGATAAATGGTTTTTTAAAATCGGCATATGCCAGAATGGGTGGTGAGGACAACTTATCCTTTATAGTGCTAAAAGCATTTTGCTGAGTTTCACCCCATTCCCAGGGAACACCATTCTTCTTCCTGCTCTTTCCAGTGGACGGTTTGTGCGTCGGATGACCAACTAAGAGATCATTCAAAGGTTTTACAATCTTTGCGTAATCTTTAATGTTACATTAAAGATTATAATGTAATGCCTATAATAACCTGTAAATCCCAAAAATGATCTCAAGGTTTTAATGTTAGTGGGGATAGGCCAAGAGGCAAGAGCCTCTATCTTTTCAGGGTCTGTTTCGACTCCACTCTCACTAACAACATGGCCAAGATATTTGACACTGCCCTTGAAGAACTCGCATTTTGATGGCTTCAATTTTAAACCATGCTGGTGCAGTCTACTAAAAACTGCCTCTAGACGAGTTAAATGTTCCTCAAACGTTGAGGAGAAAATAAGTATGTCATCAAGGAATATTAGACATTCCTTGAGATTCATGTCTCCCATGCAGCGTTCCATGAGGCGTTGAAAACTTGCAGGGGCATTGGTTAATCCAAACGCCATTCTGTTACATTCAAAGAAACCCATATTACCTACAGTGAATGCGGTCTTATATTTATCTTGTTCCTCAATTTCAACTTGCCAGTAACCACTGCGCAAGTCTAATTTTGAGAAATATTTAGACCCGATTAGTGTATCGATGGTATCATCTATACGGGGAAGAGTGTAAGCGTCACGTACTGTCCGTTTATTGAGTTTGCGAAAATCAATACAAAATCTTAGACTTCCATCTTTTTTTCGGACAAGTACAACATTTGAAGAATATGGACTTTCGGAGGGTCTGATGGCATCAGCCTCTAACATCTCCTTCAAATGGACTCTTACTTCCTCGTACATAGCAGGCGGGATCCTACGATATGGTTCTTTGAATGGTGTATCGTCAGTTAACTTAATATGATGTTTAATCAAGTCTGTTTTCCCTAAGTCAGTGGGACCAGTTGAAAATACACCAGACCATTTATTAAGTAACTGCTTGGCTTCAACAAGTTCATCTTCGGACAGATTATTTGTATCAATCTGTACATTTAAATCACTTGGAGAATCACATGATTCATGTTCCTGTTTCCTGGAAGGATCAGGAGTCCAAGAATCTACTACATTAACCTTAGTTAATGAGCATAAGATGGACTTGGGAGGTATTTCTATTGTTCGAGCTGATAAATTACATACTCGAACAGGAACTCTCACTGTAGTATGCTGGCCTTTAAGGGATACAAGTCTTGGGCATATGGTAAGACTGCCAGACAGTGAACCATTAATATGTTCGGTAATAGCAGTGTCAACATGGTCAACATTTCTAACTATGCCATGCAATGTTTTGACCTCTCCTGGTCCTACACGTATGCTATAGTTGCATGTTGTTTTAACAGGAATTGTTTCATCACACAAACGTTCAAATGCCATATCCCATTCTTGAGGAACTTCCTCTGAACATCTGTTCTCTTTACATAAACGTAAAATATTTGTGCCAATAATAATTGGTACTTGTCTGTTGTACTCTGTGTCTTCAACAACAAGTAATGGCACAGTAAATGTTTGGTTACCCAAAGCAGGAATTAAAATATCTGCTTCTATATAACCTTTGTAAGGTAGTTGGCCACCTCCAGCACTAAAAACCGATAGACCGAACTCGGTAATGTCCTGCAGTGGAAGCAGAGGATCTAACGACTTATAAAACGATTCCGCAACCGAAGAAATCATTGAGCCAGAGTCAATGAGACAAGTCGCTTCAGTACCGCAAACACAAATCTTACCTTCATTGGCTTTGCCAACCATGCGGTCAATCAAAGAGGACTGAATGTTCCCTGGGCTTTTCATACTCGAAATGCGTTCTTCTTCTGTGCGCCCATCAACAGAAGAAGTTAGAAGTTTAAATGGCCACTCTCAGAGTTGCCACCACGAGTAGCGCCACGGCCGTTAGCGCCACCCCGGTAGCCACCGCGAGAATAACCACCTCTATTTGGACCATAATTATTTCCAAAACTACCGCGGTTGTTCAGATAGTTACCGCGATTACTATAACCACGTCCAGTACCGCGAGGAAAATTACGCGAATAACCTCTGCCTCCACCACGTGGCACCTGAGTATTATAGGAGGGTGGAGTTTGATGCTGTGCCTCCAGTTTCTGCTCTAGACTTTTCATTCTACCCATTAATTCAGTCATCTGTTTCAACAATGAGGTGTCAGGCTCTGCACTGGCAGATGCCTGACCACTCTGTTGTTGAGCAGCTTTAGATTTTGTTGCTGGTCTAGAGCCAGAAACTTCCTCTTGCTCCACTTTTCTTATCTCTTTTAAAAGAGTTTGAAAATCTCCTATGGTGTCATATAAATGACGAGTGGAGTTTCTTAATTGTTGGCTGCGTAAACCAGTCCAAAATTTACTGCACAACATTGAATCTTTGGCGGCAATGCCAATATGACCACTGCATATGGCTCGAGACAATATCTGTTCCAAACGCAAGCCGTATGAAACAATAGATTCATTCTCTTTTTGGAAGTCACTATAGAACGATTGAATTAATGTTTCAGGTGTACTAACATTGCCGTAAAAACCATCCAAACGTTCTAAAATTTCATCAATGGTGGCATATTCTCCAAGGGAAACAAGCATGCTCCTGGCTTCACCTTTAAGAGAATTGCGCATTGCTTGAAGAATAATATGATCAGGCAGAAAGTGTGCATTCTGGAGGCACTTTACCTCGAAGTTCCATACTTCGTATGTGGTATCACCCTTCTGCAACTGATCACTTCCACTGAAAAAGGGCAATTTGGGAATTGGGAATGATGGGGTATTTGCTGTAGCATTTAAAATAGCAGAACTATTTACAATATTCTGATTATGTTGGTGTCTGGGAATGGGAGAGAAACCAGGGGGATCAAAAGACAACTTTGATTTTGCTCCATCAGCTTTGGCAGGTCTAGGAGTACTAGAGGATGGATCCATTGGATTTGGATTTCTTGGAATTTTTCCTGCAAGAGCCAGTAACATATTGTATTCCGTTTTTGTCACTACTCTATAGTCAGGACTGGCATTCACCTGATCTATAGATTGTTTCAAATCAGACTTTGCATCACCAGCTTTACCAGTTTCATTTGCCATTTTTTTTTTCACTGAAGAACTTCAAGAGAGAGAAAAAAAAAATTTTCACAAAAAGAAAAAAATAAATGATGGACACATTAAAAATGACTGATTTTCAAATTCCCTGTTAGCAAGATGCAGATAAAAAAAAACAACAACAAATAACAGATCGGCACAATGAGCAAGAACTGCAGTGCAGCAAAAACAGACCGGGTAAATGGTTAGGTCTTGTCCTTCCCGATTTAATGCTAAGTAATGCTACACAACAGAAAAAAACAAATTATGCACAATCCGTCAAAATTACTGCAATAATGCGCTTCATCCAACACCGTGCTAACAAGGGGGAGGGATGAACACCATCCTTATAATTTGAAAAATTCAGTGTTCTTCTTTGCTTTTTTCCTTTATCCTTTCTGAATTTCAATAAATCCAAAGTAAATCTGGGTGACTTTACATTCAGGTAGTCATTGACAGATTGAATGTATTGATTAACAAGACGGACTCGTCTGGTGAGATCCAGATCTTGTTTATGATAGGATTCAGGATTCTTTACTCCCTTTATCTCATTCCAAGTCACAATTGAATAGGGTGGTATTTCTAAGAAAACAATTCTTACAGTAGGGTACTTTGACACTAATAATAAATATCTCTCTATCTGATTGTGAAAATATTGAAGGGCCTTTTTATCATCAGAATGACGTAACTGAATTGCACGTCCAGACTTATATGTTAAATCACAGGTGCCAAGAAACACATACAAAACAATACTGCTATGAGAATTGACTT
This sequence comes from Lucinisca nassula, assembly GCA_963580285.1. Taxonomy (NCBI): domain Eukaryota; kingdom Metazoa; phylum Mollusca; class Bivalvia; order Lucinida; family Lucinidae; genus Lucinisca; species Lucinisca nassula. The sequence continues at coordinate 98,588,586 of OY757018.1, forward strand.
TCCATTTTAAATTCCGGCATAACCAATGATAATAATATGGAAAATTAGCACCTGCTTTACACTGAATTTCAAGATTATAATGAAACTCTTTCAAAAAATCAGCATGAGGTGACAAATTGAAACCTTTGCTATCTGATATCAAAATAGGATGACTCTTTATCACACCATCGAAAATCAGGGGTCTTTGGATAAATTTCTCTAATTTTGCTTTGCTCATAACTTCCCAAAGAGAGATATCTACAACAACCAGAAAAAATAATTTCAAGAAATCTGGGGACACAAAAAAATCACTTTTCACCTAAAATATCTGAAATTCACCCACACATTAGTAACAGCACACATCAGAGAGTTGTAAGTATTGCTATCAGTTAAGCATGCAGTGTGAAAGAGAAGGAGACAAAAAAAAAAACCTGATCACAGAAATGCATTAAAAAGGGTAAAAAATCTAACTGTACACAAAATGGTTATGAACAGCAATGACTGCCCATACTATACTGACAATGCTGGCTGTCCATACTACAGTTATTTTACAACTGAGTTAGAAAACATTGATGGGTACCCATATCATTATAACAGTACTGGCTGCCCATACCTTTTACAGAAAAATACCTATTCAAAACAGTATTGGCTTCCCATACTTTTCCTATAACACAATCTGTGCTGTATTATACTCAGAATGCCGGCTTTGACCCTGTTTGCGCTAACAAATATTATTTTGGTAATGCAAACATGGTCGATTCTGCAGAAATTTGTTTTAAAAAATCAAGGACATATAAACATGATGAAGACAAGAATAAAATGTCAATGAAAAATATCACAGATAGAAATTGTCCCAGTAGAGCATCCGGATGTCCATTATTGAAAATGCAGAAAACGGGAAGTTTCTGTCCAAATATATTTATGACCACAGTATCACAGTGTTGAATGAGCTCACTTATCCAGTAATGCACCTGAGATGAACCATTTTTCTCCCATAATGCAGTTTATGTGTCGACACAAAAGATAATCACTGTTGACGGAAAAACGACTCCGGGGCCTTAGCTGTGACCAGAATACCCTTCATTTTATTCAGATGTTGTGGGTGTTAAGTTGTTGGGCGCCACTGTCACACAAGACTCTCTCCTCATAGACAGATCAAGACAAGTTCATGTTCGATGATAATTTATTGATGAAGAAGAAGAAGGGCATCCTAAAAATAAATAAAATGCGCATATCTACTATCGAGTAATACCAAGAATAACTGATATAGCGCTACAGCTGCTTTCAAAGAAGCTGTAAACTATATGACATCATTTTAGGATGATAACTGGGACATAAATGATTGATGGGATGATCTTGATGAAATAAAATGAACATCATGCCAGTATGCACATACATCTGTACACGGTGCGTGTTATTTATATGCAGCAGCATACAGAATACCACGGCCATACAGTTCCGGCTATTCAAGCATCATAGTGAACATAAATGAAGCACAAAGGATCGGTTTAGTTTACGAAGGCTGAAATGTAGGAGAGACAAAGGACTGCATCACACCAAACATGCTATGCAGCCGCTGTCTGACACCGGGCATAGACCAATAACTAATACGTACAATGACCGCATAATAGTGTGATGTTGTTGCTACCACACCGCAAGGAGTCCTTCCTTGGAATGACTGATTGCAGGTGTGGTCACTGATCAGAGCCATTGCATAAAGTCTTCTGACAAAACTATACAAAATATTCCTTTAGGGCTCAATAAATAAATGCATGATATACATTATACTGAACTAATAAGGGACAGGGATATACCTGATCAATACAACATATTTGGATCAGGTAAGATCCAGAGTAAGGCTATTCGCAGACGACACAGCCATGTACCTTGCCCTCGATGCTGAGACATACTCGGAGATCCTCCAGAAAGACCTTGAGAACCTTGAAAAATGGGAAAAGCTCTGGGATATGAGCTTTAATCCCTCAAAGT